>JAJLSL010000001.1:0-1200000 GCA_030567555.1 Kuraishia hungarica
TGGAAACTCAAGCACATTAGGCTTCTTACCTTCTTACCTTCTTAGCTGCTTAGCTTCTCTGCTGCAAAAGTAAACTCACATATATCACAGGTCATCGCGACACTTGCCAGTTTCGGTATGTAACGCGTGCACGAAGCTCTTTACCGTCACGTCAGTCTTGTGTAACTAGCTAGCACATGCGATGAGCTTCCCCTGCATTAACAGAGGTGGGGGCATATGGCTTTCCCCACTGGATACTTAAATTACGATTTTCACTATTCGAACAACACATTTTCTAGTAATTTCCGTCTCTCTGCAAATTTAGCTGTCTCTATGTTTTATTATGTCTTCGTTGCAGAGGTTATGGCACTCTCCAAAATGGAAGCGAGGACCTAGACGCAATTTAGTCGGAGATGCACAGATCTTAGCAGGTTCCCCCGCCACTTGTAGTGGTGAAACCCCCTCATTGTTAGAGCCTACTACAAGGCCGCTAACGTCACAAGAAACAGAGTTACCGAACTCTATATCGCAGTGTTTGGGCAGCCCCAATCACATGTCTCTGGAGAGCCCTAACTCTAACTTTCACCCTTCTAGTCCTAAAATATATAATTCAAACCCTGGAATTTCTGTATGTCAGGAAAGGCAAGAAAACAACAACTGTTCTTTCAGTTTTTTTGAGTCTCAACTGCTTAGACTCGGGTGGAATTTATTCCATATACTAGTCCCCAAAGAAAGCCAAAACAGGAACTCTTTTGTGCTGTAAGTAAAAAATAAACTAAACAGAAGAGGGTGTCTATTTACATTTTACCGTGCTCTTCTTATCAAAGAGCAAAATAACACAAACACAACCAACGTTACATAAACTAACTTTTATTTGTGTCCGTTCAGATATATATTAATAGTCACCGCGGAGCTCAAAGATACCTCTGAGGAATTCTTAGCCACAAAAAAATCGATCTTCTCTCCACTATATCTATCACTAGTGGTATGTATATACATTCGGCCCTTTCTGCTTCTGCGTAAGCTAACATTAGAAGGTGTACATCGTTGTACTATTGATAGTAAACCTGCTACCGTTCATCATTCTCATCCTAGCATTAGCGTGCTTTACAACGATGTCATTTGGATTATTTTCAATAAGCTTCGGGACTGTGCTCATTCTAACATTGATTTTGTTATCTCCAGTGGCACTGCTAATACTATTTATCACAATGGTCATGATAATGGCGGCTGTTGTCATGTACCTATTATACCAGGTAATGTGGGCAAATCGACATAGGATTAGAAAGCTGTTGATATCCATCGCTGAATCAATTCCTTCATCAATTCCATCATCATCAGAGGGGATAAACAAAACGGTCTCAGAGTTCACCCCTGTAGATCCAGGCAATGCTGAAGATGGTATATCAGCAGTCGAGGTAGTAGATGCTGACGAGCACCGGGAGGAGCTTTCGAAGTAAAGGTGGATAACCCAGGTGATATATAATCGGTATCGATCACAACATATTGTTGTGCAGATATCCTCTTGTACTATGCTAGTCAATAAAACAGATTTTGGCACCTGTGATAGATTTGTTCAATACTTAGCTTGAGGCTTTCTCTTCTCTCTTAGCTCCTTGAGTGCATTCCTCATCTCCACATAACCAAGGTGAATCTTTCCAACAAAATGATCCGCTAACCTCCTGTCACTGTCCAGTCTTGAAAGATAGGCGCCACATGTCTCGCACACTTGAAGTTTCTGTTGTGCTGCCTGGCCCAGATTCTCCAGGAGCTCGGCATAGTTCTTCGATAGCAACTCTCTCTGCGCACATACCTTCTCCAGTTTTGATGATTCCAATACTGCTCTTTCCAATCCATTTTTTCCTACGAGCAGTTTTATCTCCTGGGTCATAATACCAATTTTGGTATCCAACTCGTCTAATTCTCTTGTGACATCTAGCAGCTGCTCCTTCTCCTCTGGAGTATGTTCTAGCCTCTTCAATGCAATTCTTATCTTGCTGTTACAATCACTTATATAACTCTCAAGATCTCTGATGTACTCCACTTCATAGTCTGGCATTTTCACACCCTTCTTTTTGCATGTTTCGTAGAGCATTTTGTGCTTTTCCAGATGCAGCCTAGGACACCTTCCAAAATCTTGTTTTGTACCAGCAAAGAGTGTTCTGGGGCATGTTCCAACTACAAAACTCTTGCAAATCTTCGGGTCGTTCAGCACTGATGCATCACTGATGGCTGAATCATACTTCTCAGACGAATTGTAATCCCTGGGCAGATTGAATAGAAGGTCCTTGCCCATTAACTGCTCAAGCAACTGTCGCTGTTCGTAAGCCATGTTGTTGTGGTCTTTTAGAATTGATGTGAAGAAGGGGGAGAAAGATAAATAAACAATATATAAATATTCAGGACTGTAGTAGCTAGTCTGTCACGTATACGTCTGGTTGAGATCGCCCTCAACTAGGCCTGTTAAACGTATCCCACTATTTAGCACTTCTTTCATCGCACATACGCATCGCATACACATAGATAAGATTTTATTATGTAGAGGAAGCCTCACAGAGAGTACCTACCCGTTAGGTATGGCAGGCAGGCGAGAAGCACCTCACTCAGATGGGCTTTCGTGGAGAGATAGAGAGACAGAGAGAGTATAAGGCCACAGGATCACAGAACTCACATTTCAGACTATTCTTCCCAACATTATTCCCAGTTGTATACATATAGCTGAGGGAGTTCTGCGCGATCATATTGAGCTAGACATGAAAGAGCAGGTGATATTTATAAAGACCATGGTGCTATGGACCGTGCGAGCGGGGTGCTTCATGCACTTCTTCCACTCCAACGTCTATGAGTTCAAAGAAACGCGAGGGGAATCAATGTTACCCACACTCAATGCCAGAAACGATTTTGTGCACACGCTGAAATCATATAGGTTTGGGCGTGGTTGTCAGGTAGGGGATATTATAGTGGCGCTTAAGCCTACGGATCCTGACCAGAGGGTGTGTAAGCGTATAACGGGTATGCCAGGTGATATCATATTAATCGATCCTAGCAATGGCTCTTTAAGCAACCTGACTGCTAGCACGGTAGATGGTCAGGCAAGTGTTAGCGAAACCCCAAAGAGGGATTTCAACAGCTCGGAATTGATAAGCAATGACCCATATGACAAGTTTATAGTAGTGCCAGAGGGACATTGTTGGGTAACTGGAGATAACCTTTCCCACTCTCTGGACTCCAGGACGTACTCTGTGCTCCCCTTGGCTCTGATCAAGGGTAAGATAGTTGCTGCAAATAATGTCACCGAAGGTTACAGGACGTGGTGGGGGTTTAGGTGGATTGAGAATAACTTTATACAGTTGGTGGCCAGCTGAATTTCTCTCTCACAATTGGGTAGAGACTTGATGGTGTTCTATTCTACGCATTACTTTTTGCATCAACTTTTATCAGTTTATGTCTTTATGTCTGTGACGAACTTTTTATTTATTTCTCTTTTCCACTGTATCATATACCATCATATATACTGCCCTTTTCTTATGCATCTTCACCGGTAAGACTAAACCACAGCCAATTTTCTGAGCACTCTCGAACCAAAAAACAACGATGCGGGTGCAATCACAGATACCCTGAAAATAGTTGTGAAAATGGATGCTTCGATGAAGTAAGAGAGGAATGATCCTTCGAGCAAAACCAAAGATGCTAAGAACACAACGCTGTTGACGAAGCTACAGGCACCAGTGGGAAAGTTCTTAGTGTTGACAGCTCCAACCGAACCCCATGCAATAAATAACCCAGCTAACACCGCTCCAACGGCTCCAACAAAAATAGCAGCTATGCCTTCATTTGCAGTCTTGGTGGGCTCTCTGAACTGATGATATATTTCCTTGAGTTCACCGAGTCTGCTGGGTGCCTGATACTTAACCGATGCCTTAGCTGCATCAGTTGGCTTGATTGTCGCCACTTTTTGTAGAAGGTTATTTGAAGTCTCATAGTCACCAATGATGATGGAAATATCAAAGCTTTCACTCGCAATGAAAGTTGCTGGAATCTTCTTTACCGGGAGGGATAGCGTCACCTCAGATCCCCGCACAATAGGATAGAAAACATCTTCCAGAGATCCCTTTGTAAACACAACAGACACCTGATGTGGGGACTTTAATAATGCTTCTCCATCGTCTTTAGTAATCTCAAATGAGAGTGAGACTGATTTTTCAGTTGACAATGGGACCAGCTCTGCTACAGCATCCTCAGAAGTGAATGAGAAGCCTTTCGAGCCAACCAGCAGGTTTCCGTTTGTGATCTTCAGGGAAAAAGACACCTGAAAAAGCGACACCAATCCTATGACATACGTCAAAAAATGCATGGCTCCCAGCATTGTATGTATAATTCGTTTCCTTAATTGACACCCTCGGATACTCCCATATAACTACTTTGTACCACGGTGCTTATCACCATGTCAATTTACGTGTTACCTTTGGCGATTATGCCGAACACGATATTACCCGGTTCGGTGTACAATACTCATCTAGTATATATACTGCTACATTCACTGCCAATTGGTATAGACACTATGGCCGAGTGGTTAAGGCGAAAGACTTGAATTTTACTATTCATAGCCATCTTTTGGGATCTCCCGCGCAGGTTCGAACCCTGCTGGTGTCGCATATTTTTTGAAACCACGATAAATCATGGTAGTGTACTGAACACGAGAAGCTCCGACTTTCGATTTTTTTCTTCACGCTTCGCGAACTGTGTGACTGGTGTCACATATATGTAAAAGGGGTGTAGAGTGACAGAGTACATCATCTTTTTTTTTTCTTTGCTACAAGCATATTTCATTAAACAAACAATACTGTATAATGAGACCTATTATGCTCAAGGGGCATGAGCGTTCGCTCACCCAGGTGAAGTTCAACAGAGAGGGAGATCTCCTCTTCTCTGTCGCCAAAGATAAGGTTGCCTCCGTATGGTATTCATCCAATGGTGAGAGACTTGGTACTTTCACCGGCCACATTGGTACCATTTGGTCTATTGATGTGGATAAGTTCACCCACTATGTTGTCACTGGAAGTGCCGACTTCTCTGCTAAGTTGTGGGAAGCACAGACAGGAAGGTGTGTCCACTCATGGACCACTGACGCTCCAGTGAAGAGGGTGGAGTTTAACCCAGACTGCAACAAGTTGCTCATGGTTACGGACAAGGTGATGAAGCACAACGGTACAATCGATATTTTCCCCATAGACCACGAGGCTGAGACACAGTCTGAGAAGCCACTTTTGTCGATTGAGACAAGAGAGAATGGTTCTAAGGTTACCGTTGCTGGTTGGTCATACGGTGGTCTTTACATTATTGCTGGCCATGCCGATGGTTCAGTTTCTAAATACAGCTCACAGACAGGTGAACTTCTTGCCACCGTCCAAGTTCACAGCGCTAACATAACTGACCTTCAGTTTTCCCAGGACCGCTCTTACTGCATTACTGCTTCAAAGGATCAGACCGCCTGTATCATTGATGTTGATGAGCTGAAGGTGCGCAAGACATTCGAGGCTGATGCTCCAATGAACTCAGCCACTATCACTCCACTCAAGGAGTTTGTTATCCTTGGTGGTGGTCAGGAAGCCAGAGATGTCACCACTACCTCTGCTAGACAGGGTAAGTTCGAGGCTAGATTCTACCACAAGATCTTTGAGGACGAGATTGGCCGTGTGAAGGGACACTTTGGTCCTCTCAACTACGTTGCTGTGCATCCAAAGGGAACTGCATACGCTTCCGGTGGTGAGGATGGTTTCGTGAGGTTGCATCACTTTGACAAGTCTTACTTTGAATTCCAGTATGACGTTGAGAGAACAGCTGCCGCTTCTACCACAGCTGCTGAGATTGAGGCCAATTAAATTCTAGGTTAAGTTTTGCGGTTTTTTGAATTTGGTCTATTATGTATGTCGCGGTTTATTACCAATGAAACAATATTTCTTTACTTTTGAAACCACTTTGTAGTTTTCTATAGCTTACGTACATTAAGGAAATTCTCACTTTTCCCATGTCATATGATGCTGTTCCATAAATGAGGCTTAATGAAACATACATATGAAATCTACATATGAAATCTACATATGAAATCTACATATGAAATCTACCATTCATTTCGGAAATTCTATAGACAAACCAACAGTCATGAAAACATAAGCTTATATCGTGCGTCGCTATTCATCCATGAAGTCACTTATGAGGTTCATCCTCAGCAGTTCCTGTATGAGTACAAATCCGTAATGAGATGGCAACATTAGACGGCATTCTATTTAGCAACTTGAGCAGCAGCGGCCTTCTTTGCATCAGCTGATGATGTGTTAATAAACCAAAGTCAAAAAGTCAAAATGCTTTCTCTCTACTGAAGGAGGGCATGTTTCCTGTGGAATAGAATTTCACTTACCAAGAGCCTGCTTCTTTCTCAAGATCTCAGCATCATTCTCCTGCCTCTTTTTAGGGTCACCCTGTGGTTTCTTCTTCTGGTCCTGCACTTTCTTCAGGTTCTTAGCCCTGGCAATTTCTCTCTGATTACCCCTAGTCATTTCAAATCACTCAGCTTTGATTAAACGTAGAATGCGATAGTGAATCCTAAATCACTATGGATAGCTGTGATATAGGGATGGATGCGTTTATGTATTTCACAGATACATTAAGCCGAATGAGGAACACTAACGGTCGTGTCCATCACAATGGAGCAGGCAGTTTCTGTAGCCAGCAGAAGGATAGGTCCCACATGCTATTTTTCTAGCGGCCCACTCGCCGCTGTGGGCTCTTCTTCATTTGGGCCATCGCCTCAGCAGAGTGTGTATCAAAGTTGGTGCGAGGTGAAAACTACCATGGCTACGGAGAGGGCCGCACAAAAATCACGACCGTAGATCACCTTCGCAGATAAATCACGGAAAAGAATTCAATCCATGTTTTGGTCAAATGAAGAAAAACTTCTGAATATCAGAACCTGGGACTTACTGAGTTCCTGTGAATCAAGTATTTAAGTAGTCATATTGCCTGTTAAGAAAAGTAGGAGTGCACCATTGTGACATGACATCTCCTCGAGTAAGTCTTGGGTGAAAGAGAAAGAGATGATTGTTAAGAAGACTTTCAAGAAGAACATTATCCAACATATATACGCGGAAATCCATAGGTTTGTCTTTTTATTTTTCACTCTCCCTTAACTTGGCTGAGCAGGCACCAAGGTTTTGAGTTGAGTCTGTACGGAGTCGAACCATGGCTTGCAGGCGTTGGTTGCAAATGGAAAGAGTCTCTCGCACCTTGAGACCTTTAACTCTGCATACATTTGTGCATGTGAGGCAACAGATGGCACTGCGGCTACGTCTAAACCGCGCTATGCCGGAGCTCAGGGATCGTTCGGAGTTGCGGCGGCATTTTTTCTTGTGTATTTCACTTCACGTCGAGGGTATTTGTTGGCTTGACTACTCCTTTCAATACGATCAAAAAAACAATCTCCAAACAATCGCCAAACCCAATTGTTATGAGTGGAGTGCCAATTACAAAATCAAAGAATGCAGAGATTATCGTTCGGCTGTGTAGACTTGGCATGTCCCTGAATTTTCGGTCTTTTCTCGCGCACAAGAATCCGCAAAGCATCTTAGGTCCCCCCGTCTAGGGTGCCTCGCAGACACCCCGGCAGCGGAAGAGGGGTAGAGCGGCTCAAGGCCTGCTGCCGAACGACAATGGATACTTTGTCTACCCCTCATCGCAGGCTCACACGAAGAAGTGCGATTGATGCAAGAAAATGTCGAGTATATCATTCAGCACACGAAAGATGCATTCATAGATAGTTATCAAAACTACATTACAACTTTATCCGTGGATTTGAGATGATTGATAACCTTGCTTTGTAGTCTAGACAAGGATAGATTATTGACTGTATAGGCTTGTCCTCCTTGTCGGTTATCCGCAGGTGATAGCGGGGCGGTCCATTTCAGCTGTGTTGCGCAGGAAGGGCAGTTGCCCTTCCTGCGCATCAGTGGGTTAGGCTATATCGAACTGTCTCTCCTACATTTCTGCTCGGGTCACAAAGCATCAACTTTATGATTCATTGCCATAAAAAATGATGTTTAGTTTATTACAATTGAATGGCTAGCTGCCCTTGGAACCCATGGATACCCGGAAAATGACAGTACGGTGGTGTTCATGAATTTCCAGGTTGGATGCCCGGATAAACGGTAATCTCGATCGCCTTCCCTCTTCCATCTCTCGTGCCTCCCCTGCCCCAAGCCTGAAAGCTGCCTGGATGCATGGCTGGCTGTCCAACCCTTGTGCATGACACGGAGTTCAGGACATCAGTGCCTATATATTTTATTGGTGAATTTTCGTCCCGCCTTGCACCCACCTACGTCGGTAGTGCAGCCCATCCCATCACTGCTTAGCACCAGCAGGAACGTGAGAGAGGGTTCGCTCGTTGTCTACGAATTGCGGCAATATATCTTTTCGCATTGTTCTTGCAGCTTTTGTATTTTTTGTATTTTTTTTGTCTCTGAGCTCTTGTAATCGTGATATCGGTGAGTTTTGTCGCCCTGTTAAACAGAATGTTCACTGCCAGTCGTCGGTTGATCGGCTCTCCTCTTCAGAGGAGACTGCTGTCCACCTCTAGATTCCTTGGACAGGAACTCAAGCCAGTGACTCCCACACCAATCCCCAAGGCACCAAAACAGAAGATCAAATTCCGCTCTGTTCTCAAGTGGTCTTGGAGAGCTGCTTATATCTCTGCCATTGCCAGTTTCGGTGTTCTCGCCTATGAAGTGTACAGGGAGGTTAACCCAAGCCCTCAAGCTCCACAGAGCGAACTCAAGGAGAACGGCAACAAAAAGAAGACCATTGTTATTCTCGGTTCGGGATGGGGTGCAATTACCACCCTCAAGTATTTGGATACCACGTTGTACAACGTGGTAGTGATATCCCCAAGAAACTACTTCCTCTTTACCCCTCTCCTGCCATCTGTCCCAACTGGTACTGTTGATGTTAGGTCCATCATTGATCCCGTTAGAAGCGTTGCTCGTGCAACTCCAGGTGCTGTCATGTACTTGGAGGCTGAGGCCACCGACATTGACCCTGTAGCAAAGACTGTACACATCAAGCATGTTTCCAACTCTCTCAACTTTGGTGACTCTGTCATCAACGACAAGGAGCCAATTGAAACCACCGTTACTTACGACTACCTCGTCTTTGGTATTGGTGCCCAGACTACTACCTTTGGAATCCCAGGCATTTACGAGAACGCCTCCTTCCTCAAGGAGGCTTCTGATGCCGTTTCCATCAGAAGAAAGATCTTTAACTCTATCGAAGCTGCTCAACTTCTTCCACCTGGCTCTCCAGAGCGTAGAAGACTGCTGTCCGTCGTTGTCTGTGGAGGTGGTCCAACCGGTGTCGAACTCGCTGCTGAAGTGAAGGACTACATTGATCAGGATCTTTCCAAGTGGTTGCCCGGTATTGAGAAGGAGATGACTGTTAGCCTTATCGAGGCTCTTCCAAATGTTTTGAACGCTTTCAACCAAAAGTTGGTTGAGTACACCGAGCATGTCTTTGCCAGACAACAGCTTGACCTCAGAGTCAACACAATGGTCTCCAAGGTTGACGAGAAGAACGTTTACGCTAAGCACAAGCAAGCCAATGGAGAATCTGTGGATGTCGTGATCCCTTACGGTACCCTTGTCTGGGCCACCGGAAATGGTCCTCGTGATCTTACCAAGAAGCTTGCCAGCAAAATTGAAGAACAGAAGACTGCCAGAAGAGGTCTTCTCGTTGATGCACACATGAAGCTTGATGGTTCTGACAGCATTTTTGCCCTCGGAGATGCCACTTTCACCAAGAACCCACCAACTGCTCAGGCTGCTCACCAGCAAGGTATCTTCCTGGCTGAGCACTTTGAGAGATTGTCTAAGGTTGATGACCTCGAATACTCGCTCGCCCAGGCCACTGACAAGGATGCCAAGGATAAGTTCGAGCGTAGACTCAAGAAAGCCAAGCAGAACCTCAAGCCTTTCAAGTACGTTCACCAGGGTGCTCTTGCCTACATTGGTTCAGAGAGAGCAGTAGCAGACCTTGTTTGGGGTGACTGGTCAAACGTTTCCACTGGTGGTACTCTCACCTTCTTGTTCTGGAGAAGTGCTTATGTGAACATGATGATGGGCGTTAGAAATAAGATTTTGGTGGTGACTGACTGGATCAAAGTCGGAATTTTCGGCAGAGACTGTTCAAAGGAGTAAAGTATGGATCATAGTTATCGTACCCAAATTCGTTTTCTCTGTTAATTTTATTTCTTTGTCGTTTTAGCTTCGTTCTAGTAAATGATTTCTGACTATAACTTTTACGCTTTTGCTCTTTCTTTTTTCTTTAAGTTAGATTGTGTTTTTGTCCTACATCGACCCTGTAAGCTGCCACAATGTAAAACATGCTAGAACCAAGTATTTACTAGACTCATCTATTCAAAAAAACTGCAAAAAGTCACAAAACATAGAGCTCCTCCTGTACAGTGCTGACAATAGTTCAGAAATTTAAAAAAAAAAAAAGCAGTGGACAAGTCCGGATTCGAACCGGAGACCTTTCGCATGCTAAGCGAACGCGCTACCAACTACGCCACATGCCCGCTTAATGTTTGATTAGTTCACCGGGTTCTACTTATTGTGTATCAATGAGAATGGAGCTGATTCCATGGTATCAGTTAATCAGCTTCAAACGAACCACAATGGAGGTCGCAAGTTCTTTTCTTTAAATCAGAATTCCAATTATTGTCATCTTTGGAAATCAATCTCAAATTATTTGCGGAGAACTCTACACATTTTCCAAGTTTTAGGGAGCCAGAAGAGATCATTGATTTTCTGATAGCGTTTTATCTCTTAAGATTGTCAGTGAACGTATCTCAAGAGCAAGCTCTTACAAGTCTGGCTATCAAGATATTCACATAAAAAATATAATAATTTTATATTCTTTTTCAGCTGCCAGAGAAGATTATAACAGGTCATGAAAGTGCAACTTATAGATGTAAGTTAGAATGTAAAATTGAAATTGCTGCACTAATAGTCGTGTACAAACAGGAGTCACCTCTTCCGAGGTGTTTTTTTTCCGTATTTCCTACCAATTCCGGGTAGAAGAGCCAATGAATGGGGCGCAATTTGAAATTGTACGATGCAAAGCCCGCCCTGCGGGATGACGGTATAAAACAAATTCTGTTGCCGTGATATATCAGAAGCAACCGCTTCTTGAGGGGTTTTGATTTTTTATCAATTACAACAAACGTATCAAAAATGCCAGCTGCATACACTAAGGGTATGTACAACGTTTATAAGATGGCATAGGATATCTATTATATAGGAGGATAGTTCCTATGAGGAGTGGCTGGTGGCTGGTGGCTATCATGCCCTGTTTTTCTGCTGCCTCAGTGTTAGATTGACTATACCGATCAGGACTGACGTGAAAAGTCTAGCCAATGACAATATACATTTACTAACAACAATGCTGAATAGGTTCCGAGAAGAAGGGTGCTACTCTCTTCAAGACTAGATGTCTCCAGTGCCACACCGTTGAGGCTGGTGGACCACACAAGGTTGGTCCAAACCTCCACGGTTTGATCGGTAGAACCTCTGGTACCGCCGAGGGTTACTCCTACACTGATGCCAACAAGAGAAAGGGTGTGGAGTGGAGCGAGCAGACTCTCCACGACTACCTTGAGAACCCAAAGAAGTACATCCCAGGTACCAAGATGGCTTTTGGTGGTTTGAAGAAGACCAAGGACAGAGATGACCTTGTCACTTACCTTGTCAGTGCCACCAAATAAATTGACTAGGCTAGGTGGTTCCATAAATGCAGCATAAAAGGCCAATAATAACGGGCTGAAGCAGAGTTAGGATCACTTGATAGAGAGGTATGTCATTGGCATGCTATTCATTTCTTATGGTCTGCTGCTGTCTTTTTGGCAATTTACTGGCCCAGGGAATATTAAGTCACTGGAGCCTTTACTGTATATAGGTTTACATAGAGAAGAAATTGAACTCAAGTTTAATCAGTTATCAGAATATTTTACAATTTTTACAAGCAAAAGAAAAACAATAGTTTTCGTTCTGAACTCATTCGTTACTCATTCGTTCGCTAGCGGAAATAATTCATTCCACCCAATATGTAGATCGCACGGCCATATCCAGTTCACCGGCAGATTTTTATGCGGCCCTAGTCACTTGGTAGGCCCCTTCAAGGGAACTGGGGATATCGTGCTACTACTGCACTACTACCACCGCTCTATGAAAGCGGCCTTCAAGGTTGGGTAAGTGGGATGGTCGCTCGCAGACGTCGGCTGAGATCATTCAGCGGGGGCCATCCCACCACTATTCATTATCAGTGGTCCGTAAAACCAAACTAGTCACGCACCGTAAAATTTACCCTTAGCGAACTGTATGTTCATCACCGGTTAGAGATCCAATTTGGATAGCCATCAATTAGTTCTGCCGATGGCCCATCGGCACCCCATTGGGCTGAGCGCGCACACAGTTCGGGAAGCACAACAGTTTCCATAGAGAAGAAAGGGACGCACGCCGTTAGACATACAAAGGTATTTATGTGAGTTGCCAAAGCAGCCCAAATCCCAGAAGGCTTGAGAAGAGGCATGAGCCCTCTTACGACCAAGTTTAAGAACAGTGTACACATCGCGAAGTCAATCTGACATTATCTGTGGTTCACTCAGTTTTTCAGCGTTATCAGATCTCAATTCTGCCTCGTCTGAACTTTATGCATATATACATATGCCCCCATGCCCTTCCGATGAGAAGCATCCAATCTTTATAACCTTTACTGCTCAGAAGATATACGTACTGACAAGAGTTTTATAGGATTGAATCCCTATCATTTGAAGAAATCCAGCTGTTGTCTATTTGCTTTCTGGAAATTCCTAATGCAGGTACTGGGGATAATTAGCCCACGGTTTTAGATAGATACCCCAGTCCTAGTTATGTCTGCGGGCCTAATGCATCCAGTCCGTTATCTCTCTCCCGGCTGCAGTCTTTACGCTTAGATCTGTTTCGGCGAAGCTGCAGGCGAGCAAAGTCTGACGGGCAGAAGAAGCATGCATGCGATTTTACCTAGGACCCACATAGCGCCAAGTAAGGTGGGTATAACTGTGATTTGAAGTATCTGGTGGTTGAGTATACTATTGTTATAGCTTTGAACAAACTCATTTTATAGATAAGCTAAACATTTTATTTCATAATTAATGACACATTTGCCATATTGATAGTTTTCATCATTGTTGCCATAGACAGATTACACCCCGCGCATCTTGCGCTTATGGTCTTATCTATATATATATACGTATAGGTGCATGAATCAACTCCGTGATATTGACTAATTTCAGGAGTATTTAAAAGTCTGGAAGGGGAATAGAACACCACCCCCAATCCAAATTGGGACAGGATGGATACACAAAACGCGGGTGAGACCCGAAACAAGCAAGACGGGTCCGTGTCCTCTCTTTCTTCGGATGACATATATCTTCTCCATGACTCGGAGGCCGAATACTCCGAGACACATTTAGATAAAGCGATACGGCACAATGAACATAACGAAAAACAACAAAGTGAACCAGGGTCTGATGGTGAGGATGACTTGTTCCCCAAAATCGCCCCCTCAAAGAACCTCAAAGGCAGAAATCATAGTTCCTCCGGTGCAGGTGACTCCTCGTCCGTGATAGATACCTCTGAGTCCTATCCTGAAGCTGACAGCGATGATAGAAAACGTATTTATGCTACTAACACTCGTGTATCGTATGCTGGTGATGAAAGTAACCCTGCTTCTGGCGAAGAGGATAGCGATTCCCAGGGTGCCGAGTGGATAGAATCACAGTCTGTTCGTTCCTCAGTCGTAAATAGAATGGTTAACGATGCTGGAGCTGATCATATAACCGCAGGCAATGATCGATTTTTCTTCACCAATTTGTACAGTAAATATGCTGGTGACAGAAGCGAGGCCAACAATGAGGCAACAGGGATGACAGAATTCGAGTACTACAATAAAGCAGTAGCAAAAGAAACACAGATAAAGAAACGGTACCAGACACTAGAAAATGAAAAGGCGCAGAAACACAGTAACAGGCGACAAAGCAATGTACTCTCTGTAATAGATGAGAACAAGTTAAGGGAAAACTACGTCAATGGAGAGGAGGAGCATCGCCCAATAAATGGTGCAGGGCGGTGGTTCTCCGGCCTCCGTCTGGCATATAGGTCGGCTGTCACAAGCAGTGGTGATAACGATGTCAATGCCATGGAATTGTCTTTGGTGACCTCTCAAGAAGGCAGTTCTCTTGCGGTAAACAGGAAAAAAGAATCACATGCAAATTCTTCTGCTGTAAATGCGAAGACAAAGAAGTCCAGAAACCAATGGCAGAGGTGGAAGCTTCAGAGCGAAGAGGATAAACGATTTTTTACTGATATCAATGTGGTGCGGTCGGGAAGTTCAGGGAAGACCGTTATCATTGACGATGTAATGGGAGCGGGTCAAATACCCATTGATCTCCAACCGTACAACCAGCCTTCACAGAAGAGGTTCTCCAAGAGCCGAAAACAATCTAACATGGATGAGGTAGATGTTAGAGATGTACAAGATTCTTCAACAAGTGGTGTAGACTATCATCTAAACCAGAATACATCTTTTGATCCGGAATATAATGCAGTTGTCCTCAGCGACAGAGAACATTATACATTCTCGATGCGTCCTATTGGACAAACCAGCGACTGTGAAGACGCTCACGATGTGGAGAGTCATACCGGTGATAGCACAGGCTCACCTTTGCCTCAGAGGAAGCTTGGGAGAACCCGACAGTTCCTTGGAAAGTATCTGAACCCTCGTAGTCGTTATGAAATTCAGAGGAAACTGAAAGTGAGACATCTACACCAGATTGCTCTAGGTGGAACGGTTGGCGTGGGCCTATTACTCTCTTCGGGGAAGGCATTCAGCATAGCGGGTCCCCTTGGGTGCCTTCTGGGGTTTGTTATCGCTGGTTCAGTGGTGTTAGCAACAATGCTCTCCTTCTGTGAGATGGTGACACTCATCCCTCTGGCAGGTGGGGTGAGTGGTATAGCTGCTAGATTTGTAGATGATGCGTTTGGATTCTCTATGGGTGTTAGCTATTGGTTCTCGTATGCTGTGGCTCTTCCTTCGGAGATCACCGCAGCAGCTATCATGTTGAGTTACTATCCAAATCTAGGAATCCCAGGTCCTAATACCGCTGGTTGGATAGCCTTATTCTTGTCAGTGGTTGTAGGGGTTAATCTGTGCGATATAAGGGTGTATGGTGAGATTGAATACTTTTCGACTTTTGTCAAGGTGTTGATGCTGTTGGCTCTTGTTATTTATATGATCGTACTTAATCGTGGAGGGAGCCCTCCATATCACGAGTTTATAGGCTTCAAGTATTGGGATACTTCGAAGAGTAATCTGACAGAGGATATAACCTATGGACCATTCAGACCCACTTTTGATGTCAATGATATTGGATTGGGTGCTATGGATGGAATAGGAGGTAGTAAGGGTAACTTTTTGGCGGTGCTTGTAGCATCAATTATTGCAGCATACGCTTTTGTGGGAACCGAAATCGTTCTCATCGCTGGAGGAGAGGCCAGAAATCCCAGAGCTGCTATACCCAGTGCTACCAAAAATATCTACTGGAGAATTATCCTATTCTATATATTGGGAGTCTTTGTTGTAGGACTGAATATTTATAGTGGTGATCCAAGGCTACTGAGATACTTCGCCAGTGATGCTGATACCGGAGACGTCCAAATCCTAATAGACAAGATCATAGAGATCGATGGAGGAAACCATTGTTCTTCTACTCTGTTGGAGTATGCTGGATTTTCGAATGGAAATCAATCTCCTTGGGTGATTGCCCTTCAAAGCGCAGGTTTGTGCAACTTTGCTGCTGCTCTCAATGCCTTTCTGGTATACTTTGCTGTGACCGCTGGCTCGTCGCAGCTTTATGCCTCTTCAAGGACACTTTACTATATGTCCATCCAGGGAAAGGCTCCAAGAATTTTCAGTGTGTGTTCACGCAATGGTAACCCTTATATGGCTGTGATAATAACAGGGCTTGTTGCATCAATTGCCTTTCTATCAGTTAACAACGACACTGCACTCGTATTTGAACGTTTTCTGAGCATCTGTGCTACAACAGGATTGCTAGTATGGGCAGGAATGTGCCTCTCTTTTATCAGATTCTACCATGGACTCAAACTCAGACCGGATATTATCAGCAGAGATGATCAAAACTACCCTTATAGGTCTCCGTTCCAGCCTTATTTGGCATATTACGGTTTATTCATGGGCCTTACACTGGTTTTGGTTGTGGGTTTTGTAGTATTTCTAAGAGGACATTGGTCTACTGCTTATTTCTTCTCGAGTTACGGGTCTCTCATGCTCTTCTCAGTTTGTTACATATTTTACAAATTATTTAGACGCACCAAGATTCACCGTCTGGACCAGCTGGATCTGGATTCGGGCAGAAGAGAGATTGATAGAATCATTTGGGAAGAGGAAAGAGACTACACTTCAAGCATAGGAGAGTTATTCGGTAGGTTTTTAAAGCTGGTCCTATAATGCTATATCCCATACACATTGGACTTGAGTAACCATTAAAATATTTATATTGTACATTGATAATATATAGTCTGCATATAGTCTGCATACCGCAGGAATTCATATGGCATCCTGCTTCACAACTCACTCAGATTCTTTTGTAGTTTCTTCTTTCTTTCTTCCACCATCCATTTCTCAACTTCGCTTATTTCAAAGGGATTCTGCTCATCCAAGGCGATAAGTGGCTTCGCAGAAGCAGAGGAATTGAAACTGTTGGACGTTTTCAATAGCCTTTTCATCTGTTTCGTCTCATACTTGATTAGTTCGTCTGATGCGGCCTCTGCCACGTCATAGTAATTGGAGTTTGAGCTGTCCAGTTGCTTCGTCAGCAGGATATCCTTGGGAAGAGCATCCTCTCCCAAAATATCAACGACTGATTGTAGAATCTCGATATTTGATGGGACAGCTGACATATCTTTATTGTAGAAATCATCATAAACACCATAATACTGTGGGTCGATCAGCTTCTGTACATCGCTGATACGCTGCAACAGCACTCTATCGTCTCTTGCCTTTCCCTTCTGTAATAATACCTTCTCCTTCTCCTCTTTCTGAAGCTCCAGTAATTGTTTCACATCCGGAAGCTCCTTTGCCCTTCCAAAGTATCTATATCCTCTTGAATCAGTCCCCACGGATCCTCCAGCTACCTGTGCTTTGGAGTGTGTTACATAGTCCACCCCACCTAAGCTCTTGATATGATACTCCCAGGCCAACTTTTCCTTCATTAGTTTATTTAGCTCATCGTTCACGTCTCGTATTTGATATTCATTCAGCGAAATATCATGTATTCTGTTGACTTTCATGGAGATATCCCTCATACACAACGAACGAAACTTTTCAGCTGCCTCCAAATTTGTGACATTCTGGACCCTCTTGGGCCTTACAGAGCCCGTACCAGGAAGAAGATTCTCCCCCTGTTGGTTATAATACCTATGCAATAATGACTGTGCCTTTTCTGAATTTCGCGACATCTCTTCTATTTATAACAATGACCCCCAGGTTCATGAGTTTACGTTGTCTTTGCGATATAGATGCTCTGGCAAAATTTATACATAATGTATATGCGTGATTTCCACCTGCAGATAAGCCTGGTGATGAGCTTCATTCTCTTCCTCGTTGCACTGCCCATAGGGCCGAGCATGCATGCAAGGCGGAGAAACAGATAAGAGTGCGGAGAGATATGTAAAAACGATATGACTTTTTATTGCTGGATCACATAACAGCACTCGCATATATCTATCTATATATGTATATACGCTGTATTCGCGTCTAAAGATGCCTGAATTCCAATCACCCATCTTGGTGCTGGAGATACAGAACATCAGATACACCAGTCTGAACAGCTACCTGAACCAAGCTCTACAACAGACAGCACCTAATGGCACGCTAGATATCTTACTTTCATCACGAATTGAGTTTGTACATGACCTGCAAACACTGTTAGAACGTTGTTATAATCTACTGAGGGAAGAAATGCAAGTGTTAGGGAAGGAAAATGTGTTCACCAGAGTGTTGTACAACAATAACTACATACAGATCAAGCAACCAGGATGGGACGTGGTTATGCTCTGCAACGATGTCTCAGCACATTCGTTCCGAAATAAAGGTGACCTCCCTGTTATTAAACTGCAACCTCCACCACCTGAAAAAAATCACTTTGCCTCTCCTGTCTCCGATCAGTTTAACCAGGCGGTTGATTTCAGAGCCAAATATAAAACATGTGCGGTTGGTGGGACATTCGACCACTTACACGATGGTCACAAGATCTTGCTGACCATTGCTGGCTTCCTGTGCAAGAAAAAGCTCATCGTGGGAATCACTGGTGACTCTCTTTTGGTGAACAAAAAGTATGCAGAGGTATTGCAGTCATATGAGGAGCGTAAGGTATCTGTAGAGAGCTTTTTCAGCTACGTACAACCTACTCTGCTGGTTGACTATTACAAGATCGAAGATGTTTGTGGGCCAACAGCATATGTCCAAGATATCGATGCGTTGATTTTGAGCCATGAATCTGCAGGTGGTGGTAGGATTGTCAATGAAACAAGACTCGCAAAGGGATATCATGCACTGCATATATGTGAAGTTGATGTTATCGGTGGAGGTTCTGCTGATGACAGCTGGAGTGGCAAACTGAGCAGCACGGAAATACGGCGGAGAGAGTATGAAGGAAAAGTGTCTCAGTCAAAAGATGACAAATAACAGAGCCATATATATGTAATAGCCTATACAGTGAATAAATTGATGTTGGAAATGTAGACTGACTTATTGTAACCATCTATGGTGTGCATGTACAACAAGGCAAAAAAAAAACACAGAACAAAACCAATCAACAGGCAGTCCGGAGCCTTAACGGGATAAGTGATATAGCAGATGATCCGAGAAAAGCAGACTGAAACACCAAACAGCTGAAGGAGAAAAAAAAGATGTAACCGGAAAGAAAAATGTAACGCGAGAAAAACCAAAAAAAGAAATGCATTTAATTCTTGATGAATATTGCCCTCTCATATGCAGGAACCTTTTTAGCTGCTCTATCAGGGTGATCTAGGCAGAGCCCATCACTGGATGCCGCTTCATCGTAGACAACTAGCTCGTCCTCCTCGAGATATCTTAGACGAGGTCCTTGAGGATTTCCAACCAATGCTATTCGGATCTTCAAAAACTCTTTCTGACCAAGCCCAAGAAGTTTCTGCAGTCTCAGTTTTGTATCTGCAAATTTCTCATCTTTGATCAGCGCAAAAATGAAAGGACTACCATGAGTTCTGTTCACATCCTTAGAGAACTGGAATACCGTGACAAGTCGCGTGTTATCCTTTGTGAGTTCAGGGCGTTCCAGGGTGTCCGCTTCATCATTATCCTCGTAATCTTTCAATAGTTTTGAGACCATTGGATAAATGCCAGCACACACTTCGAGGGTTGGATCAACGTCAATACTAACATTCAGGTCCGAAATGAGACTGTGAAACTTATGAGCGTGTGCTGTCCACATCATGATACTTTCTCTGGCAGAATTGTCAAACCCAATTTTAGTTTGGAGTCTATCCACAAGATCACGGAAGGTACAATTGTTGGGCATTAAGAACTCATGTTTCTGCTGATGAGTGATACCCGAGCCTAGCCAAGTGATTTTTGCGAGCTTCATGGTCTCCAATTCTGAGAGAGTGATGGTCAGGATCTCATACTCAAAGGTGACTGTCTGTGACTGAGCAATCCCTTTAGGGAAAATACTTCTGAGATTAGTCCTGCGTTGAATGGGAATACGGTCATCGTTGTAGTTTACAGCAAAAAGTCTAATGTACTCAGGATTAACACGGATATGAGCTCCAATCTTCTCAAGGAGACTCTGGAGGCTGCTAACGGTGGAAATCCATAGATCAAACTCTTTGCTTTTGTCAACAGGTTGCGATGCAAGATTATCATCTTCTGCGGCAGCTGCCTGGCTTACCGCATTGTCGTCTTTCTGACCTATAGACACATACTCTTCATCATCCTCTTCGATGACCTTGAGTGGGCGAATTAAAAGATGTATACGAGTCTTCATGAATGCATAGAACGATTGAACCGTCTTGAACTCGACACTTGATAGAATGGCAGGGTCGTAATGTGTTTTGCTGAAACATATTATATCACCGCTCTGCATCTCGGATTTGGAAAATGAAGTGCGCAGATTAATTGGCTCGATTGTTTGAGGTTGGATCTCTTCAAACAAGACCAGCTCTGTATCTGCAGGAAAATTCATTAGATAGTTGATGTGCTTCACCAATACGTGTGTTGGTTGGTCAGCAGATATGATTGTATGTGTCACTCCCAAGAGAGTCTGAGATAGTGGATCGAAATACTTGAGATGAATGAGGATATCCGTACTCTGAGAGTCGAGGTTCTTGAATGCAGGTATATACGAGGCATCTATACTGCCTGAGATCTGTTCAATACGAGGACCCAGAGACTCGCTATCAATTTCCATGCCAGCAGAGGTCTGAAGTGCGCTCTGATTATCGAACAACGTTCTCGACAATAGCGTCAGTTCCTTGGTGGAGTCCTCTACGAAAAGGTACAGCACGTTGAGCTTACGGTTAGAATAACTCTCATACACGCCGCCTACAGTATAGTCGTCTGAGTCAGCATACTCCACAGGAAGTGGGCAATCGGGCCTGATGGTGTAATTCTTTCTGCTGGACATGTACCAAAAACGTAAGCTGCTGGGAGAGACACCGGGTCCCAACCTTTCCACAATCGCGTCATAAACAACACGGAACGGATCCGTCTTCAGGAATCTCACATCTGTAGGAAAAGAGTTTTGATCAAATAGGTCTTCAGCATAGAAGGTCCGGTCACCCTCATTGGGTCCCAGGTCAAAACCCTGGTAGTGCATGAACCCCTTGTTGGTGAAAACCTTAAACTTGACGTAGAGGTGCATCTCCTCACGTTCCTTCTTTATACGTGCAATCTCCTCCTGCTCTTTAATGAGTTGGTCAGAGATATGGTCAGGGATATCTGCATTAGTCACCTCGCTCAAAACCTCATCGACCTGAGTCTTTCTCACATACACCAACATATACGCAGAGGTGTGGCGGCGCTGCTGGTATTCCATATAGTTTGTACGAGTCATAGTACGCACATCAGCATCAGACTTCCTATCGGCGCCAAAGTTTTGCTCAAAGACATCATATGGAGTACATTTCCAAACACGGTCATCATCAAATCTGAACCACTCATCAGCAGCGGAGGGGCGAATAAGCGCATAGTAGTGTCCCGTAGAGATATCTCCACTGTGCACCAAAACACCATGCAATTGGTACTCCCAGTCCTCTTCCAGTAGTGGTGAATCTCTCTCCAGATACGGTCTAAGATCAATTTTGTCTGGGAACTCATACCTATCGTTGATCTTCATCAATTGATCAAAGTTGAAGTCATACTCAAATCTCTTGAGTTGGAGGTGTAACACAGGAGGGAAGCTTTCAAATACAACACCTTTGCGGGCATCCTGAAGACCAAAACCGGATGCATCATATTGATTTTCTCCACTGAGAATTTCGGCCTCAATATAGTTTTCAAATGATCTCTGCAGATGTCCCATATCCTTGACGTTGAGCTGGATATCCCAAAAGTCCTCAGTCCTGCTACTCTCAAAGTCCACGTTTAGGCAGCGAATAAAACTCTTCATCTTTCCAACAAATATGTTATTCAGACACCCTTCAATAGGCGTCTTCTTCATCTTATTCTCCAGTCTATCCATGAGAATACGGTTGAGCTCCTGCACATCGTGCTGTGTGAAGGAGTCACTGGAATCCCAACCAAATGACTTCGTCAACTCAGTTGTATCAACAGGGGTATCAGACATCTGTAAGTTATAGAACACCCTCTGCAGTGCAAGTGAAACACTCTTGGGCTCGTTAAGGTACTCAGAGAAATTGGAAAAATCCATATTCACATCATCCTGAGTTGGGATCTGATACACCATTCTGCGGAATAGCTTTGTGCAAAAGTATGACTGTAAAAGAGAATTGAGGTAACATGTAGCACCTTGGTTGTTGAGCCCAACGAATCCTGTCTGCTTCTTTGAGTCGTATTTCTCAAAATTATGCCACAATACACCAGTGTAATCATCAATAATACGTATGTACGCGGTTATATTTATACGGTTACCGGAAAGGAATGGAACATCAGAGATTTTACCACCGCCTCTGAGGTCTTTCAGATCAAGAAAGTTGGAGAAACCCCAATCGGTCTCGTCTGCACTGAATCGATGATGAGAGCTATTTGATTTGTGAACGCTTGGGTTATCTGGGTTCCACACATCAATGGCAAACTGTGCACATACATGCCAATCCGCAGTTGAATCAGCCTCCTGTGAATCGGTTCCTTCCTTTTCATCCGTGGGGCCTGATTTCTGTGCCTCCAGTGGCTTGGCATCAGCGCCAAGGGGGTGAGGCTCGAGGTATACAGCAACGTTGCTTCCATCACGCTTGGGAAACAAGAGTATATTCCATTCGTACTGTCCAATTTTAAATCTTGAGCCTATATTTTTGCCATCTTTGAGTTTATACCAGTCGTCAATGTTCCATGTGAAGTTTCCCTCGGCTACTCCCTTGTGATAGGGTGGTAGAGTAGGTAAGACTTTGGCCTGCATAGCCTCAAAGTTGGTGGAGTCAATTGTAGCCTCAGCTACATCCAACGAGTCAGAAGAACTCGATATTGACTCCACTGAAGTGGGGGGAGAATCTCCCATTGTGATGTCTGTGTTTTGCTTAGGATCGGCTTCGTATAGTGCAGGCACTTTTAGCATCGTCTAACAGGGGCTTGCATGGGAGTTAGTAAAAATATGGAGGGGGAGAATTGTTGGGATAAATCCTCAAATATATACACCAAAAAATATATTTGAAGATTCCTCACGTTAAACGAAAATATCAAAATTGCCTGAATTGCAAATCAATTGATTAGTTCCACAGGTATCAAACGCTCTACTTCCAAAATCCACCTCAAGATCTCGATGGCCTGACACCCGTCTGCATGAGCGTGGATCAATTCACAGTGCGTTCGGAACAAGAGGGCAGCAGCAGGAGCAGCGGCAGCAAAGGCGGGGCAAACAAACAAACAAAAAAGATTAAAATAAACCATATATTATGGCAATTGAATCTCATATAAACTTACGTCTCGAAAAGGATCTTTGAGGCAGCGTCCACAGAGAGAGAAATCGCCAAAACCTTGTGGTGGTATTTTCTATAATAACCTCTGCGATCTTATACAAGCTGGGCTCCGTACTAGGTGCTTGGACAGGAAGAGGAGGAGCAATAATATAGTAGTATCTGCTGCTAATCGAATCGGTCTTGTTAGGATGTAATGGTGGAATGCAAAAATAATATTGTGAACTAAAAAGTCAATTATGCTGAAGTCTAAAAAATCACTTTATTGAAATCGAGTATTTATAAGAATACACAACATATACCAAAAATACATCCAGTTCTCAATCCAGATAATCAATCATCACTCTCACTTGCCTACCACATCCTGGGGCACTCTACACTGTGCAACACACATATACAAGACATCTCTCTCTGATTACCTCACTTTACTTCATTGCGTAATGGCTCTTGCCCTCCGCGTTTTGCGCTCCTTGTTTTGCGTGTCCATAGAGATTACCCGCAAGGGAAACCGTGTACATGCTTGCGGGGAGAGTGGAGAGGGTGATACGGGGAGACAAAGGGACGTGCGCCTGTGGCATGCAATGAGTGTGCTGTTTGTGTGCATCTGCCAGTATCTTTAACCATATTAGTTGATAAGCTAGCTAGCTAGATCTACGCCGATAGGTATACCGATATATACAAGTTGAATATGATTTTTCTGGGGGGAAGCAATGCATAGCGGTATATTTGCTTACCCTGCTACAGGGTAAGTAGAGCCACACATAAGTACTGGCTTCCTTGGCTTCTTTGGCTTGGCTTCTTAGCTTCAAACGTGGAATATCATTATCTATTAAAAGTATTAGTGTATTAATCATCTGGTAAAAGGATTCATCGTTACCTGTTCTCTCTCAAACACCACCCTTGTCAGCAGCTTTGAGAGATTGTAACCTCCTCGATACCTCCTGCACCATTGCCGTACCCTTGAATGGTTCATTGGACGCTGACCGACCACCACCACGCCCGTTCGACAGCCCCAATCCACTTGGAATGTGTGCATTAGCAATAAGAGATGCCATAGATCCTCCATCAGCAACTGGAAGAGGAGTACTCACTTCTTCACCACGGCCAGGAACGAAGTAATTATCGTCATCTTTCTCATCCAGTTCCACTGTTGAGTCAGACTCGAAGCCGTTCAAAACTTCATCACTCGATGCAACTGACTGGCCACGAGTTCTCGGCTCTGCACTGCTTACATTGAGATCGCCATCATCATCATCGTCGTCGCTATATTCAATCTCGAATTTTTCTTCTGGTGGATCTTCAATCTCTCCATCCGCATCGACATCTTCGCTATAATCCATATCATCCTCATCCTCAGTACTTGCCACGGCAACTTCGTTTCTTAGCTTGGATTCTACCAGTGGAGAAGTTTCCTCTGTTTCGTTCTCCTCAGCCACATGGAACCTCGCTCTTCTCTCTGTTGGATGGTACGCAGACCGTCCGACATTAGGGCTCATCCTCAACATATCGTCCACAGTAGCAGCAGATACGGCGGCGCTGGCAGCAGAACCAAGAATCAAATTGTGATTGAGAAGATCTTCATCCTCGCAATCGCTTTCACACCTGCTACCATTACGCTTGTGATACTTGTCATAACTTATCTTATTCTTATCGCTCAGTAAATGTATGAACGATTTCTGCTCGTCTCTGCTATTCCAGTTCAACACACGACTGACACTGTCAAAGTATTCTGTCTTGGAGGATCTAACTGTAGGGAATGGGAAAGGTGATGCTGCCACTGTGACATAGTAGCCCTTGTGAAGTTCAACACGGGAACGACCGTCGAAAGAGGCCCAGGCTGTAGAACGTGATCTGGACGGCACTTTAACTTTCAACGACATAGAATCGGGCAAAAGAATTGGTCTGAAAGACAACGTGTGAGGACAAATAGGGGTGACACTTATAGCACTGACACTTGGATGAACAAGAGACCCTCCAGCACTAAGGGAATATGCAGTGGAACCAGTTGGGGTGGCCAGGATCACACCATCAGCCTGAACCACTGTCAATAACGATCCATCGCCGTATAATTCCAACATTGAAACCCAGGGAGATGGTCCTCTATCTACTGTCAACTCGTTCAAAACCTGTTGCTCACAAACAAGGTTACCATTAGCTTTGTGTACCCGACAGATGAAACGGATACGCAGATTGGTGCGCACACCCTTCTGTATGGCATGTGTCAACAAATTGCGGAAATCCTCGTACTGGAAATTGGTGAGAAAGCCCAGTGAACCTAAAGCAAAAGACATAACAGGGGGGACAACTCTCTGGAAAAGCGTAGAAGCATACAACACTGTGCCGTCACCACCCAGAGTGAGCACCAGATCGAACAGATCGGGTTTCTCTCTAATCAGCGATTTGGTCCAGTACTTGAGACGGGTCCTAGCAGAGGGCACGTCATCGATCAAACTTGAAGCATCAAACCTCTTTGACTTCTCCAAGTGATAATCCACATAAACATCAATGGGGGTTTCCCTGGTTAACAACCATTCAGTGAGCTCCCTTGTGAGATACACTAGAGAGTTGTCTCTAGCCTTTGTGACAATCATGACAGATCTGAGATGGATTTTAATTGTTGCTTTGTTCAAACTCTTTGCGAGGATTCTGACCCCCTGTGCCGTCTTTGCAAGTTGTGCATGTGATTTCACTGTCTTTAGGTTGTCATGTGAGAGACTTTGAAGAAGGTCTTGCTCCACCATATCATCAGCGATATCCGAGGTGCTATGGAGCGCCTTTCGCAGCGCCCTTTGAGATAAGGGGCTCGAGGCATTTCTGCTGTTTGGTTTTGCAATTGGCTGTTTAATCTCCGTCAGTGAATCCTCTGGGCTCTTTGAAATGTGTTGTAATGTGTGTTCTTTCAGTCCATTTGTATATAGACTACTATGCAGAACGGGCCTGGGGTAACAGGATTCTAGTATTTCAGATGCATTGCTGGGATACTTGGATAGAGAAGCAGATGTTGGATTGGACCCTGACTCCGAAGAAGAATGGCTCCTATCCGCTGTGTCTACTGATATTGTGTCAGGGTGCTCCTTTGGTGACAAAGGAGCATAGTTGGAAGCGTTTGTCACCATGTTGTTATCATTCATGGCAACCTTGCTACTATCAGGCTTTGTCGTCTATGAAAAATAGTGAGCAATTATCGTCACTTGTCTGCTGGGCCACAAAACGGATATAGTATATGTGATACACTAATAATAGGTAACAAATCAACAAAAGAAAGAAAAGTTGTTGCTTCTGACTTGAACAACGATCCACATCGACGAACTCCCTTCTCATCTATCCGGCATGATGCCTGCCCCAAATAATATTTCGCCTTTGAACCACTGTGCGCGGGGCCCAACGCATAATGGTAGCTTTCTCCGGACTTCGCTTTTGCAGCAGGCACGCCGGGCTCATCGACCTTGCGCTGGATAAACTCCCTAGGGGTCGAGTTTGCCGATAACAGCGGCCCTTATTAATCACTGCATCTCTGGCGCACGGGATGCGCATTAGAAAGGGAAGGTTGTATGCAGTGGGTGGATTTTCTCCGATGGTGTAGACCAGCGCGGTGGTGCAAGGTGGTGGTGTATCAGATAGTTTTTCCGGGCACGGCATACACACATGAACTATATACACCACAAGCAACTCATATATTCTGCATTGACAATGTGTGGACTTTACGGTATCAATCTAGACAATCAGTCAAAACTGTTGGGTCCAGGGGTACTGACAACCCATGTATAGTCGTATACTTGGTGTGGCCGAGGTCATATCCAACATCTCCGTGTAAGGCTAACTTGCATCTCCGGGGTCAGAGTGCGAAGAATAATTAGGTGAGAGGCGCACTTTAGGATCAGAATCTAGAACAAAGTGTTTCTGTACTATGTACCGTATTACTGAAATGTTATCTAAACAATGAAACATCAATTTTTCCTTCTACTTAAGAAAAATGCTTTAAAAAGAAAATCAACAAAACCTTGTATTCTAAACTTGAATTACAAATCCGTAGCTTGAAGCAGCCTTTTACAAAGCCACCTACTGCTCCTTAGTCACTCTACACTTCCAACCAGAGCTCTTCTCCAACAGAGGAAGAGATGCACCCAGACACCAACCCAGCTCATTGTTGCTAATCTTCTTGGCGGTCTTGAGCTCTCTGTTCAATGGGATATCATAACCCGTGTGCAGCAGTGATACCATGAAAGAAAGATCCAAACACCAGTGAGGCTCCTGCTGCAG
Organism: Kuraishia hungarica; assembly: GCA_030567555.1. Lineage (NCBI taxonomy): Eukaryota > Fungi > Ascomycota > Pichiomycetes > Pichiales > Pichiaceae > Kuraishia > Kuraishia hungarica. Next base: position 27,531 of record JAJLSL010000001.1, read on the forward strand.
TTCGTCAACGCTCTCCTTTTGGAAGAGGTACTCAGCCCAGAAGCTGGAGCCGGAACAAACAAGTTTGGTCATATCCTCAATCTCATTCAAAGTAAAAGCCGCAGGCATTCCAAGTGGCTGCAATCTGTCATAGAAATAAGAAAAGATGTACATATCGCTGATAGGCGAGAATTGATGGTTAAGCGATGGCTGGTAAATACCGTTAAATGAACACGACTTGGAAGTACACTCGGCCTCCTTGTTGAAAATAGACTCGGCCAAGAAACGACACTGGGTAGAAGCAGTGGCAGCATTGTTGTCATCCTTGTTCTTTGCCAATGAGCGGAAGTTGACCAGATAGGTGCTCTTATCGTTCAGCTCAACCTTGACGTTGTTAGCCTCAACACCTGGCGGCATGCATGGGTGAGTCAAAGTCACAGCTGCCTTGGAGTCGCTTGCGGAGAGCTGTTCTGAGGTGAGAGGGACAAGAGATGCCTTCTTAGTCTCATCTTTGAGTGCTGCAGACACCACGAGGGAATTGATCTGGCGACGGCCCTGCATCAAACCATAGCCTAGATGGGAATACTGGTAGAGAGTGAAGTCTCTGCCCCCAAAGGCGATCGAATACTTGTGCTCACCATCGAGCATTTCTTCACCCTTAAGAGGTTCAAAAACAATCTGAGTAGAACCACCACCGAGGTCAAATACAGCGGCAGTAGGGTTCTTTTCGCTGCTACCAATGTTACCTAGAAGATAATTGGTAGTGATCCAAGCATAAACACCTTCTTCACTACCCTCCATGATTGAGATACCCTTGCCGTCAACAACGGCGAATGGGTAATCCTTCTCCAGATGACGTCTAACTTCAGCCAAGATAGCGTCAGACTTCTCCTTACCAAGGAGACGCAAACCTGCTGTAGCCTTAACAGCCACCGGAGTACATGCATGTCTATCCTTTGGAACACTCTTGAGGGCAAGCTCAAGAAGAGGGTCGAGAGAAGCAGCAGCACCAACTGTATCGGTGTTGAAGGAAGAAAGTCCTGGCTTGAGCATCTGGAATTCCTCGTTAAGCAACACTGGTGGGGAGTGACAGACGTCAAATTTGTAGACATGCACTCTCGAACCGGTAGAACCTGCATCGATCATCACCACATAATCAACCTTGTCAACGCAGGTGCCTGATTGTGGGGAGGTGGCAGCGTGGTCATCAGCACCAAACATTGGTGTTGAATCGTCAGCAGCTGGAGCTGTAAGACCCTTCTTATCAGCCAAGCTGTTGATTTCTGAGTATGAGGGCATTGGTACAGCGTCAGCCGGTGGGATAGAAGCATATCCAGAAGACTCATCCTCTGTATTCACGAATACCAAATCCCTTGAAGCGTTGCTCAAAAGAAGGTAGCACACCACTATCAACGCCAACGCGCTAGCTAGATACTTGTAGCTGCGGTTATTCCAGCGGAAGGCACCACCAGCCATGATGCAATTTCACACTTCAAATCCAAAAAAGAATACGCAAATTGAGATCAACTCAACTGGAATAGATCAGATAGATCAAGCGAAAGTGAACAAAACAGGTGAAGAAAACAGGAGAACAAAACTAGCACACGATCAGTTCACGATTATACAACTGGTAAGCTGCTGAAACGGGAAAAAAGAAATAGAACACTTGATGTACAGAATCTCACCTGTATTCCTATATTACTTTATTCAGTTTATATCTAGAAGGTGGGCAGGGTATGAATGTATTGATCAAAACAGAACCAAACTGACGTAAACCTGAAAACGTCTATTTTCAATTTTAAAAAGGTACCGCAGCTGGAACAATATGCTACCTCCTGCTTCCTGCCGTCTGTACACGTACCGCTCCTTTCCCGTGCACGTTAGCTCACACGTTGCCAGGCTCACTAAGAGCGTCCACTGGCTGGTGGTGCATGTGTATTTTTCAACTTCCTGCAGCAAGCCCCTGTCAGGTGAATTTCTTTTCTGTAACGTGTAGTGCATTGTAGGAGGGCAGGCAGAGCCCTTCTAAGGCTGCAGGTGGATGGGGTTCAAGGGTGATGGGTGAAAGAGAGGAGAGTTAACGGTTCTTGAAACGGACACAAGTATATTGCTAAGGATTACAGCTGTCTATTTCAAAATTTTCTAATTGAATGTTTTTCGTTTACCAAGCGCTTTTGGCGGCAACCTAAGATGTAGAGTGTTTATCTGCTTCTCAAACAGAGAATGCAGGTGTTGGACGGCTATATCCAATCTGTGGAAGAAGCGTGCCGGGTGTATTAAGCACATCCTACCGGACGCTATAACCACAGCCATTACTGCGATGCCTTCTCTCCGCCTACCTGTTGTCACTGCCTTCTGGTATACTTACTACATGCAGGAGGGAGGCAGGGCATCTCTGACGTCTACGACAGCCTTAAGGCAGTGCAATCGATTCCTACACTACCAGAGAAAAATGATAGAGATGGCGATAGAGATGGCGCACGACAGAGAAGTACAGGCAGTGTGGAGTACAAGTTGAGTGGGGTTCTATAAATGTTGGTCAATTCCCTTCCAAGCATCTTAGAATTAACAACGCTCCCATAATACCTCTCAGGTATATACCACCATGGCTGGAAACAATCCAAATGATGAATACCAGCGATTGTTGAAGCTGAAGTCTGGAGGTACTTATGTGCCTCCCGCGAGGTTGAAGGCGCTGTTAGAGAAGATTTCACTTGAAAAATCATCGCCAGAGTTCCAAAAATTACAATGGGAAGGGTTAAAGAAGTCCATCAACGGACTTATCAACAAAGCTAATAAGTCCAACTTGAAAATCATAGTGGTTGATTTGTTTCGGTTGAATCTTATAAGAGGCAAGGGAGTGCTCGTGCGAACATTAATGAAGGCACAGTCTCTAGCAACTCCTTTCACTCCGGTCTATGCTTCGCTGGCTAGTGTGATAAATAGCAAGATTCCAGAAATTGGTGAACTACTGGTTTCTCGGTTGGTGCTTCAATTCAGAAGAGGGTATAAGAGAAACGACAAACAAATGTGTTTAGCTGCAACGGCATTTATTGCTCATCTATGTAACCAGCAAGTATCCCATGAAATATTGGCTCTGCAGCTCCTACAGCTTTTGCTGAAGGATCCAACTGATGACTCTGTTGAAATTGCAGTTGGGTTCATGGTTGAGATTGGCGCGTTTCTCATGGATAACAGTTCATCGGCTAACAACGCGATATTTGAGAGGTTCAGGACAGTGCTGCAAGAGGGGTCGATTTCCAGGAGAACTCAATATATGATCGAGACCTTGTTTCAGACGAGGCGAGGTGAATATGATGCGCACCCAGCCGTGCAAAGCGAGCTGGACCTGGTTCTCGAGGAGGACAAGGTTACGCACACCATTTCGCTGGATGACAAATTACAAGCCTTGGATGCTTTGAATGTCTTTCGCATTGACAATGACTATGATGGGACAGAGGAAAAATACTCAAAACTAAGATCAGATATCTTAGGCGATGATGATGATGAATCTGGATCAGAAAGTGAAACAGCAACCGATGAGGAATCTGACGATGAGGAAGAAAGCTCTTCGAAGGATGAGAAGTTGAAACAAACGATTACGGATCTCACAGAAACACAGATGGCAAACTTCCAAAAAACTGTCTACCTCACCATTATGTCCAGTATGAGTAGTGCAGAAGCAGTGCACAAACTATTGAAGCTGAAGCCACTCGATGATCACCGTCGTGAGGAGATGCTCATAGATATGATTGTGAAGTGTTGTTCTCAAGAAAAGACGTATTCAAAATACTTTGGCCAGATCGGTGAAAGTCTATGCTCATACAACAGGAAATGGGGAGATGCTTTCATAAAAGTCTTTGAGGATTATTACACAACATCAAATCGATATGAGGGTAATGCGCTAAGAAACATTGCCATGTTTTGGGGTCACATGCTTGCTAGCGATAAATTGGGATGGGAAGCACTGGCTGTCATAAAGCTGAACGAAGAACAATCAACTTCAGCGGGGAGAATATTTCTCAAGTTCATGCTGCAAAGAATGGTGGAAGAACTAGGTATAAAAGGTCTGCAAGAAAGATTGGCTGAGAAATATGTTCAGCCATTTGTTTCAGGTATGTTCCCAAAGAGTGTCGCCGACAACTTGAGGTTTAGTATTAATTACTTTACGGCACTTGGGTTGGGTGTTCTTACTCAAGATATGAGAGAGATTCTGCTGAATCTGCCAGATGATTCGGATCCAGAACCTGAGGAAGAAGAAGAACATGACAGAGGTCGTAGTAGAAGAAGATATTCTTCTGATTCGTATTCTTCTTCACGTTCCTATTCTAGGTCTCCTGTCAGTTTAAGTAATAGGGGAAGAAGTCGCCTAAGAGAAGCGTCTTATTTTGGGTCTCCGGAGCCGGGAGCTGGGCATCATGAGTCTCATGCAGCTTACTCCCGTAGTAAAAGCTATTCCAAGAGCTTTTCCAGGAGTCGAAGCTGCTCAAGAAGCAGGAGTTATTCCCGAAGTAGAAGCAGGAGCTATTCAAGAGGTAGAAGTTATTCCAGAAGCAGAAGTGATTCAAGAGGAAGACATGACTCATGTAGCCGGGTTCGCTCTCCAACTCCTGCTGCGGGGGGAAATAACGAAAATGAAAAGGGGATAAGAGATCGCTCACCTTCATATGCTCGCTCTCGTTCCCGTTCTTTCTCAAACTCAAGGAAAGACAATCAAGAGCTGCTACTGCCTCCTCACATGCAAAAAGGTGATTACGAGAGTCGGGACAGTCACGGAGATTCGCTTCAAAGAGGCAGAAAAAGGGAAGGCTCTCCTCCCGGAGGTGACCCGGAGGTAAAGAGAGGCAGGAATCATAATATATAATGAAAGATTGTATAGTAGAATAATAAAACGAAAACAGTCATGATAATCAAACTGACACCTCTAATATCCTATAAGCCCATAATAGCAACTTGGCTGGCCTACAGAAGCTATGCCACACGTGCCATGTCGCTGTGGATGTCTCACTCTAACTGTTGTGCAAGCAGAACTGGTCGATGTCGGTTTGCTAGTGGCCTTTCTCTTGCATTAGTCAAAAGATGAAAATACTGCTAGGTGGTGTACCAGGCAGTAGGGGTGATTTAAGCTTCCTCATGCATGCTGCATGCAAACTGGCTCCCTCCATTCTGCAGATATGGTTATACTCTTTACTCTTTGGGCAGCACGCTCTAAGGTACAAATCTGGGACATTACCGCTTTGTGTCGATACACTGCTGCTAGCATTAACCCTTATAGCACTAAGAGGATAGTGCATCAAACCTAAATTGTAGTAGCCGTTATGATGCACTACAATTTACTGGGTCCTTCAAACTCTGAAACACATGAAACCTAGGATGAATTTTAGACGTTGTCTTTCGGCCACAAATGCGCTGTTCATCTATTTCAGAAGTGTAAATTGTTTGCATTTGGTGGGTTTGTAGCTACTTTCTTGTGATCCTGCAGGATCAGTATCAGTAGCTGTTGTACTGGAGGAGGCACCTTTGAAGAAAAAAATCACACAACTGTAACCACAGTGGTTCTGACTTCAGGGATGAAATGCCATGTTTCACTGTGGTCAGGGATTCTATATAACTATATCTGTTCTCACAGCTAGTATAGTATGACCAGTCACATGAATCCCTTACAACATAGCTCATATTCACTTGGTATAGGCATTACGGCTCCTGCTATTACTCTCGCCGGGCATGCTACGGTGATTGGATTGTAATGTCGGCTATATAGCAGTGACTTTTCTGTAACCTGTAAACACCATTGAAGAGTCTGCATTTGCAGCTGTAAATGCAATTCGACGTCATAGATCCAAACGGTTCCACCTTTTCATACAGGCATGTTGGCATAGTAATATCAAAACAATTCAACCAAGGGCGGCAGAATCTTTCAGGGCCTAGACCGCCTCCTTGCAGCGGGATCTGCAGTAATTGATTATCATGCAGCTCGCTTTCAACGTCTGCAAGCGCTACTAGGATCTATGGCTGAGAGTTATTAAGAGCACGGCTACTCGAAAAGGATAATATCCAGATCTATGGAAATTACCTGCAGTTATGTAAAGTGGGCTTTCCACATAGGATCCCCGAAAAAACTGAAATTCAAAGGCAGATCCAGGGGTTCGGTAAAATTGGTAAAATGTGTGATCTACGATTGCTTACTTATCAGTCTTCCCGTTAAATATAAAGGCCATACAATTCAGTATAAAATGGTATCTAGGAAAACAAGTAAAAACCTGCTTCCGTAAGAGCAAAAAGAAAGAGAAACAAAAAGGACTACAATCTGGATGCATTTGCATGCAATCAAGGAAGTAAATAAATCACTTGTAGAAAGGGGAAAAAAGGTATATAGCCAACTTTTGCCAGTTCGATGTAATCAATAAGTGCCCATCATAGTAGATAAAACCTCATGATAGCATATTCTGGTTACACCGTTTAATCGGTGTAAATACCCCAGAACTGCTCAACATCGTAAGGGCCAGGAGCCTTCCAGTAGTCGTTGAAAGCGTTGAAAGCAAAGGCGGAAGGACCGCAAACCTCGGAGATGGAGGCAATAGCAGTGTTCTGGTTCTCTTGAGATGGGACGGCGACACCGTAGTCGTCACCCTGGGTAGGCCAGCCGGTCTCGGTAACGGTGACAGACTTGGAACCACCACAAGCGGACCAGACTCTCTCAATCTGGAGCAAGAGCCAAGTACCAGCACCATCTGGGTAGATGGTACCGTCCCAGTAAGCGTGAGAGTTGATACCCATGAAGTCGGAGTACTGGCAAAGCTCTGGGTTAGCAATAATAGCAACGTGAGTGTCAATGGAAAGGACTGGGCCACTGTAACCAGCGGCGGTCAAAGCGGCTTTTCCGGTAGCAACGTAAGAGCCGACCTCGGCTGGGGTAGCCTCACCAGAGTTGACAAGCTCGTTACCAATGGAGACGGCGTAGATTTGGTCCCAAGAAGAGTAGGAGCTGACGGCAGCAGCAAGCTGCTGGATACCAGCTTCAATAGCATTCATGTAGTAGATACCAGCAAGGAGCTTCTGGGTGGGGAGCTTAGCCTGCAGAACATTCTCAACCTGGTCACAGTCGACACCGTAGAGTCTGATGAAACCGTAGTCGGTAAGGAGAGCAAGATCAGCCTGAACCTGCTCAAGAGTCTTACAAGCACCGGAGGCCTGGTAAGGAGAGTAGGTGATACCCTTGGTTCCAGCGGAGAAAGTACCAGCTGAGGCGGAGGAAGCAGCCTCCTCGGTGGAAGAGGTGGAGGTCTCAGCAGTAGCTGGGGTCTCAGCTGGGGTGTCGGTCACAGCGGAGGTGGTGGTTGGGACGACCTGAGCAGCAGCAGTTGGGACAGAGGTTGTGACACCAGCATCAGCATGAACGTAGTTCACAGTGGTGGTGAAAGCTTCCTCGCCGGCAACAACGGTAATGATCCTGGTGTCGGTGACAACAACAACGTCTCTTTTAGCGTGCTCGTGGTGAGCATGGCCGATTGGACGGGCAGCGGCAGAGCCAGCGAGAGACATGGCAATGAGAGCCTTAGCGATGTTCTTAACCTGCATTTTGATGATCAGGGGTAGCAATAAAGGTTCAATAAGGAGAGAATGATCAAAAGAATTGGTTGAAAAAAGAAGGAAAGTGGTCGTTTGAGCGAGTTTGTGAAAACTGTCGAAAGGAGTGAACAGAGTTGGTAACTCAAACGATATAAAATGGCTTTGGCGACAAACAAAGAACAAAAAAAGATCAAGTGTTTAAAAATCGCTGTTTTTTTTAATTAGAAAAGGAGTTCGTCCAACAAGGGAGGTGAGGTGAGACAGTAGCTGAAACCACCGATGGAAATGAGTCTACTGTCCAGAGAGAAGTCGGGCCTGGTAGGTGCGTTGAACTTGGCTCATGTTGACATTTCCGCAGGTCCACCAAAGAGGAAGGCTGTCCCTCGTAACTGGTGTAGCCATAGTTACTATGCATGAAATGTAAACATCCACATACCCTATTGGGTAACTATCGGGGCACACAACCACCGAAGCCGCATAAACTAGCTTCTTGCTCGCCCAAAGTGCAGCTTGGGGTATTTACGAGATTTGTTCAGTGCACACTTATTAGCTGTCGGCCTTCAAAGATCTCTGTTTTTTCATGTCGGCCCACACTAATGAGCGGCGTTTGGGGGCCGCATTGGGCGCATCTGCATGCGCTCAACACTCTAATTGTGCTCAACACTCCAACTCCATCCGTTTGCACTTGCCCATGTGTAGCGTATCCGTTTCAACCCCGTGGTTCCTTCGACTCTATAGCCTATATACTAGAGCATAGAGCCATCAGTGTAGTATTGTGGGAAAGGTGACGTCATAATAAATTTCGCGACAATAAATGGTGAGCTGTAAACTGAAAGGTGTGTGCGACATACAAAAATAAAGGTAGTGTTGCAAACAACCTAAAAGAACAAAATGCAAAAAAAAGGGGCGTTCTGGGAATTGAACCCAGGGCCTCTCACACCCAAAGCGAGAATCATACCACTAGACCAAACACCCCGATTTGTTCTGTTCAGAAGTGTGCTTGCTTATGAGCTGCTGGTCTCAGATATCGCAGCTTGGATTTTTCGGAGAGCATGGATGAGGAAGTGCTTGATTTCATTCTTTAGAGACGTGAACTAGAATGTAACGTATTTGGAGGCTTCTCAACTGTTTACCAAGGAGTTGACAGATAGACTCTTTTTATCAAAATGAGTCTCATGGATCAACAAATACAGGTGGAAGTCGATCCTTATGAGGATACTGAGTGGAATGATATACTAAGGGCTAACGGTGTTATACCTGACAAGCCCAAGGATAACACCGAGCAATTAGAAGAGGCACTGGCTGAGGCGGTGAAGAGGCAGCATGACAACCGTTTGGAGGACAAAACCCTGGATGAATTGGACGAATTGGAAGGTGAAGAAGATGAAGATTTTCTAGAGGCTTATAAACACAAGAGGATGCAGGAAATGAAGCAGCTGAGCTCTGCTGCCAAGTTTGGCTCGGTGTTGCCCATAACCAAGCCAGAATATAAGGCAGAAGTGTCTGATGCCTCCAAGGACTACTACGTTTTCCTGCACATGTCCTTGGCAAGCAATTTGCAGTCGAGGCTATTGAGCAGTCATATGATCATTGCGTCTAGGAAATTCCCCCAGATCAAGTTCTGTGATATCCCAGCTAACAGAGCTGTTGAGAACTTCCCGGATCAGAACTGCCCTACGATTCTCGTATACCACAACGGTGACGTGATAAAGCAGTACATCACGCTCACACAACTGGGTGGTAATTCAACGAGGTTGGAAGATATTGAGAATATACTTGTTTCTATTGGCGCAGTGAAACACTCGGACAGCAGACTCGAAATAAATAACCAAGACGGCGACCTTCAGGAAGCTCACAAAACCCGATTTGTTAAGAAGTCTATAACGTCGTCCGGAGGTCTTGGAAATACGAGCGACGACGATTTTTTTGATTGATTTATTGGTTGGAATTGAATGAAGAAGTAGACTGAAGAAGAAAGATATAATGCTGAGAAGGATATGTATATAAAATGCAGAATGCAAAACGTTCTTGATGGCACTTTTTGACCATCCTTATGCGAAAAATTGTTCATAGTAACTGATGTATAATGTAATACAGTAAGTATGCCTTGGTGTTTAAAACGTCCTCTGTAGACACCAGGGTAACAGTGGCATCATCAAATTTGAACCACTTCCCATCCCTATTCTTTACGAGACACACATAATGGCCAGTGTTCACAGAACCGATGTGGCATACCACAGCAAATAACTCGTAAGTCTTCTCGCCAAGCACAGTTGCAGACGATTCGTCATGAATTGTGTATTTGGCCATATCAAGCATTACTGGGAACTTCACATGCGTCTCAATCTTCGACGAAGTTGAAATGTGCTCGAATCTCTTGAGCTGGATCCCTAAAACTGGTGGTAAGCTCTTGATCGTAAGTTGCTTTGTCGCATTGGACCTCTCACCACAATGAGTACAACGGTACATCACGTCCAACTTCTCCGGACGGGTGAATTTTTCAAGGCATTCATCTAAGTTCATGAATGAGGCGCCCTTGTAACTGTCAGTAGATGAACTCTTATCAGAAATCTCCAATGATAAATCGAGCATCGGGTCTATTGTGGTTGTTGCTGAGTCACAGTGGGAACAGCGAATAGTGCTCTGCAGCTCGCCGGAGAAGGTTTTGTGGGTTATACATTCACACTCTAAGAGCATGGCATGTGGTGAAGAAGATTTCCTGTGCATCTGTGTGTCGTCAACCTTATCAGCCACACAATCTTTGTGCAATTCGTCGAGCACAAACTGCCAAAATTCATGAGCGTCCTGCTCAGAGTAGCCTGCCAAAGATCTCTTAACTTTCCAGGCAGCAGTTAACAATGCAGTTGGACCGTATCCATTTGTATTATTTGAGGTATAAAATTCCTTGAAGATCTCACCGATGCAGCAAGTTATACAATTATCAAGACCCTTTTCACAATGAACGTGATTTCCTGCAAGAAAGTACTCCCTCACAAAAGGATTGTGCACAAGAGTTTGGACAACTGAGCTCATGAAACAGGTGGCACCCATGTTAACAAACCCTCTCAAACCAGTCGTAGCTTTGTATGTAGGTAAACGAGAGGATGATTGGATTAGTCTTTGCTTCTCGGGATCTGCTTCTGTTTCAAATATATCTGCTCCTGGATAGTTGTCTTTTTTTTTATCAATGTTAGTATACTGGTCATAAAAGCACAAGGAGACGCATATGCAGTAGTCATATAGAACTTACTCGTCCTTTTGGCATTTTTCACCGAGCGGATGCGAACAGCTTCCAACCGGGAATCGCTAACATAATCACCACATCTAAAACAATATATGAGTCCCTGTCTCGAATCAATACCTAAGAAATTATTAGTACTAGCACAAATATATACCAAACGAAGATTCTGATAAGCTTACCAAAAACATGTCCTGATTCCTTGGCATGCTTCAGTGCATGATTCCCATCCCAACATCCAACGTGAGAGCACTGTAGACACATAAATGAAGCAGATAGACAGCTTGAACAGGATTTACACTTGATGATCTTTGCCCTGAGTTTCATGAGTCCTCTGTGCTCTACCTTAGCGCCCTTTGGAGTGATATAGTGACGGGCTGGTCCGGGGGTAGGTGCCGAGAGCAGTGCAACACGCAGGCCCAAACCGTAATTTCTGAAAACTGTTTCCTTTGCCTGTGAGGATAAAACCTGGTGAATGTGGATACATGGATTGAATGTGATGTGGGCAGGTTCTGTCCGGGACGATGTGGCCTCCTCCACAGCCGGACCGGGCTCGTTATCATCACCCAGCATGGTCTTCCGCAAAGAAACCTTCATGTGACCCAATCTGTTTGATCCCACAACTCCGACTCACGGAAAACACAAACCGTTATAAAAGTATTTATCCAATAGACTCCCTTAGAAAGCAGTCAACAATCCGCAATTCAATATATATCCTTCACCCCACTAAATTATTAATGCCGTATTAGTTAGACCCTTGCAACGCTGGACTGTCTCTTAATTGGGCCCTGCCGATGGGGAACCACTTCGGTATGTGCGTTTGCTGCAGTATGTGAAGGTTAGTAGCAGCTTGATGGAAGTATGTAAATGTGTCTCTCTGTCTGTGTATGGCGAGCTGAGCCGTTCTGCTTCCTCATCGTCTACGCTTAAATCACCCATGCTCTTAGTCTTGTGCACGATAATGCGGGTGAGAAGAGGTGCAACAAAACGCAAGGTTAAGAAGCTTAAGTTTATTGCAGGGACAATAGACAATTAAAAACAGACACTTTTTGCCAATATTTTCTGATGGAACTGTTATTTTTTTTTTTATTTTTATTCTATAATGCCATAATTTGCCCAAGTTAGGTATTAATGTTTTAGTGCGGATATTATGTTTGACATTTTGAGCAGGAAGTAGGTTTTGTGGTTTTCTGAGAGTGGGAAGAGATTGTCATTATCTATGACAACTACCCCAGTCATAATTGTGTTGAAATGAAATGAAATAAAATATAAATATAAACATTTGTAAAATTATATTTTAACTCATACAGATTAATTCATACCTATACGGTTATAATATTTAAAGATTCACAATCCAACGGTCATCTCCTGATATTCCAGAGTCCTCTGCGTCGGAGTCAACCTGACGGCTGTTACCCAATCCTGCCTCATCCCACCCATTACCCCCTATAACCCCACGCTCCATCTTCAGTTGCAGCAGACAGTTTCCCCAGACATTGCGTGACAGGGCTCCAACTGCGGCAGTGTCCTCCCGATGGCAGGAAGGAGGGTAGGGGTGGTGAAATATATATAAAGAAGCTAATAACTAATGATACACCCTGGTAGTGGCTATAGGTGAGCTTTATATGGTATCAAGGTATCAGAAAAACATAAAAAAACCCATGAAAGATGACATTGACTTTCCAATCAAGAAGATCAACTGTCTATTCCACCAAGGGAGTGGTGGCTTCTACCCAGCCCATTGCAACTGCTGCAGGTCTCAAGATCCTCGAGAAAGGAGGTAATTGTGTGGTAGGTAAAGTTATGATGAGTTGCCAAACACAGTCAGTTACTAACTCAGAGCCAAATTTAGGATGCTTCTGTTGCTGTCTCCGCGTGTCTCGCGCTAGTGGAACCGGCATCAACTGGTATTGGGGGTGATTGCTTTGCTCTCTTCTACAATGCAAAGGATAAAAAAGTTCATGGCATAAATGGAACTGGCCGTGCTGCCTCGAAGTTATCTCTGGAGTATATTCAAGACAACTATCCAGAACATATCTATCCATCGTTGCGCCTGCGTGAGGATTCGATCTTTACCGTGAACATTCCAGGTGCTGTCGCTGGCTGGTGTGACGCTGTTGAGAAATGGGGTAGTGGAAATGTAACTATGAAGGACATTCTCGGCCCCGCTATCGATCTGGCAGAGAATGGTGCTCCTATTTCCACAATCTCTCAACAGATGTGGCATAGAGGTGAACACAAGCTGAAGGAGAGAAATAAGCTCCCAGATGGCACATATGTTGATGATCTTGCAATCTTTCTACCAAACCCAGGGTTTGTCGCCCCAAGAGTTGGTCAGGTATTCAAGAACCAATTATGGGCAGAAACCCTGAAATTGGTGGCTGAGAAAGGTAAAGCAGGATATTATGAGGGACCTGTTGGCACTGCTATCGCAGAGACAGTTCAGGCTCGTGGCGGCCTCATTTCTAAGGCGGATCTGGTCAATCACACTTCAACTTTTGTTGATCCAATTAATCTCGAGATTTTGGGCAAGACGTTATGGGAGATCCCCCCCAGTGGCTCAGGAATTGTTGCCCTGTTGACCCTTGGTCTGATCCGGGAGCTTGACGCAAAGGGTGAGATTAAGCTCTCTGAGCTGCAGCATAACTCCGCTGAATACCTTCACATTGTTATTGAGTGCCTGAAATTGGCTTTCAAGGATAGTGACGAGTATGTGAACGATCCTACTTTTCTACCCGAGGGAATTGTGCATGCTGAGACTATGGCTGCTCTTTTGGCCCCAGAGTATCTATCGTTGAGAGCTGACTTATTCAGCAAGGATAAGATCATGGACAACACGATTATCAAGCATGGTGTTCCAAACCCAATGTTCAAGTCAGATACCGTTTATCACTCCTGTACTGATAAAGATGGAAACGCCTGCTCCTTCATCAATTCTGTATATGAAGGTTTTGGCAGTGGAATCATCGTTCCAGGAACAGGTGTCATTCTGCAGAACAGAGGTGGAAACTTCAATTGTAACCCAGAGAGCAAGAACTGTATTGGTGGTGGAAAGAGATCTTATCATACCATCATTCCTGGAATGATAACCACACCTGGAAAACAGGCTGAGGATGAGGTTGACCTCTATGCTTGCTTTGGTATCATGGGAGGATTCAACCAACCTCAGGCTCATGTGCAGGTGTTTTTGAACATGGTTCTGTTTGGATTTGATCCTCAACAGGCAATTGACCAGCCCAGAATCTGTCTTAGCGCACATCCCAAGCATGAGCACACCGATTTCAAACTGGGTTCTGATGGTCCAACTAGTAGAGCTGTGACTCTTGCTCTGATAGAGGATGGTATTTCACCAGAGGTGATCGAAAGTCTCAAGACATTAGGTCATGAAGTTAAGGTTTTATCTGGGGCCGCTAGAGGTGTATTCGGAAGAGGTCAAATCATTAGGAAAGAGAGTGGATTTACTGAAGACGAAACTCTAGTTTATGCCGCTGGATCTGATCCAAGAGGTGATGGTGCCGCTGTCCCACAGATATAATGTTCTATCGTACATGATTATTTAGTAGTGTTGACAATATATATAAAAAGTAACTAGTCTAAAAATAATTATGATGTTTTTGCAAATGCAACTTCTTCCGGTAGCTGGAAGGATATGCAGTACATGGGTTTCGTAGGTGCCACTTTCCTTACGAGGTGGAAGCTGAGAGCCTCAAAGGGTATTTCAAAGTTCAAATAATTTACAACTTTGGCGTGCACCCTTCTGTATAGGTCTTCGTCGGATGGAGCTGGAACCTCTTCATGACGAAATTTTTCAAAATGATGCACATGAATTGTGGGGAGTCTGTACCCGGGAAGGCCCTTCACCTCATCTATAGACAACCCCTCAAATGCATTGCTGAACAGACCGATGTAAGCATCCAGGAAAGTTATAGCGCTGTCTGGGAGATTCATGACATAGTGAGCCACAAACGGAGATACATCAAACGAGTCCACAACAGGGCTTGGCTTCTCTTTACCATCTTCCAGCTTTGCTTTCTTTCTTGAATGCGACCTTTTCGGCAGTTCCACAACCTTCTGATCCTTTGAAAACTCCATCACCAGCCTTGGAGACTGAGCTATGAATTTTCTTCCATCCTCGTTAAATGGTTTAACTGTTCTGCCGACATTATTGATCTTGATGTTTTCTTTGAGATATTTGAAGCTTTCCGGATTCAGATCATTGGCAAACACCAAACATGGCTTCCTTCCAGCAGGAACAGCAAATGGACCAACACCTGCCATGACATCAACGATGACATCCTTCCGGGTCTCAAACAGATCCACCAATCTGCCATGCTCGGTAGAGAGTCTTGAATTCCAATAAACCTTACTGAAATCAAATCTGAAGGTACAGTTACTCTCTCTCTGTTCAACGAGGAAATCTTCCTTACCCGCTATCACTTGCATTTTGAATGTTCTGAATGTGGAATCAATGGTGTCTAGTTTGTCAACCACCGTTTTTATGGATGGATTCTTATCAAGTATCACTTGACCTATTATCTTTGCATAGGGTTTATATTCTTGCTTCAAATTCATATGGGCAATATGACCGGTCTTGGTAAAACCAGATGGAATTTCCTCTTCCAGGCCATCAGGAAGGACGGATCTCAGAATTTCGTCCGTTTTCCAGTAGTCATATCCAACTACAACCTCGTGTTGCTTGAACTGACCTTCAAACTTCTTGACAGACTCTAGAGTGTCTGGAGATAGGACTTCTTCCACTTCTGAAAGGTCAACAAGTCTGTCAGATAATATAACTGCTTTATTTTGTGGGTTGAGTGTATTTGCTTGACCATCCACTGGAACCTGGACAATGAAAGGTAAGCCTGGGATCTGCAGGATATCTTGTTTGTGATTTTTGACAAACAGTCCAATGTTCTTAGCATTTGGGAAGAGCACAGACCATAGTGGAAACGTTTTGTGAAACGCGTTTCTGTCGAGATCTTTCATGCCCCTCAACACTGGAGGTTCCAGATGAGCTGTGATAGAGCCGTTTGATGTCATGCTAATAGTTTTCAGTAGTGTGCGATGAGTTGTGCCCTGACGATCTGAGAGCCCTCCAAAGTATCGCCGCCCCAAGAAGTTACTAAATGAAAAGTTCATTCATATATCTTTACAGCAAGATACAGAGTGATCAAATAAAGAATTGTACTTTTGAGGGGCCGTAAGTCGCTACCTCTCTCTCATTTACTTGACTTGTCTACTGCCACTCCCTCGGGCACAAATATTTTTCACCTTCACCATGAGATGAGGCATGGCCACAAGATGTGGCGGTGTTCATGTGGCTCTGTTCGCTCCTCCACCTCACGCCCACCCTCGCTACTTACCACTCTGCATTGGCCCAATCCTTCTGCTCATCGCGCATCTCCCCCTCATTACCCCATGCATTAGCACTTGCAGGCAGAGGAGATGAGCTTACACAAAGAGTGCACACAAAAGGACGGCACCTGAGAGTACCCGCCGCCGCCCAACATAAGGCAGGACAGACAGCAGTTGATTTGCCAGTCAAACCCACAAGGGACAAATTCTGGGCAGCAGGCAGTAGTCGTTTGGCATGTTTTGGGGACAGCTGTAAATATTGTTTAGGTTTACCGGAGAATATGATAGTAGGGTAGGGCTCGAGAAACAAAGGGCTCTTCTCTTCAAAGCTTGAAATAACTTTGTGCTGGGTAGTAACTAGAATCTATATTGAAAGGGTATTACAAACCGTGAAAAACAAGTGGCCGATTTCAGCAGAGATGTGACTAACAGTATATCTAGTGTGCCTAAAACAAGAGGGCAGTCATGAATCAGGAAGACCCTATCGAGCTTGATCAAGCTCGGAGTTTGTTCCCTGAGAACATAGAGGGTCACGCATATACCCCATACACCGATGGCTCCTCCGGGCTGACTTTCAACGCTCATAATCACCACTTCAGCATATCTCATACTGAACCATACATGCAGCAAAGCTGGGGAGGAGGAATTGGCTCCGGATCTTTCTCAGATGATGGTACATCTCTAGGGGACTCTGTTGAGAAAAAAGGACCAGACATAATCCCGATGTATAGTGACGACATGTATTCCTCTTGGACTACTGATGTAGAGACACCCATAAAGAAGGAGGAGATCAAACAGGTATTTTGTGATTTAGAAGTAATGTTTGGGTTCCAGCATGACTCTGTTCTGAACATATTTGACCACTTAATGATGCAATTAGACTCAAGAGCCAGTAGAATGCCAGCAAAATTTGCTCTTCTCTCCCTTCATGCTGATTATATAGGTGGAATCGATTCCAATTATCGCAAGTGGTATTTTTGTACACAGTTAGATGTACCTGGTGAAATTGCAACAACGTTCATTCAACTCGAAGACACAAAACAAGTACCCGACTCTGTGTTTAAAGATTGTCTCTCAATAGCGGAGTTCAACTGGAAAGCAGGAATGAATCAGCTTAGTTCAGAAAAGTTGGTGCAACAACTTGCTCTGTATTTATTGTTATGGGGGGAAGCAAACCAAATCAGACTTATGCCTGAGTGTCTCTGTTTCATTTACAAATGTGCGTGGGATCACTTGAAGGCGAGCGAGACTGAGGTGGTGGATAACTTTCCTCCGTTTGACTATTTGAACCGTGTTATAACCCCTTTGTATCGGTATATCAGGGACCAGCAGTTCAAGGTACAGAGTGAGAAAGACCGCACTCTTCGGCGGAGAGAGAGGGATCACAGTAATATCATCGGCTATGATGATATCAACCAGTTATTCTGGTATAAAGAGGGATTGCGGAAGTTGGAGGTCAATGATGGACAAAAGCTTCTGAGCTTATCTCCTCAATCAACGTACTCATTGTTGGGTGAAGTGAAATGGGATAGAGCTTTCGTCAAGACGTACTATGAGTATCGCAATTGGTGGCATCTTTCAGTTGATTTCAGTCGAATTTGGATCATTCATGGGTGCACGTTCTGGTTTTTCTCTGTCTTCAACTCCCCTACTCTCTATACCAAAAATTACTCGCAACTGCTGGATAACCAGCCTACCCCACAGGCTACTTTTTCAGCAGTTGCCCTTAGTGGAACTTTGGCAGTTATGATTCAGATGATTGCCACAGTAGCAGAGGCAGCATTTGTGCCGCGAGCATGGCCGGGGGCTGATCCCATCCTTTGGAGACTAGTCATACTGTCTGTAATAGCTCTGATAAACGTTGCTCCATCCATATATATATTCGGATTTTTTCCATTGGATGTTGTTTCCAAGAAGGCATATATATTATCTATTGTCCAGTTTGTACTCTCTATTAGTACTGTATTGTTCTTCTCTGTTCAGACATCTGCAACCCTCCAAGGGCCCTCCAGAAGAAGATCAACAAATTGTTACGATGCTACCACCGTCTTCACGGAGTCATTCCCCGAGTTATCAAATAAGAGTAGGATACTGTCTTGTGCATTGTGGTTGCTTGTGTTTTCAGCTAAATTCGCAGAATCATACTTCTTTCTTACCTTGTCGCTGAGGGATCCTATAAGAGTCCTTTCTACAATGGACCTCTCACGGTGCGAGGGAGAACTACTCCTTGGAAAAGCACTATGTCGCCAACAAGCACACATCACCTTGGGGCTGATGTATCTTACAGAACTGATACTCTTCTTTCTCGATACATACCTATGGTATATCATATTCAACTGCATTTTTTCAGTTGCCCTCTCCCTCTCCACAGGAATGTCGATCCTGTCACCTCTGAGAGATATTTTCTCTCGCTTACCGCAGCGAATCTACAGTAAACTTCTCTCTACATCTGAAATGGAAGTCAAATACAAGGCAAACGACCTGGTGGCTTCTGTGTGGAATGCCATAGTATTCTCCATGTATAGAGAACACATCTTATCTGTGAGGCAGGTGAATAATCTCATGTACCACGAAACAATGAATGGAAGAGATGGGACATCAACAATGCACATTCCCTCGTTTTTTATATCAAAGGCTGATCGGTCTCCTTCAGTTTTGTCAAGAATCTTCTCGAATGACACAGAAGCAGAGAGACGGCTATCATTCTTTGCACAATCTTTGTCTTCCCCTATCCCAGAACCCCTCCCAATAGAAGCCATGCCATCCTTTACTGTTTTGATTCCTCATTATTCTGAGAAAATACTGTTGACTTTAACAGAAATTTTGAAAGAGACTGAAAACTCCAGGATCACGCATCTAGAGTACTTGAAGCAGCTATATCCCACTGATTGGGATAACTTTGTAACAGATACAAAACTCATGCATGCGAGAGCGCCGGAGGAGGAACGAGAGATGAATGGGCCAACTTCTGAAGGGGGCTCGGTTGTAAAATTTGAGAGTGATATTCCTTTCAACTGCGTTGGATTCAAAAAAGCTACTTCGGACTATATCTTGCGAACAAGGATATGGTCCTGTCTGAGAACACAGACACTCTACCGCACTGTATCGGGGTTCATGAATTATCAAAAGGCAATAAAGTTGCTCCACAACACAGAAAACCCTGAATTAGTCCAATTATATGGAAACGATGAGGACAAAATGGAGGCCCACTTAACAAGGCTGGCAAAGAGGAAGTTTAAGCTGATAGTGTCAATGCAACGGTATCAGAGTTTTGATAGTAGAGAGAGGGAAGACCTGAGATGTCTTGTTAGAGAGTTTCCTGATTTATACATTGCCTCTCTGGAACAAGTATTCGAGCCAGATAGCAGTGAGCCCACTTATTACTCGGTGCTTCTGGATGCCAGCAAAACTGATTCAAAAGGTGATCCTGTACCAATATACCAAATCCAGTTATCAGGAAACCCAATTCTAGGAGATGGAAAAGCGGATAACCAGAACCTACCCCTTATCTTTTACCGAGGGGAGTTCATACAGGTAATTGATGCAAATCAAGACAACTACCTCGAAGAGTGCTTGAAAATACGTTCTGTTCTAGCAGAGTTTGAAACAACCAGCACAGAAAAAGTCGTTAATCCTTATCAATTAGGTGAGACACCATGGGAGATAGATAAGAAGGCCACAATTGCACCAGTTGCAATTGTTGGTGCAAGAGAGTATATTTTCTCGGAGAACACCGGAGTACTTGGAGATGTGGCAGCAGGCAAAGAACAGACTTTTGGAACACTGTTTGCTCGTACTTTGGCTGAAGTTGGTGGGAAACTCCATTATGGACATCCCGATTTCCTTAATGCCGTATTCATGACAACCAGAGGAGGACTATCAAAGGCCCAGAAGGGCCTTCACCTCAACGAAGACATATTCGCAGGTATGACGGCAATGCTACGTGGTGGTAGAATCAAGCACTGCGATTATTTCCAATGCGGTAAAGGAAGAGACCTTGGATTCAGCTCCATACTTAACTTCACCTCAAAAATCGCTGGAGGGATGGGCGAACAGATGCTAAGTAGGGAGTACTTTTACCTAGGCACAAAGTTACCCTTGGATAGGTTTTTATCATTCTACTACGCACATTCTGGTTTCCACATTAACAATCTATTTATCATGCTTTCGGTGCAGCTGTTCATGCTAGTTCTTGTAAACCTGGGAGCACTGGTGCACGAATCGATACTATGCGAGTATGATAAGGAGAAACCAATAACAGATCTGCAAGTACCAATTGGCTGCTACAACCTGATTCCTGTGGTCGACTGGGTTACCAGGTTTGTGCTCTCCATCTTCATCTGCTTCTTCATATCATTCCTTCCGCTAGTGGTGCAGGAGCTCAGTGAGAGGGGGTTAAGGAAGGGAATGACAAGATTGGCAATGCATTTTGCTTCCCTATCACCATTGTTTGAGGTTTTCGTGTGCCAGATGTATGCCAATTCTCTCTCGATGGACATCGTATTTGGAGGCGCCCATTACGTGGCCACAGGGAGAGGATTTGCCACATCACGAATACCTTTCACTGAACTGTACTCAAGGTTTTCGGCCATATCTATCTACTCTGGCTCTCGTCTTATGTTGATGTTACTGTTTTCCACCCTGACAATGTGGCAGAGATCATTGCTGTGGTTCTGGGTAACACTTGTAGCAATGTGCTTGTCACCCTTTCTTTTCAACCCTCATCAGTTTCTCTGGAGCGAGTTCTTTCTAGATTATAGAGACTACGTACGATGGCTGAGTAGAGGCAATTCGAGGTGGCACAAAAATTCTTGGATCGGCTTCGTGAGGTCAAAGAGATCGTTGGTAACGGGCTTCAAAAGAAACCGTCCCTTATCTCTAATCCCAGAACAACAGAAAGCAATCAGATTATTCCACAGAGCACCCTTTGGCAACACCTTATTTTCCGAGATTATTGTACCCTTGATTAAGTGTTTCTTTGTGTTCGTTGCTTTCACATTTGTGAATGCTCAAAGCGGAGTCAAGAATGCCGAGCTTACAAATTCGTTTATACGTGTTTTGATCATTGCGCTTGCCCCGATTCTATTGAACACCATTATTCTAACTGTTATATTCTCATTCTCCTGCATCCTTGGACCTTTATTTACCTTTTGCTGTCCTCAAGTAGCAACATTCACCGCAATGACAGCACATTGTGGTGCCCTTGTTGTACATATCGCTGCTTTCGAATCGTTGTGGTTTCTAGAAGGATGGAATTTCAGCAGAACTTTGATTGGGTTTGCCTGTAGCGTTTTTATCCAACGCTGTGTTCTACATGGGGTCCAGACCTTGTTCTTAACAAGAGAGCTAAGACACGACTACTCAAACAGAGCCTGGTGGTCAGGCAATTGGTTCAAGGGAGAGAAGAAAACTAGTGCCATGAGCCAGCCAGTGAGGGAATTTGTAGTCAAGATTGCAGAGATGAGTCAATTCGTAGCTGATTTTGTCCTTGGACATCTAATCCTGTTTGTCCTCTTTCTTCCGATGCTGATCCCACTGGCAGACACTTGGCATTCATGCATGATATTTTGGGTGAAATCCTCCCTTAGTTACAGGGGTAAAATCTACACATCGAAACAGACGAAAATAAGGAAGCGGAGATGTATCAATTATGCCATATTGTTCACAGTTGTCCTTATACTGTTCGTATCCATAATAGGCGCCCCCCTTTTGTATATTTATCTCACCCCTCGTTTGAATCAGGGAACCAACTACGACAAACGGCTAGCGCAAGTTATTAATGAGCACAGCGAAAAGTTGAGCTTTGGTACTGGCTTTGCTAGAGGATTGATACAGCCTAATCACCAAAACAATAATGACACAGGTCCAAATGCTCCTCTTTACATTCCACGGAGAGCACCAAAAGCAGTCACCTTTAGTACCTGGAACTGAAGTGTTTGCATGAGCATTCCTGGCGAAATGAAACTGGCTTCTCTTGTCAGTTTTATGCAGTACACAGACCTGTCTATCGGATATGTCAGACGAGCCAGCTACTAATTTGACTTCGACCCCCCAGCTCTTGACCAAGTGCGGAGGTGCAACGATCTGGCTTGGCTCCTTCGGTTCTGCATGCCGAGACAAAAAGACAGCATGGATACAACCGGCATGATGTACTACCAACCGTACACAGTGATTGTTCTGTTCCCAAAGAAGCTAAAATCTACAAATGCCTAAGATTCGCGGAATGTGTGAAGCTGTGCCCACCATGCGTGTGATGCCATCTATGGTTATGGCGTCAAACAACTGCGGGCTGAGATGGTTGTCTTTGCTGCTATAAGAGAGCTCACACCAGAAGAACATCCAAGCCTTCGGTCACAATCTGCGCAATGTACACCCTACAAATCCAAATTGCTCAAGTGGTTACGGAACATACGAGCATAAGAGCCAAAAACAAATATATAAACCATTCTCAGGATAAATAGAAATTAAATATTACAGTTCCTGACTGGGAGCATTTTCAACGCGACACGCACAGATGCAGCTGCACATAAGCTGCACGGCTTCGAAGGAGTGCTTCCTTTCTGTGTGGGATAGGAAGCGACACGCATCGCTGCAATGGCTTACTCTATTTACCAAATCAAGTAATTGGGTTTCTTTTTTCTTTCATTACAATTATTTCTCTACAAGCCGCCTGTTTTGAATAGAAAAATGAAGTGATATATTCACCACGGATCGTATAATTGATTCATCCAAAAATAGATATAACATATATCGTGGCCCCTAACTCTATTTTCACTCGTCCACTCTTACCAAGCCAAACTCTACGCCGAGCATGTGTTCCATCTCATACAGAACCAGACTCAGCCTGGCTGTCGGGTCTACGCAAACTGTATCGTTAATTGGGGAGAGCACGCACAGAGGCTCGATGTCGGAGAAACTCTCTCCCTTCCTGCAGGCTCCTGCTAGACACGCTTGAAACCCAATAAACTTACATAATCAATGCGCATTCTTCTGACTACGCCCCTTCGGCGATGTGCCAATAACCCCAAAGTGGAAGATTGAAAATAAAAATAACGGGGACTCATGCAAACACTGGAGGTTCTCGGCACCGCCAATTGGCTGTAATTGGGCTCCCGCCAAATACGGCCACCACGGAGGTGTGTAGATGTGCCCACACACTTAGCAGAACTGTGCCGAGTTTGACTTCCCCAGTCTTGATTCATGCCATTTATATATATCTACGGTCGCGGAGAGGTGCTATTAAAGAGTAAAATAAAGAACATCAGAAATACTTTTGGTGTTTTTTTGCAGTTAGATCTCGCTTTATTTAAATCGCGGTTTGTTTAGTGTTGTGTTATCTTAACATTCCTGCTACATCCCCTTGCGTTTACACTTGACCTGCCCATCTGCTGCGTTCGTTCGTTTGTCTTGGCTACTTTCAGTTTATCTTTACAATAGCCAACGGAAACCGGATTCAAATCCCTAAACGTTTCCATCAGATATCATCGCATTACTTAGTACTTCTCGTGAATTTAGATTTGCTATTGCATAATGCTTTTCAGATCAGTTTTGGCTTCCATAGCCTCGGCTGTGTTTTTTTCCGCTCAGTCCGTTGAGGCTATCGACACCATTGAGGTTGTCGGAAACAAGTTTTTCTACTCCACCAATGGCTCTCAGTTCTACATTAGAGGTGTCGCTTACCAGTCCGATATCTCCAATGCAACTACCGCGTCTTTTGTGGATCCCCTTGCCGATGGTGACACTTGTGCCAGAGACATCCCTTACTTGAAGGAGCTCGACACAAACGTCATCAGAGTGTACGCTGTCAACGCATCTCTTGACCACGATGACTGTATGAACCAGTTTGCTGATGCCGGTATCTACATCATGGCCGATCTTTCTCAACCCCTCTCTTCTATCTCCACCACTGACCCAACCTGGACCGTTGACCTCTACAATGACTACACCTCAGTTATTGACAGTCTTGAGAAGTACGACAACGTGCTTGGTTTCTTCGCAGGAAACGAGGTTATCACCAACAACACCAACACCGATGCTGCTCCATTCGTTAAAGCCGCTATCAGAGATATGAAGGACTACATTAGCGCTCAGGGTTACCGTAGCATTCCAGTCGGTTACTCTGCCAACGATGACGCCAACACCAGAACTGACAGTGTCGACTACTTTGCTTGCGGTGCGGACGGTGCTTCTTCAGGAAAGGCTGATTTCTATGGTATCAATATGTACGAGTGGTGTGGTGACTCTACTTTTGTCACATCTGGTTACCAGGCCCGTACTGAGGAGTTCTCCAACATCACCATTCCTGCCTTCTTCTCCGAGTACGGATGTAATGCCGTTCAGCCAAGAAAGTTCACTGAGGTTGCAGTTCTTTTCAGCGACGAGATGACTGACGTCTGGTCTGGTGGTATCGTGTACATGTACTTCGAAGAGACCAACAACTATGGTTTGGTTACCATTGATTCTGATGGTGATGTCTCCACCCTTGCCGACTTCGGCTACTACTCTTCTGAGATCAACAGCGTCTCCCCAACCTCTGCCAACAGCGACCAGGTGACTGCAACTACAGCTACCATTGCCTGCCCAGCCACCAACACCAACTGGCAGGCTGCAACCGTGCTCCCACCTACCCCAGATGAGGGCCTGTGTGAGTGTATGTCCAACTCTCTCTCTTGTGTTGTAGCCTCTTCTGTCAGCTCCGAGGACTACGCTGATCTGTTCTCTTATGTCTGTGACGAGATCTCCTGTGATGGTATCACTGCTAACGGTACTTCCGGTCAGTACGGTGCTTACTCCTTCTGCTCTGAGGAGGATCAGCTTTCCTTTGTGCTCAACCTCTACTACGAGGCCAACGGTGCTGACTCCGATTCTTGTGACTTCAGTGGCAGTGCCAGCTTGAACGCTAGCCCAGCCACCGCTTCAACCTGCTCATCCATGCTTTCTGCTGCTGGAACTTCTGGTCTCGGAACTGTGTCTGGTGTTGCCGCTCCATCTAACAAGGCAAACTCCAGCAATGGATCCGGTTCCGGCTCTGGCTCTAGCTCTGGCTCTACATCGTCCTCTTCCTCCACGCCAACCAGTAATGCTGCTCCAGGCGGTTCTCTCAGAAAGGCAATTTCCCTCTCTGACATTACCATGACTGCCATCTTTGGTTTCTCTGTCTTGGCTTGTACCTACATCGCCATGGTCTAAGCCAGAACAAGCAAAAAAACTTAACCTTTATACATATCCATTTTTTTTAAATCTTTCTCTCCTCTTGTAAGGCCTGGTCTATATTTATTTTGAAGTTACATTGAATTTGACTTTCTACCCATTATCACTTGTGTAGCTTTACATTTGTAGAGATAAGAGAACAATACTGTTCTTGATATATACTTACCTTATACCTCAATACAGCCAAATAATCTTTTTCCTGGAATCACATCGTTGAAAATCCAATATCATTCTCTTTTACAGTGGCAAGGTGCCAAGGTCACCATTATATGTCAAGATTGTTCCCTGGAATATGTTGAGTCCTGCTGGGTTCTGATAAATGGGATTCATTGTTGGTAGCGTATGGGACAGAAAGAGCGGAAACTCGAACGGATACATACCCTTCCTAACCTAATCATACGTCACCTCCTGCATTGCATCATGCAAGGGCTGCCTCAAGTTGCTACTTTGTCATAGTGCCTTAGCGACTCCACATATAAATAGAATTTAACGTTTGCATGTTCGAGACTACTTGCTGTTTAAGGAATTCTATTCACCATTCCATTCACTTACGTACTGATATAATGGCAACAATTTCGATGAACGAGGCGTTGTTACAGGGTTGCATTCCCGCCTTCCCATTCCTTTTCCATAGCTTACTGCTGATACCTATGTAGGATGGACAAATGCACTAAGCGTTATGAGGAATTTTCAGTAATTACAAGAAGAGACGCGACTGTTTTGCATCCGATGCCTTGCCTCGACAGTTTCAGTAAACTTGCTCGGCTTCCTACGAAGGATATAAACCTACGTGGTCCGCTTCACCTACACTGTATTCCTTTCTAGTCCTCAGCTAGCACTCGTTACCATATTTACCTAAAAGTATCTGATACTCGGCACCACACTCGCTATAAGAAAAGATCATTCGTTTAACCACTATGAAATTTGCCGGTAGCTTATCCTTTTTATTGGGTGGCCTACTCCTCTCACGTTTTGGAGAGTGTGCCAACTCTACTCTCCCCGCTATTGAGGTTACAGGGAACAAGTTTTTCTACTCCAACAATGGTTCGCAGTTCTACATGAAGGGTGTCGCCTACCAAAAGGATACCTCAGGACTCGACAACGATGACTCCTTTGTGGATCCACTAGCTGACCCAGAAACTTGCCAGAGAGATATTCCTTACTTACAACAGCTCTATACCAACGTGATCAGAGTCTACGCAGTCAACGCCTCATTAGACCACGATGACTGCATGAACCAGCTCGCCGAGGCTGGAATTTATGTTATTGCTGATCTATCTCAACCTGATCTGTCCATCCAGACAACAGACCCACAGTGGAACGTAGACCTATATCAGGGCTACACAGATGTTATTGACGCATTCCAGAAATATTCTAACGTCCTGGGATTCTTCGCTGGAAATGAGGTTATTACAAACAGCACCAATACTGATTCTGCACCATTTGTGAAGGCTGCGATCAGAGACATGAAGTCCTACATTTCTTCCAAGGGTTACCGTGATATTCCAGTCGGTTATTCCGCCAATGATGACTCGGATACCAGAACTTTCAGCGCCGACTATTTTGCATGTGGTGACTCCAGTGAACATTCTGATTTCTACGGTATCAATATGTACGAGTGGTGTGGATCCTCTTCATTCAGTGCATCTGGTTACCAAGATCGTACTGAGGAGTTCTCTAATCTATCTATTCCTGCATTTTTCTCTGAGTATGGATGTAATGCCGTTCAGCCAAGAAAGTTCACTGAAGTCCAAGCTTTATACGGTAATCAAATGGATGATGTTTGGTCCGGAGGTATTGTGTACATGTACTTTGAGGAGACCAACAACTATGGTCTTGTCTCAGTCAGCAACAGTTCAGTCTCAACTCTTGCAGACTTCAACTATCTGAAGTCTGAGCTTGCCAGTATCTCTCCCTCAACTGCCCAACAGTCTGATGTATCCAAGACTGCCACCACCATCCAGTGTCCGACGGTGAACCCCTACTGGCTAGCTGCTACTCAGTTGCCGCCAACTCCAGAGCAGGATGTTTGCGACTGTGTTGCTTCATCCATAAGCTGTGTGGTTAGTGACGATGTCAGTGAAGAGGACTACTCAGATCTCTTCTCGTATGTATGCAACCTGGTATCTTGCAACGGTATTAGCACCAACGCTACTTCAGGAAGTTACGGTGCGTTTTCCTTCTGCTCAGCCAAGGACCAACTCTCCTATGCCATGAATCTTTACTATGAGAAGGAGGGATCTGCAAGTTCGGCATGTGATTTCAGCGGAAGTGCTTCTCTACAGTCAGCTTCCGCGGCTGCTTCTTGTAAGACTGTTCTCAGTTCTGCGTCTGCCTATGCCTCAGCATCAGGTGGTAGCGGTAGCGGTGGAAATGTCAATGGTAGTGGTTCTGGAACTGGCACTGCAACATCTTCGGGATCCACCTCCAGTTCCAAAGGTGCCGCTCCAGGTGCACTTTCCCCTCCTGTATCAGGCAACGAGATGGGTGTGTTATTCTTCCTTACCTCTTGCTTTGTTGGTGGTCTGGCATACGTCATGTAAGGTGATGAACAAGGATGTTCTTCTGTATATGCAGGAATAAACCATGAATAAAGAATTCTATATATGTAATCTAATAGAGTATCTATATCTAAAAATATACGAAATATGCTAACTTGCAACCATGAAAATCTCATTCAACGCCTTGGCATCCATAACTGCAGCCCTCTTTTGTCTGATCCATTTTGACCTTACCGCAAGACGACGTGAGATTGCAGGCACATCGGGCGTGGCCTCTCTCGGCCTGAGCATGCTCTCTTTTGTGACTTCTTGTTCTTTTGCTTTGGCTGATGAACCTTCTATTGATTGTTTTCTATATTTTTTGCTGTTGGATTTCTCAGTGGTGGCCCTTTCCTCTTTCCTCTCCTTATCCTTTTTCTCTTTCTTCTCTTTCTTCTCTTTCTTCTCTTTCTTCTCTTTCTTCTCCCTCTTCTCCTTCTTCTCCTTCGTTTCTTTCTTGGTCTTCTTGGCTTCTGTTTCACTGCCGCTATCACCGCTGTCTTCTATACTTCTCTTCTTGCTTTTCTTAGATGAGGTTTTTTCACTGGATTTCTGCGACACCAACTGTTTGTTCTCTGTATCCCATGTGCTTCTCAGGACATCCCCCTTCACAAAAGATATACCCCATTTTCCGTTTATTATATTGTCCTTTCTCTGTCTTTCAAGCTCTTCGGTAATCACTTCCTCCTTTCCGTTAAGCCTTCCGAGCAACCTCTGGAATACGTCCAAACCTGTGCATTCCCCACTATCAAACTCGTCTCCATTTGCCTTCTTCTTGGCAAGTTTGGCACCCAACCCCACCGTATCATCTTTTATCACAACCTTCACATGGGTGGTAGTGGCATGTTCTACTAAACCAAGCCCGGATCCCTCTTTCCACCCCAGCTTTGACAAGTAGGAATGGCCAAACCTAGATGTATCATTGGACCAGTTAGTGTTTCGCGGATCAAGTCCAAACCGCTGCTTATTCTTAGGCGCTGCCAGACCCATTGTCTTTGTTTATATATATGCTTGTATTTTTGGAATCGAAAGCTCCAATTGTCTGATGTTATACCTGTCCCACAGTTTCCTCCTGTTATACCCTTGAAGAATTACCTTCATAGACGTGAGATAGTATGCCTTACCTTTTCTTTATCTGTACGTGCATGCACCAAGCCAAAAAAAAAAAAGGAACCAAAAAATATCTTAAAGGGCGATGCGACCGGGTAACATTACACCCGTCATGTCTCGCTACCACATCTGCCTGAAAAATTCAGTATCTGTCTGCCATTACAACCTTGGTGCCTGTGGGCTATGGTATCTCATATCAGTTGTAAAGTGCTACACGCTATAGGGTGGGAGCCTCAGAAACTGTTACCAGGAGCTTTTTTTTCAACTATTGTCTCTTTGAACTTAACGCAGGGTTTAGGAATTTCAAGATATTTTTCTTTACAACAAGTTATCTTTGAATTTTCAGATAAAATCATTTTATTGGCGTGTTGGTTCCTTTCAAAATTCCTTCACACACATCATTCATCCTATCTGATTGAGAGAAACACTGCTGTGCTAAGGGGACGCTTCAAGGCTACACTTGAGAGCTGTTCACACACATTGGTACGGGAAAATTGAGTTATAGCCATCTGGAGTTAGCTGGATAATCTGGAAGAAGTGATCAAGGTGGTTACGATTAAATTTGTAACGTGTTCACTCATTTCTCCACACTGAGAGAAAATATTCAGTTTAATTTGTGGGGCTGCGTACAATCGCGAGTATTCTTATTGGTGGATATAGCAGCTGAGGACATAACTTTGGACGTTGCCAACTTCTGCTTACCAATACATACAACAGAGCCAAGATCAGAACACCATTGGTCATATAATTAGACTTATTTTTTTTTGAACCATGTCTTCATTACCTGCTGATGTCTCAGCAGCATTGATCAACCTGCTGGGGGGCCTCTCGTCGGCTGATAATACCACCCGTGCTGCTGCTGAGAAGAGTCTGAACGATGAGTGGAGCAAGAAAGACCACATCGAGATGCTGCTGGTATTTTTGTCGGAGCAGGCTTCTGCAGGTGCCGACAATGGTGCAAGAGCCTTTGCTGCTGTGCTTTTCAGAAGACTTAGTATCAAGTCCCCATCAGACCAAGGCTACAGCGTTACCTCAAGACAGATTTCACACATCAGCCCCCCTGTGAGGGAGCAGATTAAGACCAACCTCCTTCAGGGATTTACAGTCCAGCAGACAAATGATGTTAGACACAAGCTTTCTGATGCCATTTCTGAAGTTGCAAAGGAGGAATCCTCATCCTCCGAGCCTTGGCCAGAACTTATCTATACAGTCATGCAGTCCGCTACGAACGAGGACGCCAGCTTCAGAGAGTCTGCATTCCGTATCATTGCAGCTATTCCAAAGCTTGTGATCAGCACATCTTCTCAGGTGAGCAATATTCTGCCTATATTCCATCAGGGTTTCAGCGACAGCAACGACGAGGTGAGAATCGCAGCTTGCACCGCCTTTGTCTCTTTCTTCGAGAACATGCCAAAGCGTACATGGCAGTCCCTCAGCCCCTTGCTGCCTGACCTCATGAACTCTTTACCTCGTTTCCTCGAGAACAACCAAGATGCCGCACTTGCATCTGTTTTGGAAGCCCTCATCGACCTGGTTCAGCTTGCCCCGAAAATGTTTGCTCCAATGTTTACCACTATGATCGAATTCTGTTCTGTGGTTATCAAAAAGAAGGAGGATCTTGACTCTGCCGCCCGTCTCGCCGCTCTGGAGATTCTTGTTACATTCAGTGAGGTATCCCCCAATATGTGTAAGCGTGAGGGTTCCTACCCTGAGACAATTGTGATCACCACCCTTACCTTGATGACCGAAGTGTGCATCGATGATGACGATGCTGCTGAGTGGAACAATGCCGACGATACAGCCGATGATGAGGAAGAGGAGCAATACAATGCCGCCAGACAGTCGCTTGACCGTGTTTCTCTCAAACTTGGCGGTCAGTCCCTCGCTGGTCCGCTTTTCCGCTTCCTGCCCCAAATGATCCAGTCTGCTGACTGGCGTGAGCGCCAGGCTTCCCTAATGGCTCTTTCTTCTGCTGCAGAGGGTTGCCGTGACGTTCTGATAACAGAGATTCCTCGTATTCTTGACATGATATTGCCGTCCTTACAAGATTCTCACTCCCGTGTTCAGTATGCTTGTTGTAATGCCCTTGGTCAGATCTCCACAGATTTTGCCGATGTCATCCAGCGTACTGCAGGTGACAGGGTTATCCCAGCTTTGGTGTCTATGTTGACCACCCACTCAGTGCCTAGAGTTCAGGCTCATGCAGCTGCCGCTTTGGTGAATTTTTCGGAGAATGCCACTAAGGAGGTTCTCGAGCCTTACCTTGATGGACTTCTCACTAATCTTCTTACTCTTCTCCAAGGAAGTCCTAAGCGTTATGTTCAGGAACAAGTCCTCACCACTATCGCAATCATTGCAGATGCAGCTGAGACCAAATTTGTGAAGTACTACGATACCCTCATGCCTTTGCTGTTCAGCGTTCTTAAGACTGATATGGGTGATGAGCACAGACTCCTCAAGGCCAAGTCTATCGAGTGCTCTACACTCATAGCGCTTGCTGTTGGTAAGGAAAAGTTTGCACCTGACTGCAATGAGCTCGTTCAGTTGTTCGCTCACATCCAGGAGACTGCTACAGCAGAGGGCCTTGGTGATACCGACCCCGTCAAGCCGTACTTAGAGCAGGGATGGGGTCGTATCTGCCGTATCATTGGTACAGATTTCCTTCCTTACTTGCCTGGCGTCCTTCCTCCTCTTATGGAGGCAGCCCGTGCCACTCAGGACATCCAGGTGGTTGATGAAGAAGATTTAGAGGAGCTTGGACAGAATGAGGATTACGATATCATCGAGCTCTCTGGCAAGCACATTGCCGTGCATACAGCCATACTGGATGATAAGCTGTCAGCCATCGAGCTGCTCAAGAATTACGCTGATGTTTTGCAGGGCGAGTTTGCTCCATACGTCAATGAGATCACCACCGAGATTGTGGTGCCGGCAGTCGATTTCTATCTCCACGATGGTTTGAGAGGAACTGCAGCCATGGCTATGCCATCGTTGCTCAAGTGTGCTGCCGTTGCTGTCAACTACAGTGCTACAAACAAGAACCCACAGGTATTAGAGCTGTGGAACTTGATTGCAGACAAGTTGATTCATGCCCTTCAGCACGACCCTGTTGCCGAGCTGCTGGTGGCATACTATAACGCATTAGAGATGGCTCTGGTCATTATTGGTCCTGGTGCTCTTTCCGATGCTCAGCTTGTTGCAATTTCAAACTCTCTGGGAAGCAACCTCACAGAGATATATGAGCGAATTAAGAACAGAGAGAGCGGAGATGATGAATATACTGAGGAGAATGAAGAGGAAGAGGATGAGTACACAGATGAGGAGCTTCTCGACGAGATAACGAAGGGTGTTTCGGCTGTTTTCAAGGATGCACGCGCTAGATTCCTCCCATCCTTCCAGTCTGTTATACCAGTGATTACTGACTACCTAAACGATGAGAACACCTCTCTCCGTATCTTTGCCCTGTGCACAATTGGAGATCTGTTGGAATACACAGGTGCCGACTCTGTTGCATTCAAGGACAAATTTGTGAACCAGCTGGGTGAGTCACTCACATCTCCACATGCAAGCATCAGACAGGCTGCTGCTTATGCGGCTGGTGTTGCTGCTCAATATGGCGGTGTTGAATTCCGTGACTTCTGTATGGCCACTTTGGAGCCAATGCTCAAGATCGCAGCTGTTCCAGATGCTCGTGCCGGCGAGAACATCAATGCCACTGAGAATGCCGTTGCTGCGATTGCCAAGATCTGTCACAGTTACGGTCCATCGATCCCTAACTTTGACGGTCTGGTTGAGAGCTGGTTTAGATTGTTGCCTGTTTTGCAGGATGACGAGGCCGCTCCATACTCATACGGTTTTCTCGCTGAGCTCATCAAGAACCAGCACCCTGTCGTATTGGGACAAGTGCCAAAGGTGCTTGATGACGTTGTGCAGGCTATTATGTTTCACTCCATTGCTGGAAAGACTGCCGAGAGAGTCATTGAGGTAACGAAGCAGTTGTTATCGACTCTACCGGAGCAGGAAGCAATGAGTCTTATTCAGAAGTACCCACCGGAGACTATGCAGGTGATATCCAAATGGTTTGCTTAGGGAATTAAGTTTAGAGAAATGACATGAGAGAGTGGCCATCGTTTGAAGAGTAGATGACTTTGTACTATTCATAGATATATATATGCTTAATATTATTCGTTATAAATACTTTGTTGATCATAAGCTAACACATAAAACGAACGCCCGAAACAATCAACCGGCAGCAGGGACCAGAGGATCACTCAGACCGAATTGTATAGGCAGCAATCTTCAGAGCCAGAGAGTTAGGAAGCAAACAGTGGCCACAACAAAGAAAGGGCCCATTGGAGATGTCCGAGTCAGCGAGGGTTGTGATACATTAATAATACTCTTTACATCTATATACGCTAAAGAAGGGAGTTTGGTTTGAATGTCTCGGCCGTCCTAACATCTGAAGCTGAAAATGTTGATACAGAATGCATGGACTTTGAAAGATCTGAAGACCCTCTGAAGTTTGAATTCTTCATCGGAAGTTTACCTGTGGTGCCAGGACCGCGAGGGACATCTGTACTTAGCAACAGTAAAGCTGTCGTGATATCAAAGTCAACTACGTCAGCAGGGATCTCAGACCTGGGTGTATTTGGTCTATCACTGTTGGAGATGACACTGTGAAGATCACTGGTTTCCTCCACTACAGTTATATACTGTAGAAGCTCTTGCATGATAAGAGACTCATCAGCAAAGGTATAGACATAATTGGAGAATGAGGTCCATAATAAATCATTGAGTTCCACCATTTTGCCAAAAGGTGGTGATCTTGTTACGATAAAATGCAGAATTCTACCGGCAACAGAAACAAAAGTGATATCAGATACACTTATTGTACGTAAGATATCAATGAGGATATAGAAGCCTTCCTCACCACAGCAGAGCAAGAGCTCTCTTAGAGCCAGGAGACTGGACTCGGAGAGAACGAACGAGGATGATCGAAAGTAGGAGTCTCCAAAACCTCTGTTACAGTGGTTAACAGTGTTTTCAACGACTATTAGAGCTGACAGAATCCCACATACACTCAGATCGATGGATTTCTGAAGCAATCTATGTCTTACATTGCTGTTGGTACTACTTGTACCCAAAGAGAGATGTGATGGTGATTGAAGACTCATTGCTGAATCTTTTTCATTATAAAAATCTCTTGAGCAGTTAAGCATGCCACACACTTCCACTGAAGAGGACTGAGGAAATGCACCCTTGCAATTTCCTTGAACAAGAACCATGGCATATATATCAGATGCAAGTAGTAAGCACTCATAGCAGCATGCAATACCTTTAGTTCTTGAGCTCGAGGACAGATATTCCGATGATAATGGGCTGTAATGCTCCATACTATTAGTGGCATCACTATCTTCGAAGAAGAAATATGCCTTTGGCAATGGCGGAAACAGACCAAACACAAATATATCCCTAAAATGTTGAGGTAACTTCATGCGTTTATTAGGAAATTGGGCATTGAGTTTCGTGGAAAAAAGATACAACAGCGTTTCAAAGAGACTAGGAAGAGATAGATGATATCCAAAGTCAATAAGTAGAAGATTTAAATCGGTAAAGGCAGCTTCAATGTTTAGAAGATGATACCTGATACACCGAAGAGAAGCATGAACAAACTTTAACAGGATAGATTCTTCCAGAAGGTTGATGTTGGTATTATGGTCAATCACCTCAAATAACACCCTCAATGTGAATGGGGAGATTGCCTGAGAGGGATAACAACTCTCCACATACAAATCATTTAGGAGAATTCCATATGTTTCACTCCTTGCAGATCCCATAATATTGAGAGCTGCGTCATTCCTAAGGAGAAGTAAAGAAGGCAAATGGATATTGTCACAAAATCTCTTAAGAAGGTGCCCGCTCAGAAAGGTCAGTTGACTATCTGTGTTTCCATTAGAGGGATTATGAAGTAACTGGAAATGCACAAGATGATCTGGATGGGACCACAAACACAAAATGATGCATTCTTCAGAAGCTATTGAGAGATCGAAGAGTGATAAAAGATCCACAAGAGAGTCTGCACCATTGTAGGAATTCCTGCTGCAGGCTTGGTTCATGATCAAAAAAGAGCTCTGCATGAATTTGGTATAAGTCTCGATGAAGACTTTCAGAAGATGGCCCAAATCACATGGAAGTACATGTGCTATCCATTTATCTAAGTTTTCCTTACTGGTATCAGTGGTTCCGTGGAAGTACTGTAAGTGGTCAAACAAGGTCAACATTCCTTGGGGAGGGGAACTGTTCTCTTTCATATTGATTCCCCTACCTTTATCCACCATAGTGAGCTTAGTCCACAAGGTCCGCATATCTGGTGATTGTAGAGTATCATCAAGTGAAGGAACCAACCCCTGGTCTAAGGAATGAAATAGGGTAAAACAAATGAGCATTCTCATCATGCTTGATCTCTTCTCGTGGCTATCGTTGAAGGATTGAGCAGTAACTACAATTAGAGACTTAAGCAAAGAGAATTTAAACAGTGGAAATAAATATCCAAAAGTGGGAAATCCTGAGAGAGGACAACTTGATCTGAACATGAAAGAGTATGACATGATTTGAAAGGCGGAATGTGCGTGATTGTAGAGCTCGTTAAATATATCGTGGTCTAGAGAATCAGTTTGCGTTTCAAACAGCTTACTGTGCAAGCTATCACTTATTATTATCAGAACCAGAACAGATATCAACTCCAGGCGTTGATTGTCATTTGTGACTTCTTCACTAAAACCAGTGAGAAGGTGTTGTAGTGCTGAAAGTTCATGAGAGTCCTTGTCGCCAATTATATTATGCTGGAATGATGTCACGAATTCTCGCACAATGGAGAGAAGCTCTATTAGCTGGGCATCATTGGAGCCAGGATTTTCCAATTGCTGAAGTAAGAGAAATATTGAGAGTTCATAGTTAGTTGTATCTGTTTCTGGTTCAGTTGTCTGTGTTGAGTCGATGCTATTCTTATATCCGCCCCTAGTAGTTGTTCCCATACCCCATCTATCATCTCTCGAGAGCTTTGATGACCCAGTCGATTCACTGCCGGAACTATTCATCTTTGATAGCTCGACAATACCGTCATACTCAAACAGTTCCTCCCCTACTCCTAGAGGAGAGCATCCAGCCAATCGGTGCATGTGTATCTTATTCTTACTTTGATTCCAAGGATGGAAGATGTATGTGGTAAAGAAACGTTCGTTAGTTAGTTAACCCTAGCAGATGATAGTCTATCGCCCCATGTTTTTCTTGTCTACAAACAAGAGATGACACAGTATGAATGATACCAAAAAATATGTTCAACTCAAGTCATTAATAGGGTTTGCTGCTCTCAATCTGGATTTGAGATTACTCCCGATTAAGGGAGTCGCAAGACTTGTTGGCCTTACAAGGTGCCTGGATGTACAGGCATTCCTGCAGGGTATCACGTCAAAGATCTCCTGTAAGTAGAGGGAATATATGCAGTAACAGTGTTTTCTTTCCAAGCTCATCGTCATACAATAGTGCCGATTTTACGGGTCTTGCCTGCATAATATGCAAGAAAGCCTGTGGGTTTTGAGGTACCACCGGTACCCTCTCGTTCTGGGACAAGACAAAACTACTCAAACGAAAGAATTATTCCTACTACACAGTCGATATCATGAAGTAATATACTGATAGGACCGTTCTGAGTCTCTAAAAAACTTCGTACTACCTGCCTTGTTGCCTTCGCCGCTTATAACCCCTTACGCACCCAAGCGCTAGGAGATGAGCAGCGCCGCGCCTCCCAGATCTCTCCGGAGTCAGTTGCGTATTGTGCGCCCTGGATGCGTCCGAGGGAGAGCTGACCATCGTGGTGCGATTAAGCCAGGCACTTTTACGTAAAGCAGAGCATCCTAGCCGGCAGCTCACCATCTCATCAGATATAAGTCGGTCAAGTAATCAATACCACTTTCATCAATCAAAAAAAACGTAAGCAAGAACACAAGTATCCAATGTCTTCATTTCGTCCTGCCCTTATAGTTGTGGATCTGCAAGAGGACTTCCTGCCACCCTCAGGCTCGCTTGGGGTATCGGGAGGTCGCAGTCTGATCCCGCTAATCAACGAGCTGTTGGATCTGGACAAATATCATTGGAACGCTGTGGTTGCCACGAAGGATTGGCATCCTCTAGACCACGTATCATTTGCTTCAAACCAAGAGGTACCACCATATACTGAAGTAGAGTTCGCACATCCGCTACGAGAGACTAACGCATCAGGGGTGATACTCACAGCTAAGCAAGTGGTATGGCCAGATCATTGCGTCCAAGAGTCGACGGGCTCCACTTTCCCTCCAGAGTTTCAATCAGTCTGGGATGGCCTGACTCAATCTAAAAAAGTACCCACAGCGTTAATCAAGAAGGGATATTTACAGGACAGAGAGTATTACTCAGCGTTTCAAGACACATGGAAACTACATCATACAGAGCTGGAGGAGTTCTTGCGGAAGCATGAGATAACGCATGTCTTCACAGCGGGCTTAGCGTATGACTTTTGCGTTCTCAACACATCTTTAGACTCAGCAGGCCTTGGATTCAAAACTCTAGTGATCAAAGATTGCTCAAGGAGCGTTTACCCAGAGAAGGATTATCAGACGGACGCAACGTATAAGGTTCATCATGTTGAGATCATCACCCTAGCGTCTCCCGAGCTGCAGCGCGTTAGAGAGGCATCCTAGTGTACTGTGAATGAAGCCAAATGACAGTACGCCAATTAAGGATCATTCAATACAATGAAATGTGGAAACAACAATTTGTGATAAAATTGTTGTTTCCATTTTTTTTATTTCACGTTTCGAGTAACTAACGACAGAACATCATAAGTGTATGTCTGCTCATATGGCTATCGTGGGGAAGATAAGGCATTACCCGGATACGATATGCATGCCATCTGCACCAATTTTTTTGGGCTTTTTCTTTTTACTGCTGGTCTATGCACAATAATTTTTTAGTGAGAAGAGATGCCTCTTGCAGGGTTAAAATATATGACATAACAGTTGTGAGCTATTCTATGATATAGTATAAGTAACAATAAAACGCCCTGACTTGCTAGATATTCTTTTTCTTGTTCGCTGTTCTTATCTGTATAAAGTGTTCAGACAGGGTTAGAATCATCTTACAATGGTTTTAAAATCAACGTCTGCCGGCAATGTGTCTGTCTACCAGGTGTCTGGTTCTAACGTTTCCAGATCTCTACCCGACTGGATAGCAAAGAAGAGGAAGAGAGCTCTGAGGAATGATGCGGATTATCAGAACCGTGTGGAACTAGTACAGGACTTTGAGTTCAGTGAGGCTTCCAACAAGGTAAAGGTGACCCCAGATGGGCAATATGCAATGGCCACAGGTACATATAAACCACAGATCCATGTGTATGACTTTGCCAACTTGTCTCTCAAGTTCGAGAGGCACACCGATACAGAGAACGTCGACTTTTTGATATTGTCTGATGACTGGTCCAAGTCAGTACACCTACAAAACGACAGATCCATCGAGTTTCAGACAAGAGGTGGAATACACCATAGGTCAAGGATACCCAAGTTTGGAAGGTGTATGGGATACAACCAGCGTAACTGTGACCTGTACCTAGGAGCAGCAGGAAGTGAGATCTACAGATTGAACCTCGAGCAAGGTAGGTTCATGCAACCATTCGAGTTGGATGTGGAGGAACATATTGGTTGCAATGCCCTAGACATTGACAACGAGGTGCATGGTCTTTTCGCCGCTGGATTAGAAAACGGAACAGTTGAGTTTTGGGATCCTAGAGCCAGACAGAGGGTTTCTAAATTGATGGTGCAAAACGCCCTTGGCAACGATGTAGCACAGAAACTTGAGATAACCAGCGTCAAATTCAGAAGTGACGGTTTGAATTTTGCATGTGGTACATCAACGGGTGTGTCTCTTTTGTACGACTTGCGTAATGCTCAACCATCGATGGTGAAGGATCAGGGTTATGGGTTTGAGATTAAGAAGATGATTTGGGTTGGGGATGATAAGATTCTCACTTCTGATAAGCGTATCGCTAAGATTTGGGACAGAAATGATGGAAAGGCTTTTGCTGCCATGGAGCCAAGCGTTGACATCAACGATGTGGAGTATATCCCCGGTTCTGGGATGTTCTTCATGGCTAATGAAGGTATTCAAATGCACACATACTATATCCCCACATTGGGCCCCGCTCCAAAATGGTGTTCCTTCCTTGACAACATCACCGAGGAACTTGAAGAGAAGCCTTCTGAGACTGTTTACTCCAACTATAGATTCATTACAAAGGCCGATGTTGTCAAACTCAACATCAAGCATTTGGTTGGAACTAAGGTGTTGAGGTCATATATGCATGGTTACTTTATAGACAACGAACTTTATGACAAGGTTAACCTTATCTCCAACCCCAACTCCTACCGCGACCAGAGAGAAAGAGAGATCAAGAAGAGAATTGAGAAGGAGAGAGAATCACGTATTAGATCTACCGGAGCTATCAAGAGCACAAAGATTAAGGTGAATAAAGATCTTGTGGAGAGATTGCAGAAGAAGGCCGGTGACGAGGCTACGGAGAGTGTTGTCAATGATGACCGTTTCAAGGAGATGTTCGAGGACCCTGACTTCCAGGTTGATGAAGAGTCTCATGAGTTCAAGCAGTTGAACCCAGTGAAGTCTACTACTGAGAAGGATATCTCCAGCGGTAATGGTAGACCACGTGGATTGACAGCTGCCGAGGAATCGGACGATGAGAGGCAGGAGAGGAGAAATGGTTTCTACTCAGACTCTGAGCGTGAGTCTTCTGATGAGGAGAGTGACAAGGATGATGAGGATGATGAAGATGACGAGCAGGAAGAAGAGCAGAAAGCTAGACAGCAGGAGAAAGTGAAGAGGGTATTGGAGAGGAACCGTCGTAAGAAGCAGATTGAAGAGGAGACTGAGAAGCTCTTAAGTGAGATGAAACCGCTTAGAGAAATGGAAGAGACTTCAAGATCTACAGACAAGGGCTCCGTGTCTTTCGGCAGGCAAGTATCCCAAAATAACAGGGTTGACAAGATCAAGAACCAAGGAAGAAAGGATGTTAGAATGCACAGGAATGCCAGAGGTGAAGCAGAGCTGACGTTTACTCCAAGAAGCGGAAAGGATAAAAAGAAGGTCAGTTTCCAATCTACTGATTCGGAAGGTAACAATGCTGGAAAGTCTAAGCAGCAATATGACGGCCGTAGACGTGCCAGTAGGAATGCATTTAGGGGAATGTAAGAAGGTGTCCGCGCATGCATGTATATGGACATGTAAGAAGAGTTATGATGATATATTATTGCAATGCAAAATATAAATTGTTTACAAGTAGAAACAACAATCATGATTCATTAAAACTGTCATAAAAAACTGTAATATACAAACAATAAATATGCCAAAAAATGCAGGGGCTTGCTGAGAGCCCTCTCTACAACGTGAAATAGAGCCATCAGATGGAAAGCCATGATTTTGTCCTCTCATACACGAGGAAAGAACAAGCGAACATCGGCACCACCTTGATAAATCCAATTCCAAGACCCACGTAGAAACCCTTAATGCCACGCTCTGCAAAGATAATCGATGCCGTTTTGCTGATAGAGTAAAACTGGCCACCAGCGTTCATCACGGCACCAACTTGCATTCTGCGTCTTATCACTTCGAACGGATATGCGGCTGCCTGGGCGAGCATACCAGCGACACCACCAGCCACCAGTTGTGCCCAAGTATTGAGTGGACGTCGTCTGTCATGAGAAGAGTTTGATTTGGTGAGAGACTTTGATGAACCTGATGCTCTCAGAAGGCTCGACTCTGGTTTCACTGTATAAGAGCTAACGGATGGCATTCTGAAAAGGTCATGGATGACATCATGGGTATAAAAGGAAACGCCAGCATATGGCACCATGCCCATTATGGTTGGCGCGAATCCTCTGTAAAAATTTGAGAAAGCCTGTACCATTTTGAGGTTCTTTCCGAGAGTGTTGTACAGAATTCTTGTGGCAGTC
Source organism: Kuraishia hungarica (assembly GCA_030567555.1). Classification (NCBI taxonomy): domain Eukaryota; kingdom Fungi; phylum Ascomycota; class Pichiomycetes; order Pichiales; family Pichiaceae; genus Kuraishia; species Kuraishia hungarica. The sequence continues at coordinate 68,585 of JAJLSL010000001.1, forward strand.
GGCTCGTCCTTCAGCTCTCCACCAGTAGTGAACTGAAATCTTGGCTGCTCGTTATAAATCTGTCTGAAAATATGCATGAATTTACCCTGACCGTGAATACCATCGTGTGAGGTTTGGAAGGCAAGTCGTACTCTTATGAGGTCGAGTGGATATGTACAGAACACAGAGGCGACACCTGCCAGAGATCCAGCTAGCAACCTTCTGCCTGCCGTTTCGTAAGTATCATCAGGAATGAGCACTGTTCTGATTTGCTCATAACAGACAAACTTGATGGCGGCATATGGGAAGATACGCAGAAGAGTGGCAGAGTGACCTTGGTATAAACCCAGAACACCGTCGTTTGTATATATTTGATTTGCAGCCATGAACATACCGCGGAACGAACCAGCATACTTCCTATAGTGGGGATTAGATGTCTGGAATAAGATTTTAACACGATCAAGGGGTGCGATAAGCGTCTTTGCAGCAGATCCGGCCACTCCTCCTGCCAATCCACTACGTACCACATACTCCATGGATTGCTTATCTATTTGTTTCGGTTGAGGTTTCTCCTCCATTATATGCGTTGAGCTTTGTTGCTGTTGATGTGTTGATGACTGTGACTGTGACTGTGACTGTGACTGTGAGTGCGGTTGAAACTGATGGGCTCTCGGCTGGCCAGCAACTGGTTCGATTATGATCTGCTGTGTCATTTGTCGTTGTTTTTGAGGACTCTTCCTGCTCAAAGAAGAGATGAGCAATGATGCTGAAAATAAAATGCCAACAAAGCAAAAAAAGAATAAAGAGACGCTTCAATCCAGAACTCTGAAATACACTATGGCCCAGTGCGAGTGATTGCTGTAAAAGATGGGAGGACTCTATCGATACTGCATATATGCTTCGGTACTCCTAAAAGCTATGATGATTAGCCGAATACAGACGAGTATGTCTCTCTCTCCGCCTTGAAGGGAACTGAAAATACTTATAGTGAGTTCTCCCACACCCCTGTAGCTCCAGTTAGAACAAGATAAGAGATCCCAAAAAACCCATGTCTTATTTGCCAACTCCCAAGTTATCTCCGTCTCTGAAATGCAAAGGAACATGTTCTGGCCCTGCCTGGCCTGGGCCCTCCCGGCCCCCACCCTTTGCTCACTACGAACCGCTTCATATGATACATACCGTATGGTAGTGCATACTCAGAGTGCCCTCTCTCCACGCAGAATTTTTTTCTGCAGAAGCGTACAAACATTTTGTGAGTCGGACGGCCAAATTCCCCGGCAGAGAGGAAGAGGTGCATATCAGGGAACATAGGTGGGGCACATAGAGAGAGACGAGAATCCATACTGATATCGCTAACTATTGCGGTGGCATCACCTTTAGGTGGTGGGGGGCCTGTCATTCCGAGACGCACTGTGGGGGCCATCGTACGCGAGGAGCGGGAATAGTTGGTTATATTAAGCGGCGGTGTAGGAACACACATGGGAAGGAAAGTCTCGGAGGCCGAGCTCGGGGAACATAATCTGGAAAGGCGAAATCTTATTTCTACGCTAGCTGGAAATAACAGATATCCACCACTTTGACCCAAGGAGTCAGTGCGGTTTGGGTAATTGGAGCCATACTTCAGTTGAGGGCGGTTGGCGCTTACTTGCTTGCTCCTTGGATTATATGCCTGAATTTATGCCTGGCCTCTGTTACATGCAGGTGTGTTGCTGTGGGGTCGTAGTATGAGGTACCCCATTAGAGCTCCAAACAAACCTGACAGAACAACACGATAAAATGCTGAATATTTTTATTCGCTCCCATATTCGTCTAAGTCAAATACAATTTCTAATTACTATATGACCTGTAGATTGAGAAGCCACTTTGATCTTCTCAACCTCTCTGCTCCATAATCTAACACTTGACCTGCACAAGTCTGTTCCTATACACAACGTAGTCATTCTTCACTTCGCACCATACAACCTCTGCTGATAACTTTCCACCATACACACAACCAGAATCAAGACCCGTAGAATACTCTTTGTATTTGAGTCCTCTGCCTGCATCGTGTCCATAGTATACCATATCAGCCAAGGGTGTATGGTCATCCTTATCATCTGACCCGTTTTCGTACTCCTCTCTTTGCTTTTGATTCCAGTAACGAGACCATGGTTCACTCCCATCTAGGTGAGGATCATCAGTTGGTGTCTTGAAGTCTGGAGGCAATAACGCTCTTATAGTAGTGACGACTTCTGGATCTTGGTCCTGTAACTCATCAATACTCCACTGTAACCCACCGTGAACAGCAATGCCATTGAGTGGACGGCTAAGGTACCGAGTCTGACGTTTGTTCATATGTGGTACAGGACCAAGCTCCGATATCAACGAACACCTAGATGACAGATACTCAATATGCTCAGGCATTAAACGTCTTGCAAGACGCATCTCATCATCAAATGGGAAAGAAACATCAGCATATGGTGTATGTCCATCGGTGTCCTCTGATGAATACGATGGCTGGGGGAGTCCGTGGAACTGAGCATACCTTTTGAGAACATTCAGTTCGTGATTTCCAAAGATACACCCACTACTGGTCTTTAACAGCCATTCCAAGACGCCCATAGAGTCGTCTCCTTTGGATATGAAATCTCCAAGAAGAACAACATGATCGTTCTGTCCGCCATCATACTCTACTTTCTTCAACAACCTCTGAAGCTGCCGCAAAGAGCCGTGAACATCACCTATCAATATCAATCTCTTTACGCTTCGCGTTTTCTTGGTGTCTATACCAATACTTTTCACATGTTCTTTGAATACCGAGTGTTTGCTGGGAACCTTCTCGTAGAGAGTAAAATCTGGGAAAATCTTACCAAACTTGGCTTTTTTGTTTTGAGTACTTTCAACTGGACTCTCTTTATCAGCCTCCTGTATTGTGTCCTCACTTGTGCTACCAACAGGTGGTATCAGCGGATGTAAATATACCCCTGTTTCACCCACTTTAGTGAGAGGTTGGATGGCCACGCCTGGAGGCGCCAAACTAGGAAGGTACACTAGAACCACAAATACAAGGGGGACAAAAACTATAGCTCCAATACCCCAGGCAAAGTACATGAAGTATGTTCGCTGTTTGGAAGTTTCTGTGTACATGTACTCGTCTTCATACAGCCCCTCTGTATAGAACTCCGTCACGGCGTTATCGGCCCGACCTGTGCTGCCGTTTTGTGACAGCAGCTGTTGATGTTCCACCATTATACCTTTTGCGTATATATATCGGGTTCAACTTCTTTGTGTCTGTTATGATTATTGGGACACCTTCTGCAACTTTGACTTGACCTGCTCCACAATAATGATATAAGCCAATGTGTTCCTTTGTTACGAATAATACCGTATTCCACAGAACTTTCTCAGTTTCAAAAGAAAACAAAATCACTGAAACATCACCGCAACGAAAGAGAAATAAAACAATCCCAGGAGTAATCAGAAGGAAATTTCACAAAGCAACACACCCACACGCTTCAGTAGTAGACCGATAATTCCATATGTAACGAGCGCAGAAACCTAAACACACAACCGCGCTAACTAAAATATATAGTGGTTATCATGCACATCATCTTATCGCAGTAGTCCCGAAGCGGCAGTGGACATGTGCCTCACACTGTAGGCAGGTAGGTAGGTGTGTGTGCGTGTCGTTGTGGTGGACTGAGGGAGAGTGATATAAATAGAGAAGGTAATGGGCTGAGCCCAAGAGAGTTTAAGCATTGGGGAGATATTGAATTTCTTGAGAATGAGATTTTCTTGAGGAAGAGCTTACAATATATATGCCATAGAAATCTGAACACTTCTGGAAATCACCTTGAAATAATCCTTTACCTTAGTATTATACCATAAACAGAAATATGAGATCTCTCAAAAAATAGCCAGGAAACCGGAAAACCAAAGAAAGAAAAAGCGAAAATAATATGACTTATAGCAATAACAGAGACAGTAGAATGAGATTGTTCTAACCCATCCTGTCCTTTTTAGGTTTCCATGTACCCTCAAACATATGTTTGACGAATGCCATATCGTCCGTTTCAGCCTTTGAACCCATATGGCCCACACCAGGAGAGAAACTGGTGATGGGCAAAACCAAGATATCATCGATCAACTTGGGCTCCTGTAGACCAGTGAAATCTTTCCAGCTAACAACCTGCTCCGTCGTGAGCCTATTGAGTTGTAGTTTAGGATGCAATTCTCTCTTACTTTTGCCCGTATCACCGGAAGCAGCATCATCCCCTTCCAGACTCTCGTCAACTTCGGGATGCAGAAACTTCTGCTGTTGTTGGTTTGTCAACTCGTATAGCTTATGAGAATCATAGAACTCGCTGCCCACTCCAATTCCATCACCTGTTTTACCCTTCGTTACAACATTGTTGAGGTAATCAAACAAGGTGTCTGTGAACACGGCTGGACCCGTCCAATTCATGACATCTACATCTTTCCCTTTGGCACCAGTCAGTTCACCATCATTCTCTTTTCGTAAGGTGGTGTTGACAATCCTGATGATCAACTCACGAAGCATTGGGTGTCCTCTCTTTGACTGAATTGTCCACTGACAGAACTGTATTCTTCTTGCGTACCAGTCTGCCCAGTCCACTCTATCCGGGTCCGCTTCAATGCCAATCACCAGACCAGCTGGAGACTTCCTGTCACCACTGCTTATCTTCTGTGCTTGTCCGGTACTAAATTTCCCTGGAAAGTACTCATCATTGAAGGTTGGCCACTCAGGAATTGGCTTCAGAGCAACTGTATCGATATCAGAATATGTACCACCTCTGGCGTAGACAATCAGGTATCTGAAAAAATCAGCCTTGAGAATCTTTTTGGGAAGTAAATGATAAGCGGTAATAACTTCGGGGACATTTCCATATAACTGTTCGACTAAGTCATCAACACCATCATCTGGAATCACCATATGATTATAGGAAGGATTTTTCTCCTTCCACGTTTTCTGGAAAGCTTTGAAGTTACGTGGAAACTTTGTATCCTCCACTTTCACCTTCCAAGTCTGCCATATTTTGTTGGAGAATCTCTTTTCTGGCTCATATGGGAAATAAAATGAGAGTCTCTCTCTCAGAGAAGCATCATCGGGCAAACAGTTCAAGCCTTTCACTTGGTTTCCAACCTGTTTGAAATCGAGAAAAGAAAATGAAGTTGATATGTTATGAACTGTGTGGTTCCATGGATGGAACAATGATACAACAAAGTAAAGAAAAAGTATGAATGCAACAGCGACACCAAGTGCCTTTCGGCTAGCGGAGGCAGATCCTATGTTTGATCTATACAGGATGCGACGGGCCTGGTGTCTCAGATGATACCATGACGATGCGATTCCACTCTTTTCCGGGTGGTAATGTAATGTATTATAGTCCATTGTGACAACTTGAGGAGCCTGTGTGGGGGCTGACACCGACTAATTGGTTAGGTAGAGATGAAATGTATATAACATGAAAAAATATATATGCAGATGTATTCTGACAAGAGCCAGCAGGACAAAAATAGATGAGAAAAGAAAGCAATAAAGCGCTTTTAAGCAAACAATGATCGTTCACTAATTATATAGTAGGATTCTCTGGGAGGAGAAGATCAATCGACGATAGCAATGGATTTTATAGTGAAACGCCAAGGATACCCAGATCAATAGAAGAAGAACTCTTACTTCCTCTCCGCCCGCAACCTTGAAAGCTCAGTAGCTGTGGAATGTGCAAAGGGAAAGCGATCTGAACTAAATGAGAGTACCACGATGCCGCTGCCTCGCGTCTCTCTGTGGTGTGAGACGTTAGTCTACCAAGCCACGATGGGGGTGTGCGCGCGCAATGGCAGGCCGGCCAAGTCGACGGAGCCAACGTGCATATACCCCATTCCACACTAGAAGAGTCGGCCCGTGCTGCGGATTACTTGGAAGACTTGAAAGGCACAGCCAACTGCACGGAACTTAGAGTAGGGCCACGAACGGGACATTGCCAACAGGGGAGGGAGTAGCAGCCTGCAACTGAAGAACTGCTCAGTGGACATTTTTTAGACAGGATTATTTTGTCAACCGGATACACATGGCGGCTATTGAACTGACAAAGTGAGTGTACTATCTATTCTAATTCTCTGATGGGGGTGCATTGCTGCCTCGTGGCAAGTCTTCGTGTTCCATCCATTGTAGGCATTTGCTTTTTTTGAAGCATTACATGCCTAACTACTGCGATCCGGAATGACATGCATTTCTTCACATAGCAGACCCTGACAGACTGATGCATGCGTGGTGTGAGCCATAGAAACAGTATGGAGCGACCATAGCCGTTAGAGTAATGCCATGGTGACCATATATATATGACATGGGTAATGGCGGCCATTTTTTGAACAAAAAATCCTAATTTCTCCATTATGACCATAAATATAACAAGAAAAACCACCCTGGGCTAAAAAAAGAATGTATGTAAAAAATAATCTGGAAAGGAATAATAGAACTGTATAGATTGACATGCTTCAGACACAGTCTAACCACCACCCACTCCTTCGGGCCTTGGAACCTCTCTCTGAATTACCAACTCCCTTGACAATAACCTTCTTAAATCCGAAGACACCGGCGTGCTGTTCAAGGATCCACTAGTACTACTATTCGCATTCTGCTGCAGTGAATGGACACCCAGTCCTGCGTTCTTTCTTGCTATAACATCCACCATTCTCCGGAATTTGATGAATAGAAGTTCTGCACGTAGGAGCATATCATCCAATACAATATGGCCAGAAAGGTCATTCATGTACTTGAGCACTTCATCAAATGCTTTCAAGTTATGAATGATAATGTTACAGTGTTTGTCGAGAATTGCAAGAGCGCAAAATAGGTGAAACTGAGAAGAGTAGAGATCTGTCCAAAGAACCTCCCACAGCTTTATGGTATCATTATAAGAAAACTCCCTCTTGAACCAAACTAGTAACATTCTGAAAAAGAAAAAGAGATTGTTCGAATCACACTTCTCCAGATGAAGATAGAGATCAGGCAGCATGAACTGGACAAGTTCGTTGAGACTCTGCATCTGTAGTCTCATACCACTCTGATCCCGTAGGAAATTCCTCTCCATTCTATCCATGAAACGAGCAAAACTCCAAAAGGCCAGTGACTCGTCTTGCAGGATGTAATAAAGGGGAGAAAGCAGATCAGTCATACCTTGAACGTAGCCCAGATCAACATTGAGCTCATTGAAAGTGAACAGGATGCGTCTCAATATCTGGAGGTTGGGGTTCTGGATCAACCCATCTTCCACTTCATCCTCATCAGGGGTTTCATTCTCCTCACTATCAGAGTCTCTGTTTTCTAGCCCGTTACCCGCATATATGGGGAGTTCTCTATCCGTACGTCTTACATCCTTATCAATCCTGAATCTCTGGTCTTTCCAGAAGTCATCCTCTCCTTGTCTCACAATATCAATCTCCCATCTACTCTTAATATCGTTATAGTTTATCTTCAGTGATTCCACCAGCTGTTTCCTCTCCTCTGCAGAGGAATCCCATGGGTAAACTCCTAGCAAGAACAGCCAAGCTTCTTTCCTTGTTTGGTCGTCAGCGAGGAATCCGTGGAAGATTCTATCCTTGACCTCATCAACAGTGACACACAGACGCCCGGTGTGATCAAAGAAGCCAGACCATTCAACATAATTGACTGGCTTCCTGCGAGTAACTTTCGATAGCTCTAACGGAGTCAATCCTGATAAGAAAGAGTCACCTTCAGTCTGAGCTAGCTCCCTTCTAAGCAGAGCACGGTAGGCGTTATCCAAGATGATGGTTTCACGAGTCCGTTCTGCTTCCTCTTGAACAGATAATGCCCATTTGGCGAGGTAAACATTAGCACTGTCAAATTCGTCAGCTATGCGTTTCACCTCTGGCTTGAGCAACGCCTCTCTGATGGCCAATGGGGTCTCTGCAACCGCCTTTTGAACCTCTTGCCTTGCCTTCTGAGCTACAGATGCCAGCAGTCCTAGGACTTTCCATTGTGCGTTGGCGACAAATTTGTTGAGCGATAGTAGAGTGCCATCAATGACATTATTTGGTTCGGGGTCAATGGCGTTCTGCGGAATGAAATTGCGCATATCTTCACTTGTGGGGTTGACCAATAACACATTCTTCTCTACAGTTGCCTCCTCAAGAACACAGTACTCCTTCATGACGCTGATCAGTCTATCCCCTCCCCAATAGAGCAAATTGCTTCCTGAACCAGGCATACCAGAACTGGCCGAGCCAATGGGATTTGATGCAAATGGATTGAACTCTCGGTTCCTGAACTTGATTTCTCTCTTAGTCCCTGGAGACTCATTGTCATGAAAGAACAGAATAGGCAATCTCTCGCCTCCTTGAACATTCAAAATGATGGAACCCCACCAAAGGGAATTGTCCTGTTTGGGTCTCACTTGAATGCTATATAGGTTAGATATGGGTACCCCAAATGCATATGATGCCATTGATGATTGTACGGGTCTGTCGATGAACACCACCTTCTTGGGGCGATGGGATTCTCTGGGCACCGTTGAGCCTGGGGGTGGAGTGTCATGGCCTTGGAGCACAGATAGAGATCCCTCACCATCCAATCCATAGAGGTCAAAGTAGTCAAGGTTCTTTCTGTCTTCACTGCCAACAGGGACATCAGTCTCTGGAATAAACGCAAGAACAAGGTCAGTATTCACAGCATTCTTTCCTGGCTTTGTCAATGCCAGATATCCCGGGATGTTGTCTTTAGAAGAATTGCTTGGATGCAGGAACACCTTGGACTTGGCAAATAAGAGCTGTGCCTTGCCAGCAGGGAAATGGATCGTTGAGGCAGACATAGAGGTATACACCAGTCAAAATAAAAGGGACCCTACTGTGATGTAACAAATATATAGATATCTATAAATATATAACCCAAAGTATCACAATGCTTCTCTGTATGACTCAAGATGTATCCTATTATCATAAATTATATATCCACTTTCCAACTATACTACGTTCCTCCTATATAAAGAAAGCCTTGCCCCCTCTGTCTGTCCCCTTGCCCCCCAGACTCTACAAAAGTCTGGAGACTCATCTCCTGTAGCAACCTGCATGCGCTTGAGGCTCAGCCTTGCATAAATAAATTTGGGCCCTCCCTGCAGATAGGCTTGGCTGGGAAGAGTAGGGCAGGGTGGGGACAGAACAGAGAAGAGCCAGACAACAGTAGCTGACTAGTGGTATATTGCAACGAACTATTGATGAATAGGAATTGGAGAATTGAAGTATATCCGTATAGGTGGTAAACTTGATTACTTGAGAAACATATATTAAAAGTTCGTCTTTTTTTTTATCGGAAATAGTTTGTGATAATATTGTACACGTGAAGAGTTAAGCAGGGTCAAACGATGATCGGGAACCTATGAAACAGGCAAGAAAACAAATGCCTAAGACTTGAGCCTTGAAAGCATAAACTGTGAACTGCGAACCAACTCAAATCCAACCCGGATAAATCACTGCTTGATGCCTTGCCTGAGTAGCTCGTGATCGATGTTGTCTACACTCATATCACCACCTCCGACAACTTGTCCATCTACACCAGCCATACTGAAAACGTTCACCTCATCGGGAACACCATGGTTATCCACAACAACACCCTTGCCGGACGATTTGCCGTTTGAATATTGGCCATGGTGCTCTTTCTTAAGAGTAGCGTCCAGAGCAGCTTCATTGAGAGCATTGCTACGTTGAGCCTGCTCTTGCAAGTACGAAAGTTTCAACAGATTCACCACGTCCTCACTTAAACCGTCATTGCCACCGTTGTCGTCACCATGAGCTGAACGAGCAGCCAAAGCCTGCACTGCAGCTGCAGCAGCTTGTGTCTCTGCTGCGGTCAACGCTTGTGCTGTGTTATGGAGCTGCTGCTGTGTTGCGTAATGGTGTTGAGTATGGTGGTATGGATGAGGATCATGCATCAAGTGCTGTTGAGAAAGATGAGGATCATCAGCCAGACCGGTTTCCCGTTTCCAGTTATATGGTGTGTGGTGCTTGTGGTTGAAACCAATCTGTACCAATCCATTGGTAAGATCATAGTTCAATGTGATCTTTGACTGGCATTCCTCCACCTTCAGCTTGTTGGTCACGTGTCTCTTGTTATCCGATCTTGACTTACGCTGGCGAGTCCTATCTTGACTGCAGATGAACATAAAGGTGATCTTCTTGGACTTGGTCCCACCCTTGTGATAATCACGAACCGGGAAACGGAATCCAGTAACCACCATTAGTGGGTCTATATAGGTCTGCACTAATGTCTTTGAGATATGCTGGTAAATGTCAGGAGAAACATCATCAGGGTGGTATCTCTGGAAGAGTTGTGGTGGTGCCAGTGCTTTGAAGCTGTGATCCAAGATGTCCAACTCCTGGTTGAGCTTGATCCTCTGCAAGAACTCGTCATAGTCGGTAAATAAATTAGGTATGTTGCTATAACTAAAGAAATGTTAGCATGTAATAGTATCATACAGATAACTCTGGAAATCTCACTCACTCTTTAACCGCCTTGTTTTCAATCTTTCTCTTGTTCCTACAATTGGTGCAAGTAGCATATCTCTCAAGGGTGGCTGGGTCTTCGTCCAACCTCTTGACACGACAACGTGAACATTTCTTTATCGGCTGACCAACACCTGGAACCTGTTGGTGTTGCTGCTGTTGATGCTGTTGCTGCTGCAACTGGTGAAGCTGCATGGTGTCTGTAATGAGAGGTGATACAGACATGCTGGTGTAAGCGACCCTGTGACTCCTTTTTTATTAATTGAACCACACTTGACGGCGGCGGTGGATCATCCAGACAGGCGATGTGGCTGGGACGATCAGCTTGTACGATACAACACAATTAGAGACAGTTCAACTATCTTCTCCAACAGTTCCTTTCCCTTATCGCGTAAACAGTCAATTTCTCCTGTGTCACTAACCGGTAATCTACATGTTGCTCTTGAAGAACAAAGTAGAACGAGAATCTGTCATGAAAATGAGGCAAAAAAGGGGGTGGGCAGACAGGCAGCTTTAGCTGGCAATTGGAAGACGGCATGATTACATACACATAACAAGCGGGCATGTTTTGAGGCTTGCACAACCATTGCAAGCTTAGAAGTTGGAGGCTGGGTTGGGTGTGTCTACTGGGCGGAGCTATCATAGCTAGTAGGACTAGGACTAGTAGAGCCAGCAGAGGAGCAGAGGAGCAGAGGAGCTGAGGAGCTGAGGAGCTGAGGAGCTGAGGAGCAGAGGAGCAGAGGAGCTGAGGAGCTGAGGAGCTGAGGGACAGAGTGCCATATGCTTGCACGCCTACACTGTTGGAGGCACACTGCTATTATACCTGGGGTGCTATAGCATGCATCTCAGACAGGGTAACAAATAACTAGCTACAACATCACTGGAGTTTGAAGGTGATAAGAGAGTAAAACATTGATCGCTTAGCACTGGCAAATGTTTTAGAAACTGTAATAACTGTAGTCAGTGACAGTATTTCAGTATCTCTTCATAGTTCACACACCCACAATGCCTGCCGGATCAGACTCAGACTCTCTCAGTGAGCTCTCAGATGTGTCTCTGCATGAGGATGATGAGGAAAGTAAGTTGACCAAGGGATTGCCCGGAATTCTTAAGGCGGTGATGTCTTTACTCTTTAGTTATAAACGCTTGCTAACTATATTCTGTTATTAGTTGAATATGACGAAAGTATACCTCGTGGTACATCGAAAAGGAGGGCAGTAGCTGCTATTCCTAGTGAAGAAGAGGAAGGAGACGATGAAGACGAAGATGATGTCGAGGAGGACGAGGAGGATGACGATGATGAGGACAATGAAGAGGAAAATGAAGAGGAAGAGGAAGAGGATTACAACGAGGAATCTGAAGCCGAAGTCAATGTAGTGGATGATGACGACGATCTTGAGATGACTCCCAGAGTCCAAGATGAAGTCGAAGAGGATGAAGATGAGGCAGAAGATTTCACACCACCCGTCAAGAAAAGTAACGCATCCAGAGCAACACAGAAACCATTTAGATCAATTCCAATCCCCCCAGCTTCAAGTGCACCTCTCCAAGCGAGGACGGCATCTCGTTCTAGGACTGCCAATAGAGCTGCTATCAGAGAGCATCCCTCCCACACCCCATCTACAACAGATTCCGGCAAATCCAGGAGGGTGAGGAATAAGCCAAACTATTCTGAGTTGTATAATGAAGATGATGGATTTGATGAGTTTGAAGAAGGCACCGCTAACGCTTCCGGGGTTACATCGCAGGATATCGAAGTGGACGAAGCACTCGCTCTTACTGATGAAGAAGGTGATTGGGAAGCCATAAATCCAAATGATGTTTCCAGAATGACAGAGAGGCAACGTGTAAAATACTATGAGTCACAGGGACTTACACCATCAGGTGATACGGCCGAACCAAAATCAGAAGACACGACTGGTGTCCCCACATCTGCTTCTCCACCAGTAGAGCTGCCCCCAACCAAACCTCGTACAGGAAAGATTTCTGCCGAGCTTTTGGCGCTGTCTAATGAGCCTATCCGGAAAAGAATACTGACAGAGGAAGAGATACAATTGAGGCGAGCTGAGAATGCCCGTAGGCGGAAAAACTTTAGTGAAAGGAGATTGGAGGAGGAAAAGAGGGACACTCTCAATAAGTTGTTGAAGAAGAGAGCCACAAAGGTGAGGAATACAAAAGCTTTGGATAGCGACTATGATCAGACCGATGGTGAGGGTAATGCGGGGTTGCAGACCAAGCCAAGAAGACGAGTAATAAAGCACAAAGCGCTTTTTGGTTGGCATAGTAAGATTTCTACCAATCCTGAGGATAATGAAGTCAGGGCACCTGTTTTTGAATTGAGGATTCCTGACTCTGTAGCTACTCTATAGGGTATAACTCTAGGTATGCTTCATATATGTATGTGTGTGTATGTTGTTCAACTGTGTGGTATATATATATATCTATACATCATTATATACATGGTAGGTTTTAGCTGGTCCTGCACGACTATGAGTAACTAGAACCCGATACTTCCTATTCTTCTTCTCCTGCGCTCAATTTCTTGCTTCCTTGACCTAGATATCCACCATCCATACGCTATACCAACAGCAGAACCTCCCAAATGTGCGGCAAAATCGAAATAGCTCCATCTCAAGACACATCCTGCAATATTATAAGCAGTCATACCCAAAAATGCCATCCAAGCCCCACCAGGGATTGGAATGAAAAAGAGTGAAATGGGCGTCGCGGGGAAGAGGAATGCAAATAGTGCAAATATACCAGAGATGGCACCAGAGGCCCCAAGGCTAGCACCCATACTGGATATTCTGAAGAGCATGGGGAAGCACAAACTGGCAAGAGATGCAACTGCCGCCGATTGAAGGTATATAGTTGTGAACAGTGGAGCACCCAGAACCTGTGAAATGAGGGGCAATCCGAATGATCCCAAACATGCCACGTTGAGGAATAAGTGCCAGAATTCTTGATGTGAGAACGCGGAACCGATCATGGCCCAGTGGCTTTGCATCCCAGCACCTTTCTCGAGGAGGAAATATCTATGGAGGTATTTCCAGTATTGGGGCAACCGCCAGATTCCGAAAACAGCCAAGTTCGTGGCTATAATGGCACCGAGCCAGTATTTCGGATTCTGGGTAAAGAAACTCAGAGGTGGGACAGAAAACAGAATTGGATCCAAGAAATAGGTGGCACCACAGAATATAGCAGTGAAAACCAAGGGCCCTTTTAAAGCATTCCATCCGGTTCCAGGTCCATGGCTTCCACGGTAGAAATACTTGAATCTGCCGAGCTGTGAGTGTGTGGCATAACTTTTGCTTGCCAATCCTTTGAAGGAGGCACTCACACCTGGTTTTATGAGCGGTATCAGAGATGATTTCAATATGTTGGAGTTGTTGAAAAATTGGACTCCTTTCGACACAGAAACGTTCAAAGACCCATACGGTTTAATGGCTTCCTCCAAGGTGGTGGCGTTTGGACCACTGTACCGTGCTAGAGGCGATAGAAGGCCAACCCTCAATGGGGAGGGCTTCACCACCCTCGCAATGACAGAATTTGCCAGAAAGAAATTCCTCCTAAATATATTTGACCCACCACTCATTGTTTTACTTCGAATTTCATTTGTCCTATGATAGTTTATGAAATAGTCGCTTTCTCAAATGGCAACTCTCACTTTAAACATGTATTCTCAAGGGTATCCACACTACCTTAGCAACGATGCCCCTCCGCATATCTCTCTGTCTGCCTCCTGAGGAGTTCCTATGTATACATGCACTGTGGATTGTATGAGGGTGGCTGAAAGCGGGCTAGCCGTTAACTTAATATAGATAGATATATTGGATGTGAGCATAGATGTGGACAAAGTTAAGCAATTTATGGATTGGCGTTATCAGTGTAGAAGTACTCATTAAAGATAGACATGTATATATACCGTGAAATGTGCATTAGTTGTGATCTCAACAGTTAGATAGCATTTCCTAGTTAGCTATGATTTCCTAGCAGCACTATTAGCAGCCATCTTGGAATTGATTCTACTATCCATTGCCATTCTGTCAGGGATTTCTAGTTCAAACAAACCTGAAATTTCTTGCTTGAGCGCCTCTAGCTGCTTCGTTGCCCTTGCAAGATTATCCACATCCGTGAGCCTGGCAACATTGATGTACGCCTTGATGAAGTACTTTTCACTCTTGTCAAGTAGCTCCAACTGCCTATCTGCACTTGTGCCCGAACCCCCGTCAATCACCATTGCATCATCTGTCTTCTGATTTGGAGATTTCACATAGAGCCTGGATATTTCAATGATAATGTCATTGTGGTAGTACCTGATTCCCCGAGTCCAGAACTCGGTCTCGGGAATAAACCCAAGCTCATCCAAATAGCCCTGTAGGTCATCTATCTGCCATATGGTTGTCTCAAGAATTGTCTGTGATGATGTATTTCTTTTCCCCGCAAGAGGAATATCAGATAGTTGAAGAGTCCATATGCATTTGTTCTGTTCGTCCGTTGTCGTATCAAATATTGTCTGGCCCAGTGATGGCTTCTGAGAGGCGTTGTCATCTCCGTGCTTTTCCGTCTCTGGAGTCTCCTCTTTGGGGGTATCCCACACCCGAGTCATTCTCATTCTATACTGTTCAATTTGATTGACCTTCCCTGCTTGTACCTCAGGTTTGAATGGGAACTTGGGCCTCAGAATAACCGTATGCGTAGAAAGATCCGTCGGACTCATTCCCGTCAGCACAGTTAGCGTGAGGGTTGTAAGTTTTAGTTGCGACGCCGGAATTGACGACACCAATGATATCTGTTGTACCATGGTTGAAGATTATAATTGAATAACAGATCTTTCGAAGCGAGTATCCGAGTATCCTATTATAAGTATCATATATCATTACTCTAATTGCTTAATGGTGTATTGTCTCTCTACTCTATTCAGCATATGCATCAGAGAGGTGATGATGCTCAGTGGGGCTACACCCTCTATGTGCAGCTATGTAGGGAGGACAAATAACTAAGGCGCACAGAGTGCGTGTGGCTTAAAACATATACGATTTATTATACAACAGCATCCATGGAATGAACGTCATAGAGAACGTAAAAAATATATAAGCATTTAAAAATCACTGAGTCTTCTTCTCGTCCTCTCCTCCCAGATCCTCGGTAAACGCCACAACAACGTACCCTATCAGCACCACGTTAGCCACCAGGGCAGCAAGACCCCCAGACACTATGGCATTGCCATCTAGAGCTATGTTAGTATGAGAATTCCAATGGCAATTGAAACTAAATCAGATTGTGCCACTTACCAAATAACCAACTGGATAGGAAAAATGTCAACACGGGAGCTATGATCATCAAGGCTGTGAAGAGGATCAGCTTTCGCAGTACAGCACTATATGGGTGTTAGTTACCAAAGACAAAGAAAGGTAGAAGCAGAGGAACCAATGATCCATAAATAATACACACGTTGGTATATCGGCCATTTTGTTAGATATAATTGAGATGGTTTATGTTGATGGATATATCAACTTATATCCAAAATGTGTCTCCTTGCTTCTAAAATGTTATCTTCATCTGCCTTTAGATATCACTCACTATCTCACTGCCTGTGTACTCTGTTAGGTCTTCGTAGAGAGCTACGAAGCCTTCTTGAGACTTGAGACTTGCTGCGCCCCATAACAGCCACATCTTCACAGCCACATGTATCTGCAGAGCACGAGGCAGACGCGCGCCGAGGCCCTCGTTTATTCTCGTATCGATCGCAACGGCGCCTTAGTTGATTCATGCAAGAGGGTAGGTAGACATAAATATATATATATATATATATACGTATGTTGGCTGATATCCCAGGTTCTTGCAAAA
Source organism: Kuraishia hungarica (assembly GCA_030567555.1). Classification (NCBI taxonomy): domain Eukaryota; kingdom Fungi; phylum Ascomycota; class Pichiomycetes; order Pichiales; family Pichiaceae; genus Kuraishia; species Kuraishia hungarica. The sequence goes on from JAJLSL010000001.1 coordinate 84,929, forward strand.
GAGAGCACTGACATTAAAAGGGGTAGGGGAGAATTGAGACACACTCATTTATAACGTTCAACATGTCGAAACTCAACCCGGTGACAATAGAGAGGGACTTCTTTGGTCGTCCTGGTGCGATTGTTCTCACCACTGGCCTTCCAGCAGTGACCGTTTTTCTATACCTTTGCTGTAATGAGGAGTTCCTTGTCAGTGGAATCTCCTTGGATATGGAGAAGATTGGTGAAATCTCTCATAAGGTTTTCATTGAAAAGTGGCATGATACACTCTTCAACTGTGAGTGCTGGCGTGCATATCTGATTTGGTTCTTCAGCCTGGTTGTACTGGACTTTGCGCTCCCCGGTAGGCATCTTACCGGTGTGCCGCTGAGAGATGGGACGTCTCTTCCGTACAAGATCAATGGTCTGGCCATGGTGGGGGTGTTGCTAGCTGTACTTTCAAGTCGTTGGGTTGCTACCCAAGGTGCAATGCCAGAGCTGGTATTTCTCTATGAAAATCACCTGAGGCTAATGTCTGTCACCATTATCTTCGCCTTCGCCCTTGCTACCTTTGTATATATCTGTTCCTATATCCCATTGAGGAGATCAAATGGGTTTGGTACAAAAGAGAGGGTCCTTGCCGTGGGAGGAAACTCTGGAGATTTGATCGGTGACTGGTTCTTGGGCCGTGAGCTGAACCCAAGGATTGGCTCTTGGGACATTAAGATGTTCTGCGAACTGAGACCGGGTATGCTGCTGTGGGCACTATTGGATCTTGCATCTCTCCATCATCAATATATCACAACTGGAACGTTCAGTAACAGTTGTCTTTTGGTGCTTTTGCTACAAACTTTCTACATATTCCACGGTGTGATGAACGAAGAGGGATGTCTTACGATGATGGACATTACCACTGATGGATTTGGGTTCATGCTTGCTTTTGGTGATCTCACCTGGGTGCCGTTCACCTACTCTCTGCAGTGTAGATACTTGGCCCTTAACCCCATTGAGCTCAGCTCATTGGATCTCTCTTTGATTGTGTTTATTCAACTGGTGGGGTTCTACATCTTCCACAATGCCAATGCACAGAAGTCAAAATTCAGGCAGGGACTCCTCCCCAAGATGAAATCCATTCAGACTGATAGAGGCACAAAGCTGCTCGTGGATGGCTGGTGGGGATGGTCGCAACACATCAACTATTTGGGCGATTGGCTAATTGCCTGGGCTTGGTGTCTACCCACCCAGTTCGGCACCCCATTGACATACTTTTACGTGATATACTTTGCATCACTTCTCCTTCACAGGCAAACAAGAGATGAGGCAAAGTGTAGAAGTAAGTATGGCAAGGCCTGGGAAGAGTACGAGAAGCGTGTTCCCTACAAGATCATTCCATATGTATACTAGCAGTAGACAAACTCTATGTAAAAATTAGACGCATAATATACACGATCCAAATCGGTTCTATATTATTATAGAAATATACGTCAATCCATCCCCGCCTCTATCATTGCTCTTACTGCGTCTTCTTCTGTGCGTTGAAGGGCTTGTCAAAGGCTTTGTAACTAACCTGTAGAGAAGACAGCCATCCAAGGGCAATCCAAAATATACTGAACAAGAACAGTGATACAATTGTGCCCATCCATATTCCAGGGCCAAAGAAAGAGTAGTTATCAACCAAGCTGCTTCCTGCAACAATGGTGAAGTTGCTAGAACTGTCGGCGAGAGGGGAAGGTGCCGACTCTTCACCGTAGATGCTAACAAGGTCATCACCAACCATCTCCTCGATTTCACGGAACGCCTCATCGATCTCCTCTTCCAGTTTCTCTACATCATCCTCGTCAACATACTCATCTCTCTTCTGCTTGGAATGACCACCAAAGAGACCCTGTAGATTTAACAATCCACCTTCAGATGGTGCCTTGAATGTTGGCAGGCCTTGGACAACCATGTTATTTGTGAGCGCATCTCCGGAGAGAGCTGATAATGTGTTGAAAAAGGAGTCAATTTGCTTCAAGGACTCATGTCTCAGACGGTGGTGAACCTCTGGCAGTTTTACCACAATGACCTTGTGTGCCTTGTCACCTAACTGTGATACCCAGCTATCGATGTCTAGATCGTCAATGGTGATTATCTTCACATCCTCCGATGTACAAGACTTTGAGATGGGGATATTCTCACCGGAACGATGCTGGTACTGGACATGTGGTGAGTACAGCACGTGCTTGTCCCCATGCCCGTTGACCAATGTCGACAGGAATGGAATGTTCTGAGCCTTCACCAAGTCCTCCTTAACCAGACCTGGAATTTGTACAATTGTGAGTGAAGCCCCATTATTACGCTTACAGGCGTCCTCAGTTATGCCTTCCAACCTATCCACCAGGTTAGAGAATTGTGATATATAGCCCATTGGCTCAGCACCAGAGTGTGTTTCCTGTAACTTGAGAACCATTGGGGCAGTGTCCCTGAAGGCAGACACAGCAGCACCAAGGGATGCCACAACGGCCAGGTTGAGTACCTTCATCTTTTTGAATATTGCGCAATGGTTTTAATAATAATTCCAAAAAAAATCAAGCCCTATAAAATGATGCACCTATATTTGGATATAACCAACAACAATTGCCCCTTGGTTTTGCCCTTTGGTTTTGCCTTTTTAATATCCTCCACTATCGGTTAATCCTCCATGATATGCATCTACTATGGTAGGAAGGAAGGAGCCTTGCCCTCTGGTCTCCATTATTGCAGAGAGCCCGAGTGAACCCTCCTCCCCTGTCCCTGTCTGTTGGCTGCAAGCAGCGGAGCAGAATACTGTGGTCCGGGTAATGCATGGCAAGGTAGGTTAGTTGCCTGTTACTTGCTGGCTCTGTCTGCATAGTAAATGTGTAGGTAAGTAACCCTTTACCTGCCTGCCTGCCTGCCTATCTGCCTATCTGCCCCTATGCACTGTAGCTGTGTAGGTGTGTGGGTACTAACTGTGTGGTGAGGTTCGCTAGGGTGAGTTTCAACAGGGTGACCAGATTGTGTAACTTCAAGTAAGAACAGGTAAGGACTGAATACAATTGGATCAACCAGAGAATAGCGCGTAGAGGGTTTTACTTGTGCTCACCTCCTAGGATCCTTTGTCCACACTGTACAAAACAAGTGGTGTTTCTCCAGCCGGTTGAACTTCCTATTGCAGCAATGGATAGCCAAAGGATTCATATAGGTAAGTAGTGCCTTTTTGAGCAAAAGTGGATAGTAGGGAAGAGCGAGTCGGGTGTCAGTCTTGTAATTAATTTGCAATTAATTTGGAATATTCAGTATAAACTAACAAATTCTATTCATTCAGCCAATCTCCCTCCCTCGACGACGGAAGAAGACCTTTTCAGTCTATGTATTACGTTTGGCCTCATCACAGAGATTGTGCAGCCCCAAAACAACAATAGGACGTTTGCCAATGTCACCTTTGAGGAGCCTGAAGATGCTAGAGAGGCAATACAGAATCTGAACGGATCGGAATATTTCGGGAAATCTCTCATCGTAAAAGAACTACGTGAAAGTGAGAAAAGCAAACTGCGTACAATGAACAACAGGGTGGCTGTTTGGGGTCAAGAGGAGGCCGAGGAGGCGGTGGATCAGGATATCGATGATGAGAACCTACAAGATGAATCAACAACACAATAAACAAGGAATATTGGCCGTGACCAATATAAAAGAGAAAAATCCTGGAGGAGAATAGACTGATGCAAATAGCGTGTATTATAGTTAGTGAATGCCCTTAGAAGAGGGAACACCACACCCAAAAATGTATATATTATCGTACAACTGTTCTTTGATCATGCGAATGAAACACTCTTTCTCTTAGATTTTCTGGCCTCACCTTCAATCTCAGAGGTGAGAGCCTTCTTGGCCTCCTTGGCATTTTTCCTCCTTGAGATTCTGGCAACGTTGGCCTTGTTCTTGATCTCCTGTTTCTTGCCCTCGAGTTTTGTGGCCTTCTCCTGCTCCTTTCTATCCATCTCCTGCTTTCTGAGCTCTCGTATCTCCTCCAAACGTCTTGACTTCTCCAATTTGCTTTCGTTCACGAGATCTCTGTCGTCGTTGATAGACTTCACCAGTCTGTTGAGTGTGATGGAGTCATTGTCTGCTACAAACTTTTTTCCCTTTTTGCCGCTCTTTTTCACCACTCCTGGGATAATGGCCCTGTTCAATGATGGAAGATCCAAATCCTTCTCAGCGTAAACTTTCTGTGTCTTCTTTCCATATAGGGCAACTTTCTTGAGCTCCTTTTTCACCTCTGCTTTTCTGGGCTTGCGGACTCTGGATTTTGGGGTGAGCTTCGGCTGAGATGATAACAGGTTCCTGGCATGTGAATCAACGGTCACCTCAGACTCGATGCCCCTGGTCTTGTTCTGTGTCTTATTCCTCTTAGCTGTCTGGGACTGTCTTGGAGCCATTTTAGTTGATTTTATTGTTGGTATTATTACTATAGATGATCCCCATGTCCGTGGTTGGCGGTTCTTATCTTTATTGATAAGTGAAAATACCACCACACACACACCCAGAGAGAGCTCTTCTGTATGCTACTAAAAAATCTATTTTTTTCTGCATATTCGCGATGACCGTTACCCTGCTTAGAATGCATAGCGGGAAAACTTATATTATGTATGTACGCCAGCCACACAGACACAGGTCGAGCTGCAAAATAGGAGGAGACAACAAGACACCGGAGACTTGAGGATCGTTTTGCAAATGGATACTGAGACTAAATCGTTATTCTATAAATTATCATTTTTCATATGTACAAAATTGTATCTGGCCTTGATTTCACTCCGCCTTCTGGATCTTAGCCACACACCGGTCAAACCTCCACAAGGCATTGGCACCCTCCATCATTGTAGCGACAAACCATTCTATCTGCAAATCAAACAAAACTCTGTATTTTCTCAACTTCGGCAACATTATAAAGTAAAACTCTAGAAAGTGTATAGTGTATGCTCCGTAGACAACGTAGTTGTTGATGTAAGCCAGCTTGTCCACGATGTACGCAGGCAAGACCATAGGCAGCAGAATGCCAAACACGATATCGGGTCTGAAATACCCAACGGTGATCATCAGTACAAGTGCAATGAGGATAAACTCTCCAATTCTATGGGGGTACAGCATCGATTGTACTTGAAAATGTGAAAAGCCACGCTTCTCGGCAGCATACTTGGCCATCTCTACCAGCTTCCCACGAGCCTCACCGAATGACTTCATTGGAGGATCGATAGGAATGGGCTTAATAATCTCAAAGCCAACATCAAAATGGTTAAATCCAATCGCCATATGGTCAAGTTCTATATCCTTCAAAGTGATGTTGGCGACTTTGTCGTCTATCACAACCCCTCCATACACTGCCAAGTAGTCCTCTAGGGCCAGCTTATGCTCTTTGTTCATATGGGTCAGTATTCTAACCTGACCATTCGACATCTTTCCGTCTCTCTTTATCTATTCCAATGCTGAAAGTAAAATTATCCAAATTACCAAATATCTCAGCAAGTAGTTATAATGAAAACATGGACAAGGAACACCTCAGAGAATCGCATCCCAATCTTTAATCCGTTAACTCCTTGCACACCTCTTAGGATGATGGCCAATGCTGCAAGGCATAATTGGCAGTTATCTAATAAGCTCCCTCCAAGCCACTGGTTCTCTAAGCGTATGGAGCGATCGCGTCTGGAGTTTGTATGGCAGATGGGTAGCAGTGCGATATAGGAGACAGATAAGCAAGGCGTGTATATTAATTGAGCAGGATCAGATGACACCGTTGGTGGGTTGTTTGGTATGCTTCTACAATACTCAAAGCATTTATTTTCTGGACGATCGTCATTATCCACGAGGTCAATTGATAGATATACGAGTTCCATAATGCCTAAGGCCACTCCAAAGAGACTGGTACGATCTTCTCCCACAATAGCCAAAGGTCCACCCACCAAGGCTAAGAAAGCAGCCAAAACAGACACTAGGGATGACCAATTGACTGGCGCTGTGAAACCAGTTCCTGCCAAACCCCCAGTGTTCAAAGTTGATGCCAAGGGAAGACGGTATTGGCTCATCAAATCGGAGCCGTTGACTCGCTTGGACAAGAACGGCAACGATGCATCGTTCCCGCTCTCTGAGCTTGCATCTGTGAAATATGAGCCATGGGATGGTGTGCGCAATCATGAGGCAAAGAATAACATGCTCCACATGAACGAAGGAGACATTTGCCTGTTCTATCATTCCAACTGTCCCGAACCGGGTATTGTTGGACTGGCCAAAGTGTTCAACGAGGCGCACCCTGATCTCAAGCAGTTTGATTCTAAAAACAATTACTACGATGCCAAATCAACACAGGAAACCCCGAGGTGGTGGTGCTGTGATGTGACATTTCTCGCAAGATTCAGGAGGAAAGTATCATTGGAGGAGATTAAAGCATGCGCCAAGCTGTCTGAGATGCATCTAGTCAAAAGGGGCCGACTGAGTGTTACCCCTGTAAGTCCGAAGGATTTCCAAACGGTGATTGAGTTGCAGGGGCAAGGTGACATTCAGGATAATATCGACTGTGACATATCAAGAGATATGATTGTAACAGATGTTTATTGATCTAGGTTATTTTTGTATTTCGGTGTCTAGGGACATGTGATATAGAGCGTTGTGTTAGGCTAAACTTACAATCTCCATATTATTGGGCTCTCTCTGATTCTACGTGATCTCCAAAAGCTATAATATATATCATCCAGCTCATCTGTCATTCTACGTCATATCCAAAAGCTGTAATGTATATCATATCACCCAGTCCATCTGTCTCCCTTTTTCCCATTGTAGTATTATCTATCAAATCACATGCTCCAATATACTGGGTACATCCAACTATATGTTCCATCCTACATATACACCATATTGTAGAACAGCTACGCGTCCTCCTCCTCCTCCTCCTCCCATGTTCTACGAATAAAATCTCTTATCAGAATTTAAGGTTGGCTTTAGCCTAACAAATATTTTTCACCGAACAACCATCAACGGTGGTACCTACAGCAACCATGCAATGCACCATAATAGGAAGAAGCAAAGGGGACGCCGACCACTCTTTCTGATCGAGACATTGCCGATCGTAATATAAAACAATTGGATGGTGTGGGGAGGAGGCTGGTTTTTATGATCCGCTCCGTGCCGTACCTGCCGCAGGAACTACTCCTCCCCCACGATCTGCCTTGATGGAATCGGCACGATCCGCCTTGATGGAGTCGGTGCCTCGCATGCCGGGTAGGTTGAGGTGCATGGGGGGAAGTGCCACTAGCTCCACTGCCATCGACAAGCGAGGCACTAACAGTGCGGTCGAGGATCCCTGAGCTAGGCAGGGGTCACAAAAATACACTGGCACTGGGGGGTCTGTGCGATGAAGAAACCTATACGTCAGAGCTGGTTGCAAAAATAAATATTTGAGCTGGAATTACTCGTAGCGTTTACTTTTTGTGTTGGAGCAGAGCAGGAGAGAAGGTAGACTGGAGCAAGCATAATCCATAGCCAAAAGCATTGCCCCTTTTGTTAGGAAGATAGTGCCGTGGGTATGAAGAAGAAGGTTCAGAAATTCCAGCTATTGTGAATCTTTCATGTATGTTAATGTCAGTCTCGATGCAAATGACGGCAGAAGCTGTGCCTTGCAAGCCCCCAAACGGCTAAAAATAAAGCACATTCCGTGCGGATTAGTCCCCGTTCAGATCTATATATAGCAATCCGAAGGGGAAAGGTAATTGCGTATGTTTACCTTTTTCCCAAAGAGGCAATAATGGGTTTGTGGTGCGCACTACGTCGCGTCGATCAGCCCGGTTTTTGTGCATTTTTAACCAGCCATCCTATTTATCGTGCATGATTATACCTGCATTTTGATCACCTGCGATATAATTCCAACGGCACTCGATTCGATCAAAGATGGCTTGCGATAACTATATAAGAGGAGGCAATCTCCTTCTAGAGCTTGTTCTTCTTTTCTTCCCTTTTTATCTATCATTCAATACTTTGAACTATTTCCCAAGAGACCAAAAGCTTCTTGAGAACGAAACACCTCTTTCACATACATCACACAGTATATATACAGACATAAAAGAATGCAGTACAGATTGCCAGTTATCGGTGCCATTGGTTTGGCTGGCCATGCTATGGCCGCTTACATCCCATCTGAGCCATGGTCTACTTTGACTCCAGAGGGAACCCTTGCCGGTACCATCACTGACTACTCTTACACATTCGGTATTGCTGTCAACCCAATTGCCACTGCCACTGCATCTGCTTCTATTGCCAAGCGTGATGTGACCACCTCCCAGGCAGGTGAGTGCCAGCTTGCCGCTCCAACCGCCAACCCAATCACTCAGATCGGTGACGGTCAGATCCAGGCTGCCACCACCACCTCTGTCGCTCCAGAGACAACTGCCAACCCAATCACTCAGATTGGTGATGGTCAGATCCAGGCTGACACCACCACCACTTCTGGTGCTAACCCAATCACCCAGATCGGTGACGGTCAGATCCAGGCTGACACCACCACCGCTTCTTCCACTGCCACACCCGTGACACAGATCACCGATGGTCAGGTCCAGGCTACCTCTTCCCCACTTGAGGACAGCAGCAACCCAGCTAACTCCGTTGCTTGTCTCAGCTCTGACACTCTTTCCTTGACCCTCGAGGACTCCATCCTTAAGGACGCCAAGGGAAGAATCGGCTCCATTGTTGCTAACAGGCAGTTCCAGTTCGATGGGCCACCACCACAGGCCGGTGCCATCTACGCTGCTGGATGGTCCATCACCAGTGAGGGTAAGTTGGCCATTGGTAACTCCACCACTTTCTACCAGTGTCTCTCCGGTACCTTCTACAACTTGTACGACGAGTCCATTGGTGGCCAGTGTACTGAGGTTGAGCTTGACATTGTCGACCTTGTCTCATGTTAAATTGTGCATAACACAAAAAGAACATTCACATTCAACTACGGCATATGATCGCTAATAATAGCAATACACAACACAACACAACAAAACAAAAAAAAAGTTACGACTTTTCTTTCCTATCATTGATGGCATTCTTTACAACTTTCTTCGTTAACGTTACAGTAGTCAAACGATCTACATTTTTTCAAGGGCATTTTATTTTAATTTATTATTTATTTTCGGTTTGCAAAAAAATAAAATACATTCATCTTTTAAAAAAAGGGGCTTCTTTTCTTTCTTCATTCAGTAGAATTAATTCAGTAGAAACAAAAGCGTTGTAGTAGCTCTTCTTACTTACGTACTTTGATACAGCATAATATATATAATAAGTAGATCCATATATATATATATAATACAACTCTCAGTCACCTCTTCAAAGAACATCTATCCCATGTTGTACTTTATCAGTTGTATATCTATAATACATCTATCATTCATGACCTCACCATTCTAACTGAACCAACTGTTCAGCAAAGCAAGAGATATCATTCTGTCCGAAATATCCTCCTGCTCTTGGTACTCAATTCCTTACTTAACTGTGCCACCAGCTGGCATAGGAGCCACGGAGCCACCGTACTTTGTGTAAGGTGATGATGTGCTCTACGGTAGTGTAAGCCTCAGTAGCATCATGGCGGATGCCGGCACCTGTGCGCTCACCTGTGCGCTCACAGAAAAGTATATGTGGAGCCATCGAGCCATCGAGCCATCGAGCCATCGGGCCCTTGAGCCATACCAGAGACTGAGACCTTGCACGCTAATCCAAAGTGCAGTTACCCTGTCTGGATGATCCACCTCGAAAAACTTCGAATTGAGTGCCTGGCAGGAGCAGTGTCAATGGGCATAGGCATAGGCATAGGTGAAGCACACTGAAATATATCAAGTTGTGGCTGTGTATATATTATGAATAGGGAATATCTGTATTATTACTATAACCAAATAACATTACAAATATGATTGGACGTATGTCTAGCCCCCTGGAGGCCTGCGGCCGTCCAGTGGTAGCACAGTGGCAGCAGGCGTCGAAAGTGACAAGCAATTTTTCACAAGTGAGATTCAGGCGTGTGCTGGCGTACCCATTCTATCCAAGGAAGGCACCCGTCAGAAAGCATCCCAAGTCTCACACAACCTCTTTGAGGATTATGATGTCTGAGTTTTTGGGGCCACGTAACTTCAAGGGCGAATATCACTTCAACAAATACTACTACGCAAACCAGGACCACACAACCAACTACGTGAAGCCAGAGATTGAGCGTGGACAGTCTCTGACAAGCGATATCAATGCCTCTGAAGAGGATTCAGCTAGCGGAGCAAACCAGACGAGGGGATTGCGTCCTCAGAATAGGGAGCTCTTGAGAAAGAGAGAGTTGCAGCCTTTCCCACACAACCCACACTGTAAGACCAACCTCCAGGTGAGCAACGAACTCAAATCAAAAATAGTGGAAAACATAATGCAGAACGGTCTCAGCACACAGGAGGCTGCTGTGAAGTATGGACTAAAGATTCCAAGACTGGAGGCTATTGTGAAGTTGGCTGGTATTGAGAGCCAGTGGAAGAAAGAAGTAAGTATCGTATCACTGTTACACATCCTAGAGTTAGACAATTCCCCCACTGCAAAACCACATAATGATGAACTTGCATTTATTTTTTCGATTAGTCTTTAAGACAACAACATGGTTTCATATCAAGCGCTGAAAAACAAAACAAAGCAGTGGAGTAATGTTCTATACTGGATAGATTTTTTTTGTAGAGAAGGTTTTTGAACGAGTGATCATTTACTAACATTAACCACAATTAGAACAAAATTACAAAGGATATGCAAGAGATGAGTAAAACAATGTACAAGATGTTCCCCTTGTTTGATCCAGAAGTGCATGCCGAGAACTTGTCTGAAATTCCAATTCCAGAGAAGACCAAGAAATCCAAGTTCCTTACCATTGCTGAGAGTGAACCTTTCGGTCCAGTTGATGCTGCAAAGTTCTTTGGATTGGAACCAGCTGAAGAGACCCTTCAGAAACTCTCCGAGGCAGGTGAACATGCTGCGCATTTTCATGCAGATGCCCCCAAGAGAGTTGACAAGGCGTTTGTGGCACCAGTGTTGAAGGGTGAGAGGTCAGCATTCAGGTTCACCGAAGCCAAGGCTGGTGAGATTGGTTACCGTTATGGTACTTGTTTACGTGACACTAAGAAGGATCGTAGGGTGGGTTACGACGCTGCAGGCAAAATGGTGTACTTATTGTAAGGCACCGTTGTATGGATTGCTGGAGCAGAAACTACATGTAAATATACAATTGTGATATAGATAGGCTGGCTGTTTGTATAGGAATCACTGAAACACCCCTAAGAGATATTCCTCGTTGATAGTGGAATATATATGTATATATTATATTATATTATATTATATTATATTATATTCTGATACATTATATTAATTGCTTTAGTTCTCCACGTAATATTGGTTCCGTGCGAATCTTGGTTTCCCATACATGTCTCTGTCCCACAGTAAAGTCCACCACTATACTACTACTACTGCACTCCACCCAAACCTCGAGCTTGCCTTATGAGCTTAAATACATCCTCTCTTTCTCTCGGCCAAAGTCGTCCTAGGCTGTCCAAGGTGTTCTGATTAATCTCTCTCCGGTGAGGGGAAAGATGGCCCTCGGATGGGAGGTTGTCCTTGCTTACATGTAAATTCCTCCCTCCAAGTTATGACGGTCCTGGTGGTAGTGGCAAGGCAACGTCTGGGCGAGGCCGGATGCCATTATGGATGCATGGATGGATGGAGTATGCCCAGCACTCGTAAATGCCCTAAGCCGAGACGCCGAATACACAGTGAAACAGCACAGCAGAGCACGGTGTCTGAAAACACTGAGTCTGAAAACACGGTGTCTGAAAAAACGTGCCAACACTCCAGAAATCTTACCACTCTTCTTTCCAGGTAATCTCGCTCTACGCCCACTGTAATATCTCACTATGTCCACTCTGTCATATACCACGTACTCAAATATTGCTTATAATCCCTCCCTGCCTTCTTCTATGCCCCACAGCAATTCACCGAAGGATTAGGGTGGCATCGGCAGTTGCAGTTGTAGTAGTAATGGCCCTGCCTCCTCACTGGAGACTTTACCGTCTTGTGTGTAGCGTCTTTTTCCACCTGCCCCTCTCTCCCCCATCCCCATCCCCTTTCACATGCATGTGTAACTGGTGCAGTCGTGCATAAGATGTGGGGCGAGCGAAACCCTCTGTGTGACCGATCTAGTGGTGACACACAAGCATGCTCTACATCCCTAGGCAACTTCCACATGCTCTTGTTGTCTCGGACAATTCAAGGTGTGAGAATGTGGGGATGGGCAGAGCGGATGCACGGGGCAAGCTCAGCCATATAATGGCAGGGGTTTGTCTCCATTTGTTTTGTGCAATCCTTATGTGTTTGTTAATTTCCAGTTATCTCAGATCACTGCGAGATATACCGGTTATTATATAGCGAGAATAGGTAAAGACATCTTTATTATCATATTAAAGTGTACACTATTCGATCATCATCATTTCACATTTGCAGAATGTCCACAACAGAGTCTTCAAAGGGACCAGACCCCGCAGCATCCATTGTGGGTGAAAGGAGCCGTATTGACTTTGACACAAACAAGATGTTTGAGTTCATCGAAGGCTCTGCTGAGGATGCAGCAACCACAAAAAGGTTAATGCAGCAGATAGAGAGGGACCCAGTCTTCAGAACTGGCTCTGCTTACTACGACAAGACCAAAGACGAGCATCGTGAGATCACCGCAAAGAAAATTGCCCAGCTGGGCGCATACATGGAGACTGACAAGCTCGACATTGAAACTTTCCAAAAGAGACTCAACCTGCTTGCCGTTATTGACCCACAGCTTGGAACAAGACTCGGTGTGCACTTGGGTCTCTTTCTGAGTGCAATTAGGGGAACTGGCACCGAGGCCCAGTTCAACTACTGGGCCCATACGAGAGGTGCGGCTACTGTCAGAGGAGTATACGGATGCTTTGGTATGACCGAACTGGCACACGGTTCCAACGTTGCTGGATTGGAAACCACTGCAACTTACGATAATGCCAAGAAGGAGATTGTTATCAACACCCCACACGTTGGTGCCACAAAGTGGTGGATCGGAGGTGCAGCTCATTCCGCGACCCACTGCGTTGTGTATGCCCGTTTGATCTCTAATGGTAAAGACCATGGTGTTAAAACTTTTGTGGTGCCTCTGAGAGATTCTGATCACAACATCTACCCAGGTGTTTCCATCGGAGACATTGGCGCCAAAATGGGTAGAGATGGTATTGACAACGGTTGGATCCAATTCTCCAGCGTGAGAATCCCCAAAGAGTACCTTCTCAGCAAGTTCACCAGCTTGGACGATGATGGTGAGGGTGTTGACCCACCTCTTGCCCAGCTGGCTTACGGTGCATTGCTTGGAGGCAGAGTCACCATGGTGACCGACTCCTTCAGAATGAGTGAGAGATTCACCACTATAGCTCTAAGATACGCTGTTGGCAGAAGACAGTTTGCTGCTAAGGGAAACGAAAAGGAGACCCAGATCCTTGATTATCCTCTTCACCAGAGAAGATTGATTCCTTTCCTTGCTGCCGTGTACGCCATGAGTGCAGGTGCTTATGATCTGGAGAAGGAGTACCATGCAACACTTGATGCTCTTGATGAAGGTGCCAAGTCTCAAGATTTCAAGATCCTCGGTGCTGCCATTAACAAGCTCAAGTCTCTGTTTGCTTCTTCAGCTTCGCTCAAGTCCACATGTACCTGGCTCACTGCCACCATCATCGATGAGTGCAGACAGGCATGTGGTGGTCATGGTTACTCTGCATACTCTGGCTTCGGTAAGGCATACAATGACTGGGTCGTCCAGTGTACGTGGGAAGGTGATAATAACATTCTCGCTACATCTGCTGGCCGTATTATTGTCCAGTCTCTTGAAAAAATAATCGAGAAGAACAAGAGGGCTTCTGGAGAGCTGTCATTCCTCAACCAGCATGAGAAGCTCGGTGGTAAGAAGGCTATTCTCAACGGCACTAACGTTGCTGATCTGGATTCTCTCGTGAAGTCATTCCATGCTTTGATAATCCGTATGGCGGCGGGTTGTCTTTCCAACCTCAAGAGCAATGGTAAGAACTGGGATGCGACCGCAGCTGACAGAGTTGTTCTTTCCAAGTTGAACGCTTTCGATTTCTTGCTCACGCACTTTATTGCCCGTATCAATTCTTCCTCCAACGACGGCAACATCAAGAGTCATCTGGTGATCCTTGCTCAGGTTTTTGCCCTCTCCAACATTGACAACTTTTCTGGTCAGTTCTTGCAGTATGGTGTTATTGACACTGAGACTGTGAATGTCGTCAAGAATAAGCTTGCTGAGCTTTTGCTGGAGGTGAGACCCCAGGTGATTGGTCTCACTGACAGTTTCAATTTTGGAGACTTTTTGATCAACTCCCCATTGGGTTCCTACAACGGTGACATTTACAACAATTACTTTGAGATCGTAAAGAAGAACAATGACCCTTCCAACACAAAGGCTCCTTACACCGATGCTTTCTTGGACTCCTTAAATAGGGAACCACTGGAGGCCAGGGAGAGACACCAAAAGACAAAGGATGCACTAAAGACTCTGTCGAAGTAAGCGGTGAAAGTTCATGAGGTTTTATGTTTAATGGTTTACGATATGAGTCCTTTATTTGTCTGTATATATTTATATATACATATCTGTGTATACATTTTAGTATGTGTTATGGATAAAGTGCACTCAATGATATGACAGTTTAGGCTTTATATAATACGTTTCAGGTGACCACTGTGCATACAAGTAGTTCCCCAGTAATAAACACGTCTACACAGTTGATCTGATGGTATGCAAGTGAAAGAGAGGATATGGTAATACCTAATTGAACCTCTCAACTCCACAAAGCATGCTTATACAGTTAACTTATCTATCTCTTCTTCCTTTCATAATCTCTCATCTCACCCCATCTCCTCCCCATCTCCTCCCGCTCCCTCCCGCTCTCCCGCCGCCTCATCGCTGTTCTCAGCACTCACGCTGTACTGTACGCGTCCCCAGCTTTGCCTATGCATAAGACCGGCTGAGCGTTATGTAATCACTGTTGACATAACAACACAGCGTGCATCGAGTACAAATACCTACTACTTTATAGTGTGGAATTGGTCGTTATTATGGAGTATCGGTATACGAAGGTAACTGAGTTTATGTCTTGGAGATATTGTCCTTGACGAGCATTAAGGGAGCATTAAGGGAGGAATACACTCATTGTCATCTCTAAGTCCATTGAATCCTATACCCATCTATACACCAAAAGGGAATAACAGCACCGGCACTCATGTCTAAAATTGTACTATCCATTGACCTAATATGACAAACCTGGAATCACCAAACTTTTCCAGGTTTCAGCGACGCATATCGAAATATCTGGAGGAGGATGAGGTAAAGGTTGATAGTATAACCAGGGAGGCACTACACAATCTCGAGCTTAATGAAACAATCAATTTGACATGTACAAATGCTTACTCACCAAAAGTGAGCAGATTCTCTCCCCAGAAATCTACTACTACAGGTGACTTTCTGACAGAGGCGTTCAATGTTCTGGATCGCACATTTGAAGCTTTTACTGTTTTTCAAGAGGCGAATAACAAAAAGCCAATCACAGAATCACATAAGCAATATGCTCCAACCATCAACCGCATACAAGTGTGTTCGAAATCTTTCAAGGTTTTGAGAAAGCTCACCGAGGGAATATTCCCTTTGAATGAACGCAGCATGACAATTATACGAAAACAATTCACATTTATATCCCATTTAATAAAACTCGGTCAACTCGAGTGTGCTCTATCTGAGATGACTGAGGTCCATACTAAACTACACGGCATATTTTATAACCAACCATTACAGTCACCAGCACAAGTTTCCGACACCACGCGTGGTTCGTCCTCATCCACGCTAAAGTCCATACTGTTTGATATACGTGGAAATGATGCCGATGAACTGGCTTTGGAAGCCTCTGAGTTACTGCTGACTCTCCAGGCATTGTCCCTTGAGCTGTTGGCTGGACAGACTCTACAGCAACAGAAATTGTCGTTGTCTGTCTCGGATATACTCAGATCAGTACAGGCGAAATCATCGATGTCTTCTCTAATCCAGAAATGTTCAATAAAAGAGCAAGATTTCTTATTGGATCGCATTTCTATAGCACTGGAAAAAATAGGCACAGGAATCAAATCCGTTCTGAGGCTATCGTTCCTTCTCAGATCCCTTCAGTTTCTGAATCTGAAAAGTAACCTATCGCCTAATAATCATTCTAAACACACTAGTTTATCGAATATGTGCCTCAAAGTATTTGATATCATTGTTGGAAAGGACGATAAACTCGTTTATCAACATACATCCAGAGAACTCTGGGAGCTGCAGGTATCATGTAAAGAGAGGAACCTTAGCGTAACAGCATCACTTGTACATAGATACGCTATGATTAAAGAAAAGTATTCTGGTGATTTCTCGGGCGATGGGATCAACTGGAGTATGGATGTTCCCTCGGATCCAAACGTTGTGGTGGAGGTGGAGGTGGACAATATTATTGCCAACTTGAAGGAAATACAAAAGGGGCCCCTGAAGATTAGCCTTAATAACCTCACCAGAACATTTGATGAGCCGGGCTTGCAGTCACTATGGGATAACTCTGAATTTCTTTCGTCCATACAGAAATCTCTCAAGGCAGTACCAAAAACCACCCAACTCTCTGTCTCCGTTTTGAGATACTTCCAAGTTTGTACAGTGGTGAAAGCGAAACCGCTCAACAAGGCTCATCTTGGAATTATTGACCTCATAGCATTACAGCTGAGCAAGCTCGATAATAACTACTGTACCCATGTGAGGGAATCATCGACATTTCTGTTTGATATCCTAAAGTCATCTTCTAACCATCAAAACAGACTGAAGAACCTGGGGAACATCATGTTTCAATCTGGCGGGAACCTCATGGTGGAAAACTTTACCGCCTGTTTAAAGGCATGGCAGTTATGCCTCAGAATTGAGAAGCACTTATTTGAATTACAATCTCGTATGGATACTTTTCTTCCATTCAAAGCAAAATGTGAAAGGATGGCCAATCTACTAATTGAATCACATCAATATGAGTCTGCATTCATTCACCTCTGCCATGTCACAACCACTTATGAATCTAGTTACGTTACCCTGGAAGATCTGTCCTTCTTTGAAGAGTTGGCTGACTGTGAAAAGCACTTAGAAGTTACATTCAAATTGCTCTCCAAGCTGTTGGTCTGCGCTCCGAACGTTGTGCGCGTTGAACTATGTGGAGAACAAGGTAGAATGCAAGTATTTGTCGATTTGGCAGTGAGAAGAATTATTTCTCGATACAACATAAAAGATAAGCAGGATATACTATTGAGGCTTGGCAAAAACATGAGGAGCTCTGTAGCTACCGAAAACCCTCTCTTATATAGCTTTCTCCTATCTGAGTATTATAGCCATGGTCTCATTTCTGATGCAACTATATTCCGGTCATATGAGGGCAAGCATCACGTGCCTAGTATTGATCTCTTTTCCTTTAAAGAGCTCTTGGAAAGTAATAGACACACGTTAGAATGTGTTAATGGGAACTTTAGTCAGGCCAAGCTTTTACGTGCATTTGAGCTGATGTCAAGTTGGATATACACTTCTAGCAGTATGATAACTTGTATCAAGAACGTGGGTTTATACCTTCCATTTGAAGTTGGTTCTATATCCTTACTTGCAAAGTATCTGCGGTATCATAGTCTCGATATATATGTCTTACATCTATTGAACGCTTACAAAACCTCCAGAGCAGCCATGTTAGAGGATTGTCATATGCTTGAGATTGCGGTACTGCTCAGTCAGGTTGCGTGTACTTTGAAAGCATCGTCTCATCTCTCAGAGTCTATCAATAATGTGGCTTCACTTATCAAAAAAGTGAAACCTGACCTGTTAACGTTAATTCGCTATGAGATATCGCGGCTGGAGCAGTCTATCTTAGCTGGCAGTCTTGGGCCCTCAGAAGATAAATACGCCGCTGTTTTGGATACTTTCCAACTTAGCAAGGAACTTCATCTTAGCAACATAAAGGCTAAAAGCAGAGCAATGTGGGTATTGTATGAATATGCCAGGTTCTCTCATCTTGCTTCACTGATGATGTTCCAGAAAGCAGACTTTATCGCTGCTATAGAGAATGCAAAAAGATCAGTGCGTATTCTTCAGTCTCTCATTAAGAAGTTTCTTACTCCTGGTGAAGGAGATATCGCATTGCCAACATATCATCAGGTTACATGGGATGTGTCTAATTCAATGGTACTCAGCTTACGATTTATTGTGGATACATTGATCCAGCTTGGTCTCGGAAAAGAGTGCAGTTTCTACATATCCAGTCTGAACGATTTCCTTGCTTCTCAGACTCTCCCGATTGTCGAAGGTCGTACAGCTTATTGGATTTCAAATTTCCAGCTGCTTAAGGGAGATAATGAGAATGCGAAGGATTCAATCTCTAAAGCAGATAACATTTATAATGAATTGCTATTTGAAGACTTCTCACTAAAAATAGCACATCTCTCAAGTCATGTCTTGTATTATAGATTTCTTCATGATGCTGAAAAGGAGAATATCTACAGTACGAAGCTAGAGGGGCTTTTTGCAACTAATGCTTCTTCGCCAAAGTCAGGAGACAGTGAAACTTCTCGGCAAAATTGGATACCCCACAACCAATCAATGAAAGAACTGGATGGAACATCGTCCGATCCGGGGTTTTGGCTCTCACTGGAGATGACAAGGAATATCTCCAAATCAACGTGTACACATCTTAGAGAACACTTTCGGTCATTGCATTCTCATGCATATGGACAAAAGGCGCAATTGCTCACTATAGCGATTCGCTCTCTGTCAAGCCTTCTTTCTGCCCGTTCATTATTGTCCTCGGATCCTGCCCTTGCAAGTTTACCTGATTCCACACTTTTGTTGACCTCGAGATGTGGTTTAAGTCATTCTGGATCGATTTCATCTTCTCAAAAGCGTATGTCCCACACGATGAAGCGGCGTACCGCAAAAGTTGAATCGGCTCTTGTTCAGTTGACAGAGCTAAGGCATGATATCCTAAATGACCTTCCACAGATTTCATCATATTTGAAGCTTCATGAGGTCAATTCAACCGTTAAAACACTCATGTTGGCAGAGTCCACCTTAGGTTCCCTCAAGTCAACTTCTATGGGTCTAGATGACCTCATGTATTCTCTTTATGCAGAGGAGATAACTCGTTTCCGTCCACTTTCTTACGACAGATCGCTCCATCGTTTGAAGGAAGATCCAAAACAGCTCTTACCGCAGCCGATAGAATCACATGTCTCCTTTGTTGATCATATGAGTGGACATACCGATTCTATTAGTGTGTATTTCGAGCAGTTGAAAGAACTCATTCCTCCTATGTGGTCGGTGGTGACAGTAGACGTATGTCCCCTCACTGGAGATTTGATGTTATCGAAGTTTGAACCAAACAATGATGGCACTCCTATCGTTGTTAGATTACCACCACATAGGCACTCTGCTAGAGAGGCTAATGAGAGCTCGTTTTCCTTTGCTGATGCTTTGGAACAGCTGAAGGCAATCATAACGGAAAGTGATGCCACCACAAAGGTGGAAAGGACATCGAGTATCAACACAAGAGAAGAGCGTGCAGAGTGGTGGTCGCAAAGAAAGGAACTCGACGCGAAACTCGAGAAGCTACTTCAAGAGTCTGAGTTCTTCTGGATGGGTGGGTTCAGAAGCATACTGAGTAATCAGCAAGTAGATCCACTGCTATTCCAGAGCTTCAAAGGCAAATTCCTCTCCATATTAGGTGATCATCTTCCTTCTCGTAAGAGCCTACGTGCTAATCGAGAATCCAGTGGTGTGGTCCTGGATGATTTTGTTTTGGAGTTATTTATCAGGCTTGGTGATCCAAAGTTTCTGCAGAGAACTGAATTACTGGAAGATCTGATTTACTTTGTGCTTGATACTCTCCTTTTCCAGGGCGAGGAGAATGCTTACGATGAAGTGGATATTGACCAAGTGTATGTGGAAACTGAGGAACTGCTTTCGTGGTGTCATGGATTAGCCGAAGAGAGAGGACAGAAATTTGGGAACTCTAATCAGCACACGATTCTTGTTGTCTCAAAAGAGTGTGAGGAATTCCCTTGGGAGTCTCTTCCTATCCTAAGAGGTAGCTCGGTATCTCGAATGCCCTCATTGACCTTTCTTCTGGAGGCTCTATTGTCTCACACTGGCTCAAGGGAAATGAATCTCTGTCTGGAGAGACATTCGGGATTTTATATTCTCAATCCTCAAGGTGACCTAGTAAGGACAGAAGCAAATTTCAAATCAAGATTTCAGAAAGAACTCAAGGGATGGACTGGTATAGTTAACAGCCCTCCTTCGGAGGAGCAGTTCCTGGGAGGTGTGTCTACTTCGAATCTCTTTGTTTACTTAGGGCATGGAGGTGGAGAGCAATTTGTACGATCCAAGTCTCTGAAGAAACTTGAAAGATGTCCACCTGTGTTATTGTTGGGGTGCTCTTCAAGTGCCATCAGTCAGAATGGCTTGTTGGGACCATCTAGTACGGTACACGATTATCTCATTGCGGGATCACCTATGGTACTTGGTAACATGTGGAATGTCACAGACAAGGATATAGACAAATTCAGCATTGCGGTGTTTGAGGAATGGGGCCTGTTTGGCGATAGGCTCTCATTAAGCGGTGGGGTGTCGTTAAGTGAAGCAGTTGGATCGTCAAGAGATCAGTGTAATCTCAGATACCTCAATGGTGCAGCACCGGTGGTGTATGGTATACCACTCCATCTGAGATGATGGAACAGAAACGATGTGGTTGGGATCAGATACGAATTCATCATGAACATTTATAGTCATTTTATTAGAAATTATCGTCATTAATTGTCATTAATAATACAGTCAGTTGTTTATAATCGTTTACATTAGCTTCATTATTCCACGTACATTGCCAGTTTTAGCAGGGCGTGCAAAAATCTCGAGGTTATACCATCAATGTACGACACCTTTAACAACGTAGCATCATCCTGATTGATACACAAGCGCTCTTTGATACTGCTGTAGAGTTCATGATTACCTATCAACACCTTATTCATGTTGATCCTATATATGCCTTCATGGAACTGAAATGTTTCTGAATGCACGTCACCCTCAAACTCGAGGCCAATGTAGTTCATTTGCGCTGACGTGTCTGCACCCACGTCATTCCTCTCCGGTAGTTCTAGACCATCCAAAGCATCTTTTAACTCCTTTTGATGATATATATGTATAATTGTAGGTACTTTAGCGCTGGATGTAAAGTTATATGTTCCAATGCCTTTCAGCAATTGTCGCGGCACCAGCGTCAACCATGGATGTGATTTTGTCTTCTTCGATGTCTCCCTGTATAGAGAAGACATTAGTGTCTTGTTATTCAGTACATACGACCGGTTCCCTCGCTTCTCATTTCTGGTGGCCAGATCTGGGACCACAGAGAAAGTTTCAATGGATGTCCTCGACTGGGATCTCTCAGGAGTGTTCTCTACCACGTCTTTCATCACTGTGAAAGGGATCAAAAGGTCTCTGGGGAGATTATGGTTCATTGCACCAGCATTTCGAGTTGGAGAGGTAAAGATGCTCGCAAACACATTGTCCTCAAGCCTAGGGTATGCTCCCACAACTCTCAATCCATCAGACAGAACATTATGTTTCCCACTCCACCTGTGTATTGATGTTATTAACGGTGATTGGGTTGCTGTAGAGGGTGGTATTGCCTTAACAGACCGTTTGTCCTTAGAAGCAGCCTTCTCTAATATTCTCGCTGGGAATGCAGACACCACTTTGGGCATTATGGACTAACGATTTCTTGGTATCTTTCTTTGCACCACAAATCCAGTAATATATTTGTAGCTGCATTCTCTTATATATTACTCTCTCTCTCTCTCTCTCTCTCTCTGCTGTATTACTATTGCTAACCCCAACATGCAATGCGATGACATGCATGAAAAATGTCCAAGGCGCATGCAAAGGGTAGCAACGACTTCATCTATTTATGTATTTTTCTTATATCTTGGGCCCTCAGTGAATTCCACTTGTAATTGCTCAAGGGTTTTCGGATGATTTCACATAGTATTAAGGGAATGTCAGTGCCGTCTGGGGCTCTGATAATAAGGAGGTGTTTTGGGAGTACACCTCTACCCATAAATGCATTTCGTCAGACTATGTCTACAATAGGCAGTCAAGGTGAGTTTTTTTGCTATCTCCAACCAAGACCATGCCTGACTTGTATCAACTAACAATTGCCTGATAGCAATGATCCTTTCTGCTGCTTTCAAAGGAGATCCGATCGTGACCGATTTTCACGGACTCACCCTATCCTCGGTGTCTTCCCTGTGTGTGAGTCCTACGGCACTTCTGCAGTTCAACCTTCAAATACCCTCCATAACGTCCGAGAAATTGCATGAGCTGGACTATTTTGCTCTCCACATTTTACCCCCTTCACGGACTTCTGTAGAACTCGCACGTGCTTTCTCAAATGGCACAGCACCTCGAAGAAAAGATGGAACAATAGTTCACACTACCCCATTCTGTGATCTACGCGAAGACCAGTGGAGTCTTTACAAACTACAAGGAACAACAGATGGTATCAACATACCGCTGCTGACACATTATGAGAGAATTTTGATATGCAAAAAAAAAGAAATCTTCACAATCAAGAATCATGAATTGTGGGTAGCCGAGGTTGTGGATATAAGGTTGAATAGCGACCTCAATGAATCTAGCAAGTCTGGAGGACTGTTATACTTCGATAGGCATTTCTACCAGATAGGAGGTAAGATAAGTGATGCGTGAGCAAGGCTTCTCAAGCATTTGGCTTCTTATTTGGAGCTCTGATAGATAATTTCGCCCGTACTTATACATAGATCTATATAAAATTCTAGAATTCATTATTTGCATCATACACCATAATACAATTACATACATCAAATATTCTTGTCATTAATAAGGTACATTCGTTGGAGATCTACCACTGCCCTTGTGCCCAAGCGGTGGGGCATTTCTCCCATTACCATTTCCAAATCCGTTAGACGCCACCGGCCCCAAAACACTAGATTGGAGTGCTGCCGATGCCATACCTCCAGCCTGCTGTTGTTGTTGTTGCTGTAAACTATTAAGACCAACAGAGCTCCCATTGAAGCTGTTTTTCAGCCGGTAGTTGTCACTTGCCATCTGATCAACAATCTTCTCCATCTTGGAGATTTCATGAACAAACTCTTTCATCTTCTGTTCTCTCTTCTCTCCTCTTCTAGTCCTTTGAGCTTCCCTTACTTGAATATCACGTCTCCTAATTTCCTCAACCTCTTCCTCTAGACGCTCTATGTCTTTTGAAATCTTGGTCTTTCTGGTTTGGAGTTTCTCCCGCTTCTGTAGTAGTTGTGTCTTGTCACTCTCAACAGTAGCAATTTTCTCAACTTGCTTCTTAAGCTGCTCTTTGTGTGTAGTTTCAAAGGTTTGCAACTTTCTGAACGCGGTCTCGAAACGACGCTTCTCCACCAAATACTTTTCGTTTGTCTCAGTCTCCTTTGTGAATAACGTCATCACCTGCTCCTCAATTACAGAGTTCTCTTCGTCCATCTTCGCAAGCATCTGGCGTAAAGATAATATCTTCCTGTAGTTTCTCTCATCAGACTTGTCATTGTTGTAGACTTTCTTTTTGAGGATCTCAATTTCGTTTTTGATAGTGTGAATCTTTTTGCTGTAGTCCTTACGCAACTTCTTCAGCTTGAGCTTTTCTCTATTGACATTTTCGTTTGTTGTGATCAAACTCTCCTGTAGAGTGGTAAGTGGAGTTGCTTTTTTGGATTGTGTGAGAGTAGTAGTGTTTGAGATAGTGCTGACCGTACTATTGGCCAATAGTTCAGGTTCACCACCATTGTTAATGCTTATCATTTCGATATCATACTGGGACAGAGGAGTCAAGCCACCAACAATAACAAACTCTGTGTCATCCATACTACCGGAAGCCACCTGATACCACACAACGCCGTTCACTCTAATGAGAATCTCTCCGATTTCCACTCCATACAGTTGAAATCCAATGGCGGTCTCACCTGTGTAACAGATAAAGCATTGTGTACAATCAACCAGAGACCGTTTGATACCGCTGTGTGATACCACAGCACTGGCAACATCGTGCTCATCGATCTCGCCGGAATACAAGTCGGGCTTAGAGAACATGGTCTTTGCTGCAACAAGTAAAGCCCATACAGGCTGCTGTGAGCGCAGAGAACCTCCCTTCTGTCTCCTTTCGGATAACCCACGGCGAGTAGATGGCGATGAAGATGTAACACTATAATCAGAGAGAACAAGAGCACAAAAATTCTCAAAGTTTTGGGCAACCACTGAGGACGAGGATGATATATCCTTAACGATGGAAAGCTGTTGGTCCGGAGGGAAAGATGCTGGCGCTCTATTCTCAACTCCGGTGAAACCATCCTTTTCAAAGCTGTTATTTTCATCAATGTTTTCGGATGCTGGAAGCAAGGAAGATGCTATGTCTTTAGTGACCTGCAATGAAAACACATCGTTGTTGTTCCCTAAGCTAGTATAGGGTGAAGCAGCATAAGCACGAGGGAACGAATTGTCAGAGTCTTGTTTGCTCTCTGCGGATCCACCTCTATGTTCCGAACTTATGGGCCTGAAACCAATGGATGTTTGAGCCAACTGGTCAAGGGACTTGGACACTGTATTATATCCCACAAGTCTCTTGAAAAGTGGTTTGACGTTCATTAGAGCGGTGTGCACACACAATATGGAGTATGCGATATCTGTCAAGATGTCAAAGATATGTACCACCTTCGCGTTGTAAATGTTTCTCATAAAGGTTGGATAGGAGTACAGTACTGAGTACCCATAGTAACTGATGTATTGACTTGGAGCTGAGCCAAACTCGAAATATTCCACTACCCACCTTTGGCAGAAGTGGAAGGTGAGTGCAACAGCAAAGGCTACTATTGCATTCATGGGATAACTTCCCTTTGTGGATGAGAGACTAGAAGCCACAAAAGCCTTTGAAAACAAGTGCAAACACCTCAGAGCATTGGGGAACCATACCAGCATAACAGCAAAAACAGAACTGTCAACGAGAAAGGAGATCACTGCAGATGTGACAATCAATGTGTCACTGATATCTGAGAAAGTCGAAGAAGCTGTTGGGTTTGTGTTTGAGCTGTTGGACGAGGCTGCTGAGCCACTACCGTTGCGGTTATATATCAATGAAATGAGCTTGCCTGTCACTGACTTTGAGGAGTTGGACAAAGTGAAAAGGGTAAGAAGCAATAGGCTCAGCCATGTGGGGAACACAGCAAAAATACACAGGATCGCCAAAGTGTCCAGTAGCGGATGCTGCGGTATCGCATACAGCGGTATGTTGTCTGATTCCATTGTGTATATTAGTGTGTGGTTATAGGTTGTAATAATTAGAGGTGATCACAAACAAAAAAAAAAGGCTGTGCGAAGAAGATCCATAACGGCTGTCAAACTGAACCATGCGACGTCACAAACCAAACAGAGAAAGCGAGAAAGAAAAGCAACAAAAGCAAAATAGAAACGGAGAGGATGAAAATGGATATAGAAAAAAAGGAGCAAATACAGTCCCTGTCCTAGAAATATATACTATAAGTCGTGAGCATACCTTTTCCTAGAATATTCCCAAACAAGTTTATACCAAAAAGTTGTGTAACGATATCATTAGTATCTGCAACTCTACTTGGGTGACAGAGATCCTCATCTGATTGATTCTCATCTCATTGATTCACATAGCGAGCTCTGCTTATGCTGTGCTCTGCTCTGCCATGCTGTGCTCTTCCATGCTGTGCTCTGCCATGCTGTGCTCTTCTCCATTTCAAGCATCTCAACTGTATGTACAATGTGTCTACATTGTGTCTCGGCGTGCGACTTCAGAACCTGCACGCATAAGGTGCCTTTAGCTAGACCCTTTGGAGGCCCCATGTAGGCTAGCAGGAGCTTCTTAGCTGCTAGGATACACCCTGTCACTATACCCTGTCACTATACCCTGTCACTATGGGTACGCTGTGGGATATACAGTAAGGAACACCGCCAGACTCCTTCTCTAGAAACTTTCTATACGAACTTTCTCCGTCACATCGCTCCCTCATGATACTTATAAATATTCTTAGACAAACTCCACTGGACAAATTGTTATGACACTCCGTCTATGCCATATACGATTGAACATCTCTACTCACACGTTGTTCTGCTCCGCTCTCTCGTCTCCTGTTGGCAACGTGGGGGAAGGCTCATCGCCAGCCGGCGAGCAGTAGAGCCACGGGTTGTCGTCAAGCACATGTGCGTTGACGAAATGTAGAAGGGCATGTGTGACTCTGTGTGCGATGAGCATCACTGAGCCCTTGAATAAATGTAGAGACAGTAGGAAACAGATCAGTAAACTGTATAACTGAGGGGCCTCCTATTGGATTTTCACAATTCATTCGTTTCCTTATACCATATTCGTACAATGTCATTGGAGGCTATCAGGTTCGATAAAGAAGGTGTGAGGCTCAGCATCCTCGACCAGCTTTTGATCCCATACGAGACAAAGTACATCGATGTGGAAACCATTGACGATGGTTACTTTGTGATCAAGAAGATGCAGGTCAGAGGCGCTCCTGCAATTGCAATTGTGGGGTGTTTCTCAATTGTCGTTGAACTCAACAGGGTATTCAACAAGCAAGAATTGACAACGTTGGGATACGGGGCATCATCTCTAGAAGAGGCTACCAAAACCCTTCGCAAGCGTATTGACTACTTGGTTGAATCGAGACCCACTGCTGTCAACCTCATGAATGCCTGCAATGAAATCAAGGAAATAATTCCTTCAGCTTCTTCTCTAAAGGAGCTGTACGAGAAAATCTTCAACTACTCGGTGAAGCTTTTCGAAGATGACCTTGTGAACAACTTCCGTATTGGAGACAACGGTGTGAAATACATATACGAGGACTTGGAGACTCAGAACTTCACCGGTGAATTCTCAGTGATGACCATCTGTAACACTGGCTCCTTAGCCACTTCTGGACATGGTACTGCTCTTGGTATAATCAGATCTCTCTGGGAAATCTCCAAACTTAACCCAAAGAACAAAGGCAACAAAGAGATCCAGTCTCAAAAGAGCTGGCTGGCACATGTTTATGCTTGTGAAACCAGACCATATAACCAAGGTGCTAGATTGACTTCTTATGAATTGCACTATGAACAAATTCCATTCTCCCTGATTACTGATAACATGGTGTCTTTCCTTGTGGATAGCACCACTAAGAGAAAGAGCGGCCGTGCCCTGCCCTCTCCCGCTCCTATCAGATACATGATTGTGGGTGCCGATAGAATTGTCAAGAATGGTGATCTTGCAAACAAAATTGGTACATTCCAGTTGTCTCTTGTTGCCTCACACTACGACACTGTCAAGTTCATCGGAGCTGCCCCATGGACCACCGTAGATCTCAACACCGCAACTGGTGATGAGATTACAATTGAACAGAGACCAGTTCGTGAGCTCACTAGCTTGACAGGTGGTGAAATCGATGCAGAGGGGGAATTTGTCAGGAACTCTGAAACTGGCAATGTCAAGCTCACAAAGGTGCAAATTGCGACTCCCGAAATCCATGCTTGGAATCCCGCATTTGATGTCACTCCTCACCAATTGATAGACTGCATTGTGACAGAGGAATCATACATCACCAAAACAAATGGTGAGTTCAACCTCACCAGGTGAGCTCGTAGTGGATCGTTAGACGGAGTACACATTTACAAAATCGAATATATATATATATATGTATAGAGCATTTGTATCGAAAAGATCTATTTTGGAAACTATAAACTCGTAAAATCACAAAATTTAAATCACATTTAAAATAAAATAAAAATATTGCAAAAACAAAAAGATATCACATCACATCACATTCTGCTATAGCGTTTCCCTATAGCGTTTCCCCATATTTTAGATTAGAAACCGTTCCCAAAGCCCATACCTGTTGGCTGGAAACCTAACTGTGGTGGAGGGGCAGCAGCATTGGTGCCGTTTGTCAATAGTAGTCTTTGCCCAATGACAGGAGCTGCTTCCTCGGCCTCTGACTTCTCCTTCTCCTGTCTGACCTTGAAGTCCCTGTACACCTCGTTGATCTTATCCTGGTTTTCCTTGGAAACTGAGATCTCGTATGGCTTGATGTAGTCAGCGAGGTTATGGAGCCACGAAAGCTCAAGCACAACATCATGGGAAAGCAGGCTGTAACAAGAGTACAATGTGGCGACAAAGCACTCCTTATTTCCGGTCTCAACAAAATAAGTCAAGAGCTCGGTAGCAACCTTGGAGCTGTTAGAGATAGCAGCAGTCTCAATCACATCAGACCACAACTTGTCTGCCTTGACAATAGCAATTGCCTTGGCCCACTTCTTGTTCTTACGGTAAAGAACAGCGGCAATCTGTCTGAAGAAGATGAGATCATGCTTCTCGAGTCTTTCGGCCAAACCAAGAGCATCAAACTTGTCATTTGACTCGATGACAGATCTGAGCGACTTGTAGTCCTCCTCCTCGATCAACAAGTCGTGGTAGGCCTGGTTAACCACGGAGTTGTTCTTTTCAAGGACTGAGATGAGGAAAGGCTTGATCATAGGCAAGTTGTCAGATTTCTGGAACAATCTAACCACACGTGGTAGGTCAATTCTCGCAGTCAGTGCAGCCAATAAGTCAGTGATAAGTGGCGGGTGCTCGGAAAGGTAGAAGTTGATAGCCCTGTAGTAGATCTCAAGGTTAGATACCTTCACCACAATCTCCTTGAATGAAGAGTGCTCGAAAGCGGTCTCAGAATGCTCCATCACAGCAAGAGCAGCATTGTCCCACTCGTCGTAGTGGCAGTACAAGAAGATGAGTTCTGGCCACAAATGAGAATTCTCACAAGCACGCAGCACCTTGGGGATGTTGATACGGGACCAGAAGAGCTTGAGATGCTCCATGGTCTTATCTGGGGCATACTTGGTGTAAAGCACGGCCAACTCGGTGAACATACCCATGTGGGCTCTCTCCAAACCAAGACCCGACTCAAAGAGAGACATGAGCTGCTCAAAGTAACCATGATATTCGTACTTCTCAACCAACTGGTCAAGCTCCTCAGCATGCACAATCAAGTTGAGACCACAGATCTGAGCAAGGCGGAACTCACGGTTATCGATACAGGCATCATTGACCTGTTTCCACACAGACACATTAGAAGCCTTACGAGCACAGTCCACAGCTGACTGGTAGTCCTGGAGGTAAACCAGAGTGGATGCAAGCTTGCTGTAACTAGAGATGTTGGAGTAGATGAGCTTGGCAGCCTTGTAATTCTGGTTCTCATAAAGCTTGTCACCAATCTCCTCCAATGGGGCAACATTGGAAAGCTGCAGGAAGTTCTCAATATCAGACAAGCGGTCCATTGTAGCATAAGAGTTGATGATTGCACCATCAACCTTTGGCTCACGAAGGGTCTCGCGGGCCATCAACAGATATGGAACCAGTTCCTCCTCCTTACCAGCGTGCTCAGCAATGTCAATTACGTGGTCAAAGTTGGAGGCATCCTTAGCCTTAATGTAGGACTCAATGGCCTCGGACACACGGAGTCCGTTAAGCTGGGCCCCACCAAGTTGTGACCACAGCTCTGGCTTGTCAAACTTCTCAGCAAACTCTTCACCACGGTCAAGCGACATAACGTCCTCCACAAGCACCTTGAGAGCCTGGGAATGGAGCTCAAACTTAGAGTAGATGGCAAAGGCCTCCTCATACAAACCATTCTCAATTGCCAATGGGGCAATTTCTTCAGGGTCAAAAGCATCAACTTTGTCAATGTAACCCATGACTCTGTGCTGATCAGCCTTGATTGCTGTCAAGATCAACAAACCCTGGAGAGATGGGTTGTCAGAGAATGGAGATGGCTCAAGGATGATCTTCTCAAGCAACTCAATGAGCTCAGATGGCAAGTCGGCTTCCATGAAAGCCTTGACAGCAACAGAGATTGGCTCTGGGTCTTCGAGCTCTGGGATGGCAGTACCAACAACCTGGTCGATAAGTTGACGGCGGTGAAGGTTCTCATCAGACAGAACCTTAGCCCAAAGTTCAAGGTCTGAACGCTTCAGGAGGTAACGAGCCTGGTACTTGTACATAGCATTGTCGTTGGTGATACGAACGAGTTCATCATCGTTCTCACCCTTGGAGTAAGCAATGTATGCAAGGTAAGGATCACGTCTCTCACAGTACTTACCAACAACCAAAGTGTCATAGTTGTCGTTCTCAGTAAGGAACTTCTCTGGGTTGTTGTTGGAGTCGATATAGATCTTTGCCAAGGTGTCAAAGACAGCCTTATCAGAAGAACCGCTCTGGAGTGTGGCCTCAAGGAAGGGCAACAAAATCTTGAGTCTGTTACGCTTCTCTACCTCCTCGACAAGCTCCTGGATAGGAACCTGGCCAAGGACAGACTGGAGCAGCGACTTTATGATGTTCTCGTCACAGTCAACGTCAAGCAAACCAGCAACAACCTGTGGGGTCTTCGATGGGTTCACCTGTTGAACGTACACCTCAATAAACTTGAAGAACTGGTTCTTGTATAAGTAAAGCACAAGGTCATGTACGAATCCAAATCTATCACAAACCACAATAAGAGGAAGCTGATCTTCTAAACGAGCCTCCTTGAGGAAGTTCTTAACCTTCTCTCCCGAATACACATTGTTGTCACGAACAACTCTCTCAATCTCCTTCACCTGTCCCAACTTTGCAGCTGACTGAATGTACTTGAGAACAACCTCGGCATCCTGGGTGACGTTGACAATAGAAGCAAGATAGTAGTATTCACCTTCAACACACTTAAAATCCTCAAACACCTTGATCAGGGTGATTGGACCAATCAAATCAGAGTATTTGGTTGCAACCTGGATAACAACTTGCAAGTTCTGAGCAAGGTTCTTGGAAAGCATCTCTCTCAAACACTCAACACTCTGCTCCACGTTGAGCTTACCAAAGAAACCAACAAGCCAGTCCGTGGGGAGTACGTTGGTGTGAATGATGACACGCTTGAAATCCTTGATGTCGACATAGTGCTCAAGGGCACGCTGGAAGAGACCAGCCTTCTCGCAAAGGGTGGCAATGGTTGGGCGGTCGTAGTGAGAGAACATAGCATTGCCAAGGATGGCATCAGCGACCTGTGGAGCATGAAGCAAGTTCACCTCTAAAAGTCTTGTCTGGAGGTGGCCCTCTGATGGCTTGTCATCCTTCAAAGCATCAAGCAAGAAGGCAGTACCCTGTTGAATGTAGTTCTGGGACAAAAAGATATCAGCAATTGACTCAACTCCAAGGTCAGGCTGGGCTGTGAGGAGCTGTGTGGCAAACTCTGCAGCCTTGTCTGGGTTGATACGCAGAATGTTCTGCACCAAAACAGTGTAGTTTGGATGGTAGTTGGCCTTCTCACAGTATGGGAGAATCTTGTCAAACTGGTTCAACTCAGCCAAAGAAGCAACAACCTTTGGCGATGACTCGGCACGCAAGTAAACGGCCAGAGCCAGTGCTGTGTCATAAGGTTTGATCACATCACCAAGTTCCTCGGAACACTCAAGCTTGTCCTCCTTGAGATACTTCTCCAAGAGCTGCTTACGGTTCTGCTGCAACACAGGTCTAGCAAGCTCAAGGGACTCAAACTTGTTGAGGGATCCCTTATCGAGCAAGACTGAGAAGTACTGCAGGATAGGGGAAATCTGACCGGCCGGTACCTGTATATTCTTCAACTTGCTGATTGTATCTGGTGTTCTCAGTTGCTCAGAGGAAGAAGCAATCTTTACAGCAGATGCATAGTCACCAGACATGAGAGACTGGTTGAACTGCTGAGCAAACAGATTCTCTGCGCCTGGAAGGCCTCCTCTGGATGCCAAGGAGAGAGCAAGTGGGACATTAGAGTGGCTCTTAAGCACAAACTCAACGATTCTGTCACGTGCAATCTCAATAGATAGCACTTGACCAGAACGGTTGATGGCAAGAATACCTGTGGAGTCGTTGTATGCACATGAGGTGAAGACAGACTCTGCCGATATTCTGTTGACAAAGAGGTTGGTACCCGATTCGAGCTCATAGAGGTGGATGAAACCATACTTGGTCAAAAGATAAGCAACACCGTACTTGTTAGACACCTGGACGGCAACTGGGAAATCGTTTGTTGCATCTGGTGGGAAGAAGATGTCACGTGTCTTCTTCTGGAAAACAGGAGCAGCCTCTTGGTGGTCAATTTCAATAATGTGCAACTGACCACCGGTAGCGGTACGGTTACCACAAACAAACACCTGGGTGTCTACAGGGCTCGACTCGAGTTTGAACTTGGCAAACGAACACACGTGACCCTCTATGGCCTGTGAGATGTTTCTGGCCTTTGAGTAGAGCTGGATGTGTCCAGCAACACGGCCATTCTCCTGCGCAATACCGGTCACTGCGACCCAGCTGCCATCAAAGTTGGAAACAAAGTTGATGATCTGGTTGTTGGCAAGCGACACGTGTCTCTCGGCGAGCTTTACAGGTCCCTTGTCGGTCCCGTCAAACACATCCCAGGAGAATATGGCCGATTGGGTCACAAGACCCAGGTTTTGCTCATCCAACCACTTCCAGAAAACAACTGGCTCAGACATGGTGAAAGACTTCAGCCTCTGCTTTGTACCGAGGTTGAAGATCTGAAGTGTAGTACCATTGGCCCTGAGCGAGATGACAAACTGTGAAGGGTGCATGATGGCATTGTCAGCCGACATGTTCTTTCTAGTGACCTGGTTACCATTCTTAAGGTCAATAATGGCAACAGAGTTACCGCTGGCTGTCTGTTCACGCACACAGACATACTTGTCAGACTCAAGGGTTGTTGATCTAAAGTCTAGTGACTGCGGCTGTATGCCCAGCGACGTCAACTGCGCCAATTCCGCAAAATCAATTGGAATATCAGTCGACATTGTTAGATGAGAACTCAATTCCTCCTGCAGAAAAAGTGATTGATCTTATATTGATGTATTTGCTGTGTGTTTTAAATTTGGATCATCCAAATCGGCCTCAGGTGGTTATCCCCCGCCCACAAAACAGCCCGCCCCTTAATAGCACGTACTCAATGGCTGTGTGGCCAGTTGGCCAACGAGTGTAAGTCGTGTAGGACAAAATCTACCCTGCAGTTGTCGCAGTTGGTACAAGGGTAGGGTAATAATAATCACCTTACTGTGCCTGCAACGCCCGCAATGCCCGCAATGCCTGCACCATCCCTCCCAAATGCTACCAGTGCTTCCAATGCTCTCGGCTTGCCCGGTAGCTCCCCATAGTGCTAAGCAGCTGCCGCCCTATGCAACTAAGTGTTATCCAGAAAGAAAGAGCGCCAAAGGGGAGCGCCAAAGGAGAGGGTCAAAGAGGGGCGCCAAAGGGCACGCGTCCATATAAAACATTCAAGTCTGGGGTGGGAGACCATGCGATGTGGGGATGAGGTGGCAGGGTGGCTGAGGCGAAGAGGATATAGCAATGTGACTTAACTTAATTCCCTAAATAGTGAATAGCAGGGAGTAGACAAAAATAATAAATATAATAAATATCATTTTATTGTTTTAATTCACACAATCAATATTGAATATGAATGTGATCTAAAATTGTAAGATACTCATTATTTTGCCTGTCAGAGCGGTGAATTTCATGAAAATATAAGATGCGAAATCATGGAAATTGTACCATTTCCTTGTTGTGATTTTTGTTATGGAAGGAGAGATTGTCATTTTCCGAGAAGAAACATCAATCTTTATAAAAGAAATTAAGAAATCTTAAAAAAAAGGAGAAATTCCAATAATATATATATACGTATGGATTTTGTCTTCAACTCTAAGACGGCTATGTATAGTAATACTGTACTATATAGTAAGATACAAGCGCCCCTATGTAATAAGCGGAGTAATTCATACCTATGTGTAGGTGTACGAGTTATAATGCTTCGACTGCGACACATTAAATAATCTATTTCTTCTAAATATTGCGGCTATAAACACCAAAACAACC
Source organism: Kuraishia hungarica (assembly GCA_030567555.1). NCBI lineage: Eukaryota > Fungi > Ascomycota > Pichiomycetes > Pichiales > Pichiaceae > Kuraishia > Kuraishia hungarica. The sequence goes on from JAJLSL010000001.1 coordinate 119,064, forward strand.
TAAGCTTCCAAAGTCTCTTCAATCTTTGCCAAGATTCCAACACCATCGACATATGAATCCCATTCATCGTCATAGGGAACCTCCTCAACGTCCTCCTCCCAGTTGAAACGATCGCTCAAAAAGGTGTGGAAGTCTGCAACTTTCTCTGCCTTGTTCTCACCAAGTTCAGTTTCTTGACTCCAAATGGCTTTGAAGCAGCCACCAAGAGCACAAGCATCGCCAAGATCAATCTTATAGTTACCATCCAAAGCACCTAAGATGGAGGAAAACTTCTTAACAAGTGAAACGTTCTTGGACGCACCTCCAACATAGAAACTCTTACGTGGATGAGCCGTTAAAGCTGACAAGGACTGTGCCTTGCCATCAGAAGCAATGACGCCAAACTTGGAGAGTTTATCAGCTACGAGCTGTTCATGCTCAGTGAGAGACACCTTATTCGATTCTGACTCACCCGCCTCAATTGCCGGAGTAGAACCAGGAGTTCCTGTGCTTGCAAGCATTGGCCCAGCTCTCAATCTACAACTGAGGGCCTGACCCTCAACAATGGCAGTGACATCATCCTCCACACTCCAATCAGACAAATCGCTTATTTCCTCCAACTTTTGACCCGTCTCTGAGTAAACATACCGTTTTGTCTGTGCCTTACAGTTGGGAATAATCTCACCCTTGGGGAAGTAAACTCCCAGCTTATTCTGACCCCCTAGTGGCTTCCCAGCATCCAGCAATTCATTGAACTTGTCCCAAGAAGTATGATCCTTGACGCCATATTTTTTATTTACCTCATCTCTCACAATTTCCCTTGCAAGGGCACCGTTACAATAACAGAGCATTCCCATATAAGATTTCTCTATAGTTGGATGCTTGAAAATATGGTAATTAGGTGAAGGAACATATTGATCTGTAACTAAGAGAACAGTTGTTGATGTTCCCATGGACACCAAGATGTCATTATTTGAAAGTGGCAGTGAAAGGATGGTAGCGAGGTTGTCACCTGTGAACGAGAAGAGTCTACAATCGTCGGGGAAGCCATATCTTGTTACATAGTATGGGGCGATAATGCCAATGTTCTTATGTCCAATTGGTTCAAGTGGCCCCAGCTTCGCGCGGATCTCTTCAATTCCCTTTTTGGTTTCCTCAGCAGACGATCCATCTATAACTGGATGCACACCTGCTGCAACACCTAATAGATCTTCGTCGTATTCTGATTTGGAAATATCGTACAGGTTCATTCCGCATCCATCACTCTCCTCGATTCTGGTGATTCTTCCAGCCAATAAACTACTCAAGAAACTGGAAACCAAAGAAATTCTGTGGGTTTTGTGGTATAAACCAGAATCTACCCTGGTGACCAACTTTCTGATCTGAGTTCCTGTGAATCGATAGTGGGCCCTTGAACCGGTGATTCTGGCAAGATTTTCAGCTCCACCAACCGCCTTTTCAAAAATTTCCAATTCTGGTCCTGTAGAATGATCTTGCCAATTGGGTGAATTGGGGAAAGTGAGTGCCTTGGGACACAGTTGTTGACGCAATGGGCTCTCAGCTGACAGGTTCTTGAGCAATTCAGGTGCCTCCTCTGACCAGTACACGGAACCATGTTGCTGGCAAGAGCCAGACATTCCTTTAACGTGGGAGAAGGGAAAATCATCCTTTTTCATCTTGCTAAAGAGAAGGTCAAGAGCTTCAATCCACATTTCCACAGGTGCAATGATCTCACCTGTACTCTCGTTTGATAAGACACCTTTGTGAATACCATAGTGAGAGAGCTCTTTGTCAAAATCAACACGGTATGTAGAGTGAATTTTAAGGTTGGCATAAGCAGCGACAACTTTCAACTGCTGGGTTGAAAGATCAAAACCGAGGAATATATCCTCCGGAGAGGAGAACTGGGTTGGATCTTTTGTCATCACTTTTGTATTTCAATAGTTGTAGATGCCAGAGCGGCGTGTGGTTTCAGCCAAGTAACAGGATGCTGCTTAAAACGGGTCCAAGCAGGAACACTTAACACAAAAGCCCCTACCAAAAAACCGAAAAATGCACAACAGCCTAGAGTCAGATCGTATAACAATGCAATCAGGAAAGCAACTATACCACCAACCAAGAGGATTCTCTTAGTGAGCAACTCAACTTTCTCCTGTCCCTTGAAATCAATGTTACCCTCGAAGGAACTTAAAAACGCTTCCATTGGTGAGAAAAGGAATATAACAGCAGTTGCAACAAAAACAACAGGCTACAATGGCTATAAATACGTATACGGCGAATGGGGTGCCCACTTGAAAGATATCCACCCTCATTCCTCCACCTCTCTCCCCCACCCTTTCTTCACTTAATGGAGGAATATAGAAAGCGCCAAAAGGAGCCCAAGGCTACCAACACCTACGCGATATCCAAATCGGGAAGCGTAACGCCAGAGCGTGGGCACTGGGGAGATATTTAGCTGGCGATGCTGTCAGCCAACTTGCTGCGAAGCCTCGCTGGAGCCGAACGAACAATGTACAAGGACACCGCAGAGGATGGGCAGGCAGAGCAGCGGAAGGGAAGCAGAACCAGGGGCATCTCCTGCCCAGTTTACCCCACGCCTCGGAGGGGTAACAACCGTTTGAGGGTATATGTGTTGAGTGACTTTTTCTGTCTTGATTCTCCCCCACATTTCAATTATGCTTATTTGACAAATTTTGTCTCCCGATTACTGGGGTGTTTCGTCGGGTGATTTTATTTATGTCTTTAGAGGGTCTAGCGAGATGGATATTTTACCATGGACAGAATCGGAGCGGAGTTAGCTATTACGTATCAATCTATTATGAACGAGAAAACAAAAACAACAACCAAAAATGATGAAAAAAGGAACTCAGCAAAACTTGGGTAGATATCGACATATGTATATATATAATACTCTTTAATTTACATTTAATTAGGGCCATCGATTATAGCCTTGATAGCTTTCCCACTCTTCACCAGTTCATAAGCCTCGATCGCCTGGTCAAATGAGAATCTGTGTGTGACAAGATCCTTGACGGCAACTTTTCCTGTCTCGATAAGTTTCACAGCAGTGGCGTAATCGTCAACTCCGTATCTGAAACAACCCTTGACGGTGAGCTCTCTCTCGCATACTGCTCCGATAGGGAAGTTGTTGAGGGTGTCTCTACCCATTCCAACCTGTACGTACGTACCCTTTGGACCCAAGAGATTCAGACATGCAGCGATACACCCTTCGTTACCAGTGGCATCAATAGCAATAGTGGCATGCTTACCACCGAAGGCCCGAAGATGTGCCTCACGGGCCTCCTCTGGCGATTTACCTTTGTCTGCCCTGGAGTTGTAAATGTTGGTAACAATACCAAGGTGGTCCTTTGCGAAATCCAACTTTTCTTGGATGATATCAACGAGAAGGATCTCTGTAGCACCATAAGCCTTACCAACGCTTGCAACAAGAAGACCAACTGGACCAGCTCCGAAAACAACCAGCCTGTCACCGAAGGTGAGACCAGATTGCTTGATGGCATGCACACCTACTGAGAGGGGCTCAACAAGAGCACCTTCTTCGAGGGTCACACTGTCTGGGAGCTTGACACAGAAATCCTCTGGAAGCAGGTAGTAGCGACAAAGAGTGCCGTCGTAAGGTGGTGTAGCAGCAAAGGCCATTTCTGGGCACAAGTTATAATTTCCTGACTTGTATTCATGGGAGAATCTGGATGGGATACCGGGCTCACAGGCAACACGGTCCCCTACCTTGAGTGTAGTGACATCGGAACCAACCTCAACGATCACACCAGAGGACTCGTGGCCAAGAACCATTGGAGAAGTCACAACGAAGGACCCACAGCAACCATGGGCATAGTAGTGAACATCAGATCCACAGATACCAGTCTTCTTGATTGCTATCTTAACATAACGAGAGTCGGCAAGCTCAGGGACAGGTCTGTCCTCAATGACAATCTTGTTGACTGTCTGGAGCACAACTGACGGGTTGTCTTCTACAGTCATTTTTGCAGTATTATACTAGAAAGCAATGCTCAAGCTATGCAGCAGCTAAAAAAGTAAAATAAAACTCCAAATATCAGTCGATATTTAAATAGGCTCAAAATTCTATCCGAGCGAGAAGAGTGCTACATATCGTTTTATATGTTTTGGACGAGTGGCCGTGGGCTGAATATCGAAGGTATCCCGCTTCTTGACCAGAACATGCAGGGTGTGGGGATGGAGCGAAGAATGTTACTGAAAGCAGAGCTACTATTCTTCACCTGCCCCACTTAGAAACCCATCCGGGCCTGCATCTTCCAACGACCCATTTGTATGCAGATCACGCGATTGGTTAGTAATGAGACATTACGACGTTCAGAAGACGTACCCTAGTCTAACCAAGAGCCTGTCACTTTTGTGCTATTAATATTTTTGAGTTATTCGTGTCACGGATGGCAAAATACCCTTAAAAAAGTCAAATCGGGTGTCTCGTTGTTCGATGATGCTCTTCCTGATTAGGAAATGATCAGCAGACTTCCAACCGATGGATGCACGCAGTTCCCCATGTTAAAGCTTCATGCATATTGTGTTTAGCACGTTTGCTCACGCTTGAAATAATCGCTCAGTCACAGCAGAGTCTCAAGGCCACAGAATATAGAAGCTAGGCGTGCTGGCAGAAGGCTTTGGTGCTCTGAATTTTATATCTTAATTCCTATTCACTTGTTAACTTTCATCACAATATGCGTTGTAACAGAGAGAAAAATATTATGTATAAATATTATCAGATATTCACCTGGTAGACAACTTCCACAACCTCGTCCACTGTCTCTATTGAGAAGTCGTATTCGCTCTCGTTCGGTGCATTGATGCTTGGCATCTCCCAGATAGGAGACAAGTCCGGCTCGTCCGCTCTTTCTTCATCCCGCTGTTCTTCTGCTGCAGCATCTCTCAAAGCTGCGATTGTGGCAGTTATGCGTGGCGGAGCTTTATTGCCTATTGTTACGATCCATGTGGCTGGTGAGGAACACCCAGATTCTTGATATTCTTCCTCTTCAAGGATACGGTTCAAGGGCGAATAATGGCAAATATTAACATCTCCGCTGCAGATTTCCTTTCCGGAGAGGTCCACCACATCGTTATCCTTTCCACCATAAGTATTGGCTTTAGTTCTCACACACTCTTGGGCAGTGCTTATGCTGCATGGCATTCCCAACTTCTTTGGCTTGGCTAATAATGCCTCTTCCAACTCAGATACATTATCTGATGGATCTGTTGTAACAAGCGAAATTCGAATCGCCTGATCAGATTCTTCACCGAATAGTGTAAGTTCTTCCAGTGTTGCTGAGGTGAAAAGACCCTCTGTCCCGCTTAAATAATTGTCCAAACCTTGCAGTATTTGCATAGGGATTTCCTCACAGTGGTGGCTTACAAAGGTCAAGAACATCCCTCAAACCTCAACTGTCGATTGAATATCATCATTCTACATATTTAGTAAAGTAAGATTACCAAGGCAAAACACAATGATTTATACGAGATCAGATATCTAGAGTTGATTTACATTCTTGAAACAGCATACGTTTCTTAATTTGACGTGTCTCATTTCCTCCTGATCATTCAGCACTAGACAGAATATACCCCGCCTGCACATGTCGTTCAATCCTTAAATGCTATGTATATATCCATTCCTGAACTCTCAAACCGTTTCCTAAACAGAGAGAGCTGACAATCTAAATGGTGGCTCACACCCCACCATGTAGGTTGCACACCCAGCTGCTAGGGCAGCCCAATGGTCCCTTCTGTTAGAAATACAGTGACTCACATGCCCATCAAATAACAAGTAATGCACTATCATGAAAGATAACGGCCCGCCTGCTACCTTATCTCCTGCACATGCACCAGTTGTCTGCTGTGGTTAACTGTGAAAGCGTATGCTCCTGACTCATTTTATGACGTGGTCGCGTCATAGTAATCTAGTGGGTATCGGTTTAGTGGTTTGAAGGAATTACTTATATAACGAACTTGTCTACAAAGTGCAGAAAAGTTGTTGATAAATAGAGCTGAAGTTTTTTATCGTCTTCGGTTGTTCACCGTTAATGCCATTGTGATATAATTGCCTGCTGCATTGCGCAACTACAGGGCCACAAAAAAACAGAGCGGGGAAATAGGGGGTGTATTTTTCACTAGAGGCGAAGAGGCCAGTAACAGCAACCCATAACCGCAGGTTGTACGACAAAAACACCACACTCAATTGAGATATAGGAGGTGGCAAAAAAGTATAAAAAATATATAATAGTTCGACAATGGACACACAAGTTCAATTATTTGATACCAGCATATCGGTGCTGTCTATACCGAGACAGCACTACTGGTTGTTTTCCAGTGGAGTACTCAGATTGCTGCACAATGCTGCTCATAAAGACCGCAGTTCGGAAGATCCCGAATCTGAGATTTCTTCAGACGATGGAGACAGCACTCTCAGTACGAGAAGTGATGATTCATTTCACTGGTCTGCCTCAAGTAAGAGCAAGACAGATCTTACTGCTTCCGTATCGAGTATAAAAAAGACAGAGAACAATTCAAGGCGATCTGTTGATCGTTCCGCAAGCTTTCAATTCGACCACTCAGGGTCTTTCTATAAGGGTGATGAATCCCAAACTAATGACGATGACGATGACGATGACGATGCCGATGATCTATTTTTACATGTTGCATTCACCCCACAAGAAGCCACAATCATGTGCTCATCATCATTTATTCAACCGCTTTTTGGAAGTGCTCTGAAAGTGGCAGAGTCTCTAGACCTTGGAGCACTACTTTTGCAAGACACATTTCTAGTCCTTCAGGTTGCTGGAGATGGTCTCAACATAGGAAAAAGAGTCTTAGAATTGACACAGCCGTTGTCCAATGCAGGCATTTCGCTTTTCTTTTTGAGTAACTATTTCTCTGATATCGTTTTGATCCCTGAAGCGGCACGTGACAAGGTTGTTTCGGTATTGAAGGTGAAGGGGTTCCTGTTCTCCAATATTTCAGGAAGCTACATGTTCGATAGAAGACAAAGTTCTCCAGAACCTACCATCCCCGGACAAGAATCTGCAATCTCCATGGCTACTGAGGATACTAATCAGAGTGAATTCGAAGAGTCCACATTTAGCATTTTCAGAAAGGCCAACATCGATCTGGACGTCCATCCAAGAGTGAAACTTCTTTTGACGGGTGCACGTGCCGGAGAGACAGCCAATATATTAACATGTACAGCCCGGGCACTTTCAAAGTCATCATTCTTCAACACTAATGCCCCCGATATTGCTCCTTCAATGAAGCCCTCAAAGAGCCAGGATATCGGTCTCACCACTTTGGAGGAAAACGATACATTCCCAGGGTATTTTGCTATAACCAGAACATCTACAAAGGAGGTTGCTCTATTGCTCCCTAAATCTCACAAGGTTAGATCTCGTCTAGGTTTCCAATCACGTTCTTTGGTGGGTTCAACGAGTGATGTGATGATTCCCATCACAATCGATCTTTCTAGTCTGCCGGTAGACTCGAAGGGTATTGTGGCTGGTGTTGCTTCTAGGCTGATCAGGAATGTAGAGTCCCTTAATGAAAATTCGGATTTCTTCGAAATGAGCTATTTGTCCATGGCTAGGTCCGGTGTTGTGATGATCCCCAAAGAGAATGCATCACTTGCCACAAAAGTGCTGGCTGATGACGGAGGAAGTGGCACCACAGAACCACAAACGGTTGATGAGGAAGGATGCGAACATGCAGCCGAGGTAGAGGATGCTCGGGTGAGGTTAGCTGGTCTAGCACACTGATATTTTGTGCAGGCTGGATTGGGCTGGCTCCATTGATCATTTATGCATCGATTTTTCCTGCTTGCATTACGATTTATGCTTTGTATAGTTATATTTATGGTTAATGGTAATGCACAAAATTTAGGTTCTCATATGCTTCAGCAAGTCATCCTTTCAACTGCGTGTACTATAACGACACTTGCCCAACCTTCGGTCTAGATCATCAGCATGTCCGATTACACATAGCAATGAATAACCGATGTAGGCTTTCCTGCGTCATCATCCCAGGAGCAGACGTAAATATATCTGCAATTTCGGCATGGCTCCAATCGTGCAGTTATTCTTGTCTGGCCACCACACAAAAAACAGATTTGTTGCATATAACTCGCGTCTTTTTACCCACAATTACGCCCTGAACAGGAATATTTCCCTTTTAGGAAAACAAATTGGACACGCGTCCAATGCAGCTTGGAACGGCTCTGTGCCGCGCACTACGAGACCAACTCTTGGACGAGGGTTTCATTCAGCAAGGGGAGATGATGCAAGTATGTGTGAGCTTGGCCATGAGACATATATTGAGTTGATTGCCGCATATAAGCAGGAATTCCTCAGTTGTTGTATCAAATTTCCTGTGTCGAAAATTTTCTTGAACCAACTGAACGCTCTAAGAGTTTTCATCACAAGATCCAATAAGTCTTTTGCCAGTGAAGTTCTACAGATAGATTAATAATTTGACCTAAATCTGTGGATTTGATCTGGATATTCAACAAACAAATCACTCCTTTCATTCATATCCTATATGAATATTGACATAAGAATTGTTGCACTCCACAATGCTAGCTTTTGATAGCTCAAACAAAAGATCAGCCTCTGAGGCAAATGACATCATGGCAGAGATACCACAGCTTGCCACCCCTGTGGCCAAAAGACGCCGTGGAAGACCATCTAGAAAGCTATTGGAAGGTAGCAATATTCCAATGTACAACGAACCCACGGATTCATTTAAAGTGATTTCAAGTGCATCAGTGAACTCTGCTGCTGCGTTGAAGCTTGGATCGCCCAACTTCTCTTCCCCCGTGATGAGAGTATCCCCTGACAAGAGAGCAACCAGAAGACGTTCATCCACTACAACTACACCTATCAAGAGCAAGAAGTCATCGCCACTTTCTGCATCAAGCACATATGAAAAGGAGAAGGTAATGCCAAACGCGGCTGAGAAGACACACAATAATCTCACTGAGATTGTGTCCTCAAGTGTGCCCCCAGCCAAGCGTATCTCCCAGTTACAGTTTCACAAGGAGATTCAGCAGAAGGTCAGCGAGGCTCACTTGGGAGAGTCCAAGCAAAATGCACTGGCCACACAGAAACAACAGCAGGAGACCTCTCAGCAGAGCTTTGGTTTTAGTCCAAGTGCTTACAATGCTCTTCCTTCACCTGCAAACTACCAATCACATGTCAATCCATCCTTGCTACTGTCATCTCCTCTTGCAAACTTACAACAGCATTACTCTTCCTTTGCATATAAGGATCAACAAGAGCTGCAGTCTCCTTCTGCCTACATGAATACTCCATTAACACCAAGTTCGCACTTTGCGAGTGTTATTCATTCTTCTCCGATGTACACTGGATACTATGTCAGCTCCAAGCCTACTACGGGACAGACTAATAAGGATTCCAATGGTGCGCTTATGCAGCTATCTCTGAAACCAATCAAGTTTGAGGATATCCTCAAAACTCCTAAGGGTGGGCTTAAAGTCAAGGAGTCATTTGCATCCGAGATAAAACTGATGCAGACTGTCTCACCCAAAGAGACTGCTCCCCAGCCGTTGTCATCACCTGCTACAATCATGTCAACTCATCGTAGCATAAAGAAATCGCTTTCTTTGTCAAATGTCGAGGGGTTTGCAGATACAAAGAAGAAAAATACAAATCGCTTGTCGATCCCTACAAACACAAGTAACTATAAAAAGAGGGTGACCCTCAAGATTGGACCTGATGGAAAGGCAGTACTCATGGAGGAGTCACATAATGGTCCACAGGCCAAGGACCATCACCTGTCATTGTCTGGTTCCATCAAACCGATATTACAATCTCTGGGCTCTTCTCCGCTGAAGTCAGCGGTAACACAAGACAGAGGAATAGTGCCTGGGGCCACTACTATTCAACCCGGCAATTTGGATACTCGCCATTCACTACGACCAGGTGCGATTCCAACAATGTCTTTGCCTACTCTCCCTATAACTACTACTTTGAAGATGGGATCTGATCCCCTTTTAGGTAGCATAACTCCAGATTCAGAGTATACGGTAGTGGGCCACCATAAGGGAATCAGTGTGCATCCAGCAATGTTTCATGTCTCCGACATCGAACCATTCGAACTTAGGAATGGTCACAGGTTTAGTACTGCCATGGACTACGAAGCTGAGGTGACTGGTTCTTCCTCATCTTCTCTAAATGGGGACGATGAAGATGCCAGCTACGATGCCAGGGAAGCTTTGCTTGAGGCTATTGAGCAGGCACATTAAACATCCATGCCGTATGTGTTTCTATCTGTATGGTTTTTTTTTCTTCCCCAGCCTTAGGCTGGCACTAGGGTTGAGTTTCCGCTTCGGCTAATGTTGTTCTTTTTATTTTTTGTGCTTGTTAAAATTTCAAGGTTTTTTTTGGAGGTGTTTAGTCCTTTTTGTGTTTCTAGATAATTCAATGTAGTATGGAATATGTATTATTTTATCAAATTAGATTCCTCTTGTAGACTACGATTTTTTCAGCTGTCAATATTGACAAGTAACTTAAAGAAACGATTTAGACAATTTGAAGGAACTCCGAGGTGTGTCTTGAACCTCCGGACCAACGGATTGCAGTATAATCCTGCCATCCCTCTGCTGCTCCTCTTTACCCCACTCATGGAATACTTTGCTTCCATCCTCGCGCACTTCGTAGAGAGACGACCGTTGGATGTATGGAGAGAAAGCAACCAGGGTCCATCAAGTCCAGTTAAGATAATCCGCCAGCAGCAAATCAACCAGCTGCCAACACAGTGGTAGTATTGCGAAAGGATACCCGATACAGTCCTGTGGTTGCGTTTCTTTTTCAGATCACAACCCTTTCATCCAGTCGGTGTGCACATGGACACAGTATATGGCACGGGTGGTTGTTAGGCAACCGGGGTTGCTGCTAACCTTGCAGGTGTTCGCTCGGCGCAGCCGCAGGTTGTTGCAGAGGTGTCTGTTTAGTCCGGAAATGCTGCAACAGAGGTTCACAAATATGCTGAGAAAGATCCATATCCATTAATATTTCAGATTGAACACGGGCATATCAGGTTATGTGAAATTGTGATTTTGACCCGCCCTCACGGAAGAACTGTGATCAGAAGAGCAAGAGGTGACGACGTGCAGCAATGGAGGTGCGATAAGAAGCACATTTCAGTGGGCTGCCGTGCCGATAAGTGTATGAGGGCTGCATGGTGCGCAGTACATAATCCCGCCTCCAGATTCGCTGCATGAGAATACAGTGAATTTTGGTCACTGCCCCAGTAGTACATAGCGGTGGTCAGAGGCTACCTAGCGCACCAGATGTAATAACCGACGCTGCACAAAACACACACACATGCTGGGTATACTCTCTGCACAGCGATTTTCACGACTGCTTTACAGTGCATACTTCGCTTACATCCAATCGTGCAACACCTACTTCGAGGTTGAATATGTTGCAACATCAAATGGAGGTTTACGACAACCATTTTCCACTTGGGTATTTGCTTATTTGATATGCTTGCCGTTTTCATATGACGGGCAAACTGTAGAGCGAAGAGACCGCAATACAGCAAGCATAACTCCTCCCTCACAGACTAGAGCAATAAACTGTTATATGTATATTTTTCAAGAGGAAACCTGAATAAACCCCATTTCGGACTTGGCAATCTACCTTATGTCACCGAGCGAGTTGAATATCAGCGTCAGTGAATGCGGCTAATAAAGTAAACTACTATCGAGCTGCGGAATACTACGAAAACCCCGAACCAAACCTCGACCCCTCTCCTGCTTTCTCGTCAAGTGTGTGGCTGCCTGCTTAAGCAGAGTGAGTGCTGCCAAAAACGCGCCTGTTAATCACGCTCTATGCATAGAAGTTAAGGCATACAGCTCCTTGGCTGCACTTGGTGGGGCAGAACATGCATGAGTTCCAATGGCCCCCGCACGAATTTCATGTACATCAGAATTCAATATGTCACTTTTGCTACTGGTGACTAGGCAACACCACACACGCGATACAACACCTTTTGCCACACAATCGGAGTCCAGCCCCTTCTCTTGATCACTCAAGAGGAGGTTAAATCGTCATTTGAACCTCTTCAAATGTTCGCTCACCTCCAGTAATGGGGCAGGTAATTTCATCCTCGTCACCTCGGTTCCCTTGAGGGCCTGGACCTGGAAGCGAAACCCACACACCACCCCCGCCTGGACTTTGGATTTCTCTTTAGATTAATTTGGTCAGCCAACTAGTGACGTGTTCTATCAATGATAATAACGATTATAGAACTATTTTGCTGTTATAGATCACTTACACAGATTGATGATTTCCACATACCTCTCACGTAATAAAACCCATTCATTGACTTCCTCGGAATAACCTGAACAGTGCTGCCGGATCTAGCTCATGTCCCGCCCCACAAACTTATGCAGAGCGGAAGATCTGCAGATGACATGCCCAAAGTTAAAATATGAACCCACATATGCTGGTCAGTAATCAGCTGCTGCCTGCAAGCAAGGCCCTTGGTGGCATGCACTCTTTCCTATCAAGTGTTATGGAGATACATTTCCGCACAAGCGGCATGATCAGAACCCAGGGAACATTTCTGCGGCTTTCAAAACGGAATCCCTCGTACATATACGTCTGTCAAATGCATCTGATGAGTGGCTGACAATCTCATTTGCTGTGACGGCCGCATCCCTGCGACATACATATATATATAGGCAATTGCTACACCACCTGATTGATCTTTACCCTTTCCCGTCACCTGCTTCCATAATTAAGAAGCATTACTGTTCTTACTCTTCTTCCAACTATTCATATCCATTCCAGGAGGAAGTTGATAATAGTCATTTCTATTAGCATTTTGTTTAAGGTCATATCATACACAATACATCCATAATGCAGGTTGAACGAAATAGCCTGGCACACAAGTTCCAGGACGACTGTTTCCTCTCTTATAAGAGCAGGTTCAACATGCTTCCGCTGATGCAGTCCAGCGATGCTGATCAGTTCTTGATGGGCGATTCAGAAGCAATTAGGAATGTGGACTATTTTTCCTTTGACCTCACAGAAGCACAGCTCAGCAGGTGTTGGAGGTCCATACACCAAAATAACTTCATGAAGACATATGAGCTCGTGAACCTTTCCAATTTGAAAGGCGATGATTATTATATGTATAACAGAGTGGAAGATCTCATGCTGCTCATTCCATCAACATCATCTGTACGCCTTGAGAATGCCAGTTGGAGAGCATGGGCCAAGCAGAGGTTTCAGCTTTCAGAAGTTAATCCCACTGACATAAACTGGTTCAAGGAGAATGACATCACATGGTTGTATGGTCCGTTGTTGGATGATGATGAGGAACCAAAGGGCACAGCAATTATAAAGGAAAGTATAGAGGAAGAAAAAACCAACCAACAGGTTCCCAGAAGAAACAGCACCACAAGCAGCAGCACACTCAGCCCACTTTCAAGAATATCCTCATTTGATTCCATTTCCTCAGTCGAAACAGAGGATTCTCTCTCATCTTCAATTGCAGGATCCCCCTCACGTGGTATTGGTACCAAATCGATCCTCAAGAGATCCACCGGGCGTTTCCAAAGGAAACCTCGCCGTCACACTCACTCGCATGATTCCCCAAGAACAACACCTGCAATGAGTTCCAGCCTCACTTCTAACTGTAGTTGCGCTGTTGAGGACTGTGATGAATCCATGGGTGGTTATATTCAACGCCCCATTCACAAGAGTGTATCATTTAGCACTGTAGTTGAGAACAGAGAGATCATAGGCGATGATACGTTCGATTACGACTGCACCATGGAGACTCCTTACGAGTTTTGATGGATCAGTCTCACACATTAGTTCCCGATTTTTTTTATACTTCGTTCTGCATCTGAAACGTTTCCACATTAGTGTTTTCTCTCCTTCTCATTTTTACTGCATAGGGTTACTAACCCGCACTCACTAATGCTGCATGGCGCTTTGTCAAAGCGACCCACTTTGTATAAAATTAGCCAATGATCATACAATTAAGACATAAATCTATTACACGATATCGCCGTACAGTAATTTTAGTAACCCATCAACAATCACCTGAACCTTTGTCTCTGAAGGCAGATCATTTCTTCGCAAATGGTCTCTGAATGCAAACCTCGTTGCTGTAGATATGTTTTGATACAGCTCATAGTAATCGGGCGTCTTTCTCTCTGATATATCATGCAGGCGAAATGAATTCAGGATACCCTTGTGGAGCATGTGTTTGAATCTGCTGACCACTAAAGTAATCTCCTGCTTCTTGTGTGACTGGAAGACCCCACTCACTGAACTGAGAGATGAAACAGAAGGCGTTGGAGATGGACCCATTCCCAAATCCTTTCCCGATAGCCGATTTTGCAGGTGCTTTTCGAGAACATCGGCCTTATAACGGAATCCAGAACCAGTCTCATCTTCAATAAATGTAGGTTCGAGAACGCTGGGTTGAGTTCTCGTATTATAGAATAAATTTGTTTTCCCAATTAGATCAGGATTCGGTTCCAGCCTCACACATCGTACTAACGCCCGGGAAGACCTCACCTCTGCATAGAATACCAGAAATGTTGAAGAAAGGAAACGCACAACTGATTCCCCCTCTTCCACTTCAGTTGATCCAACCTTGGTGAGTACACCAACATGTCCAACCTTCACCTCTCCTGGAACTTTCTCAAACCTGCTTCTTGCAGTTAGATCTTTAAAAAAACCAACAGATAGCTTGTCTGTGGAGTATACATCGAATGATTGCCCCACCGATAGCCACAGTGGTAATCTGCTTACGCGAATGTATGAAACCGCCTCTAGGTCACATAGTGTAGGTTGGGTACCTACTGGTGACACCGTAGTTCCCCCATGATCGAAAAGCTGAATGTCTGGATCCTAATTAGTATAACAGTCATCAGGATTAAGTAACCAATCAGTATGAATGCTCAAGCAACTTACCTGTCAACGCGTTTGGTCCTGAACCTGGCTCCTTTAGTGATGAGACACTCAGATTGCACCTGACCAACAGCTTTGCAGACATTGAAGCAAATGCTATATCGATTCCATGTAGTGATATATATATGCAGAAACTGACTTGAACAGTAATGATTCGTATAGAGAGTCCTCCCCGGCTACTCTACATATATACTCACACACATCCTCTGTCTCTCTCTCCCTAAGCCCATATACGCGTGCATTGATAATCTTATGCACCTAAACTGTGTACACCTTTAATGCACCTTTCCTTCTCCTCTTTCTCTCATAGTGAACCATCCCATTTCTCGTCACACGCACAGTTATCTCGTATATGCGTGTGTAGATCAATAAGATTTGTAGGAGGCTAACGGGACCGGACCACACAGCAACGGGAGGCAGCTGGCAAGACTTCCAACGGATGGGAGGAGGATAAAAGCGAGCAGGTTAAGGGCTGAACGAAAAGTTATAAGAACACCGCTTGAAAACAATAACGGACCAGACAGGCTTCGTCTGTAGATATTTTCTCATCCGGTGACTCTGTACTTTTCTTTGATTAGCAGGGGTTCCTTTGCTTTCCAGTTCGGTCTCTGTTTGTCTCAGTTCCCATAGCTAATTCTGCCCCGAAGGATATAAAACCGGTGCAGTCAGAAAATAGTGGGAGGCGAATACACTTTCTAGGTTATTCAACCATTTCTTAAGTAACAGTTGACGATTTCTCATCACATTTTTTCCATATCAAAACGAAAATGTCGTCGTCAGGGAGAGTATATTCTGTGGCCAGAACATATGCCGATGCCAACGAGATACGGCCCAAGGAGTATTGGGACTATGGTGAGTGATTTTTTGTTGGTTATTTTGCTTTACCTTTGCCCGGCGGATGGAGCTTCTTGTAACTAACACTTTCCATTAGAAAACTATCGCATTCAGTGGGGAAACATTTCCAACTACGAGATTGTCTCCAAAATCGGTAGGGGAAAATACTCAGAGGTGTTCACTGGAGTGAATGTGCTCAATAACCAGCCATGTGTGATCAAAGTGCTGAAGCCAGTGAAACTGAAGAAGATTTACCGTGAGATCAAAATTCTCAAGAACCTTACTGGTGGTCCCAACATTGTTGCACTCTATGATCTCATCCAGGATCATGGTTCTCGTATCCCAGCTCTTATCTTTGAGAAGGTGAACAATGTCGACTTCAGGATATTGTACCCAAAGTTCACCATAGAGGACATAAAGTTTTACTTCACACAGTTGCTTGTTGCTCTTGACTACTGTCATATGATGGGGATAATACATAGAGATGTGAAACCACAGAACATCATGATCGATCCTGTCAGTAGAAAGCTCAAGTTGATCGACTGGGGTCTTGCCGAGTTCTACCACAAGGGAATGGACTTCAACGTTAGAGTTGCATCTAGATACCACAAGGGACCCGAACTTTTGATTAACCTTCAACAGTACGACTATTCCCTTGACCTGTGGTCTGTGGGCGCCATGATTGCTGCTATTGTACTCAAGAAGGAGCCATTTTTCAAAGGTGACTCCAACAACGATCAGTTGGTGAAGATTGCAAAGGTATTAGGAACAGACGACCTTATGGCTTACTGTGACAAATACGGTATTACACTGTCTTCCGAGTATGACGATATCCTTGGCAAATATCCAAGGAAGCCATGGAAGGCATTTATCAACGACAACAATCGCCGTCTCGCCGAGAGCCCTGCTGTGGTTGACCTCATTGACAACCTCTTGAGATATGACCACCAGCAAAGACTCACTGCAAAGGAAGCTATGGGCCATGAGTTTTTCAAGAACACACCTGCTGCATAATAGTTCTTGCATTACGATTGCCGTTGTTTTTGTTTACTGCCAAATAGTGTATATTCCAACCATTTTCTCCTTTAATTTTCATCACTGTGGATTTATCGATGACATCTACTCATGCATCTTTTTCGACACACTTTTTCAGTTCTCGGTGTTTGAATGCTTCTAGTAATCACTTCAAGTATACATAACACGCGAATTAATAATCATTGATCATCAGATATATTAGAGATGTGGACATTTAGTTAGAATTGTGGTGCATGCAGAACTAATTTAACATGGCATAACCAAATATATATTTACATCTACCATGTTTCTGATTCGATGCCCGGTCAAATAAATGTTTTTTTCAAGATCTTCTATAGCGTTATAATGCGAGCATTTGTGCTCACTTCCAGAATGTGTATATAACATTTATGTGATCCCCTATTTAAAATATAACCCATCATATCTCGAGCCTTGTTCTCCCTGTATGTCTCTTCTCCCTCCATCCCTCCCCCCACACAGCAACCATAGGCCGCTTAAAGTGCTTTGACGCCGGCCCTCCTGCTTAAGTGATGCCCGCCAGTTCCCATTTGGGAAGTGTTACAGTGCGCGTCATCTTAGGAGTAGCAGGATGCAATACCAACAGTGCCAATTATGTGTGTGATTGGGAAAAGAGAGAGAGAGAGAGAGAGAGACGGAGAGAGGTCTAGGGAAGCGAAATACGTGTCTATCAATTGAAGTAGTTCAGTTGAACTTGGATCCAACTGGCTGCTTAGATATCTTTATTGTTGTATACATTCATCAGGTGACCAAGACAGTCTTGCAACACGAGGACTGTACGTACCCCAGCTTGCAGTGACGATCGTGCGCGAAGCGTTGATGTGGTTTGCTTGCTTGATAGTGTAGCTTTTACTTGTACTTTCCCTAAACTTTTTTCAGTCATTTATACTTCACTATTACGGCATTCAATACAGATGGGCGATATAAGTGAGCAGCAGCAGCAGCAGCAGCAGCCCGACTGGGTGGTGAGGCAGCATAAGACCTTCCTGAGATGGGTCAATATGAAACTGAAAAACAAGGATGGAGGATCCATAGAACTCAACGATTTCACGGAGGATTTCTCAGATGGCACCAGTTTGATATACCTGCTGGGGTGTCTGTCAGGGAATTCAAACACTCTGGAACCAATATACACACATCCTAAATACAGAATCCAGAGCATAGAAAATATCAACGCTGCACTTCAGTATATCAAGTACTTGGATTGTCACATACACAACATTGGAGCAGAGGATATCCTGGAAGGGAATCTCAAATTGATTCTGGGTCTGGTTTGGACTCTCATATTCCACTATACAAACATAGAAAACACCGAGTTGAAAGGAAATGCCAACTCACTGCATAAAAGAGAGCTCCTTCTGTTGTGGTGTCAAAAGGTGACTGAAGGCTATGACAAGAAATTGGTGAATGTGAAAAACTTCACCACAAGTTGGAATGATGGTCTGGCCCTCTGTGCAATTATGAACCATTTCAGACCAGATCTACTTGATTTCGATACATTAGACTATGATAAAAAACAAGCCAACATCCTTAAGGTACTGGATCTGGCTGAAAAAGAACTCCATATACAACGTCTTATTGATCCCGAAGATCTTAACTGTGACAAACCAGAAGAGAAATCTGTAATGGCATATTTGATTGAATGGTATAATGTATTGCATGATTCAGCACAGGAGAATCTCAGCAAGGTGCAAGTTGCGCAGTTTGTCAACTTAATCTCACAGTCTATTGAACTCAGAAGCCAATATGTAGAAAGGGCTACTCAATTTGTCAAAAAGCTAAACGAAAAGAAATCAGATACCTCCAACATTCATCACAGTATTCACAGTGTGATGAAATTTCAAGAGCTCCATAAGGAGAGCCAAGAAATTGTTAACTTTACCACCACACAGAGGTTGGAATGGGCGTCAGAGAAGGCCGAGCTTGGCATGTTTCTCAATAATATTCAGAGTAGGCTTGCTGCATACGGCTTGAAATTATATATACCTCCGGAACACGTTTCACCTTTGGTGATTGAGGAGTTATTTTCATCCTTTGAGAAGGCTTGCGATGATCTTTACGAAGCAATATCTTCACAGATACGGCATATCCAACAAGCTGCATTAAAGTCATTTTTTGATGCTTCCGGAATTATAGAGAGTGTGTTGAACGAGTTTCAGCGGCAGTTGCAAGAATTGGATCTCGATCTGGGGTTACAGCTAGAATCGATAACCTATATGTCCAATGATGTTGGCAGACTGGAACCTCTCATTGAGGAACTAGGAGGAATGAAGAAACACTGCGATGAGCTGGATCTGCCTAAGTATGATTCCCAAAGAGTAGAGCTCAGCTTTGTTGATCGGAACTTTAAGTTTGACTTGCTGAAAAAGGTGGTTGTGGAGCAACTGTCCTTCCTAGAGAACCAGTTTTCGGAAAGGGAGATACTAATTCCAACGAGCAGCAGTGCACCTACAAATGTCAACCTGGCACACTATGAGGACTATGACTTAGCATTTAGGAGTAATGATACTGGTGAAAAAGGATACTTGAACAAATTAGAGTTCAGACGAGCATTGACATCTCTAGACAGTGGCTTCAGCGGCAAGGAGTCCGATGAATTGTTTGAAGATGCTTTAGCCGAAACAACAAAGGTGTTACGTGGTCTCAATTTTGAGGAGTTCACGAATATTGCGGCTGATCTTTTCGGAGAATCTGTAGGAGTGGACCTTACTAGTGAACGGGCTTTCCAACATTTCAAAGAGATAAGTTCTGGTAAGCGGTTTATAACAGAGGAGGATCTGCGAAAGTCTAGGGTGGACTCAAAGACCATAGCTACTATAGACAGGCTCTTGCCTGAGTTCTCAGCATCATCGTCTGCATTTGCGGATAACGGGTCTCTACAGTTGACGTTGAAGGAAGAATCTCTGCATGAGGATTCTCACGCGGCCGCAGGCAAATCCTACGATTATACCAAGTTCTTTGCCAACTATTCAGAACTGTTTGACTACGGGAGTGAAGAAGATGATAAAACTTTGGGCAGCAGTGCTGACTTCCAACCTTCAACGATTGACACAAATGATGTGCTACAGGGTCTGAATCACTTGAAGATGGATATATAGAGAGATGCCATTGGCCTCACAATACACACTGCCTGGGACGTATACATAAGTTGACAGACAGATCATATAGTTAAAAGTTAACATACCATGATAAACCATATACACAGTATTTATTTCAGCGTTAAAGTACTGTTAAGTTGAGTGGTTCCCCACACTCTTCAAATGGAGTGACAACTATTTTTGTTTTTGATGATGGCCCCACACTGACATGGGGGCTTTGTCGCTTCCCTGGCCTGATGCATACAAATGACCGAGGCTGCATCGGATGTGTTCCCACCCGCCTGCAGGTGTAAACGAAAGCGAGGAAAAACTTTGCAGAAAGCACGCGATGCCTTGAATGGTGAGGAAGCCAGGTGAGGAGATAAAAGCGATTATTATTTGAGCAACATTTCACAGAGATATTATTTTCCATAATCAAAACAATTATAATGTCCGAGTTTGATACTGAGGAACCACTGACTTCCACGGTTCGTCCAGGTATGTAGTGTATGTCAATGCACGTTCCAGTCCTACCGTTTAGAGAGGAAAGAGATAAGGAACATGAGATGATCCGAGATTTACATGTCTGTATGTCGTTATCTATTATACTAACAAGATCATTCAGCTACCAATGCCATTGTGACGATCCGTATAATCAAATCATTTCCTTACAGAAATGTCAAGAACCATATTCTGCATGATTTGGATCTCAAGAATACAACACCCAAGCAGCTGCTGGACAAGGTGATAAATCTCATTAACAGTACTGGTGGACTGAGGCCGTACAGAAATGTTCCATACGATACTGTGAAGATATACACCCATGCACATGGGTCCAAAACTATGAACCTGGTTATAAATACAGACCACGATGATGATTGGGTCCTTGATTTGCAAGACGAATCCAAAGTGCTCTATGATTATGGCGTTGAGAATGAGACCGAGCTCTCTATTTTCAACTGGGAGGCTTACGAACAGTTCAAGAAAAACCCAGAGGAGAAGTGGTGATAGCGAGATGGTATCAACTTACTTACTTACCGTGTATATTAATAATTAATAATTGAATCAGAAATTATCGAATCAACACATGCTGACATCCATTTATCTAAGGATGCCAGAGATCTTAAATCCTATCTCCTCCCCTAACTGCCCGTGGATCTCGTCCGTGCATTGGATGGAACTGAGGCTCATCCTGCACTCTGCACAAGAAAAGGCTCATGAGAGGCAAATGTGGAGAGCCATATCAGCAGTGAACCCCTACCCACGTTGCTATGGATGCACAGAGAGATGTTTGCTTTTGAATATTCTGGCTTAGCAAAAGTATTGTAATGTCCAGCCCTATCAATAACGTTTCTCCCAATGGACTCCATCTTCTTGTCCCAAACTCTATTCCTCAGGGTCCTTTCCCGTATCTCTCAGGTACCAAGTGCACCCCCAGCCCCCAAGAAGAGCACATTACGCCATCGACTAAACGGGACATATATGTTTATGCTCGGAAATGTGGACATACGGTACGCGTGCGTGCTCATCTTTCCAGGCGCCACAGTAGAATAAGAGTAATCATTAACTACGATGCACTAGTAATGCATGCAGGTAAGGTCGTGCCGAACCCCCATCTGGCTACGTTATCCAGGCCTATTCCTGTTCATGTCAGCAGATTACTACAGTATGAGGAAACAGGAGCGCCAAATTCATCATTTTTTCCACGCATTTTTTCCTAGCATGATACCTATCAGAGAGATGCAGAAGGGAAGATGGGGAGGGGGGGAGGGTGGAGAGAGATCACACGGGCATACTTCCTCTTGCGTAACCTTTCTCCTCCTCTGGAAGGTGGTGACCACGGTTGGTCCCTCACGACAGAAACAGTAGGTGGCATTATTGTGGCTGTCTATGATTTATTTTTGTGCAAGTACCTTTTTTTGTTTTTATTTTGGTCCAACGTACTCGTTTCTGAAATATTTATACCCAGCGTTTTGCCCATCCGTTTTTTTGTCGTGTTGTTGGCATTTCTCTTTAGGGCATACATAGGCTTGACAGAACTTAGCCTGCTGACAGTTTCTTGGCCCTACAAATAGGAGAAAAGGAACGTTAGTGGTGTTTGCATAGAGGGTGGTCTTTTTTGGGGCGTATATTTCGCACAAACGGCTGAAGCAGATAAGACACTATTTTTTTATAAGCCTTGCGGCACATTAGCAAGGACATTTGAACAGACAAGGAAAAGTGGGGAACAATTCACAATAAGTTGGTAAGGCGTGTGTCATAGTTTATCTGGACACTGCCGCGCACATAATAGTCACATACACAACACAGCAACACTTATATATAGATATATATATATACGTCCTAATTATGAGTAGTATACTACAGCAATCTTGCAGCAACTCAAATGAGTTGGAGAAGGTGTTGACGAATAGCATCACCGGCCCGGTAGAGAGTAGCAGCGAACCCCCCATGAGAAGAACTGTTTCGCCTCTCCCAACTGCTGAATCAAAGGCAAGCCATCTCGATGATGATGACTCCAGTGATAGTGATGGGCATATACCACCCCATGACACATCTGTCGTTACACCTTTCTTGACAAGACACATAAATGAACAGGCCATGATACCGAGGGATAATTTCCACAAGTACTGCTATAGGCACAACCCAGACATACAATGCAATAAAGTGGTGGATGCAATGAAGATGGGGGAGATTCAGAACAGCCTGGAAAAGCTACCTTCCAGAGATAGAGAGGCCATTAGTCATGTGTGGTCCATTTTCTCGGCAGCTCCAAATCAACACAGAGCTCTTATCCTGCAGGGACTGCTATCGCAGTGTTGTTTCCCACAACTGTCTTTAATTTCCCAAGAAGTGTCGAGTCTGATTAAGATTGATTTCATCTCTACTCTTCCAAATGAACTATCGCTCAAGATTTTGTGTTATTTAGATTGCGCCTCCTTGTGTAACGCAGCACAGGTGTCCAGGAAATGGAAACAGCTTGCTGATGATGACAGGGTATGGCATTACATGTGCGAACAGCACATCGACCGTAAGTGTCCAAAGTGTGGATGGGGTTTGCCACTCATGTTGCTGAAGAGGGCACGTGAATTCAATGGACAGGCTGAGAATCCGAAGAAGAGAAAAGTAGATGACAGTGCTTTGGATGGAACAGAGGAAGAAGAACGGAACGAATCGACAGAGGACCTACACCGTGCTCTACAGCGTTACAGAGCATCAACACCACAGTTATCTGAAGCTAACGGCCCCTCTCAGACCGAAGTGGCCGATAACAACCATGCACACAGTGGTGTTAATGATCACGTGCAACAGTGCCAAGTATCACAGGACCCTGCACAGCAAATTGCTGCACCTCGAGCCATTCCCGTGGATAATTCTGCTGTTGATAATGATGCTGAGGGATCATCGTCTTCCTCAGATTCAGCTTCACCAGTGGAGAGAATTCGAGATGAGTCTCATCAGCGGGGTGTAATACTCGCCAAGAAACAAAAGGTGGTTCGCAAGACACGTCCATGGAAGGTTGTTTACAGTGAGCGTTATAAAGTGGAGAGGAACTGGCGTAAAGGTATATATAAGATGAAGGAGTTTTCGGGACATTCTGACGGTGTGACATGCCTTCAGTTTGATAGCAAGTATCTGGTCACTGGCTCATACGATACGACGGCTAAGATCTGGAATATTGAGACCGGAGAACTTGTGAGAACACTCAGTGGCCACACAAGGGGTATTCGTGCCCTGGTATTTGATGATCAGAAACTCATCACCGGAGGACTAGACCATACAATAAAAGTATGGAACTACCATACAGGCCAATGCATCTCTACTTACAGAGGACATGAGGATAGTGTTGTTTCTGTGGACTTCCACGGTAAGACGATCGTTTCTGGGTCTGCCGATCATAAGGTGAAAGTGTGGAACGTTGAAACTCGTACTTGTTATACGTTGAGGGGACATACTGATTGGGTAAACTCAGTCAAGATCCATCCTAAGAGTAACACCATCTTCAGTGCTTCTGACGATACCACCATTAGAATGTGGGACATGGCCACTAACAAGTGCTTGCGTGTATTTGGACGTGCTGACAGAAATGGTCACATTGGCCAGGTGCAATGTGTGATCCCACTGACAATAAAGGATACTCTATCCAAGGATGCTAAGGATGATGGAAGCGATACCGAAGGTGGGGATGGACAAGAGGGCAACAACTACAACAACAACTTGACTCAAGGTGTGGCTAGTTCCGTGAATGCTGTTTCTGATGGAGATGCTCCGGCTGACGGAGATTCCGATGGGCTCCCACAACTCAACAATCCTAATTTACCAACTCACCTCCTCACATGTTCTTTGGATAACACCATCAAGCTCTGGGATGTTAAGACTGGTCAGTGCATTCGGACACAGTTTGGTCATATTGAGGGAATTTGGAGTATTGCTGCTGATACCTTCCGTGTGGTTTCAGGTGCTCAGGACAGCCTGATCAAGGTCTGGGACCTCCAGACTGGAAATTGCATGCATACTTTTGGCGGTAATTCCTCTTCTATCTCTTGTGTGGCCCTTGGAGACTCGAGGTTCGCAAGTGGCATGGAGGATGGAACAGTGAAGATGTACTGTTTTGACGAGATTAGCTAGTTGCTAACTAAAAAGCATTTGTTATTAAGGGAAGTCAAGTGTTTCCTTCGGTTTTTGAGTTCATATTCGACTTTTTCTCAGTTGTTCAGAATATTTTTTTTACTTGTCTTGCTGGTTATTTGTTTTTGATTTTTTACTGGTTATCGGGTTACGTTTGGAGTTTTTTCATCATGTGTTTTGGTATTGTTTGACGTGTTTTACCCCACATTGTGTTACTTTTATAGATCCATTACTCTCTGTAGTGATTTTGAGATTCAATGAATTACAAACTGAAATTAATTCAATATAGGAAGTTTCATTTACGTGGTGAATCAAAAAAAATATATTATATCGAACAACATCTTAATGTAGCTTGCTTAGGCTTGTAGAGTCTATCCCTCCCTATAGTAAGTAGTACGGGTGCACGTGAGCTTCTGCCAACCTACTGAGAAGAGTATGCGATGAGGTTGTGAATTTCTGACATGATCATACCTACAAATATTATGAAAATGTGTTGATATATGTATATGTTGTTGGCTCATATATATACATACAAGTATATTGACATAGCAGGTGCTGTTAAAGGAGGTGATCTCGGTGCTAAAACAAATCTCGTCCAAGGCAAAGCAGGAGAAGTGACTATCGGATTATGTGTTAGACCTGGACCATTCTGAAGAGCTTAGCTGAACTTGTATGGTTTAGATGCTGAGAACCACTTTCAGTTCATATAAGGGATTCCATATACCCAAGAATGGAGATTATGCTGATGATCAAGGCTATGCAAGAAGAAGAGGGGCAACTATTTTGACGAATGGGTTTGACAGACTACAGAAGATGAGCAATGGTGGTGGGCTAGATAGTGATTGCACAGACGAGGAGAGTGATGCTGAGAATGACGAGGCAAGTGATAGGGATAACGACAAGGAGAATGATGATGAAAACCAGATAGAGTATGATGAACCCACTCACGATTTTTCCTATAAGAACGGAGAGACTGTTTTTAGCACAGAATACTTGACGGTGATGCCGAATATCCCAGAACCACCTGTTGAAGAGATACCGGTTCAGGAGATACCCAAAGGAAACAAATCCAAGCAGAAGGGCAAGAAGGTAAAGGCAGGGAAACTGAGTAAAGAGGAGCGTAAGCAGGAGAGAAAACATCGCCAGGAGAAAAAAGCCGAGAAGAAACAGAAACGCCAAGGTAACCGAAACCAAAGGTACGAATCGAGTTTTGTTTCAGGCAATGATAAAGAGAAGCTTAAGGTGTTGGGTTCTCTTTACGATGAGGCAATGAAGTGCATGCAGCAACGTCTTTTGGAGTTTTACGATGTGAATGTTTATAAAGAGGATGTTGCTAACTTACGAGATGATGAGTGGTTGAATGATAATAACCTCTCCTTCATATACACATATTTAGAGAGATACCATGTGATACCGACGCTCAAGAATAAGTTCAAGCTTGCATCACCTCAGTTGGTGAGTGAGTCCATCCAACTGATGCTTCCCTCTATGGTATTTTTGCTGGCACATTCTCCTGACCCTTCTGCTCTGAAGGGTGTTTTACCCCCTATCGAGAAGGCAGCCTTCATATTCTTGCCGCTTAACGATAATGACGATGTTGAGTTGGCAGAAGGAGGATCTCATTGGTCATTGGTGGTTGCCTCCGTGGTGGATAGAACATGCATTATCTACGACACGATGTACGAAGCCAATGAGAGAGAATCAAAAAGTCTTATATCGAAGCTAGAAGGTTACATGGGTTTCAAGTTCAAAGTCATAGGAGACTTGAAAGTACCTCACCAGATCAATGGAAGTGATTGTGGTGTACTGGTGTTATGTATCACAGCTTTCTTACTGGCTGAAATCCTAAAGGTCAACGACAACGAGAGGATAGACCTTGGGTTGGATAATGTGTCGTTCAGTGCTATTGATGGCAGGATTTTTATCATGGGTACACTGGTAAACTTAATGAAGGAGAAGGGATTATTATAGGAGAGGGAGGTGATGATGTCATAATAATTATCCAAAACTACCACTTCGAATGATGATCCATCCTAATATAGAGTACCCATTGTATTGGATAGCCTACATTTCTTGCATCTATCGTTTCTCGTAAAAAGAAGACCAAAAGTTATTCACACGAAGATAACATATTTTGTACTATCATATATATAATATATACAAATATACAAATATACAAATATATAAGTTCAACTTTTATTCTTTGGATCTGAGTGATTTCCACGCAGTATCACAGAGCCTGAGATAGAGACACTCTATAAACTGGCTGCAGACACCTGCAGCAGAAGCTGATGCCGTTTCGCCGTGTGAGCTTACAGAGATAAATACAAAAAGAAACATACACAGAGATGACGATGAGTGGCTGTAGACGGTACTTATAAGGATCGACCGCGCTGTTTGTATATTAATTCTCATCCTGTCGGAGATTCTTTGCCAAAGGAGAGAAAATATATCAATTCAGAAATGATATGACACAGAGGGCTGGTGCTGATATTCACAACATACCCAAGACGTGAGCCATGGTGCTAACACAAGAAGGGAGTTATGTACCTCCTGGGTATACAACTCCGAGTTTCCCATCGTTATACTGGCCGTTAGGCGTTGGAAGTGATAGTTATTCGTCTGCTGTTCTATATGAAACATTTGATATATGGAAATTCACAGTCTTCTGGACTATGATATTCTATGGGTGCTTTTACATCGCGGCGGGGTCATGGGCAGCATATAACCATCGCAAGGCTGTCTCCGGATTTTGGATAATAGCATTATACGCTAGTTTGGGAATCGTTCAGGCGTTCATATCCGGTTCGATTGTGGGTGTGATCATAGCGGCTATCTACAGATCTGGCCAGTTCTCTATGTCGACTTGGATCCCACTAAACTGGGGTATGATCCAGATTCTTTTCATAGTGATCACATCCTATTCAATGACATCTGTGATCCTGTGAGCCACTTGAGAGATATCAACACAATAAGGACAACTTGGAAGATCTGTTTATCGGTGCACAGTGACAGTGCACAGTGTACTAGTACAAGCAAAAGGGGCAATGTACCATAATCACAGCATAGACATAGACACGTAATCATGACTTAGAACAACTTGGACACGGAGAGAGGAAAAACAATGTGATATTTAGCAGCATTTAAAGGACATATTGGGATACGCATCAAGCATATATTGAAGGTGCGATATTATGTACAATATAAGATAAAGTATACAGATCAAGGCTTATGATGTCTGGTAAAAGTAGATATAGATACTGGTATAGACAAATGATTTTTGAGATGAGATGTGATAAAACATGTCTTCCAGCTAATGGTTTAAGCCGTTCCAATTATAAATCCTTCGGTCCAAATAGTGGAGAGAGTCTGTATCTACCTCCCTCTTTAACCGCTGCCTTCTCCTCACATAATAAAGCACGCTCATCTTTGCTATGCATGTGCATATTGTGATGATATGCGATGAGGCCCGCAACTTTAGATTGCTCTCCTAACAACTGACATGTCTCATATTTTGGATAAAAGCAGGGATATCACAAACCGTTGAGACACCAGGCATAATTTTCACCAGTATATTCGACATTAGGGTAGTCGCTTGTGATGGTCAATAGCGTTATCACAGACAATATCCATGCCAGCCTAGCAGCGGTGGATGCCCATACCCACAGGCTGATTGCACACGCTAATGCGCTTCTTGTCAACAGTGATGATGAAGTGATAAGGGGACTTGACTCCTCTTTACTAAAGGCATCTGAAAGTATTCAACATGCATTGGCAAAGAGTTATGTATTACTAGAGCCCTTGAGAAGAGGTGGCTACAAGAGAATAGGGATCAGCAACAGCATGATATCTTCGAATGACAGTGAGATCAAAGTAGAGGCAACTAGCCAGCTGGTGACGGAGGTATTGGAGCCCTTCAAGCGTGGGTCACTCTACAAGAAACAGATACTACAGAATGACTCTTTTCAGGACCTATCAAATGAGATCAAAAAAGAGCTGGCAGTGATTGGGGATATGGAGAAACTGGTGGTTGTTTATTCGCTACTGCAACTCTTCCTGCTAAGTAGTAATATGTTGCTTGCGAACACCACCCCACTCTTTGATGAACTGGCATATTTTGATTCCGTGTTATCATCTAGTACATATGTGATCAGCTATTTCCTGTCGACATTACCATTACAATGTGTGGAGGTGGGAAACCTTTTATACCAAGACCTCCTTACAAAGAGCCTGAATAGGGACGCACAGAATACTAGCGAGCTGAGTCCTCCTCCGCAATGGGTACCCGAGTCGGCTATTCCCATTTATTCCCAAACAATGAAGTGGGTGTCGTATGTTTCACGCTCTCTATACAAGCAATTGACTAGACTGTTTGATACACCCGTGCTCTTCATGAGGGGATCATTGAGAAATATGAAGCCCGGAGTTCTCAATATTTCTTCCAGGTCCTCTGGCTTTCTCTTCAGAGACTATATACAAGCGATACTGGGGGCTCCACTATATTTCGCTAAAAGAGATTTGAGGTCACGCAGGGATAAAATTGAGCTGCTCCAAAAAGAGAATGCTGAGAAACTGGGGATGATGATTTGTCAGTTACCAAAGATCAAGGCTATCTCGACATGCAGTTCAACTGAGGACTTACACGCCCTTTCTACACAAGAAACAGGGACTGAGGACTTGTATAACAATATATCCTCAATTATACCGGTATTTGCTCTCTTGCTAGAGGGAGATTCATCCTTACTGAGTACAATTGAACCAGGAAGTTCCGCCTTTGACAAGATAGACATCGACAGGGCATTGGAGACCCTCTTTTCCATTTCTGACCAGTTGCTTCCAATAAGCGAAAGAGAACTCTCTACTATAAGAGAGAAGAATTCACAACCGAGAGCATTGTTGAGATACTGGATACCACTTCTTCTATTTGCATTGTACTTCCCTAGCAGCGCTGTATCAGTGGTGAAAAACAGGGAGGAAATAGCAGATTGGATACAAGTGAACATCAAAGACACAATTCTCGGGTTTTGGAAGAATTGGATTGTCACACCCATGTCAAATATACTTGGTACAGTTAGGCATGACGAGAACTCCAGGATTGCCATCATGTCACAGAAGTCACTGAATTCCGATCTGGAGTCACTAGAAAGAATGGTTATAGCCTATACCGTTGATGCATCCGGTAGTAATAGGAACATGAGCCAAGAGCAAACCGAGACGGCGATAGCCGAAATGGTGAGAAATGGTGATCTCACTTTGGTGATGAAGAATTACGAGGCTGACCTCAAATCGCCTCTGAAGAGTGTTCTCTTGGGAGATATGGTTCGTAATATCTTGATCCAAGTACAAAAGACTAAAGTTGATGGTTCTATTGCTATGAGTGGTATTGACAAATTGCTACAGTCGCAAGAGTTGGTATTTGGGTTGGTGGCGGCCTCCCCTAGTTGTCTGGTGGTGTACTGGCTATTGAAGAGTGTTGACAGTTATATCCGCACTGGATACATGTACAGGTTCTCTTCCAGTAAGAAACTTGCTATATCGCAGTCACTTAACAACGTCGAGCGACTAATTAGCCTCTCTCTCAATGATGAACTGGTCAAGTCAAGGATTTTCAACTACTATAATGAGGGTATGATGCTTCTGGAGATGATCTCATTAAGAAGGAGTGGGGCAGCTTTAATCCCAAAGAACAGACGGTCTGAGTGGTTACGCGACTTGAACGACCTGAATAATAGCGACCTACACTATCAGGTGAAACTTGAGACAGTGAGGAGGTTGTGGAGTGTTTATGGAACATATATTAGATAATTATGGCAATGATATGAGGAACATTAAGATACTACGCATTTCGTGAATACTTGTCTGTAGAGACTATATCGAAGTATCATCGTATATTGATGATATAATGCATGTCCACCAACATACCTGGAAAAGCATAGCCTGTCACCCATAATTAATATAATAGTGGCTATTAGTCAAAAAAAAGAAACACAATCAAAACCAATAGTGGACCCTCCCACCCCCAGAAGACCTCAAATCACCATTAGAAGATGGAGTTTATAAGATCACTTCCCATTGTAGCACCCGCTCCAAAGATCATTGCATTACCAATCTTTGAACCAAACCTCTTGACACCATCATTGACTTGATGTTGGTGCTGTCCCTGCTGCTGCTGCTGCTGCTGTGGATGTGGCTGGGCCTGTTGTGGTGGAGGCTGGTAGTATCCAGTGGAAGAAGGTGGGAATGGAGGTTGGTTACCACCCTGTGGCTGCTGATAAGGCTGCTGTTGATAATATGCTTGTTGCTGTGGTGGTTGGTAACCAGGATAGCCTGAATTTTGAGGGTAGGGAGGTGGCACATAGCTGTTACCAGATCCAGATCCTTGATGAACGGCTGCTCCAGAGCCGCCTCCGATCACCTTGACGTAGTTTGAAGGAAACATTCCGACGTTTGAACCAACCCTGCCCTTCCACCAACTCTCAGAGACCTTCTCCAAAACTTCCACCTTATCACCAACTCTCAGATTAATATCATCACTCTGCTGTGCTGCGTACTCATACAACACTTCAGCATACTCAGCAGGAAGCTCAGGCCTTCCTGGTGGTGGGTTTGGTGGGGCAGATGCCATTTTGGTTGTAGAGTTAACGTCTGCCGGAGGCTGGCCTTCAGCAAAACGTTCTGGGAGAGCAGAAGAAATGTGTTCAAAAAGCCCTTGTGTTATCACACCAGATTCCTTGAGAAATTCGAGTTCCTGAAAACAGACAATGCTGCGTTAGTTCCCGTACTTATTATAACTAGAAGATCAAGTTGATTCACCTCCAACTCACCGTTTTAACGGTCACTAACGACCTGTTAATAGCAGCCGACATTGTTTATATAAGAGGGTGAGAAATGGCAAATGAGTCTAAAGATCCGCAATTCCAGGCAAATGTTGCCTTTTTTTTTTAAAGCCGTTTGAAATGGAAAACAATCCACAAACATTAAAGATTCCCAAAGGCACGGAACACTGCCCTTACGCAAAGAAGATGTCATTGCCAAGGTGGCTGTAAGACGTGCAGGAACCGTGGGATAACGGGCGTTAAGGGTGTGAAGGCTGTGGAGATAGAGGCGAAGCGATTACTATGAATTTACTGAAGGCCATCATCCATCATCTCTCAGTGAGTAGTGTAACACACACACATGTGGAGCGCATAGAAGATTCTGTCTAAGGGCGTGGGTGCGCACGCAATTAATGCAATGCATAGTAGAGGTTGGAAAGAGAGAGAGCCTTTCAGAAGTTGCTGCAGTTAATAGAGAGAGCAAACGAAGTGTGTCAACCAGCATGCTGTGGCACAGCTAAAGGATGCGCCGAACGGGGAAACACAGAGTCAATCTTACAGTAAAGCGGTCCGAGCAAACAAAATCGGAATGTACAGGCCGATTGCTGTAAAGAGAAGCTGCTGTTGAGGGTAACAATAGACGTATGGTGCATAAGAATGATACGACACAATTAATTAAGGCTGAGAGGTAAAATCTTTATCTTACGGATGAAATCGTTATACAAACAGTTATAGAATCGATACAGAATATACGGATGAAGATGACCTAGAGTCACTATGCGAACATATGTATATCTTTTCAAGATGTAGCTGTTTATCTAGTCCAACAATCTAGTCCTCAGTGCCTCTAGCATGGGTAACAAACAGTGTAGAAGTACTCAGGCATGCACACTGCATAACCTGTTCCTGGGAGAGGATGGCGGCTTGAGTGCATATCATCTCTTATGACCGTTTCGGGACACCCCACAGTATCCGCTCCGCTAAGCACTTTTTTGCTCTATCATCCGTTGCTAAGCCAGCTAGTTGTCTCCACACATACAGTCGTTGCAAAGAGGTGCGGTGCGACAGTTGATGGCTGAAGATTATGGGGTGATGGGAGCGCAAAACCAAAGAAAGACATGCCATGCAGATCCCATACCGATTATGGTATGAGGGTCTTCACCGCAGCTGTCCTTTTTGTAAGATATCTGGCTGATCAAGCTTGGCTGGACTTTTGTTGCCCTATACAATACATAACAGGATTACTTTTGCTTAGTGATGACCGTTTTTGATGCTCTCCGATTACTAGTTTATTGTTGTTCCAGCGTGACTTGACTATAGCAATTGCAGTGAGTCGACATGCAATTGCGCAGATGTCCATAGCAAAGCATACTCAGTGGGGGAATATCGTAGTGCATGGCACCTCTGCTAATCGCAGACAGAAGAATATTGCGAAGATGCAAAGGATGCGAGGATGCAAGGAGATTAATTTACCGATTGAACAACAGCAACAATCCACGAAGTACAACATTCGCATACAAAAATTGATAAATATTGTTTTTCATGAGGAATTTCTTTAGTAATGTATAATAAAAATATAAAACAACAACACAAGTCATGCATAAGATATGCTTCAGTTGCATTATACTGCTTGTGCCTCTAATTTCATCTCTATCTGGAATTGCTATTCCCGCCTTCATTAGTGATGGCCCGATTAGGGGAGCACCGAAGAAACACATCCGCCTAAGAGAGACTCATGGCTAAATGCAGTAAGGCCCTTTTACCGCATCAAGAAAAGTTCCTACCTCAAGAGCGTGCTTGGACAAAAACATTGTGAATAACTCTGTCAGTAGTGCCCCACACAATGAGCATCACATATTGCCCCGGGCTAATGACGGGGAAGGAGAGGAGGCAGGTCATCATCATCACCGTTCGAGGCAAGGGGAGGCCATCGCTCGGCTATTGCGGAGATTTGCCACCAGCAGGCATCTTTTCCAGCAGTCACCATCATTGCTCAGGCTGAAACCCAGATGATTATCGGGCCATATTTTCAGTTATGAGGACAGAATTGTCCTTTCAACGGGGCATAAACGCATTAGTGCCGATAATCCAATTCACTATTCCCCTTTATGTACTAACCATAAACAAACGTGTGTCTCCAGGGCCCGGCCCCCCTCTTACCGCTCTTGCATGGCCACCCTACTAATGTTGCATTTGGGATGGACACGACTAAGTTCTTGACTGCAATCGGTAAAACCACAACATGACAAGTATCCTGGTAATGCAGGTGTTTGCTGTTGTCAGGCGTAATGTTTTCCGGATGCCCCCTAAAGGAAAACTCGAGGGAGGCCTTTATATCCTCCCTTGTACCCCTACTTTTTTAATCATCAACTTGTAGGAATTGTTGAAAAGTAATTGCGCCAAAACAATTAAAACAAGAGTTCTGACAACAGAGTAATAGACAGTTGTCCAAATACTATCAAACACTTATTATCAAATTCACAATGTCATTGTCAATTGGTGACCTCTCCCTCAGAACTGTCAACTTTGCCTTCCTTGTGATTGTGCTCGGTTTGACAAGTTCGTTGGCCGCTACCGCCGACAACCACAACCCACAGGTGAACTTTGCCATCTTTGCTGCTGCTTTTGGTATTTTGTTCTCCAGTTTCTACGGTATCCTGGCCTACTTCATCAGCGTTTTCGCTTGGCCAATCATCCTTGCTACGCTTGACTTTTTGAACTTTGTCTTTACCTTTGCTGCAGCCACCGCCCTTGCTGTTGCCATCAGAACTCACTCTTGTTCCAACCAGTCATACCTCGATGGTAACGGTGTTGCTCAGGGTAGCGGTGACCGTTGCAGAAAGGCTCAGGCTTCTGTTACCTTCCTTTATTTCTCATTCTTCATCTTCTTGGCCTCGCTTGTTTTCTCCAGCTTGTCTATCCTGAAGAACGGTCTCCTTGGTACTAGTTCCGGTTCTTCTGTCCCAAGAACTGGTGTTCCAACCATGTCCCAGGTTTAAAGAAAGCAATGATTTTGTTTTGTTTGTAACAGACCTAAACAAAAGAAGACTGACGCATTTTCATTACACTGACGAGTTTGCAAGAGGCTAACCGGCATCACATACCCAATCACATAGCGTATACTTTTTTAACCTTTTTTATATGTGTGTGTTATACCGCACTTTTTTGTATTTTTTATGATTTCTTCGCAGAGCTCAGTTCATCGTTCTCACTTTCTTTTAGTATCTTGTGATAGACGCCATGCCAGTTCGTTGTGATACCTTTGGCTTCTTTATTATGGATGGAATGTATTCGTCTTTTACCTCTGATGTCCTATTTATGAGGTCAATAATTGATGTATTCTAACACTTATAAATGTCCGGATTGTATTTGCATGTAGATGTGTAGTAGATGCGCACCTTTAGGGCACAGTACATTATGACTTTATGTCTCAATTTCATTTTCATTTACTATATACATATGTACAACATACAGATTACGTTTAACGTCCAAGGTTGAGGAGCAAGCTGTTGCTTGATGAATTAGGGCCGTTACCGCCCCTGGCACCACCAGGCAAGTAGGATACATTAGGAGAAGCTGCGAGGGTTGCGGCAATCTCCTTTGAGGCCTCAATTCTTCTGATCAGCAGCAAACCATCACCAGCCTTTTCCAAGGCCTTGGAGATGTGTTCTGCAGCCTCGGCCTCACCCTCTGCTCTTATGACAGATGCCTGTCTCTCCTGCTCAGCCTTCTCCACGAGGAAACGCGCCCTCTCGGCATCTTGCTGGGCAATCTGCTTCTGCTCAACTGCCTTAGTGAACTCTCTACCGAATGTCATATGGGTGATGGAAACATCTTCCAGTCTAATGTTGAACTCAGCAGCTCTGGAAGAGAGCTCCTGCTTGATTCTGCTGGACACCAATTCTCTCTGGGTAATCAGCTCAGCAGCGTCGAACTGTGCCACAATGGTCTTCAACACTTCATTTCCAATGGAAGGCAAAACTCTCTCGTCGTAATCCAAGCCAAGATTTTGATAGATGACTGGAAGTTTCATCACCTCTGGTCTATGAAGCACTCTAAGGGTCAAAGACACCATCTGCAAGTCCTTTGAGCCAGTAGTTGTGGCGATGTTTCTTGGTCTCGTCCTGACGTCAAATACCACAGCTTTTTGGAGCCATGGAATCAAGAAATGTGTACCTTCGCCTATTACTGTCTGTTGCACACCCGAGAGTCTATCGAATATAACAGCTCTGGAACCACCCCTCACATCGTACATAGAGTACTGGGCTGATGCAACAGCAACTCCCATAGGCACAGCAATTTCTAAAAGAAGGCTTTGTTAGTACACCAGAATATCAGACCCATCGAAGGGAGACCATTGTTCACCTCGATGAGAGGATGGCAATAGATTGGCAGTCGTAAAATACCCCTAGCTTCAAGGGATTGCTGCAATGTAACAGCATCAACCGCAGGCACCACACAGCATAGCCAGCAATATTCCACAACCTACTCCAAAATATTCGAGTACTACTTACTAGAAATGAAATCAACAACTCTGGACATTTTGGTCTTAATTTAATTATATATTGCTATAAGTAGTCACTGTTTCTCCCCACAACTTGTAAATTAGGAGGAGAGATTGAATTTAAATCACTTCATCGTTTCGCCCGTGGCGAATTGGTTCTCTCCTCGTTGCAAGAGGTGGAGTGCACCACCAAGGCTGCATAACCATTAAGTACGGGTACTCTTCACTATAGAGAGAGCGCCAGTGTATGGGATCAGTTTTATGGATATATATAAGGTGCTTAATGTTGATATATTCCCGTCAAATAATAACAATTCATGCACATATATTAGGATACTATACTCTAATAACCAAATCTCATCAATTAATCTACAAGTAGAAATAATGCATCTCAAGTGACTAGATATAATTCCTCTATATAGATGGATCTAATAGACCAACCAACTAACTCTCAGCCTCTCCTTCTTCCTTAATTATACCTGTCTCCCTCAGTAGGGCATCAATTTCAGTTGGTTTCCAGATCTTCTGGAAAATCTTACCGTTCTTATCTTTGCTGACAGTGGCAAATTCAATCTTCTCGCTGGTCAAGGAAGAGCTGTCCATGGTCTTACTGAGCACCTTGAGAGCCAGCTCTTTGGCCTCATGCAGATTGATGCCATCCTTGTAGTCCTGCTTAAGGAGAGTTTGAGCACTAGAATTGTTGGCCCCTACACTTGTAGCTTTCCAGCCTGAGTAGTTTCCAGAAGGATTGGAGGTGTACAGCTGGAATCCATATCTATCGTCATGTCCCGCGTAGATAAACGACACACCAAATGGTCTCAAACCACCGTGCTGTGTATATCCCTGCTTGATGTCACAAATACGACGCACAAGCATCTCACAAGGTATATCCTCATTGTAAGTCTTCAGATAGGTCTGTGCATTCAACCTCACACTGTTGACAAGAATGCCTGCATCCGCAGTCATACCGGCCACGGCACACACCATGTTGCTAGAATATACGTGTTAGCAGCGAAAGATAAGGGAGCGGGTGGGTCAATGTTGACAATTTTGCTTCTAAAAATGCAAATTTGAAGCCAACCACTAATACGCAAACTTACTCGTTCAAGGTGTACATCTTCTCTGCAGAGCTATCCTGTTCAAGGAGCTTACTGGTGACCTTCCTTTCTGCAGCCAGAACAACACCATCACTGGCAAGAACGCCAATTGCTGTACCGGCATGGGAGATAGCCTCAAGGGCATATTCGACCTAAATGTGTTAGTTCTTATGAATTCTCGATGCAGAACACACCAACATCACTTGTTCTCATCTCGGTCCCACCATTACTACGCCACTTGATTTTGCGTATAGCTCTTGAATCAGTTACATACCTGATAAAGACGTCCCTCGGGCGAAAATATAGTGGTTCGACTATCGTATCTTCTAGACATATTTCAATTGGCTATGCTTTTTACCGTGTTCAAGGATGAATGGATAGATCATTGGTGGATAAATAAAGAAACACCCATGATAATATAAGCTCTTTCGCCTCTCTATTTCGCCAGCGGCATCAGGGCGGAGGCAAGGTAGTGCACGTACCATTACATGCATGCAAGAGTGTCTTGGCTCCTACCGAGATAAGGAACTGGCTAGGCTAAACCTTCAAAAGCGTATTGAAAATACGCTTTCGAGATCTGAAATAAACACTCAACTGATGCCACTTTTGCTCATATGACAACTAGGTTGGAGTCTGGAAATGGTCGGTTGCCCACCAGACCTTCAGCGCATGGTGCCGGATCCATGGGGAAGATGCAAAGGAATGCTGGACCCAAGAGGCCCAATAACCAAGTGTCTTTACAGACTATCGGAGCCGGGATGCCAAAGCTTAGAGTTGATCTGAAAGGCATTGAGGATTGGAAAATGGTTGTGACCAATACTGGAAGGAGATATTATCACAATGTGGTGACCAATGAATCCACATGGCATGCAAAAAATGAGGTAAAGAATGCCATTAGCAATATGGATCCTGACTACATCTTAGTGATGATTGCCAGGGCAAGAGGTCTTAAAGTTGACATTACACAGCAAGAATCAACGGAGGACGAGAACCGGAACGCTGTGGTTGAAGAAGATCAGCCCATTGATACAGATGTAAGCGTCAAAGAGGAGCCACAGAATATCGCTGAAGTTGAACCTTCTCCTCCTCCACACGAAATGACCCACGATCAACCAGACCCACCTATCTCTTCTACTCTAGTAATGGGATACTCATCAAGTGAGGAAGATTCTGATGAAAATGAAGGTTATGACGAACGAGGTGCATCTGCGGCGTCGGCGAATGATAATCACAAGAATGACAAAGCAGAAGCTGACCAATCTGTTTCCGATAATGAACAAAGCTCAGATGATGAGGGTGCGCTTTCATTCTCAGGCTCAGATGATGACCCAGTTAACTCTTCAGATAATGAGGGTGGCCTAAACATATCAGATTTAGAATCAGAGGATGAGTCACACCATTCAGACATTACATCACATTCTGTTGTGACTCATGAAAGTTTGGATCAGGATGTCCAACAGTTCATGAGCATGTTAGACGAAAATAAAATCAACCCATTCAATTCTTGGGACCTTGTTTGTGACGGTTTATCTGAACATCCTGGCTATCTTGTACTTGAGACGAATCTACAGCGTAAAGAAGCTTTCGATACGTGGGCTAAACTCACTTTGCAGAAAAGGAGAGCGCAATCAACAGAGCCACAGACGAATGGAGATGATTCTGGAGATGAAGAGAGGATTCCAGGAAGTGATGCCGAAGAAGAATCTCACAAAGAAGGTCTGGATATTGATATCATTAGCGACGATTTTGATGATAACGATATTATCAGATTCATAAGATACATCATGTCAAAACTCGCGCATTCAAAGCGGAAACTGTACTACCCCGAGTTCAAGCGTAAATACCGTTCAGACTCAGATTTCAAAGATATATCATTGGCAGATAGAGAGAAGGAGAAAATTTATAGAGAGTACTCTGCATTTGATACAGAGAAAGACAAATTGGGGATACTTACAAACAAGATGTTTTCCTCCTCTGTATTAATATCTAATATTCAAAAGGCATATAATGCCGGAGATATAGATGTGACGCACATCCAATCAAGGGTTGAGCACTTCAAAGAGCAAGCCGAAACAACCGAGACCCACGAGCAGGGCCGTGTTCTTCTTCGTACTATCATTTCACAATTAAATATCCCCGCGAAATTGATTTCAGAGAGTGTCGCATTTGGTAGTTGTGGTGGAGCATTGGATAATGAGAGAATGAGGTGTTCTGCCATTTTACAAGGATACGCCTTGGCACTTCAGAGCGTGATAACAAAGAAGAGGTGAGAGCCGCATTGACAAATAGAACCAACTTCTGGATTAGTCGAACGTGTATAAGTAGCAATGAACCATATAATATATCTATCTTTTCATATATTGTTTTAATTCTGAATCACAAATGCATTTTGAGAGTAGTAAGAAACATTCTCAACAACAGAAGAAGGAAATGTGTTGTTCTTGTTATAAAAACAGTAATGGATAGTAGAGGTAATAGAAAAACCAAAAGATGAACAAACCTCAAAAAAGATACAGAGGGAAAAGATCCGCCAACAAAATATTTTGTCTATGAACTAATGTAATATACAGACCCCGGGTTGTCAAGTAAGCAACAACCAGAGCCACAGCTTGCTTGGTTTATGCTCTCTAACAACCAATCAACGAGTTGGTCGGGAATCCATAACCAGTGTCTTCCCAGCTTGTGACATTCCAATCATCGTAAGCGATAGGATGGCTGTTGATGTAATCGTAGGTGGGGTAATCAGCTGGGTCACATGTGATAGACACCGAGTCATTTGGCTGATAAATTCTCACATAATCAACACTGAGTGTGACAGGGAACTGAATGGATGGCCAATCAATATAAGCCCAGTTGTTGGAGATACCCAGGTTCACAATCATGGACATTGGTTCCTTGGAGATTCTTCTCCAATCCATGTTACCGTTTGGAGCAAGAGCATTTGCCTCCACGGTGAAGGTGGGATCGTCACCCACAAACCATCTGCAGTAACCGTCATCATCATCGTTCAAGAATTCATAACCGTATTTCTGGAATTGTTGTGCACCTACACCATACTCGTACCATTCAACGTTGAGGGTAGTAGTGGCAGAAACGGCTTGCTGGAAAGGACCACCTGCATAGGTGTTCATAGAGGTGACAGAGAGGTTGTAAATAGAAATAAAGTCATAGTCTGGCATGTACCAGATATCAAACGGAGCAATCTGCATACTCTGAGAAGCAACACCAAGACCAAGAGTTGAGTCAACTTCACCTTCAATGATATCGATTTCTGGTGCTCCTCTTCCGGTACCTGGATTTGGATGGTCCTGACCAGGACAGGTGCAGGAATTCAGACGCTGACCTGGAAGGTAAGAGATACCATCAGGGGAAGACTGGTTGGCAGTGATACCAGCATCACAGGCCTCATAGGTATATGGCCAGACACCGTCTGTTGTGGACATGTAACCTGGACGTCCAAGATTACCCATAGACCACATACCAGGCCACAAACCAGACACGTTACCGTAGTTTGGAAGTCTAGCGCTAATCTCCATAATACCCTGTGTAAAGCACAGCTTGTTCCAGGAGTGGAGCATACCAGAACGGTAGAAGAGATTGTGGTTCTTGAAAGCATCCATTCTCAAGTTGACAGTTCCGTTGGAAGTGATAACAGCATCTGGATCATACCATTCAAGATCCTTTGTAGCGGCGTAGTTGAAGTCTGGGGCATACCAAAACTGGTCATCTCCATCGTAGAATGTTCTACCTTCCGCGTTGAATTCGTCCGAGAACACCAATTGCCAGAGGGAACCATCCCTTGCCTCTCTAGTGAGTGCATCAGATGGGGTGTCGGAGTCCACCAAGTCCATTCTGATGGCGGAAAGCTGCGGGTAAACATAGTCCGTCAATGATACATATGTGTTTACATAAGATGAACTATGAACTGAGACACCGGAAAAAGTTAGGACCGGCAAGATCACAAACAGAGCCAAGGCACCCAGACCTAGGACGATAACACCAATCAAACCTCCGACAGCACGCCTATCCATGTTCTTAATATCGTTCATGAAACGGTTCTTGTCATAGTCGGCATCAGCAATTGGATCCGGGTTGTGCAAGTAATCATCAGGCTCCTTGTCTTCTATATGCAAAGGAAATGATGAAGCAGGGTATCCACCAAACGGAGAGAAGTCTGTGTCAACCAAGAAAGGGTTTGTGGATCTATCACTTATTGAGGATGATTCAGTGTAAACCGAACCTCTTGCTGGGTTCTGCTCTCCATAGTTCTTACCGGCTAACAAACTTCCCTTGGAACCCATGGAAGCAAAGGACATGATTCTTGAGTTGGATGACATCTGAGGATACCTGTCATAGTCTGGAGGCGTGAAACCGCCCAACAAGTTGGAAGAAGGCGAGGATCCATTGTGAATGTTGTTGGAAGCAGATGATGAAGAACGCGAGACAGAGTCCAAGTATGGTCTAGCTGTTGTCTTCAAATTTGAGGTTGAATCCAAGTTTGAGTTTGAAGATTCTTCATCATAGCTGTGCATCTCATACTCTTGGTTGAATGGGTTGCGAATCTCGGACTCATCAGATGATGGGTTGGAGTTCGAATTTGACTCGATGTGAGGGGATCTGGAAGTGAGATTTCTGGATGCCATGTTGTGACTGTTGTGATTATGAATTTTGATTGTTCCAGAAGTGGTGATTCTAGTCGCGCTTGGGACACACGAACTGATTGTATTTTAAAATAATGCTGCTGTGGTATATATGTGTATGATTTGTTTGTGGGAAATAGGTACACACTTTGAACGAAGAATTTTAACCCTCTTGTAGTGTCTTCGTCTAGTGTGCTGTCTGAGCGGAAGAGAGAGGAGCTTGCTGAAGCAATAAAGCGTGTCAGCGCACCCTTGAATGGACTATAGATAGACAGATATATACTAATATATATATATATATATATATACCTATAAATAATAAATATATATCTGTGATCAAACCAAACGAGTGACTATTTATATTACAATAGCAAACTCGATAGTTAGCTGTATACTTTGTATATACACCAGTGAATACCCTAAAAAATCTTTCTATTACACGAGGAGGAAAGGGAGCTGTCAAGTAAACTACGTATTGTTAGCTGGCTAGCCACTGCTTTCCCGTCTTAATTTAGAGCTCAGAGAGCGGTCGGGCACAAAGATAGAAGAGGAGATCGCATTTGCTATGCGCATGCATACCTACCTGCTTAGCTATGTATTTTCTGTGTAGTTGTGCCTGCCAACC
This sequence comes from Kuraishia hungarica, assembly GCA_030567555.1. Taxonomy (NCBI): domain Eukaryota; kingdom Fungi; phylum Ascomycota; class Pichiomycetes; order Pichiales; family Pichiaceae; genus Kuraishia; species Kuraishia hungarica. The sequence continues at coordinate 161,307 of JAJLSL010000001.1, forward strand.
TAACTGGCGGGCATTCTTCTGCTCCCCCCAGTGGTACTGAAGAAAGCCACTTGCGCGCGCCCACTATAGCAGTGCTTGCAGTTCTTGCAGTGCTCGTGTTGCCAGGGAGCTTTCTCATTCCTGAATAAACACGACCAATGCCACATATGCACGCATAATTCCAGTGACACGCGTGGACGGGGCTGTGGCAGGGGAGAATGCATGTAGTCCCATAAGAAGGAGGTGGGCAGGTTTGGTAGGCGAAGGGAGTCGCGATTACCCTACTAAGAGGCGGTTAACATCATAGAGCAGCACAGAAGGAAAGGAAGGAAGAGATGGTGAGTGACATAAGCTGTTACAGATGGTCTTGCGGCTGAGAGTTCTACTCTACTCTCACCAGGCCAGAGCCAGTGGCAGTCAGCAAGCGGGCGGCAGAGTGGTCATAGAGCAATGCCTATTCTCAGCCCAGTAGAAATGAGGCCATACTAAATCCATGTAGGCTCACTTAGTTGAGAGGACCTCGAACAGGCAGCTATGAATAGGCACCTGTGACTAGGTAGCTGTGAATGGGTTGGTTGAGATAGGGTGGCATTAAATAGGCCAAGGCAGCCAAAGAAGATGGATGGGTCACATCATCTATTTCCAGAGCCGAGCCTGCTTGTTTCCACATCAAATTTGTCAGGCACAGTAAACAGCATCTACTGAATTGCTCTGCATTACTCCAGCCCTTATAGTAGAGATGCCATGGCATGCCCCTCCGATAAGCACGTCTAAGAGTTGTTTTGAGATGCCATCATCCTCACACTGTAGGCCGATAAGCAAATTAGTGAGGGGCAGGATACGCGAAGGCAAACTAACTGCATGTTATTATAAAGTAGACACATACACTTGTAGGATAGAGAAGATTAATCGTAGAACTTGGTGGCGCTTAAACTTGACACTCGAGATTATATTTTATATGAGATACCTTATTTCATTAATTAAAGTGACTTCTGCCAAAACCACACACCACAACTAGCTGTATAATATATATACCCTCTGGTTACATTGTGCACATCTATCTATACACATAACCGTTCACACGCCATGGTGTTAAGGAATGTCTAACAAAAAAGATACAGGCAATCACACTTTCCTTTCGAGGGTTTTGGGGGTGAACTCCACATATCATTCCTCCGGGTTTGACTCTGACTCTCGACCACTCTTCACCGATGATGTTGTTCCCTCATTCTACGAAGGAAGCCAGATAGATATACACGATACAGATGCATACGATGGTGATGATGGAGAGGCACGCCGTCAGTTTGAGTCACACTTTGGAGCAGACTCCTCCGAAGTAGGTGATATCAACGTCAATCCAAGGCAAGCCGGGTATTATAACGGCACAGGACTCAATAGTAACAACAGTGATCGCTCGCATTCACCTCTTAACAACATTGGTGAGAACACGGTTGAGAGTGTAGATGAAGACGAAGATGACGATGATGACGGCATAGTACCTCAGAGCCTCATGATGGATACGGTTGGAGATGCAAATGCCAATATACCACCCACAAGCATGTACCTACAAAACACATCTGGAATCCTACAACCAGGTGGTGTTGGCGACAACTTACAAAAGAAGGCCAGAGTGTTTGCCAAGAAAACATTCAACAGCATACCGAGAGCAATCCCCAAGGGAATCACTTTCCAGTTACCTACCCACATTAATGAAAACCTTCCCAGCATACCTGTGCCCAGCAATAGTACCAAATCAAACTACACCGCATCCCCAGCCGGTGCATCATCAAACGCACACGAAAACTATATGAGAACTAAATTAGGGGTGCTTACACCAATGGAACGGTCTCTATGGTTGTGGTCAAATGTATCTAACCTCGATCAATTTCTACAAGAGGTGTACGATTATTATGTGGGGAATGGTTTCTATTGTATTGTTATATCCAGCATATTTGATCTTGTCATCATAGTGTTCATAATTTGGCTCTCAACTTACATGGGACATTGTATCGATTATTCCAAGCTGATGAGTACGGATGTAAACAAACTATCAGAGGTGAAGATTCCAATGTGTTATTCAAAAATTCCATTCCTCCAGAAGGCACTATATTACCTACTTTTCGGAGTGCTTATACTGAGGATGCGTTCAATTTACTTGGACTTAAAGGCCACCACAGAGATAAAGAATTTTTACAATTTACTGCTAGGAATAGAAGATGAGGAATTGCAGACCATCAGTTGGGCTCTGATCGTGAAGAAGATAATGATCTTGAGGGATCAGAATACCAATGCTGTACTCTCAGGAAATCATAATTTGGACGGAGAGGGTCTCGACCATGATCTGAAATCGAAGAAGCGTCTGAATGCCCATGACATTGCAAACAGACTTATGAGGAAAGACAACTATATGATTGCTATGTTCAACAAGGGTATTCTGAATCAAGCACTTTCTGTTCCATTTTTGGGTGATTCTCTGTTTTTCACAAAGACCCTTGAGTGGAATCTCTCCCTATGCATACTTGACTTTGTCTTCACTGAGAGGAACCAAATCAAACCAATGATTCTCAGTGAGAACAAGAGGCTCTTCCTTGCAAAGGAACTGAGACAAAAATTCAAACTTGCTGGTTTATTCAGCATTTTCATCACACCATTCTTAGTGATATACTTCTTGCTGTACTATTTCCTGAAGTTCTTCTATGATTTTAAAACCAACCCCGCATTGCTATCCTCACGTGAATATTCACCTCTGGCTAGATGGAAGTTGAGGGAATTCAATGAATTGCCACACATCTTTCGGAAGAGGCTTAATTTATCATCAGAGAGTGCTTCTGATTATGTGAATCAATTCCCCAAGGAGAGGATGAATATAATTATGCGTTTCGTCTCCTTTATATCTGGTTCAATCGTTGCAGTGCTTGTGATATTGACAATTTTGGACCCGGAAAACTTCTTAAACTTTGAGATCACAGATGGAAGAACGGTTCTCTTCTACATTTCAACGTTTGGTGCTATCTTCACAGTTTGCAAGAATTCTATACAGGATGATGATATCGTGTTTGATCCTGAAGCCAGCCTTCGCTATGTGGCTCAATTCACCCATTATCTCCCACTTCAATGGGAAGGTAGGTACCATACCGAAGAGGTGAAGAATGACTTTTGCAAATTATTCAACCTGAAGCTGGTGATAGTTCTTAAGGAGGTAGCAAGTTTGATCCTGTTACCGTATATACTATACTACAGGCTTGCAGACTCATCTGACCGTATTATTGACTTCTTCAGAGAGTTTAGCGTACATATAGATGGCCTGGGATATGTTTGTACCTTTGCTATGTTCAACTTTGACAAGAAGAAGCCGCCTCAAGCCAGACAGAGATCCCAACAGTATGATGAACTCAGAGAGGATTATTATGCCGCAAATGACGACAAGATGATCAAATCTTATCTCTACTTTATGGAAAGCTATGGCAATGAGAATGTGATTGATAATTCTGCCCAGAACAGGAATCCAGGTGCCAGGGGAATTCTAAGACCAGACATGCACAGTTCAGTCGTTGATGCAAGGGGGGGATTTTCCGGAAATAACAGCATAATATTCAACCCGACAATGCGCCAGACTGCCAGGTTTGTGAACAATACAGGCAAGCACAATACTGCTGCATCTATCCTATTAGATCGTAGTGGAACAACAGGGTTCCATGCCCCTAATACGTATCATTCCGAAAACCCAAGGACTACAGTTGGCTTTGAGCAATCTGCTAGGACTAATGAACATCTCAACAACTTGAACAGCAGTATCATATTAGGGGAGTCTTTCCAGCATGGTGTCCCCAATTTCCGCGACAGGGATGAAGGAGATGATTTCGGGCATGGAGTAGATGAGGAGGAAGATGGAGAAGTGGATGGCGGTGTGATGGGATTGATTAATCAGATCATCAATCATAAGGACGGCGTGAGGTGATATGGATTCATATATATATAATAGCATGAGTTCTTGTCGTATATGCCACTAATATCTATAAGCGCCCAGTTTGAACACTCTACTTCTACACACAGAATTCAAGATATACAGTCTAAAGGATGCAATAAATTCTACTTATGTAAATCGAGCAAATAATAATAATAATATACACATGATCTATATGATGCTTTACACTCCGACACTTCATTTCTGGTTCTTTCTCTTCTGTCTCTCTTTCTCGTATTGGTTCTTCTCAGCACCCTCAACAGTAGAGATAGAGTTGACAATACGTGCCATCTTGGAGTGATATTCTTCGTATGCCTGCTTCTTCTCCTTGATCTGCTCTCTTGCAATGAAACGGTTATCCTTTCTAATGTCACGAACAGCAGTCTTATGCTCCTTCTTGATTTGCGCACGCATCTTGCTGATCTCCTGTCTCTGTCTATCTGGGTCATAGGACTTCTTGTCTGGGTTGAAGTTCTCCTCAAATCTAGGAGCATGTGTCTGAATGGAGACAGCACGGTGAGCCTGCAGAACCAATGGCTTTCTGCTCGAAGTGACCTTTGAAAGCTGTGCCATCTTCGCAAGCAGTTGGGGAATCTCTGGCACAGAGGCGTGATATTTCACCAGATGCTTCAGGATCTTCTCAAAGGGGGTCACAATTTCAAGGAAAGATAGTTTCTCCCTGAAGATAACACTGATAGATCTGTCCAAGAGTGCAATCAATTTCATCAGAATTGCACTTCTAGCTGTGACTGAGTCGTCTCCAAGTTGAGACAGGCGAAGGGTTGTTCCAACGACAAGAGGGGTATTGTTACCCAGAGTCCATGGTGTACTCTTAGGAGCTGCGAGAGTTGTAGCCAAAGACTGCAGGCCGATCTTCTCAGGCTCGGGAACAAGCGCCAGGAGAGCCTTCTCAAGGAAATATACCGCTTCTGGCATGTATCTCTTAGAAAGTCTCTGGTATCCCAGATAAGTCTCAAACAAGAAGGCACCGCTAAAGAGACTGGAGACATCGCTGTGAGGGGTTAGTTTTTCAAAAGTCTCTGCAAGGAGAATTGAAGCGGGAGTGGCAACTAAATGATACATGTCCGAAGTAGAGAACAACGTGCCTACCAATACGTAAAATACTAGATCAGACTTTCTTGGGAGAATATTACCACTGTTGAACCTCTCCTGCATATCCTTAATACGAGCTCTGAACACATCAATAAGAGAATCAGAAAACTTCTCCGACATCTCTCTGAGCTTCGAAATCAAAGCCTCTTGCACCTTGGAAAATTCATCGGCTGTCTCTCGGTAGTCACTGTCAGCCCTGACAAGGATATACTCAAAAAGAGCTCCAGAAAATGAAGCCAGCAGTTCTCTGTTGCCAGAGGCCAAACGTGGGTGATATGTATCAAGGATTTTGTTAATCAGGGTGATACAGCGTTTATCGTCTAATTCAGCCATCATCACTGACAATTGATCGGAGCTTGTTGGACATATGAGCATAGAGTCATTGGAATCAACACCTGTAGAGACAACTCTGCCTCCTATGGTGATGCGGTTTGGCCCTCTCACAGTAGGTCTTGACCTTTGAGAAGATGCATCCTCATCAGGATCAGAACCTTCTTCGTTTTGAGATCCTCCAATAGCAAATCCCTCAGCCTCATCTTCTTCATTGGCCCAAAAGTCACCATCCAGGTCATCTGCACCCGTGTCCTGACTCTCACCATCCAAGCCTTCCATTCTTCTCAGTCTGTCAGCCTCCAGCTTAGCCATTTTTTCATTTCTCTCAGTCTCCAGTTCCTCTTGTGTCTTTGTCCTCTCAGCTGGCACGGCCCTCTTATCCAGAACAAGCTGCCTCACAGACTGGTCATATTTGATATCTTTCTCTGATTTAGGCTCAATAACATTACCCCTAGCCTGCTTAACAGATCTCAGTTCTCCCATAACGTCATCAAATTCGTCATCCAATTCAAATACCTGGGCTTCGTTTCTCTGCTGCTGCAGTTGTCTCTCCTGTTTGTAATACTTGGATTTGGCTATCACTTCCTTCATGACTTCGGCTTTGGTTTTCTTACGTTGCTGAGTTACTCCTGGCTGAGCTTCATTCTCGACGTCATATGGATCCCTTTGTCTTTTCAAGGTAAACCCACCGTTGTCTTCATCATCGTCGTCGAGAGCCTCACCATCGAGAGCACCTCCTAAGGAGAGAGACTCACCGTAATGGGTAAGATTGTCATTGTCGGAACCTTCGTCGTCATCCAAGTTGAATGCAGATGATCTCACGGAACGCATCTGTCTTTCTCTAGTGAAACGTTCCAACATCTTGTCTTCAAGTGTCATAGAGGTGTTGTTCTCTCCGAAACGTCTATCTACCACACCTCCTAGTTTATGCTTTCTGGATTTCATCTCCTGGTATGCAGCCATCCTCTGTTCTTCTCCTATCTGCTTTGAGATACCAGGTCTACCAATTGCGCCTTTCATGGATTTATTTGACATATCCCTTTTACTCCTATTCTGTTTCAGCTCGAAGGGGCTGAACTCTTCACGGATCTCATCGATGACCTTCTTCCTGTCATCTCTCCTTGTTTCCGATGGGGTTTTCTTAGAGTGCTTCTTTCCTTTCTTTTTGGTATTTGTCTGGCCAGTGAGACCAGCTGCTTTCAGCGTGGACTTCAGCTGTTTCAGCTGCGATCCCGCCATTTTGTGTATTAATCTAGAGAAATATCAATATATGAATCTAATCCTGCTACAAGCTTCTTGCACTCTTTTGTATATCTGCAATCTTTCTCTACTTTTTCGCATCACCTAAAAAAAAATTAGATTAGGCCATCGCTTATTGCATGAATGACATAATCACAAAGCGTACAGATTAGCTACCTGTACTACTCAAAATTGTCAGTTGGCTCTACTGGGCGGGTGGGGGGGGGGGACTTGCTATCACAGATACATACTAAAGCCGCGTCCGGCTTGAAACGCACACACGTTACTATCACTAAGCATTTTGCCGATGCGAAGGGAGGGAGAATCAACCGTGGTCAGCCGATTGCGGTTGTACCCAGAGATCAGACTAACGAACTCTAAACTCCGAGAAGATATCTTTGGACCTAGAAAAGCAGACCAACACATTTCTGGAGTTAAGAGCCACCGGATTCATAAAGACGAATTACAATTCGAAAACCCAAATCAGTTTTATAAAGATTTTGAAATAATTTAATATCGTTAAGTGCAAATTCCGAGACATTATCGGCCGGCACTCACCCTGTGTCATAGCCGTTTCTGCCCCTGCTACATGGAGCCGATCCCCTTTCCCGACAAACGATGCACTGTGTCTGTAAGCCTACCTGAAGCGGAGTGTTAGCGGGGCGTGCCTGCTTTGCTGAATAACGGGTGTACATGTCCCCTCGGTGTTGAGATGCGGGTTAGACACGCACCACCGTATCTGATGTCTCTCGGTTTTCCCCCCTATCGTATATTAGGTGGGTTATCGGCCCAACACGAGGCAATTGCAATTGATAAGGGCTGTTAGTGTTTAGTGTTGTATAGCCATTTGTGTTCTAGTGTTGTTAATATTGCTTACACCATGAGTGCTAGAAGAATTGTGGTGACAGGCATGGGTCTCGTGACGCCTCTTGGCGTTGGTGTTCAGACATCCTGGAAAAACCTCATTGCCTCAAAGAGTGGGTTGATCTCCACCTCACAGTTGGAGGATGGAGAGAAGTACAAGGATTTTCCAAGTAAGGTTGTCGGAAGAGTGCCACACGGACCCAAAGGCGCAATTGAGAAAGGTGAATGGAACGTACTAGACCACCTCGAACCCCATGAAGTGAGAAAGGCTTCACCATTCATCCAGTACGCATTGGTGGCAGCCAAGGAGGCATTGGACGATGCAGAGTGGCACCCTACAGAAGAGCAGGATCTCATTAATACGGGTGTATGTGTTGGTTCTGGAATCGGTGGTATTGAAGACATTTACAACAATGCTGTAGAAATGCACGAGAGAGGCTATAGAAAGATTCAACCACTGTTGGTTCCAAGGCTCTTGATCAACATGGCCGGAGGTGATATCTCAATCAAGTACCAGTTTAAGGGGCCCAACACTTCTATAACAACTGCTTGTGCTACAGGTGTGCACTGTATTGGTGATGCTGCAAGATTCATCAAGGATGGTTATGCCAACGTCATGGTGGCTGGTGCATCGGAGGCTGCCATCCACCCTCTAACGATTGGTGGTTTTTCACGTGCCAAGTCATTGGTCACTTCTTACAATGACGACCCCAAAGCTGCTTCTCGTCCATTTGATAGAGGTAGGAATGGGTTTGTCTTGGGTGATGGTGCAGGAATTGTGATCCTCGAAGACCTTGAACACGCCCTCAAGAGAGGAGTGAAGAAGATATATGCTGAGGTATCGGGCTACGGTCTCAGCGGTGACGGTTACCACATTACTTCTCCAATGGAAAATGGTGATGGTGCTCGTCGTTCCATGGAGATTGCCTTAAGACAGGCAGGTGTCACGGCAGCTGAGGTGGAGTATGTAAATGCCCACGCCACTTCCACAGTTCTAGGTGATAGAGCTGAGAACTTTGCCATGAAGACCATCTTCCAGAAGGAGAACCCCAATTTGGCCATTTCTAGTACAAAGGGTGCTATCGGCCATCTCTTGGGTGCTGCTGGTGTCGTGGAATCCATTTTCACCATCAAGGCTCTTGAGACCGGTGTGTTGCCACCAACATTGAACTGTGACAACCCGGGCGGTCACCCAGGTGACGATGCAGATGAATTTGTGTTTGACTATGTTCCTAATGTTGCACAAAAGCGTGATATTAATACTGCTTTAACCAACAGTTTTGGATTTGGAGGAACAAATGCATCTCTCCTCCTGCAGAACTTTTCCGCATAAATTCTTCATAGTTTACAGACAAATTTCGTTACATACATACAATTTTTTACATTTTCGTATAGATTTCTTTTTTATAATGATCGTTACACAGAACAGCTAATATACATAGGGAATAAGTGCCCATTTTGCAATTGGTTTCTTCGAGGTGCGTTTGTAGTAGGCATGCGTTTGCGTAGCGGAAGCGCCTAGATTAACTGTGACCCATACCAGGATCAGAAATGATGTTAAGTCACCTACCAATAGAAACTCTGCAAAATACACTATTATCTCATCAAAGTAATGTGCACTACTTACCACCTTGAACAATCCATCTGTAGGAGGGTTATACTTTTGCAGTGTGGAAAGATGCAAATGGTTGATGAATTGATCCATAGAGGCCAGGACCACAAGGGAAACGGCGATACAAGTCGACAAAGGACCGCAAATAGGGGTTGAATGCGTTCCCTGTAGGATTGCAAACAAAATATGCAAGTTGATACCTGTATAGAAAAAGATACCAACCAAGTAATGAGATATGTGAATCTGGGCAGTAGCAGAGAAGTTTGACACAAAACTGCACTCGTATAGCCTTCGTAAAGCTTGGCATACGTTTATATAGAGGACAGTCTGGTGCGAAGCAGAACATCTCCATTTATTAAGGGAGATATCACTGTTTAAATCTCCATTATAAAAATCGAGACCAACTATGATCCCTACAGAGACCACTAGGGACAAGCCATAGAAGTGGGTGAACCAGCGTTTCGGTACATACCATGTGGAGAAGGACGTCACCAACTTGTTCCAAAGAGAGGTTGGTTTCTGATACTGTGCACTGACACTGGTGCCGGTGCCTTCTCCACTAGTACGATCCCCACTTTCCAAAGTCTTACCGTATTTCAAAAGGTAGCCCAGGTGAGGCACAATAGAAGCCAAAGCCACAGAAGCAATGGCTCCTACAAATGCAAAGTCCAGGAATAGCCCACCATAATAGGCAAACTGTAAGATTGTCCCATCATATAACATATCAGGGAATCATCTCAGAAAGATGCTGTGGTACAAAGAAACGACCCAAAAGTACCACCCAAATTGACTGTGTATCGCTACAAATCCACGATCCATTTTGATCTTTCAGTTTGCGCGGAGCAAACAACTTTCTCCCCATATATGCATATATGCATCGCATCGACTAGCCGTTCCTGTGTAATACCCACTTTGGACATCCCCAAGACACGCGCCAGTGCTCGCATGGTCGACTCGTTCCTGTCTGTACTACATTGTGGGTAGATGTGAGTTCCGTCTGGGCGAATGATGTATGATAACTCAAGGCTTGAGCTCTTAGCCGTTTGCACGCTCGGAAGTGGTATATTATTTTGCTACTAGTTAATTGAAGCAGAAGCGTTCAAACATATTGTTCAATTGATATTGGAGACTCCGTTTTTATTTCGAAATCATGGTTGGTCACTCCTCTGTGTGGGCGTTTACATACTATGTCCTGCTGCATATCCTTGCCATTTTCATGGTTAAGGAGATTGACAACCTTTTACCAGCAGCTTCAAAGATAAGTATGTACTGATATTTCCGAACAGGGGCTTGGAGTTTTCTCCAGGTGCATTTACTAACAGTTTCGTGCTTGATTCTAGTGAAGTATATTACTGCTGGCAAAACCGATGATATCCTTGCTGCTACTGATTCTATTCAGCAACAGGCTTCTGAAGCACGCATTCTTGAGGCCGGAGAAAGTGCCACCACGTTGGGTGAGGTACTCTACGATACAGTATTGAATGTTTACACTTACTTGGATGCTCATGTTTTGCAAGATGGAAGAATAAAACCATATATTTCACAGGCACAAGAATTTATTGTCCCCAAGTATGAGACCTTGAAGTTGCAGCTATGCGACTCTCTCACACCAGTGTATCATACTATCTATGACCTCTATTCAACATATTTAAGTGAACATGTAGAGTTTGCTTTAGAATTATATGAGGATCATCTCTCTGAGTACATCGAGGAATACAAGCCAATCATCCAGTCTATTGCTGGGTTGACCTTTGGCTTTCTATTGGCTCTGGCACTCAAGGACAGATTGCTCTGGCTTGTACAGCTGCTCGTTGGAGGTGCTCAAGAGATAAACGAGGGTGTGAACAACAGATTCAACGACATTCCTCCCCACGGGAAAGATCACAAGAAGAGTGATGACGATGGTGATGATAATGACGACAATGATGATAACCGCCGTGGCACTAAGTCCAACTTCACCCCATATGCATCTGCCGTTCAAGGTAAGGACTCTGCCAAATTGGCAGCTAGTCCATCACTGTCTGTGAAAACCAATTCCAACAAGAAATCTGGCAAGAAGAGCAAAAAATCAAGTGCTGGCACACCGTTTGACTCATTGAGAAACATGGACTACTCCGCGACCGTATTAACCACCAATACAATAGAGTCAACCGACTCCACCCTGACCAATGACATTCTCTCTACAGTGAGCAACTCAGACTTGGCTTATGAACTTGAAAAGAAGTCAAGGTCTCAAAAGGCCGCACCCGGTATGGTTCGAGCTCTTGACACTGGCTCAGTATACTCCTTTGGCTCATCTTTCAGCCAGGTGTCGGAAGAACAAATTCAGCTTCCTTCTCCAAAATCGGCCGTAACAACCAATACACAGAAGGAAAATGTGTATAAGCGTGAGCTGGCAGTACCACGATCGACCTCTGTACAATATTTGAATGATATCAGGAATGGAAATTTGTCATCTGAGATGGCTCGTTTGGGTGTTAGAAGAGAAGGGATTTCAATCTAAACTGTTGGATATCGAAAATCGGTGCTGATGCTGCGAGTGTGCATACAAGTTGTGTTTTTCCGAATCTTTTTATATGTACTAATAAATTGTTAAACTAGTTATGAATGATCTCCCCCTACATCTTGCATATCAGTACAAACAGTGTCACATAACAGCATGCACTGATGATTGTTAGGCCAAGAACAATGTTCCCACTCGTTTTGAAATACGGCTTGCCATCTTCCTCGATGATATGTAATACGACATTGTGCTCTACTCCATCACCCATAACAGAACTCTCATGCCAATGCTTGAGAGTCTCAGGTGTAAGGAAGAACAGATCCATGTCCTGCTGCCTAATAAGGCCAATAAGGAAGAGGAGCATACCATACACCGTGTATACTATACCAATACGGAGATATTCTCTTGCAAATAGCTTCAGCACCAGTATCGCAAACGATAAGCATCCTATACACGAGCGGATATACGCTCCCTGGTAAGTTCTCTGGTGAGCCCTCACATCCAGCTTCTGGCCGTTGGTCTCTAGATACGTGAGACGTGAGGGCCTTCTCTCCAAGTAGGTGTCTACGAGGTAGGTCTCAACCATCAAGCAAACGAAAAAGATATTCCGATATTGTATTATGTGAAAGGGCTCTCAATTCCAATACTCAGTTTGTTTCATAAATAATTTGAAGCCATGATTTCACTTGTATCCGATCGACTTATACTCTGAAGTATCCAAATAATAGATCTAGTTCGAGATGAGCCTAGTTTCTCCTGCAGGAGCTACAGCCATTCCTTGCACACATAGTTGGCCCGCGCTCCCTAGTTATTACTGCTCAGTGTGTAGGGGATGTCAGTGAGGACGTCACGTCACAAGGACTGTGGGGCAGCTGAGGCTGTGAGGGAATTTGGATTTAGAAGAGATGAGGTGGTGTGGGGGTGTCTTATCTTCTATGGTATATCATAATCATATGCTATTATTAAACATACACACATATATCATAAAACAGATGAGGCCTTTATATATATATATATATATACAAGATCATTTGCTATAAACAAGCTATTTACATCAAGCAATTGTGCCCAAACTCCAAAGCACGATCTGGAAGAAGAACTGTAGTGTCCAAAATCCAACTTTCTTAACCCTTTCTGTCCTTGACCGATCATCAGCAACGTAGTCAACAAAAGCATCGTACACCTCTGCCTGGAGGTCATCCATTAATAAGGAGTCATAAATGGTCCACGATCCGTCGAAATCCTCCACCTTCTTTACTATACGACATCTTATAGGAATGTAGGTTTTACGAGAATTAATGTACCCCACAATTGGTCGAATCAGTGCACTGTTAACATACGACAACTCCTCTGTGAAAAGTGGCACTGCAGCTCTGGGACTGTTGAGACGAACCTGGAAATCCAATACAAAATATTTAGAAAGATCCCTCTTGATCACCTCCTCAGAGGAGTCCAAAGTGGCTGAAGGTACCGACCTGTTATGTCTCATCCCTAAATCTAGTCCTCTGTATCTCGATGTCTCCTTAGCTATACGCTCAGCTATGATATGAACAAGTTCAGTGACATTGAATCCATTCTCTTCCGGTACCATAACATCTCCGATCATGTCCACCGTTCCACTGGTGATCCACCCGAAAGGACCATCCATTCCTTCGTTAAGGTGGTCAATATTCAAATTATCAACCCTCCAACGTGTGACTCTTTTCCACACAGCAGCATCACGGTTAATGTCCTGATCAACATTGTGGGTCATACTGCCATAGCCCTCATTATCGTCAAAAACGTTTTCTTCAGAAAAATCATCAATTCTTTGTCTCTTGTGGATTGTAAAGAGGGAATCGTCGTAGGATCCAGAAACATGGTTGGCATTTAACAAATCATAGAAGAGCCAGTTCTTTCTGAAAATGGGAAGGTCACAACTGAAGATACTAACATTGATGGGGCGGAAGTTAGCAGGCTGCAATAGCTTGAATAGCACATCCTCCATCTTGAAGTCATCAATCTCCCAGTCACCCGGCCGGTGAATATTCTTGTAGTTTGTAGCAACATCACCTTCTAGCCAGTAAACATGGGTTCTGTCAACCACACCTCTCATTCCTTTTACCTCAACTTCTCCCAAGATACCTCTTCCATTCATCCACTTGGAAAATGAAAGGGATACATTCACTTCTTCTATGGTCAAATCAAACTGAGTATAATTTCCATCATCCTCAACTTCCTCAGTTGGAGACTTGTTGCGGTTCCTGATGCTAGCCTCTGCAGCAGCAGCAGCGGCAACAGCACTAGCCTGGGAACCCTTCTCAAATTTTTTGGATCCTTTTGGTCTTTTGCTAACAAAGCACTTTCTGAATGAGATCTTGCCATCCCCCCATCCGGGAACAATCGCATTTTCGAACACAACTGTCAGTCCTGTATTTTTGGTTATAAGGTTACCAATAGCTTTGGCCACAAGTTCCTGTGCAAAGACAGTGTTAATTGTGAACAGAACCAGTGAGACGAATGTGGTTGTTCCAATTATAAGCAAAGCAACATTACCTAGAACCAGCCAAGAGAAGAAAGCTCCAAGTTCATCTGTATTGAATGGCCTCACACTCCGTATCAGCAACCATTTCATCCTCACTCCTAGTCTCTCCAAACTTGAAGTAGCCGCCTGGAGAAGCTCCTCTCTTGTGGAAGGTCGCCTGGTCTTTGTTTGCTGTTGCTCCTTCTGTTCTACCCCTTCATCTTTCTCTATGTCTATTGAAGGCTTATCTTTTGGTGACGCCGGAGGTTGTTGTGTGGTGGTGTAATTCCTTGTGTTTTGGTACCTCTGTAGCTCATTGAGTATGCCGCCCCTTCTTAGTCCAATGGATCTCTGTGTTGTATCAAATTGGGTCCTTATACCCACTCGTTCAAGTCCTGAGCTGAAACTCTTTGTCTGCTTCACTACATAGGGAAGATCCTTTGCTTGGCTAGATATGATTCTGGAAGACCGCCCCAACACCTTGGTGTTTCGCACAAGCAGCCTCACCTGAGTTCTAATACTCGATAGATTATTCATTCATGCATCAATTGCTAAGTATGCAATGTGTAGTGTTCAATCGTCTCTCGCACTCAGCAAGCAGAGATGATACCAAGTCCTGAGTTGCTCTCTAAGTGACAAAGGATATTTCCGAAGTGACAAAACAAAGAATTGACGTCTATATTATCTACCTCTGTGTTATGGATAATCTACCTCTCTCTCGTCAATTATGAACCCACAGCTGCGACTGCAAGACCTCAAGATTAATTTCTCCTACACATGTTTTATATGCACGTCTTTGACAGACCCCGATGAGCTCATTGCCTTCACCGATGAGGCTTAATGGTAAACATTTATGCTGTTACTCTCTGCTAGGGAAACATGAATTGTGGAAAAGTACATTACAGACATCCAATGGATGTGATACAGGATATTAGCTAATAGTACATATATTGGAAGGTTACTTTGTTTGTAAGTCCAGGAGGGCATCACGATTGGGCGACATGATAAATTATTGCTTTACAAACCACTTGCTTGACATTCCTCTTTCCACTGACTCCCAGAAATGTTCGGCAATTTGTCTATCCCTGAAACGTCTGTTTCTGTCCAGACTTATCTTTTCAACATTCCACTGCTTAATGGTTGATGGAACTGCATCTGTATCGTAGTGGACATAGTAACCTTTCACCTTCTGGAAGAGTTGGTTAGGGTCTGAGAGCTTATAATTCTTGAACTGCCACTGCTGTCCAGTGGTAAATACGGCCACAACTCTATCCCAATACTCAGGTTTAGTGAAAAACTTCTCCACATTATCTACAACCAGGAACTTCATCGTCTTACCTGCCCTTGGCGAATTCCTTGTGACGATCAGCATGTTATTAGATGATGTGGGCAAAGTTGTTGGATCCACAAATTTTCCTGTTTCCAAAAATTCTTTGATGTTTGACATTGAAAGAAGAGCTGATGCTGATGGAGATAGAAGAATGATAGGATCCTTGTTTCTCTGCTTAGAAGATCCACTGCTTGAAGGAGTAATTCCGGAAGCAGATGTGGCAGAAGAGGCAGGACCGTTTGGAACAGGAACTATTGCAGATTTCTGCTTCAGAACTTTGACAATCCTTATCTCACATTCTTTGCCGACAGAGGCAAAATCAATCAGTTTGGAACCTCTCATTGCTTTGTTGTGGTCGATCAAATTTCTCTCATTTGCCAAAACTTCCTTCAAGAATGGATCTTCTTCCCTCTTTCTCTTTGCAGAACCGACAGCAGCATCGCCAGACACTGTGGCAAGGTCAGACTTTCCATGTGCCGGCACTTCAGTAGATTTAATATAGTCGATTGTTTCGGCTGATCCAGTAAGCCATTGCACAAGATCTGTCCTTTGGATGAAACTGATAATTGAGATGTTGTGTGTCTCACAGTCACGAATATAGTCTGTAGTGCTGGAATCTTTGTGAATCCAACATTGATATATCGTTCGTAAGATATGGTTCACTGGCTTTCCATCAGCATCGTCTGTGATGAAGTCAGTTTCTTCTTCTAACGAGTAGCTCTCACCATTTATGATAAGCTGCTGCGCCGATACGATATCCTCCGCAGGCTCTAATTTGAGACTGCTCTCCTTTCCATCCCTCACGCTGGTCCTTAACTTGAGAAGTGCAGTAGACATCTTTCATATAATGTTATCTTACGGATATCTCCAAAGTTGATCCAAAATTAATCATGTCAATTTTGAAATGAGGAGTCGATAATCGAGGTATATCCAAAGTGTGCCTGGATTGCAGTTCTTACTCTACGTTTTGTGTAGCGCCAGTCAATACCTCTCCCACCGGCGTTTTTCAGGCGATACACTTCCATCTTCAGTCTCTTAGGTGACATTATCTGTAGGTGCGTCAGTTAGCACGGCCTCGGCAGACAGATTACTCTACATATGCATATAACTGGAATATCTTCAACCTGAGAGTCTGGTAAGGTCACTTAATTTAAGCGTAATAGGTTGTCAATCCGATAGCAGTGGTGGAATGTTGAGGGTCAATGCACATAGGGTATATTTGACTGGCCATAAGGCAGTCACATCTCTTTGGCTTGGTAGTGGACCAAGAAGTTGTTCATCACATGCACCTGCTCAACATGTCTCTACCTCCACAGCAAACCTGTCGTTGGCCACTAAGCAACAGCTGTATATGATAGACAAGATGTCACCAGGTAGCATATTTTTCCTTCCTCATGGTACACGGATATTCAATAAGCTTATCAAATTCATGAAATTACAGCAAGAGAAGCAAGGATTTGAAGAAGTTATAACTCCTCTGATCTACAAGCAGAAGCTCTGGGAGACTAGCGGTCATTGGGACAACTACAAGGATGATATGTTTAAGGTTGAAGGGAATGATGAACTAAAGTTGAGTGAAGAAGAGCGGGCGGATCCTTTTGGTTTGAAACCTATGAATTGTCCTGGCCACTGTCTTATATTCTCTCGTTTTGATAGGAGCCATCATGAACTGCCACTGAGACTGTCTGACTGGTCTTCTCTCCATAGAAATGAAGCAAGCGGAGCTCTCACTGGACTGACCAGAGTTAGAAGGTTCCACCAGGATGATGGTCACATCTTTTGCACGAGTGAGCAGGTTGGAGCTGAGATTGACGCGACTCTCAGGCTCATTAAGCTGGTGTATTCCGTTTTTGGAATGGACAACTATAAGATGTTGCTATCCACGAGGCCAGATAATTACATTGGGACACTTGAGCAGTGGGATAAAGCGGAAAATACTCTCCGCGATGTGCTGGATGGTGCAGTTGGCACGGGTAGTTGGAGTCTACGAGAAGGAGATGGTGCATTCTATGGTCCAAAAATAGACATTTTGATCAAGGATAATTTTGGAAAAGAGCACCAGGTGGGTACGATACAACTAGATTTCCAATTGCCACAGAGGTTTGAGCTGGAATACCATTCCGAAAAGGGTACATTGGAGACACCTATAATGATACACAGGGCGGTATTCGGATCTATAGAGAGGTTTCTCGCTTTATTGATTGATCATTATGGCGGCAAGTGGCCATTCTGGCTAAATCCAAGACAGGCGGTGGTGATACCAGTGAATGCATCTCATATCGAATATGCAAATACAATTGCACATCAGCTCTCTGGCAAGTGCACTGATTTTGAGAAGCCGTCAGAACTCACAAAATTCAAGTTTGATGTTGATTTGGATGCTAGAAATGATACCATCGGACTCAGAACAAGAGACAGTATTGAGAAGGGATACAGCTATATAATAATTGTCGGGGACAAAGAAGTGGAAAGCGGAAAGATAGCAATTAGATCCAGGGATTCACGTAAGGTAACCACAATGACTACAGATGAAGCAGTTGACATGTTCATAGACTTGGAGAAGAACTATAAGTAGTAAGCTGGACCCTGGGCATGATATATGTATATAGATTAGTATTGACTTGGCCATGATTGACCGATATGTACGATAATGAGTTCACCTCTGGGAATCACTTGCTCTCCTATTCAAATATCTTAACGACCTAGCATACGCTTCATTGCTGATGTTCGGAAGACCCTCTTTTGTGAACTGTACAGTAGTCATGGGTAGAATGTTAAACAGCACATTCTCACTCTGGCTTCCATGAGCACTGTAACTGCTGCCCAGTGGATCTATGATATTCTGTGGGAGATATTCCCCATTGTTGGACAGAAAAGACTGCCTGGACCGCAGATCCTCCTCTTCTATGACACTGATTGAAGCTTTGAAATCTTCCACCAGCCTTGAAATCTTGGCATTTGTGTCATGCCGCCTCTGTATCTCCAGTATTAGGAAATGATAAGATCTGATGAAATGAGAATAGTAGTCAACCAATTCCTCAACCATAGCCTCAAACTCTTTGAACTTTTTGATATTGGTGGTAATGAATTCAGTTGCCTCCTCAAATGCTGATGTATATTCCCCTCTGAGCTTTGCTTCTCCGAAGTCTTGTATCCTGGCTATGAATGCCTGTACACTTTCATAAAATGAATCTGAGTCATCGCAGGCTTTGCCAATTTCTTTATCATTCTCAGCAATTCTATCACAATCCTCTTGGAGTATTTGCAGCACAGATGGCAGCTTTGTGACATCATTTTGCAGCAGGTTGATTAAGTCGGTCTTCTCTTTTTGTGAGATGTTTGGGTCGTTGATGACCACGGCACCATTGGAACATTGATCATAATGATTTGTGAGGGATTCCAACAGGGAGGCAAGATCCATTTCCAATTCACTATTAAGCTTCATTATGCTGTTAATTCTATCATTATCACTCTTTGTATTGGGGCTGGTCTTTTTCCTGCGTTCGCTAGCTCTATATGGTTGCCCACTCTTCCCATAGCCATTGGTGATGAAAGCTGTATGCAATGAATCGAGATCTTTAGTGAATGCATCACATTGGTCTGTTATATCACCCACAACTTCGTTTAGAGTGGTACTGAAAGAATTGAAATCTTTGCTCTCACTTGTTATGAGTTCACTCACCTCTCTGAACAATGTGGCCCTGCTCTCATCAGAGACAAAATCACGCAGAGTAGGTGCATCATCACCACCTCCTTGACCATTCTCGCTTGTTTTAAATCCTTTCTCCAACGGTATAGAAGCAAGGTCCTCCAACACAGTGTTCAACCTGGACATCTCATTGTTGAGGTTCGAGGAGGCATTGTTCCTATCTTTCAACACTCGCCTCCTTGTAAGATCCATAGAGTCTTTCAGTATGCCAAGCAGTCTTAACTGCTGACCCACAGAGTCGAAACAGAATGTTAGTTTCGGTAAATTGTTATCCCTCGCATTCAACCGCTCCGTGGAATTCGTTAGAAACAGGTTTGCCCTCCCACATATCGCCTCTGCCTGTGAGAGCTTCTCCCTTGCATCAAGGATCCACCTTGAGAAATCAGGAGACCCATCCATTCACTGTTAACTACTTCTGCTGAGACCGTGATCGTTAATGTTGTGAACAAAAATGGTTGTCAATAGACTGTAATAATCCAGAAATTGACCGTCCAATCGGCTGATCGTATTTAATCCAGAAATGGCCTCTCTAAAGTTGTACCCATAAATATATATAGCCCTCCCTAACCCCACTGATATGCCCGCGACTACACCTGTTTGGGGTGCGATATCACACGCGATGGCGATGAGCTGCGGATAAGCAGATATGTATGATGTGATAACATTTTGCAGTGGAGCTTATTCTAAGGTGAATAGATAGACAATGTGGGTAAGAACCTATTTCTGGTATTCGCGAGGATAAAGTTATACGCGTATATTTATAGAGATACTCAAATGATGACATTATGAGTGATGAAGATGAACCACAATTGCGCTCTATGAGTGATGTGGGCAGATATTGGCAGAAGAGGAGAAGGCGATCGTCTTCGTCAGAAGAGAGTAAAGTTAACAGCAAAACGGCATCAGGGTATATAACATTTTCCCAGGGGAGTGTTGGAGATTCCAAAGATTCTTCTACACCTTTTTCATTTGTCATGTCCTCTGGTAGCGGAGAGAAAAATGACCTCCTACCCAGACCTACCCTTGGTAACAGTCAAGCCAATGGAGATGTGAATTATGAAGAGGAAGATGATGACGACTTTGATGATAGGTTTTCCAGACGAGGTTTGGGTGCTTCAACTTCTTCAGTGATCAATCGCAGCGCAAGCCAGGAGTCATACCCAGAAGAGATAAGTCGCTTTCTCTCCACGAATAATATGCACAATTCTGCTATAGATAGTATGGAAGAGGACAACCCACTCTCACAAACCAGCAGCACCCCACCAGCCAAAACAGAGATAGCGATTGTTCAGCCCAGAGACATATCGCTAGAAACAGCAAAAGCCGTTGATAGATCAGGCAGATATGGACTGGGTGCCAAGTTGATGGCGAAAATGGGTTATGTGAAAGGTAAAGGTTTGGGCCGTGATGGCAGTGGAATTGTTGAGCCGATAGCCACGAAACTGAGACCGCAAGGTCTCGGTGTGGGTGGCGTGAAAGAAAAGTTCACTGACAATAATCAGCTCAAAATTGGAAGCAGTGATAGTGAGAGCGACGATGATGAGGTTGAAGAGGTAGGCAAGCGCCGTGGAAAGGTTCAATTTACTGAACCGGAGGACATCTTTACCATAATGATCCGTTTAGAACAGGCAGGTCTCTCTGTTCCGCAGGAAATCAAGCAGAAATCAGACGATCTTCAGTCTGGTAATGCTTCGTCCAGTCCAGCAGCACAAGTCCTCAGACAAGAATTATCTCAAATATACAACCGTTGGACGGATGCGAGCTCCAGGCATAAGTATTATCAGTTTGAGTCCACCCAGCTCAAGACCATATTGGTCCAAGCTTCTGCTAACATACAGTTACTGGAAACCATAGAACAAGCTTCAGGTATACTGACCAACGCTGCTGCTGTTACTGCTGGCAACCTCTCAGACGACATTGATACTATCACATCGATGCTTCAAAAGTTGGTAGAGTTCGATCTGCCAGGTGGTGTTCTACAGGGTGATTCTTCGGACTTGAATTTAAATACCACACTGACTTCTTTTGTTGCACCAGTAATCAAGCGTATTTTTGATGAATGGGATCCTTTTGATTTTGAATCTACCGCCAAACTTGTTGATTTATTAGCTGGATGGAAGAACTCTTTCAGAGCTTTAGATGGCGACAGGGTACCAGCAGAACCTGCGACTGTAGGCTTGGAGTTAGAGTCTTCCAACAATGAATCTGCCATGACTTCTTTTGAAAGCACACTATCTGAAACATGGTATCACAAAATATCAGTTATATTGAAGGAGCAGTGGGATGTATCCCAGCCAAATATTGGTCTCGGCCTGCTCTTGGAATGGGAAGATCTTATTCCAGAGCAAGTGGCACAGTTCCTGTTAGTGCATACTATTCTTCCAAAATTAATTGCAGCAATTGAGAAATGGACAGTATCAGATGATAATATTGAAACCGACGCAATATCAGCTCCACCGCCGCGCGCCTTCCTTGTTGATTGGATTCCCTTTCTGAAGCCTGCAGAAGTTCTCCAGCACGTTCTGATGCGTTTGTACGACAAATTCATCACTTGGTTTGTGTCTTCTTGGGACCTTAAGTCTCCTATCCCTAGAGACATGGTCTTTTTCAAAGGTGTTTATGGGAACTTTACCTACCGTAATCTGATTTTCGAGGGTGGGGTTAAGAAGATTATTCTACACTTGAGGAAAGAGTTGAGAATGGAACACAGTCTTCAGAGTGGTAAAACATTGGGTGAAGCCATATCTGCATCGCTTGATATATTGCAGCTTAGATATGTAGAAGTGGAAAAGCTTCTAGAACTGGAGTTTCTCCCTAAGTGGAAAGAGGCTTTACGTTCTCTAGCTGACGAGGATCTTTCCAAGTGGCTGCTATTTTGGCATGGCTGGTGTAAGTCCTACGAGGAGCGGCTGCCGATAATAGGGAAATGGTTTGAAGATGCACTAGATACCTTGATCAGAAATAAGTCACTAGGAATAACTGGCATAGTGTCAATTGAGAACAAAACTGTTCCCCCCTCCTTTGACGCCGTATCTGTTGTTCTTGATGAAATTAGAGCAGCAACTCAAAACGGGAATGAGGAGGAGGAGAAGGAGCTTATAGCACGAGAGACTATTAATGTTAATGGTATCCCGACAAGCAGATTAACAGTAACATTCAAAGATGTGGTTGATCGTTACTGTGATTTGCATGAGCTGTTCCTTCTTCCAGAGAGGCAGACACATCATGTTAAGGGATATTCCATGTACAGAATATCGAGGAGTGCTAATAGTGCCCAGGGCTTGGTGTGCTATATATTGGAGGATGTACTGTATGTTAGACCTCGCGTTGGTCAGTCTGTTGACATTTATGAGCCTATAGACGTGGAAGAACTTGCAAACTATATTGTATAATTATAATGACGACTTTACGATTACATCTTCAAGTGAAATCTAAATTACATATATTGTCATTAATTGGCTATAAACAAGGGGTTGGGCACAGAGAGGGATAACCGACCTCTGTGTTTTTGTTTTTTCTGGATTTATTCGAAGTTCTTGGGATAGCACATGTGCATCAGTGAGGGGTTAGGATCTATTAGAACTCACACCTATGAACTCCTCTGTCTAAATTGAGTATATCTACTGTTGAGCAGAGTCAGAGGCTTTCTCCACAGGGATCGTCTCAACAGGAACCTCCACAGTAGCACTGGTCTCAACAGGAACCTCGCCATACTCCTCATCATCTCTCAATTCTTCGCTGTAAACCTCTGGGTATTTTCTGAAACAGTTCTGCATGTCCTTAAATTTCTCGATGCAGTCAATACCCTTTGGCTCGGCCTCAGAGTAGACGAAGCATGAGAAGGCAGCCTTGAACTCCTCACCACATGGACCATCGGCCATACCACCGAGACAGGGGCAGTCCCAGTTGATCTCGCCAGTTTCTGGGTTGTAGGCAGCAGCCTGTGAGTGGTCTCCTTCCTGTGGTTGAACTGGTTCGTCAGAGGAGGTGTTCTCACCAGCAGACTCTGGAGATTCAGTCACATCGACAGACTCAAAAACAGTGACGGTTTCGGGAGTCTCAGCAACTTCAACAACCTCGGAAAGAATTTCCTTTGGTGTTTCCTCAATCACAAGCACAACCTCTTCCTGGCTGGCTTCTGGCTTGCTCTCTGGCTTGCTCTCTGACTTGCTCTCCTCAACAAAAACGGGCAGAGGCTCTTCCTCTATCGGTTCTGGAACCTTCTTCTCATTAACAACCTTGCTGGTTTCAAGGGCAATGGGTTCTGGCTTCAACACCCAGTATGCCGCAAACAACGCAGATGTAACCAGAGGAGTGATCAACCTAGCAGACTGCTTCATCTGAGAAGAACTGCCAGAAGCTGAGTAGAACCTTGCCTGAACGGCACGTCTACCAGCCATGCGAGCGCCTCTCGAAGCGGAAATTGATGCTGCTCTAAACATGTTTAAACCGATAATAATATTCCGGCGAGGAACTGCTTGCTGGGTCTACTTGAGGATATATATCAACTCTCTAGTATAGCCTAAGAGGTGGCACTCTTTATAGACTGAAAAGTTCGCTACATATTACTAAGGTGCTCATCGGCTCGGTGTGCGGGCGATGGAGACCATTCGTTCGGTTGGCGCACACCGACTTATGCCGGCCCGATCAAAGGAGGCCGAAAAGGGACTTACTTGCCTTGCATACACCACGGTAACCTGTTAGCTCTCCCTGAGGGCCCCATTCCTTTAAACGATAAAAGTAGGTAGACTTTCCTAGAGACAAGTAAGCACTCTTAGTATAATGGTTTCTCTACCGAGACTATGTGCGGTTACCTTGCGTCATTTAATAATGTGAAAGAATCAAAACAAACACCTATATTTCCCAAATTTTAAATGAATATTACACTGATTAGTAACTTCAACAACAGCCCCTTCTCGTCACAGTTGTTGGTGACGATATATCTATACTATCAAAATTCAAAACTGGGGAGCTTCCATCTAGCCTTTTGATCCCCAATAATGCAACTCTATTGAACAGCTTCTCCACCTCTATGTAGTTTTTGGCACTTGTTTCTACTATGTCCAAGTTTATATCCTCTACAAGGCCCGCTTCCAGTAACGACCCAAATTCCCTTGCCTGTCGTAGCGAAATCTGTCGTACCACTTGCTTATCCGACTTGTTTCCCACAATCATGATGATAGGGTTAGCCACTTGGCAGTTGGCTAGAAATCTCGTCAACCAGTTGTTCAAATTGTGAAATGTATCTGCATTGGATATATCGTATACTAGTATAGCAACATCAGCTCCTCTGTAGAATGCCTGGCTTATAGAGTTAAATCTCTCTTGTCCTGCCGTATCCCATATCTGGAGAGATGCCAAGCCTGAAGGGGTTGCAACCTTCGTAGTGAGATAATCTGCCCCTACTGTTGCCCTATAGGAATTTGAGAACACATGGTGGATGAATTGGCTTCGAAGAGACGTCTTTCCTACAGACTGGTTGCCTATAAGCAAAACTTTAACAGACCTCCTTTCTGATTGAATGTCCATATCATTACTCTGGTTGGCTCGTTAGGAATGTGTACTCAGATAGATGACGAACAATGACACACTGACTGCCCACCAGCTCCAAACCCAAGGAGCCTAAGAAAAGTGTGTAAGTGCAGAAATGAAAGACGAAAACAAAATCACCAATACCGGAAACAGGACAAAAAAGAAAAAGCAAACAAAGCTTCAAGACCAAAAAATCCAATATCAGTACCAACATCCTGCTCGCCCTATCTCCCCACCCCTGACCATCGACCCCTACGAAGCTCTCTGCTGTGGTGCTTTTCGTTACTCCATATACAGGTGTGCCAGGCAAACGCACCTGTCAACTATGTGTCGGGAACGCCAGAGCTCCACGCCAGACAGCAGGGTACAAGCAAGGCCTTAGAATGCCGATGCCCAGCATAAACATAGGGCGGGAGCATCCTGGTAAAGCAACTAAACTGAAGAGCATTTGGTATATAAACACGGATCTAGGCAGTCGTTTCTGGGTTCTCATTGGGAGATCTACTTTGAATTTTGAATTTTTTTCAATACTATTTCAAATAGAACCATATTCAAATAATGAAAATTTATTATATTGGTGTTGTTAAGACTACTGGTGAGAAGGCTGTGGAATTGGCCGCAGCCAAGGATCTTTCCCAGTTCTCTTTCTTTGAGAAGAGCGGGTATGTTAGAAAATCAGTTCAATTTTGAGGATGATCTGGTGTGATTGTTGCGAGGGAGCTCTCCGCTTTCTTTCCGATTGTTGGCCTGCTCTGATACTAACCACTTATGTTTCTATAGTGTTTCACAGTTCATGACATTCTTCTCCGAGACGGTGGCCAAGAGAACCGCTTCGGGGCAGAGACAATCTGTGGAGGAAGGAAGTAAGTTTCGCCGTTGCTGAATTGATAGATCGAGTTATCTACTGTACTTGTTCATACTAACATACTGTTTAAGATTATATGGGTCATACTTACGTCAGGGCCGAAGGTATTGCTGGTGTTGTGATAACTGATAAGGATTATCCTGTGCGTCCAGCTTACACTTTGTTGAACAAGATTCTTGAGGAATACATATCATTGCATCCACCAATTGAATGGAACTCTGTTTCCCAGACCAGCCCAGCTCTTTCATTCCCAGAGCTCGATACATACATCCAGAAGTACCAGGACCCAGGCCAGGCCGACGCCATAATGAGGGTGCAGCAGGAACTTGACGAGACAAAGATTGTTCTTCAGAAGAGTATTGAGGGTGTGCTCCAGAGAGGTGAGAGACTTGATACTCTTGTTGACAAGTCTGAAGCTCTGAGTTCTAGTTCCAGGATGTTTTACAAGCAAGCCAAGAAGACTAATTCTTGCTGTGTTATCATGTGATTTAATAGAAGCTCGGTTCTGCTTACGGCTAATTCATATATTTTCATATATTTTCGTACGCCATCTCTTTTTATGGTATTTGTACCTTGCGAATTATTTAATCTTCAGAATATCCCAATTAATTGCCATGGTTATTCGTATTTACAGGGTATGCATGTATGTACCTAGGTATATACAAACTTAAGTACACCACAGTACAATATACCTCAGTGTATAACGTATTCTAGACTATAGCAAGGCTAACGTTTGGGCTTGCCCAACAATCCGGTGTCGTGTGAGAGTATGGAGTTTGCATCACTGTGAGGTAAACCACAAAAACAAACAAGCGAATAATCTGTTGTTCTAAGTGTTACTCCACAAAGTACATTTGGTCAAGGGTCCATGAGGCTGACTTGGTGCTGCGTCTTCGTTGGTGACCCACCCAGCTCGCTCAGCCCAATAGCGTGCTCTTTCGCATGCAGGGTTCTGACTGTTCAAAAGAAGCTTAACTCCAATCGGTAATTTCACACTCCCCAAGTGTTGCTCTTGTTGTTGGTATCTCCTATAGTCTGAATTGTGTGTTTCGGCCTTCTGCATCTCTTTCTCGCTATCGTCTTAGCCTCCTGCAACGTTATTCCTCTTGTGTGCTGCGCATACAATCTGCGCCTCTTGATTTACAAAGGTCATCGTCGTGGCTATGGTTACACCGAAAGATTAGCATAGCGCCACGCCATACTGCTCAAGAGATTCAACCTGCCGGGCAGTTTGCTCGCTCTGTTAGAGGTGCCACACACGACTACTGTGAGGATCATTTACCCTGCGCCACGCCGAGAACTCATCGTGCGCTCCTGCTGTGTCGATATGGGGCACGTCCCATCCGATATGAATGTGTATGCGCAACAGTGGGCCATTAGACAGGCATATGCATAGTAGAGTAGTTCCCGATGCTAACGCTTTGGCATGGATTCGATAGAACTCACCTCCTAAGCCGTTTACATGCATGCACGATAGTGGAAAGGCATATCTCGGGAGGAGGTTGATCAAGTAGTATGTAGACGTGCATGGAGTTGTGCAAAAGTATATATTATGATACATGTGGAGTTTTTCATCAATAGAAATCATTATTGTTTGTGGGGGTTTCTAATTGGCAATTTGATTTTTGGATTTGCACATTCATAGTGTCTAGTTATTCATACGTTGATTTGTGCATAGTGTTATTTTTTTTGGACCATTATCAAATATACATAGTTCAGTTGTCCGTCATCCCTTATGCCGGTGCAAGCGAGAGAGCCAGCATGCCTCAACTGCAGAGATAAGAAGGTGAAATGTGATAAGAGGAAACCCTTTTGTTCTCGTTGTGAGAGGGAAGGTGCACAGTGCATGTACCAGTTGCATAAGAAGACTGGTCCTAAGGCAAAGTCAAAGATGTCACTAGTACCACGTCTTTCGAATAATCAGCAACAAGACAAGTTCCAATCAGAAGAATTGGGGCCATACAGACTGAATGGCAGCGATATCCATATGTCTGATCTTGAGTTCTTCCAGATGGAAGAACTCGCAGCCAAACAACAGCTGGCAACATACACTAATTATCTAGATCAAAGCACAGTGACCAGTGATTCTAGCGCTTCCCCTCCAAAAGCAAGCCCACCGAAGACTTTGGAGGAGGCCGGAATCACAGAGGAAATCATCGATGATCTCCATCGGATATACTTTGTAAGAGAAATTTTCTTACCAGAGCGGCGGTATATGGCCGTCTATCGATCACATCCACGAGATCTGATGTATCTAAGGTATGCATTATGGGCCGTCGCCTCTACAAATGATAGGAGGTATCATTCGCTTTCGGAAACTTTGTATGGCTTGGCCCTAAAAGCTATTGCAGATATCGAGGAAAAATACGACCAGAATATAATTTCAGGTCACACGCAGTACCTTCAGGCCCTTGTATTGCTCGTTACTTTCGAGTTTAAGACAACCCGCAGTTTGAAAGCGGCTTTAACGCTTGCTAAAGCTGTTAGGATCTGCCAAATGCTGAGATATCACTCTATAGACTATGGTTCAGATGGCTCAGGTGGATATTTATCGCGTACTGGGGAGGAGGTGGATGAATTTGAAACTGGGTTCACACCCTGGCAAGTTAGAGAAGAGAAGAGGAGAACATTTTGGAGTCTGTATACTGCCGAAAGGTTCTATTCCATCATCTCTGGCCTACCATGTTCGTTGCCTGCTGATGCAGTGTTCAATAAACTGCCGGCCTCCAAGCTGTTTTTTGACTCCGGTATCAATGAAGAGTCTTATTTCATGCAAGAGGCTCTGGATAAGGTGATGCAGGGTCAGATACTACCGGAATTGAGCTCCTTTGCTTCGGATGTTCTCTTATTAACAGCGTGTGAAGAGGTCATATTATGGACAAATATCCTTGGCGCCAAGAGCTTTGAGTCCTTTCAATCGGAGGAGGCTCTCCAGGAGCTTGTACTAGCATTTACCCAGCAGAAGTCAAAAATTACTAAGCTGTGTAATTCGTTCATGATATTTCAAGGCGCAGGCGTCAACCATATCGGTATCACAGCAATGTCGTCACTAATAACACTGTATCAGGCGGTGATCCAGCTTATATCGAAACTATATTACCGAGCAGAGAATCCCAGCAATTTGAAATCTCATATGGACTTCTTTGTCAAAATAAAGAGTGAGTGTATGGACATTGCTGAGGAGCTGCTGGGTAGGGTTAATGATCCATCAGCAGTGGCGCTACTCGTAGATAGACCATTTTTTCTCTTCAGTCTACATCTCGCTGCGAAAGCTCTAATTCAGCATATCGTGTATATAAGAATAGTGGGATCTCAAGCACCCTCATTTTTGTGGGCAAACATGAGCCTTGAGGATCAAAAACAAAACATCCCGATCTTGCTGCAAAAGCTGTATGCATTTTCCGAGATCTTGGCAAAAGTATCAGAAGCATCTAATTGGGCTCCTCATTTCCTCATTGACTACGGGAAGAGGATGGATGTTATGTTGAAAAATCCCAATGATTTGTCCTACTTCCAAGATTTTCTACATCAACCTCCACCTGTGTGAGCTGGGCAGCTCACATAATAATAACAGAAGCCGATATGGAATAATGTTATGTGTCTAGCTGCTGGTCGTTTAATCTCTGCTTTATAATACATGTCTAATTTATTCATATATCATCGTTCAAAATTGGGAATACAAAATATGTGGTTGCTGAACTGCAGAAGCTGCAATTGTAGCCAACGTAGAAGAAAGAAAAGGGGAATCAAAGTGTATTTGCACCACTCAGTTGGCGATACCAAAGTCTGGAGTACCGCCAAGAGTACCGAAATAGTCACCAATGTAGTTGGTTGGCTGGAAGTGGCCAGTAGCGTAGAAACGAGACCAGTTGTTGATGACATCAGAAATGAATGGGAGGCCAGCGTTGATAAGGTTATCAAAAGAGGCACCAGCACCACCCTGACTGATCTCGTTGAACCAGTAAGTGGTCTCATTCTGATAAATTGGAGGAGGCCTGTCGATGTCCGAAGCGGTACGCATGACGACGATTCTAGAGAAGTCGACAAGGCCAAACTTGGCAGCTCTGAGCAAAGCCTCAAGAGTAGCATTGTCCTCTTGTTGTGTCATACAGTAAACAGCAGTACCGTTAGAGATCAACGAAGTGTAGTTTCCGAAACTCTCTGCGAGGTCGGAGCCATACCAGTAGGCGTTCGAGGTAACGGTGTCACAAGCAATTGCCTTTGGGGGCTCGTTAACTGGTGCATAGTCGTAAAGGGCAAGGTACTTCGCGTTTGCCTCGGTACCGTTGGACAATGTAGCTTGTTGAGCAAGGTGAAGAGCACGGTCACGAAGGTTTTCGTTCAACTCAAAGATCTCAGTACCGTATATCTCGGAAGGATATTGGGAAGGATTGTCAGTACCCTGACCATACAGGCCTGTAGTCCAGTTTGATGGCATCTGACGAGAGTCAACATCGTACTCAAGTTCGACCTGGACAGCGAATCTGGCAAATGATGCAGTACCAATAGTACCCTCGTGTGGGTTAATACCGGCGATTCCGGCAACCATGAAGTAGGTCTCAGTAAGGTCAAAGAGAGGCGAAAGAGACAATGCAGTCAAAGTTGTGGCAGCATTGATCTCACCCTCACCCGTAGTGACTTGGCAAATAGAGTAGTTGGCAACACAGTGGATTTCTGGGTAAACTGGAGACAATCCTGGAATACTGATGTTGTAAAACATGTCAAGTTCCTGAATCCATGGGTCCTGTTCATCGATGAACATGGAAATGATGAAAGCCTTTGGCTTGAAGATGGCAAAATGGGTTCCGTACTCCACAGAGATGATAGAGTCAGTAGCGCTGGCTTTATTCTCAGTCAAAGAGACAGAGCTAAATGCAGCAGAGCTGGAAGCAGCAGAGCTAGAAGCAACGGAGCTGGAAGCAGCAGAGCTAGAAGCAACGGAGCTAGAATTAGCGGAACTATAAGCCGCCGAGCTAGAAGCAGCAGAGCTGGAAGCCGCTGAGCTGGACGTAGTCTGGTCTCTGGCATACAAGTTCAGTGGGGAAGCAGCAGCAATGCCGGCAAAAGCCAAGGCAGCTGTGGTGAAGAAGGAAGTTCGCATTTTGGCACACAGGTCGATCGGTGTTCTTCGAGGGCAAGAAAAAAGATATTATCAGGGGAGGGGGGCCAAAAGCTTTTTATATGTCGAGTCTGACCCCTCTCGCTTCATTCCTTGGCCAATGAGATACGGCATTTGCTGGAGTAAACTTAAACTCCAAAAAAAATATGGAGAGCTTATCTGCCTAACAGCCATACATATGGAGGATGCATATTCATGTGCAAGGTTGCATAATGCTTGCAGTGACTCGGGCAGCATACATGGGCCAGAGAAATTATTAATTACTAAATTAACCACCTGACTAGAGATCGCCGAGAACTATATTTTGCATTGATGAACCTATTTGGTTTTTCTAGCAGAATAAAGAGAGGATGGAATTGTTTTCGAAGCATTGTAGGAATTTTAGGATATAAAATAGGGGAACATAGACAGGGCATATCTCAGAATTTCACTGGCTTCCCTGGTATACTGTCCGTTTTAGGAAATCTGCCGTATCTGGAAATGGGAGTACTGAATTGAGGGGTCATGGTAATGTGCAGAGTCTTGGGCTCTACACGAAGACTCCTTCACCCAGATAAGCGAATAGCAGCCTCAAGCATATGTACCGGCGCAGAAGGTACAAGACAAAAAGGGTTAGTGGGGCCGAGCACCGCATGGATACTCTTGCTCGTTTCTGGGAACTTTGACCGCGGATGAGAAGCAAAAACAGAGTCTAGCCCGCGGCGTCGGGCAACTCCTATCTATATGCTGCTTTTTGAGGCTCATATATGATATTCTTGGCAGTTCTATGCACCATTTACCATTACTCGAAGTAGTCTATTGTAGTGAGATAGCGACTCGAGCCGAGCGGAAGTTTATTTTAAGCAGACCTTTATTTGGGTCCCATTTGGTTTCCCATTTAGACCCAGTATAAATCATTGACTCTGTTACCAATTGTTCCTTCGGAAGCAAGTCTGCACGAAATTGCATCTCCTTCCATGCATGTAGAATAGCAATTGAAAGAGAGTGGGGCTGGAACAACCAACTCAGAAGCTAAGCGAGCAAAATGTGGAGTTGAAGGCCCGGTAATATTCACACCATCTCAATTGCTTGTAGAACGTAATTTTATGTCCATGTGATTAAAAAGATGTGTCTAGAGAGAATAATTGGTTTCATAATATGCTTATATTCTTCGAAATGGACCTGAAAGCCTGGGAAGCCAAGCCCTGCTCACTCTGCTTACTCTGCTCCTCAAGGATTTCCCTAATTCGAGGGAGGCAGAGATGCACAGCCTGCGCAACCCGTACGGTGTGAGGCTTTACGGAGAACGCGGTACATGTACCATGGCAAGGCATTGCGGCTGCAGTACTCTTCAATTGTAATGAGATTTAAAGGTGCCCTCCCTGCGTGCATTCTGCTCTATGGAGAGCTTGTTCATCCCAATCTGGGATCCGTGAGTGAACCTTCCTTCCATTTCGAGCTATTTATCATTAGGCTCGAAGAAAAGCAGGCCCTAAATATCGTTTGCAACCGATGCGATTTCTCTTGGCCTAATGCAAATGTAGCCCTGAACTGCCCTCAGAGATATTAGCTTACATGTATATACTGCTGCAACAAATATCCGTGAGGACGCGAGTCGGTGAGGTAGGGTTAAGACAAACAGTTTCTGAAAAAAAACATTAGAGAATGGCCTCATCATCTGTGAGATTGTACGTCTTGAGCAGGAATGCTGGAGGAAATTACAATTGTCTGCTGAACAGAACAAGAGAGAAGGGCAGTACGTGCCTGCCCCTGCCATATGTGCCCCATGACCCACTTAATGACGGTAAACTACGAAAACCCATCTCATCATAATTGTATGCCCTTATAGGTTAGAGGATTCTTCAGCTCTGCATCAGTGTATAAAATATTCTGTAATAGCTTCACTCGGAATTGTAACTCTATGGCTGTTGTACCTTACAGCAATTGGCCCTTGTGAAATTTCCCCCTTAACGCGTGTGTGCAGCAAGCTGGAGAATTAACCTTAACGAGAACATACTCCGAGGTTGAGTAATTTCTACGTGCACTCCGGAGGACCGCAGAACGCTGTCTGACAGCCTCAACCATTGCAAATCCCCCGCAGCATAGGAAAGCAGGGAACCCTTACTCCCACTGGCTGAAACACTACTCCTACGAAGTGACAACTATTGTCCTGGCTAGCAGCGGCCCTGGCATGGAAAAGTCAAGCAATATGCAATAGTGGCAAAATGCATCTACTGGCTGACCGTTGAGTTGGAGTGGGGGAGGGGATTGTTAGTAGGAGCAGGGGCAGCCGGGCTGACCGATTTCCTGCTGCCTGCAAGGTATCGCGGCGGGCAGTGAACTTTCCCTACTCGCTGAAACCTCTTCGCGCACGCCTCCTCACCCCCCCCCCCCCTTCACCCAGCCTTGACGGTTGGAATAGCTGCATTCCAGGTGCTCCTGGCATCTGCTGATGACAGTGAGGTACCACGGCACCGTAGTTTCCATACCTCAGGCAGTTGGCTGGTTTGGGCATTGCAGACAGATGACATTTGCTGCACCTGATGGGCCTGTGTCTATCAAGCGGTCAAGAGATGCATGTCTGCCGGGCTGTCTCTCTGCTTGCCTGTCTGCCTTCCCCTAGTAGTATTTGGAGACATCACGAGCTGAAATAACACCAGAGAAAAACTACAACCAATCTTTTGTACCGATTGGGGGTTGATCAATCAGGCTGAGTTATATCCACTGAGCTCTCTGCTGTAATCGAGATATTCTTGATTCAGTGTCACAATATCGTGCTCTTGAGTGCAAATCGAGGTGGGTCCATTGGGGTTGCACCGAACCATGAGCCAATTAGAGGAAGAGCTTGCCTATATCACATCTCCAATTCTCTCGACAATCGATAACGAGGATAAGTTGCAAGAAGATAAAGAGAATAAAGCATTTGAGAGCTTGTCGGATAATTTGGGATCGCCTACACGGGACAATCTCAAAGCTACCACAATGGCCGCTAACTCCCTGCTGCTCTCACCAGAGTTCAACTCATCATCAGTTGCTGGAGTTTTGGAATCTGCTGCCACCCTTTCACCAACCCCTTCAAAGGCATATATGGCAGTGCTTTCGCCTCCAGCTTCAAGGTATGCTTTTGAGCCTCGCGATACACTTTCCTCGTCCCCTTTGCTCACCACTACCAGTATGAACTTTGCTGGAGGTATTGCTCCACTCAGCTCTATCAATGCAGGTATCAGTAACAACGTTAACACCAACAACAATCTTTTTTCGGATATTCGCCGGCCGATGTCATCGCAAGGATTCTCGCTTGACCCCACTGGTTCGGCTAACTATGCTGGGAATGGAGGGCCAGCAAGTGATTACGGCGGTGATTATTATAGCTACAGTGGCGCTTCCGCAAACTCAAATATGCGTTCTCAGAATAGCACATTCAGTACTGACCTCAACTTTTACAATAATTGGATCAAAAGTCTGAATGTCAACGAGCAGATTCTCACCCTCGATCTTCTTTTGAACAGCGTCAGCCCAGATGCATATCTGTATATGAAGACCAAGATGGTGGAGGGCACTAATATCCAAGCTCCAACTGCCATCGCCAATCCTGTATTATCGTCACCGTTGCTTGGGGGCAACCACCAGCAACAGGTCAGACCGTTATCTCCCATTCTGGCTCTGAACCATGAGCCCCTGACCTTAGATAATGTATTGCAGGACAATGCATTCCATGATAACGCAGCAGCAGCTTCGGGTAGTCGAGACTGGAACTCAAATCGCTCTCTCGGATTCTCTTTAGATAGGCCACGGTCTGCTGGTCCACTCAATAATAACAATGGTGCATTTGGTAACGTATATGGAATCCAGCAGAGGAATTATGATGGTGCACAACGTGCAAATTACCAGTTGGATGATCCACCAGCACCTTCTAATAACGCACGTAACCAAGGAAGATTCACATCTGAAATGAACAGGAATTTTGCTGGTGTTGCTGCCGGATTTGAAGATCTGAGCGCCTCTAAGTTGAATGCTCTTTCGACCGTTGCTTCCAGGTCGAAGTTAGATTCATCCAAAAAGAACGCATTTAAAATCGAGGATAGAGGTAGAGCAGGATTCACCTCTAGAGGGCAACCGGGTGCTGCAAGTTTAGTCGGTGGTCATGGACAAGGCATCAAGTATCAAACTTCTTCACAGCCACCACTGGCTAGGACCTCAGGACTCTATGGACATCATGATGTGCCCGCCAGCGATTTGAGCAATTTGTCGATCACAGGTAATGTGGCACATTCCCCAAATGTGTCCAGAGTACTGAACCGGAAAACACCTGGCAAAAACACTCCAAGTGATGAACAGCACTTGAATGCATCTACATTAGCATTGCCAGCTTCTCCTCCACATATACAAGGCACACTGGCAGGTGGTGCATCTAATTATGCGGGTAAAGAGTTGACTGATTCATTGCTTAGGTTGACGTCTTTGAAGAACGTTGTTAAGGGCGAATTGACAGCGGCGACTCCTGGGAAACTGTCTCCACCTAACGCAATGGGATCAAATCACCAGCAGTATTACCAGTCGTTGATGGCCACTCCTCAAACTCCTAAGAACTTGACTAGTGTACTCATGGAGTACAATGCCCAAAGTCCAAAGTCACCTATGCCAAAAGACATCACCAATCCTCAACTGTTAGGAAACATCCCCGCTTGGTTGAAGGCGTTGAGATTGCATAAATATACAGAAAATCTCAAACACTTGACATGGCAGGAATTGGTTGACATGGATGAACCAACTCTGGAGAGTTTGGGTGTTACGACCATTGGAGCCAGGCGTAAACTGATGAAGGCATTTTCTACAGTCAAGGAGAGTGTGTCTGCTGACGGCTCTGAGATGCCTTCTTTTGATTCGGGTAAAGCCACTGAAGAGGACCAAAGTTCTGCAACAGAAAGCAACTCTAGCTAGTTATGGGAGTAAATGTCGCGGAGGATTTGGTCTTTTTCCATGTGTATTTTCGTATATCTAGGTTTTTGTGGTTCTCTTAGAATTTTTCTTAAACTCTTCATTGTCAGCCTCTCGGTGAGAGGACTGTCTACAATACCTCAAAAGTTGAGCCTACGAGGTAAAATACAAACGCATTCGTTATTTTCTTTCACATTCTTTTATTCGATTCGCGATCTTCACTGCT
Source organism: Kuraishia hungarica (assembly GCA_030567555.1). Lineage (NCBI taxonomy): Eukaryota > Fungi > Ascomycota > Pichiomycetes > Pichiales > Pichiaceae > Kuraishia > Kuraishia hungarica. The sequence continues at coordinate 197,115 of JAJLSL010000001.1, forward strand.
GTTTAGATTAATTTTTGCTTACTCATATATTTAAGTCGGATAATATTTCCTCCTCACACAACCCCTACCCCAAACAATTTGTTGCCATTGCAATCTCTCCTCATTTAAGTGAAATATGCATGCGCTGAGGCGACTTTGTGCATGGGCCAATGAATGCAGGTCTTGCAGGGAGTGTCCGAGTACAAAAAGGCGCAGGCAAGAAACGGGCAGATCTACTCGTGCTCTGCGAACTGCACAGGATAACGGCTTTCCCTCTCTCGGATTCGCCGCATAGCAATCGTAGCACCGAGACTAGCGGGCTTAGGTACAAGCAATTGGTGGAATACACAGGGTCTTCTAGAATAACGCTCGACATTTTCTACAACGAGCAAGGTAATCATAGGATTGTCTACATATCGACTCAATAATATATGAGAAAAAACAATCTGTGATGCACCAGCTGCCTTGATTCTGGCTGTATACTCTTTTTAATCGACTACCCCATTCCCTGGAGCGTACCTTCGCTTCTGTCTGCCAAATGCACTTGCAGAGCATCCACCCCACCGCACAGTTGTCAGCCGTTGGAATGCGCATCCACAACCTGGAGAATATTACGCATTGTGCTTGTTTGGCGCTAATCAATTGGGCGATGCACTTCCATGCATGTTGCGCTATCTACGGTAATAACTCACTGGCTGTCGTCTCATTGAACGGTGAGTGAAGCACTCGTATACTAAGAACGGGTGTATGCACTCTCTCACAGCTATTTCATTATACGCTCTACCCTCAAGCATTTCTTTTTGTGCACCTCTACCCCCCCTAGTTAACTAGTAAAACTGTACACCTGCCAGGTTATCTCTGAATAGTCACAGAGAGAGAACGTATACAGTTGTACGTCCTATTAATATTATTCTGCAAAGTTTCTGGGGGTGCATTTTATTCACATTATCAGTCCGGTATAATATTTTTTAAAAATCTTTGAGACCACCAAGCAGATTGCTCTGTTTCTCAAAAGCCACAGTTGAAAGTACTCGTCTTGTTCTATAACATCCATTGTCCCCTTCAGGCCACCAAAACACTTCAACCTCTTTGTCTGTGACTCGGAAATCATAGTGGAGGGGGTTTTTCTCTATCACGATATATTGGTCATCACATCAAAACATTTGTATCATCAGACGTCACCGGGGTCTCTGACGGAAGTCCGAATTTCAACTTTATTGACATCGGATCCTGTTTCCTTTCAGGCTAATCGGGTGCTCTGAAGCAACGCTGCCCTCCCTACAACAACGTAGTCATGACCGTTACGGAGGTGTTGTTGCTTGATAAGCTGACAGGTGATCCCACCACAGGATCTTTGTTGGATTTGCTAACTAGGGTTCACGACCCACAGCAGCAATATGCTGTGGCCCCATTCAGATCTTTCAAAGAGTTGGTGTTAGCCCTGCTGCTGAAAAACAATTATACATACGAAGCATCCACCAGTTCACAGTTGCAATCGGTACCCAACGCTTCTGAAAATGATGTATTTTACACTGTGGTGATCCTCATTAATGATTCTTGCAGACCAGAGAGAGGCAAAGGTATAAATGCACTTACAGTGGAAGATGAGATCAAGTTGCTGAAGTTTCGCTTCTATCACCTAAATCCAACTATTGTGCGGTATAGTGGAACTTCAGATTTGGAGAGTATAGCAGCTGATGTACAAAATAGCATCATAACAACGGACAGATTAATCAAGGACAGGCTGCTACGTGTTCGAACATGGGTGGGATTGGAACCAGAAACACCGAAGAATATCCAGTCTATGCCCAACATGTTGGATACGGATGAAGATCTGGAACTTGAACAATGCTTCGTTGAGCTTCTATTCAATGAGTTTGACTATATGTCTCTGCTGGCCATTCCTAAGGAACGTGATTACTATTTAGAAATCATTCATAGCTGGAGCTTCCCAGCACATAATCTCACCATTGATGAGCTGTTATTTTGTGGTTTTCTCATGCTGTTAAAAGCTGCCCAGCATTGGGCCAAAGGTGTTGATGATGGATACAACAAAGAGCATTTTCTCCCCGATGACAACATATTGCTATGCTTTCTGTTCCAAGTGAGGGACAACTACCGATTGGCCAACCCCTTTCACAATTTCAGGCACGCTGTGGATGTGGTACAGGTGGCTTTTTACAGTTTGCTCAAACTAAATTGTTTCACAGATCCATGTGCTATTGCAGATGATGGAACCCCAGAGCAGTTACACCTGCGTCCGTTTGAAAGCTTCGTCCTCTTAATAGCATCACTGGGCCACGATTTGTGCCATCCCGGCATCACTAATGCATTCCTCGTTTGTCACGAGTCACCAGTCGCTAAAAAGTTTGAAAACGTCTCTGTTCTGGAAAATTTCCACCTCAAGCAATTTCTCAAAATGCATCATTGCTATTCGCCTTTCGGGGTGACAAGATATGATGTGGAGTATTCAAGTAAGCTTATCAGAGATTCGATTCTTGCTACAGATATGGCACGTCATGGCTATTATACAGAGCAAGTTTCGCATTTCATGAGTTTTGACCTGGATCATGAAGAAGACAAATCGTGGAAGAACCCAAGGTGGGAGAGCGCCAGGGTCACGCTGTGTTCTCTACTGATAAAATGTGCCGACATATCCAATGTCTCCAGACCTTTGCCCATATCAGCAAAGTGGGGACTGGCTCTCGGAGACGAATTTGCAGAAATTGCGGCTCTTGAAGATCTCATCAGCGGTAAATCTACCGCAACCTCCATCCAAAGGATCCCTAACATTAAGAACCTTACACCTGAGAAGGCTATAGAGACTGTTCCTGCTCTTAGTAGCAGTCAGCTATTTTTCATCCATCATTTTGCACAGGATTTCTTTGCCAAAATGGGTCATGCCCTGCCCGCATTGGGATTCCTGTCTCATCATATTGACGAAAACATTGCATTTTGGGAAGCAAATGTGAAGAAATAAATTCGAATATTATATCTCATTTGCCCACCGAACACCCTGTTGATATATTAATACTTTTTCACGCTCTTTACGGCTCTTTGACAATTTGCTACAACTCTACATGTTACCCGATTACGAGTCTAAGGTACTTATGCTACTGTGTATTAATGTAGTATACTGCATTCTATTTTTTGATTATATTCTTTTATTTGTAAATCAGATTTTATTTAATTAAGCCCGTACTCCCTTTTCGACTGAGCAGTAAGTTATCGCTATGCGGATCGCAGGCATAATTCCTGTGGTGCATCTAAGTGTGGGGGACCCGAGTCGACTGGCATCTCAGGTTTGCGCGGAGTCAGCCAAGAGCCGCACAAGCCAGAGTCATTCGCGTGAGAGGGAGAAGCAGAACCCTAACCGTTATCTCTAGTTTGGAATTGTTGTCTCTTTTTTTCTCCTCTTCTTCGTGTATTCTTTAAATAGGGTGATTTGCTTAACTGGATAGCAGAATTGCAAAATCATTTGAACTCGTTCTGATCGTATACATATTATTCTGTTGCTCAACATGTTTTCAGCTGTTAGACTCTGTACTAGGGCCGCTGTGCCAACGGCTGCAGGCATCACTCGTGGTCTGATGATGAAGAACCTCCCAGTGTTTGCCAGATACAACTCCACTGCCTCCAACAAAATTAACCCAGACTCCATTGTGACCAAGTTCTCTGAAGGTCCTCTCACAATTAAGTACACCAGTGAGCATGAATGGATTGCTGCTCACCCTGATGGAACTTCTTTCGTGGGCATCACCAAGTACGCTGCTGATTCCCTCGGAGACGCAACCTACATTGAGCTTCCAGATGTTGCTACCACCGTTGAGCAGGGTGACTCTGTGGGATCGGTTGAAAGTGTTAAGTCTGCATCTGAGATCTACTCCCCAATTGCCGGAGAGGTTGTTGAGGTGAACGAGAAGCTGCATGACTCTCCAGAGCTCATCAACGCTGACCCCATGGGTGAAGGTTGGATCGTCAAGATAAAGGCCTCCGATCTTGCACAGCTGAAGCAAGGTGAATTGCTGGACGAGGAATCTTACCAGAAGCTACTGGAAGAACATGAGTAAGCGCCGTCATTGCTTCCTGATATAGCTGTATAATTGCGATAAGAATATGAACGTTGGTGCTAAAATACAGGCTACAGACAAAGTAAATCTTTCCTAAATAAATATATACATTAGATGACAACAGCCCTATATAACTAGTTACCTTGCGATTTTTCCCATTCCTTGGCCGTTTTGGTCTTGAGTTGTAAAGCATGCACTCCTTTCTCTTTCAGCTCTTCATCTAGTAGCTTATACACCATTCTATGCCTTGTCGGCTGGTTCTTTCCTTCAAACTCTTCCGAAACAACAGTAAGCCTGAAATGAGATTCTGTCACATTGGTTGCTCCGCGAATACCAGCATGGTGAGCGTGCTTGTATGAATCATTGTCAATTGTGAAAAAACTTGGTTTTAAGCTGTCTTCTATCTTTGACCGTATCGAGTGTTCGATAGCACCACCCTCTAAGGTTTCCGTAGCTTCTGATGACATTTGTGTCAGACGAGGTAGAAAAGTAGACACAGCTCTGGAACCAACCAACTGCCTAGTCACAGATCTGTAAACAGGCAACATTCCCTTACAGTTAGTCAGTTTCTTGCCTGTGTCTTGGTATTCTTTTGATAACATCAAATTAATGGCGAAGTTGTGCAAACTGCTGTGCCTTAGGGGCCCCTCTCTACGTACAGTGTGCTACACGATGGATGTTCTCAGTATCTCTACACCAACACCAAGCGAGCTTGCAGCAGTGGTGGAAGCAAGGAGCCAGAACAGTCTGCCTATGCGCCTTGCCTGCCTTTTACTGTCGGCTGCAAAATCGGTTCGCGCACTGCTCAGCTCATCTCAGCTCAGCTCAGCTCAGCGCAAGGGGCGGGGAGATCACCGGATGGTGCCCAGGTACAGCCTGCCTAACGGCAGCACTTTACTATTAATACATCAGAAGGAGAAGCCCGCTCATACACAGGATCAGAAGCCAAAGAACAACAAACCTCAGCTGTCGTATTTTCTAATGTTGACTGTGTTGGGTCTCTTTGTCGTAGACGAAAGCTTCCAAAAGCTTCACACCGTAAAATGCAAGCTTAATCTGCCTTGTGAATCCCGCCCACTCCGAAGCCTGGTGCATAGCCTTAGCTATTGATGGACAGGCCACAGGTCATCAAGCTGTCACTGGCCACCGGCTCATCAATGGGCATTAAGGTGCAGTTCCATCGAATAGAGAGTAGGAGTTACAGGGAGAGAGGCAGGCTAGCCTCATGATCCTCCTGCACCAAAGCACCGCCTTCTCATTTATGGGGATCTTTTTGCAGGCAATAGGCAGGAGAGATAATCATGCCTCCTCATGTATACATGTAGTTTGCAATCCAATTTTTCTTTTTTTGTTCGGGAAATTAAAAAAATCAACTGAATATAATCTTCAAAGGCGATATTTGAGCTATTATTTCAAGTCACTCACAATAAAATATCTGTAAGGGATATCTTTGATTTATTTCGATTGCTTGTGCGCAGATCACTGCATAACAGTTAACGTTCACGTGTTCATAAACTCCTCAGAGGGTATCTTAAGCGCTCCGAGTCTGATTTTGTGAGGAATTAAAAAATACAACCAAACGCTCCGAATAGCAACGTTTAATATGTCATCGTCAACACCATATGATCCATTTGAGCCCCAGGGCACCTCCGGGCCAAACTCACATGCCGCTTTGCAACAAGAGATGGATGCCGCACTTGGCAACATGAGAAACAACTTGGCCAAGGTAGCAGAGAGAGGCGAGAACCTCAACAATATTGATGACAAGGCCAACAACCTCGCCCAGAGTGCTCAGGGCTTTAGAAAGGGTGCTAACCAGGTTAGAAGACAGATGTGGTGGAAAGATATGAAGATGAGAATGTGTATAATTCTTGGTATCATCATTCTTCTCATAGTTATCATCGTTCCAATTGTTATTCACTTCAGTTGATTTGGATCAATTCTTTTAATTACGGATTAGGCTCTTTCTATTTTTTTATGTTGTTTTTTTTCCTTTTGGTCTTGACGTTGCTGTTTTTTTTGAGGCATGCGGCATCTGCAAAGTGAGTCCGATGCGACTTCGATTCTTGGCTACCAAGGTGATTGGGGACATGTGTCCTCCAGCGGCCTTGTGGAGGGCCGCCATATACGTAAATATATACTATATGTGAAACAAAGTGTATATAATGATATGATAATCTATTATTAATACTCAAATATACAAATAACGAAACGTATATATACTCTCAGATGCATCACTTCCGTAGGCATCTTTCCCCTCCCTCTGCCAAAGAAATATCTAAAGTGCGAAAAATCATATGATGTAGCCATTCAAAGTGTCTTCCCTCAGTCAGCAGTGATCGCCTGAGTCTCAACTGTGCTCTCTACAAAATCTCTCTTGACCCCATTCTCAACGCCATTTGACTGATGTTGCAGCGCCTCTTGCACTGTAGCCATCCTGGAAACGAGCTCCAGGATTCTTCTTATCATTGGCAGGTTGAGCCATGCTGGAACATACGCCTCTACCCTTGTGAATGGACGGAGACTAATTCTTCTAAATGGATCTTCGAAATGTCCCTCGGCGTTTATAGGCTCGAAGAAATCATCATTTCCACCATGTGACTTCACCTTGTTGGCAACAGCCTGAAGGACAGCTGGTGCAATTGGTGTTTCATAGTCAGCGACATAGTACTGTGAGATCAGCTTCTGGATCTGACTTGGTTTCAGCTCATAACAGATCTCGTAGATGATCTCGATGTCATCTGGAGTGTTCTTCCTCAGCTGCAACAATTTGGCAGCCTGGAGGAGATGTACTAAATAAGATGATCCCTCCTGGATGTCGTGACTCTTACACCATTCTTCTAATCTGGTAACATTGTAGTTGAGCTGCAAACCTCTCTTCCATGACAAGAAATTTCTTCTCATGATAAGATCATTAAAACACAATGCATCCACATATCTCAGCAGCTCAATAACCACCTCATTGATAACAGGGCCTTCGATGAAGTAGGACTTCATGGACCAGTACACAGAGTTGAAGAAAGTCAGGATGTCATCCATCTTGTATTGGACATTCTGTGAGAACACCTTTGACAAGAAAGGAGACGACTCAGGAGCCATAAATCCGGGTAAAGATTGTGACAGTACAACAGCAGAAATACACTTCTTCTCCAGGTCCTTCTCCATCTTCTTCATCCACATGTTGTAGATATTGTAAGAAAGTGACTCAAAGTCCTCCTTCACAACGGCAACCAACTTCAGGTACTCGTCGTATTCAGACTCAGTCATCTCCTTGGATATGCTGTCATTGGCGATAATAGTTGACTGAGCATATGACACAAACGAATAGAGTTCGTGAGTGTTGGAGAGCCAGAATGCACCATGTGAAATGACCTCATCGTCCTTAAGTATAGATACAGTAGACTGAATCTCAGACAGCACTTCACCAAGGAAAGTCTCACTCTCTGCTGTAAGTCCAAGTCTCCACATATCACTGAGAATGATGATGATGATTCTAGCGGGGAACAGAACTTCCTTACGTGTCAAGTCTGCAGCAACGCTTGCTGGTGGAATACGCAGTGCCTTGAGCAAGCCATCAACCACCTCCTTGTGCAGAGTTCTGGAATCCTTAAGAAGCTTCCATATTTCGGTATTGACAGTCTCCATATCATTCTCCTCTGCCTGAGAAGCACTGACCGCGGATACTGGCCGCACCTTGAAGGCTGAGCCATCTGTGGCACCATTCCAGGACATATCTGGAGAACCAACAGTACGAGAAGCAGGGCCTCTTGGACCAAGACCGTTGATTTTGACATTCTGCAGTTGTTGCTGAAGCGCCAACAATTCACCCTTGAGTTGGACAATGGTTCCATTGAGAGTATTAGTCTCCTCCTTGTGTTTGTCAAGCTCGGCTCTGGTCTGAGTAAGTTCTTCTATGTTGGACGCAACTTCCCCCTTAAGAGACTTCTGTAATTCCAAGAGCTCAGCAACCTTGGCACGCGCAGACTCATAGTCAGTTTTTGACTTGTTCAGATCATTAGTGAGCTGGCTGATGGTGCCAAGATGGCCATTGGTGGTAGTTGTGAATTCTACTTCTCTCTGTTTGCTGGCCTCCCTTGCAGCAGTGGCTTTATCCACAACAGCCTTGAGATGTTCGATCTGTGTAACAAGCTCCTTGTTGGCATGGATCTTGCTGGTAAGAGACTGTGTGAGCTCAATGACCTTGTTTTCCAGGTTGTATTGAACTCGTTTGAGGTGATTGACGGACTTAGCCTCAATCTTCAACTGTTTAAGTTCAGCAACAGCCATTCTGCGACGGAAACAACTTTGAACAAAGATAGTTCTCTTACGGAGGTTACGGTGGTCCTTCTTAGCAGAAAAAGTTCTCCACGATCTTTGGAGCACAAGAGCAGCTTTCTCGTGTCTCAACCTCAGGGCCCAGAGTCTGGTTTGATAACCACGGATAGCCGACTGAAGAGTGAGCACAGATCTTTGGGTGGAAGTGTATTTGGCACGAGCCATAAATCCTCTTGCAGCAGTCTGGATTAACGTAGCAGCATTGTACTCAATCTCCCTTTGCACTCTGAGACGAGTGATCTTTCCTCTGGAAAGTGTCTGCAACAAAACCAAGGATTTGTGTGCGGCTTGGTATCTGCTATGGTAGTGAAGCATACGTAAGTTCTTCTGGAGAAGCACTGCAGAGCGGTGCAACTTGTCGGAACGCAGCTTCTCTAAGTAAGCCAACATACCTGCCTTGAAGAAAATCTTAGTGTTTCCCAGCTGATATTTATCTGGATCTTCGATTGTTCCCTTAAGCAGCTTATCACACAGACCATGAACATCCTCCTGAGTAGCAGAACCTGAAACTACTTTTGCCCAATCATGTGAGCTCAACAGGATATGGTATCTGTCGGCAAACTCAAAGTAAGTCCATCTGGATGGGAAACCTGCACAAGAGATTCGAATCGTCTCCAAAACACCACAGGCACGCAACTGGGACAGAACCATGACTGGGTCAAACTCCCAGGCCTTCTTCTGCTCGTTTGGCTTGATACATCTGATGTAGTGGACGTTTGTTGAGTTGATGGTCGTCATTAACTCGATCAACGAGTTCTTGAATATAGATCCCAAAGTTGGTTTCTTTGCCACACTCTTACCTGGACGGCCGGTTGCAGCTTGCTCAGCCTCGAGTTTCTGGGCATTCTTGTCAACGGTAGAAAGGATAGACAATAACAGCTCATTAGAAGAGGATTTCAGTGTCTCGAGATGACCGTCACTGACAGTGTCCCTGTTCTTCTCAATAAACCCTTCAATGTCATAAGTAACATCAAGAGCATAGTGAGCCACAACAAACTTGGAGTTACCAAATCTGGGCTTCTTGAAAACCTGGTCTGTAGGAGGCTTGGCAAGAGTCTGGTACATCTTTTCAATCCATGACTCTTCGTTACCAGATGGAAGTCTTGATTCTTCATCCAGTAATGAAAGGATACCCAATCTCTGCTCAATAAGAGCAATACAAGGTTGGTTATCAGAAAACTCAATGAAAGACCATTCGATCTGCTCTTTGATATACTCCTCCTGTTCAAGTTTGAACACATGCTGGTTGAACTCTTGCTGGAGCTTTTCGTTAGCATAGTTGATACAGAACTGTTCAAAAGAGTTCTTATCGAAATGCTCGAAACCATAAATATCAAGAACACCAATAAACGAGTTGATATTCTCAGAAACATGTGGTGGACAAAGGTCAGAGTTCACATACTCCACCAGCCAATCAAACAATGCAGCATAAATAAATTTGCACACAGAGTCACGAGCAACAGTGGCCTGTTGGTGGTTCAAGCTGGAAACGATCTTCTCTGAGCGTGTGACTATCTGTTTTTTCACAGTCCATTTGCTGAATTCGGAGGGATCAATACCCAACAGATTACAAGCCTTCACCAGATTGGGTTCTTCAGAAGAAAGATGGGCATCGTTTCTGGTTTTCTGGATCTCAATGTTACCTATGTGAAGAAGAGCAGCAAGAATCCTGTATATTTCGCTCTGTTTCTGGTCGTCCACACCAATCAGTCTGAGTGCATCAGCGGTGTCCCTAAATTCTTGTGCATCGTCAACTCCAGAGATCTTCCACTCACCACCTTGGTTGAGGTAGTAGAAATCTTCAACCTCTGTCAAAGAAAACTCTTTTTTGACCTCTGGACTAAGCCCGCTCAGCATCTGGTAGAAGATGTGATAATTTCTCTCCACCTTTGGCTGGAATACCAGTCTGGAACGCTCCAACAAGTATGTTCTGATCCTTGCACCAATGATGACAATATCTTTGTCAAAAAGGATTTCCAAATACTTTCCGAACCTCGACGAGTTGTCGTTTCTAGTTGTCTTGGCGTTACCAAATGCCTCCATAATGGGGTTTGTTGCCAGGATCTGCTTCTCAGTCTCGGACATGTCATGCTGGTTGTTGTCTGATTCCACAGAGGCAAAGTATCTCATGATGTATTTGGCTGAAACAGTCTTACCAGCACCGGACTCACCGGAAACCACAATAGACTGGTTCTTGCCATCAGCCTTCATACATCTGTAGGCATCCTCAGCGATGGCGAACAAGTGAGGTTCTAACTCACCACGTCTCTTGCCAGCGTAAGCCTGGATTATATCTGGAGAGTAGAGCTGATCGATTCTCTGGAATGGATTTGTAGCAATGAGAACAATACCAGAATACGTGTAGATGTTCAGTTGGGAATAACGTACCCTGATGGCGTTGAGCACAGAAGGCTCGTTAAGATAAGAGAGGTTGGTGAGATCCTCAGCAGCTTCTAAGATGGGAGGGTTTCTCAGCAATGGCAGGTCCATATTGGTCTCGCTCAACGAACCTGTCTCTACGTTGAACGTCCTTCCATCTTCTGCTGTCAACTCTAACTGGTATCTAGAGTTCTGATTTGTATGCTTTGACACCTCTACACCGAGCCACCCCTCCTTATCATCAGGCAACCAACAACGGCTAAATAAAGGAAATATATGTTAGAACCCTGATCTGAGTCTGAGCTGGAACGAACCAGAACACAGTAATCACAAAGTAAAAAGTATTGCACTTACGTTCCTACTTCATAAGTAGAGGCCATGACGAAAACGATTGTGTATGTGTCGATGCGCCACTTATAGCCGGTCTAATCAAAGGTGTCTCAAATATTGATCTAGATCAAACAACGACTAAAAAAACAATATATACACCTATGAATGACCTAAACACACGTGTTAATAAAAGAAGGCAATCAGCTCTATTCTATATCCACTTGTATCCGCCTCTTTACGCTCTCTGCCGTTCTTTCAACGGATTCGTGGTAAAGGATCTTGAAAGGCTCTACCTCAGGTGTTTCCTTTGCGTGCCAGACCACGCCCGAGACGCGCTGGGCACCGTATTCTGTTTTCGTGCAAGTCGTTTGTTACAAAGATTTGTTTTTGTTTTGTTTGTGGACGCACGACTCAAGGGACTATTCAGCCCCAAAACTCGGCCCAGACGCTTAGGCAATGCTAGAAAGGGGGTGAGAATAGTCCTCCCAAAGCAAGGAGAAAGAAATCTCCAAAAAAGAAAAATCAAAATGCCGTCGTGATTTGTGGAAAAATACAGACGATATCAATGTAATGTATCTATATAGTTTGGGTGCCGTGGGCATTTTATTACATATGTGCAATGATTGTGTCCTCTTCTCTCTACCCCGATCTAGAGCCTTTATACAATAAAGGCGCAACGTTAACGTGAATTGGTCCCTTGGCCCAGTTGGTTAAGGCATCGTGCTAATAACGCGGGGATCAGCAGTTCGATCCTGCTAGGGACCATTCTTTTTTGCATTTGCGTATTTATTTTTAGCAACTTAATTACAATCTATTAACTAACCGACATTGTGTTTGAAGAAGATAATTGTATTACATTTTTTAGACCTTTTTGCTGAGCAAACTGTGGTGTTACCGTTGTTTTGGATATCTTTTCTACATCTCATAGCTTCTGATTATCGGAACTTTCTCCCTCTTCCACCTCCAAAAGTTCTACTCGTATTATAACACCTACCGATGATTCATCTATACCTAGTGAACTATTGGAAATTTTTTGTTTCATTACCCAGCGCACACTTTTCACATCCATCTGATCGTAATTAAATCGAGAAAGATATCCGGTCAAATCCAAACTAAAACCACCTGGCAAGGATATCTTAAAATCAGAGTTGCTTAAAGAAATAAATCCACTGAAAAAATCAAGCTTATATTCATAGCCTTGAGAGAAGATATATTTAGACAAACTTTCAGCGTTTGTGAAAAAGGCTTGTCTTTTCACCTGATCTTTAGGAATATCTAGACTATCTATATCACTCATCTCAGAGAGATTTTCTACCAGAATATGGATACCATCAGTGGACTCCTCTACATCGTCAGTTCCTAGTTGTGACACAGCAATAGTATTAAAGCTGCTCAGGACTTTCCCATATAGATACGGTTTTTCAGCATATAGGTCGCCTTCAACACTTGGATCTACCGCCCATTTAAAGATACTTAAACCCGCATTAGTCCCCACAGGAAGAAAGTCGCTTATGGGACCATCAAAATCATTCCCAAAGAGTAACTCATCTCCGGATATGTCGTATTTAGGTGTGAAATGGATCTCGAACGAAATGTTTACGCCCTCCCTCTCAGATGACTTTAGATAAGGGCCGATGTAAGCAGAGTTACTGTCATGCTCGTGTGATCCCACAAACCCCCTGATCCTAGCAAACAATTTGATTCTTCCAATAGCAGATTCAAACTCTACAGGCTTTTCGGAGTTCACGGGAACTGTCTTGTAGGCAGAGTCAGGTGTATATGTTGGAGCCGCAGATAGTCTCAGGCAAAACTTGGACGCTGATGTGGCGCTTGCAGCTTGCTGTGTGTTGTTCTGGGACCACCACCATGACATATTGGGGGTCTACTATTATTATGGACGGTGCGTCGGATACAAGATTCTGATAAAAAAAAATGAGTCTCGCTTTTTATTTCAATCGATCACATTGAAAAAAAGACCTGAAGGTAGTTGTCACCATGCGATGTGTAGAAGAATAGAGCAGTAGTAGGCATACATTAGCCAGCAGGAGATCTCTACGATTGTATCTCTGTGATTGTCCTCACAGCTTCTCTTCGTACCTTTTGAGGTCAAGGCAATGCAAAGCAAAGCACAGCATCAGCGCTTACTGCATACGGACATACCTATCAACTCACAAGCAGCCGTTGCGCTCTGCCATGGCCCTCGGCCAAAAGAGTGCGGCCCCCAAGAGGACAGGTGTATGGATGATGTGCGCCGATACCAAAACATGCATCGGCCAGTCGGGAATGCACCGCCATGAATGTGCCCAGATGGTTCTGTGCCCTTGTAAATCGCTCACTCCCCACACTCGCCCCGCACCACTACCCCGAAAAAAACGGAGAAAGTAGGAGGCACGCAGAGGCAGTCTTCGGATGACTATCGTGCATCGCCAGGACGCCAAACTTCTAAGCGGATGCAAACCCTAACCACCACCTTTGGGGGACAGGAGAGGATGAAGCTCCCACTGCGAGGTGTGTGGTCCGAGGAGAAACGTCTATTGAAATACCGAACTTAAGGAGCGGTCTAAGGGATTTGTGGCCGTGTTCCCTGTAGTTTTTTTGTCACTTTTGTACTGTTTTTTTTTGTTCTTTCGTTCGCTGAGACGTAACTGGCCGCCACAGGTGCCCTCGTTTTCGCCCAAACTCCTGAGCGTTCACTTTGACCAATATGGTGAGGGTCTATCCGATATCATGTGTTGAGTGCCGAAGGCGGAAGATCAAATGTAACAAGGTTAGCCCACACTGTAACCAGTGTATCAGAAGGAATGCAACTTGTGAATATCCAGATACTTTCCGTTCCATAGAGGTGGAGACACTTATCGAGAATGATCCGAAACCCCTGTTGGAAAAGCGGGCATCTTATATAGGCAGCAGAGAAGGTAGCAAGGAACTGGAAGATGTCGAGGCCAAAAGACCATCCTTAAGCGGAAGTGGAACTCCCTCTTTAGAAAATACTGTTTCAGGCAAGAAGGCCAAACAAGAAGGAGAAGAGGCAAATTTTCAGTATATCAAAGCCGAGGCAAGCGATGATCACATTACGGCGCCCCAAGATGAGGATGTCGCAGATATCATCAACGTTCTGCACAAGCAAAACAATATTCTCAAACTGCAGCTCAAGGATATGAAGTTGAAGATGAGAAAAAGAAGAGCTGGTTCGAACTCTGAGAATTCCATGAATTCCAAAAATGACGATGATGACGAAGGTGGTCTGCAGCTTGAACCTGGTGAAAGGTATTACGGGCCAAACTCTACTCAGTTCATGATCAACTCGGCTAATAATAATGAACTTTCTTCGGAGTTGGACAAGTTTTTGAGAGTCAAAAGACAGATACGGCAGAAAAGAGAACTGCCCATCTTGATTGATCTCAGTGCATACGGAGAAGGGCGTTCTGCAAAATCCATGAGACAAGCAGAAACATCCCCTGAAAACGTGGAGCTAATCGTCAAGGTTGTGAGACGTTTTTTTCGCTACAAGACTTATTACAACAATTTCATCTCTGAGAAGAATCTTCTTGTGTTTCTCAGTAACTACACAAAGATTAAGGACTGGTCTAACGATGATGACCTGTTGTTGACCCTGTCTATTCTCATCTCCACCTTGAGAAGTTTGGATCCTAATGATTCTTTGCTTGTTGAGAACAACATAAGCTATAAAGACCTCAGGGGACCACTCTATAAGCAGTACATCAATTTGAAGAATGGTATATCTAACGAAACCGTGAAGAGTTTACAGGCTTATATCCTGGAGTGCGAGGATCTGTTCTACAATGACCAGATTGAAAAAAGTTGGACTCTTCTCTTCAGAATCGTTAGTGCTGCATATTCCCTTGGTCTTCATGTTTATGATCAAAGAATTGTCAACACTCTTAAGGATGAAGGTACTGGAGACGTGGACAGTTCTAAGAATGTTGAGATCATTCAGAATCATCCAAAGACTTCGGTCTGGCTTACTATCAATTTTATCTCAGCTGTTTTGTGCTCAGTCCTTGGAAGACCCAATCCTGTCACGTTTAATTTTCAACCTTTGCTTCGAAACTGTGAAATCAGACTCAACTACAAGATTGGTCTTTCTGAGCTCACCAAAAGATCAACGAACATGTTGATTGAGAGCTACAAGGTGTATATAAATTATGACAAAGTGTTGGATATCGACATTCAATTCGAAAGCGAGTTGGCTGTGTATGAAAAGATTCTCACGGATACTGGTGTGATCAGGAAGCAAATGAGAAATCTTCAGCAGTGCAGTTACATCAAGTTACCGGTGAGGTTAGAAGGTGACAGCGAGTACGATGAAAGGGCTAAGAAACGCAGGAGGACGTCAAAGACAAACTCTCAACTGGCCCTTAATGCAATTCTCAATGAGTTCCCGGCTGATTTCAGGTTCACCATTTTGAAGCCATACCCAGGTGAACAGCGCGATTATTGTCTGCTCCAGACCGACTGTGAAACACTCTGTGATGTAATCCTCCTCTACTGCAATAGGGCAAAGCTTCACCAACCTTTTATGGAGAAGTACACTAAGTCTGTAGAGATTGCTCTTGACTCCGTGTCGCACATTTTGGTTCATTGTGAGACGCTGTGCCTCATCCTTGAGGAGAAGGTCCACACCACGAACTTCCACGCTATTTACCCGCTCTTCTATCACTTTGTGTATCAGGCATTTGTGGTGATGTACACATTTTTGCGTCTGGGTTACAATGTCCTCTGTACCCAACATGCCCAAATCGCCGCTATTCGCAGTCAGTTGCTCAAGGTTTTTCAGTTGGTTGGTGTGGAGTCATGGAAGCCCAGCTCTGTGAGAATCGTGCAGTACATCAATGAGATGTCAGGCACTTTCCTGAAGTTGTATGATGACAAGATGGCAATGGAGGCAGAGGCAAGGAACCATCACCTTAGCAACTTCCATGATGCCCATTTCGGGGATCATAGAACTGCACAGCATGGTTTTCCATTTGAGAAGGCTCATAATTTAGGTCCTAATTCTCATCAGATCCAAAGCCAGAACCAGAACCAAGGACAGAGTCAGAATAATGACCAAGGGGATCAGCCATTGTCTATGGGTGCTCGTCCAACATTCCGCCATATGCCTAATTCTGCTCCTGATGTGAGGACTCCTACCAGCAGCAATGCTCCATATGTTGCTGATGATCACAGAACAGAAGACAGGGATTTTGGTAGTCAGATTTTCCACGATCATCGTGCTGGTGATGTCATGATGCCAAGTAGCTACCACGGTATGCCATCCCGTCCCGATGATACAAATCCGTTCTCGAGCTTCGCCACCTCTACTGCTGCCACGAGTGCCATGTCAAATGGTCAGTTGCCAAACAGTTATGATTGGGTAGGAACAGACGAGATGTCTACAGAGTTTGATGCGGTGCTATTGCAGGATCCTTTCAGTATCCAGCAGCCTTGGAATTACTCTCACCAGCGGCCACAAGCACCACCGGGTCCCCTTCGTCCCGATCAGATCACTGCAGAGTTTGATTATAATAATAATGGATCTAGTTTAGATATGGGTTCCCAACATATAGGTTCATATAGTCAAGTTGACGGTGAGAGTGTGGACTCTCTATACGGACGTGACTGGGGTCCATGAGCCTTGAAGGGCCCCTGTTCAAGATCTTGAGGAAGAAGAAGAAGAAGAAGGCTGTTATGACTAATTATTTCATGAAATTGTTTATTCGTTTTTTTTTATCTTACAATAATTTATTTCCCTCTTGTATAAAACAAACAAAATTTCTATTTCGTTTATTGATAAGTGTTGATTACAAATGGGGCACCCGGCAGTTTCCTATGTACAGTAATATGCGGGAGATTCTGGCTTCTTGGATTGGACCGCATGCATGCCAGCGCTCTGCCATCGTCGAAGAGGAGAAGCTTTGGAATAGTTAAGTAGACATAGCATAATCGTCTTGGAACAACCATGAAATAAAGCCCAATCTGGAATAGTGAGGAGTTTTGTTATTTGCAAAATCTGTAATCATGAGTTCATCAGCGCCTTATATCAAGTCACCGTTGGTGGAGTCAGTGCCTCTCTCCAAACTAGCAGGGTACCGTGTGTTCTTGAAATATGAGTGTACTCAGCCTTCTGGAAGTTTCAAGAGCCGGGGGATGGCACATTTAGTATCCGAAAAGATTAAATTGGCTTCAGCTACAAACAAAAAGGTTCACATCTATTCGTCCTCGGGGGGGAATGCGGGATTGGCCGTGGCCGTGGCCGTATGGTCGCATAGGCGGTCTTTTGACTGTAGCTGCACCGTTGTTGTACCAGAGACCACTAAACTCAGGATGAGGCAGAAAATTGAGGCAACGGGTGCCGAAGTGATTGTCCATGGTCAGCACTGGGGAGAAGCAGATACCTTTCTCAGGGAAGAGTGTATGGCCAAGGTTTCGAGCGATACAATTGCAGTTTATTGTCATCCATTCGACGACCCCATTGTGTGGGATGGTCATGCAACTTTGATCGATGAGATAGTACACGAGCAGCTTACCGAGGACAATCTAAAACGTTTAAGGGGTATTATATGCAGTGTGGGTGGTGGAGGTCTATACAATGGTATCGTTCTTGGCCTGGAGAAGAATAACTTGGTTGAAAAAGTGCCTGTGATTGCGATGGAAACCGTCGGTGCACCAACCTTGTACAATGCATTAGCAGAGAAGCAAGTAGTCCACCTAGAGTCAGTCACTTCTTTGGCCACCTCTTTAAACTCGCCATATATTTCTGCCAAGAGCCTTGAGTTTGCTCTCAAATACGGTAGCAAGTCGATATTGGTAACAGATAGCGATGCCATTGAGAGTGCAATTAGGTTTACAGATGACCACCAAGTGATTGTTGAACCAGCATGCGGAGCTGCACTGTCTGCCGTTTACAAAAACCTTACACGTGCTGTTTTGGGCAAACTAGCTGAGGATGATATTGTAATAGTCGTTGTGTGCGGCGGCTCGGCCTCAACGTTCGATGACCTCATAGCCATGAGAACCCTCGTGGAGAAATAGATGGTTCACTTGCAACGTATTCTGCTGATGGTATACTAGTTAATCATATTAGACTCTTGGCAGGATGCTCAATTTACTGTAAAACATATAGAGGCTTATGTCGGTTCTAGGAGTCGCATGTCACAAGCGGCCAATCGTAGATGCATGGGGGTAACAGGTTCCCGAGTGCTCGCTCGCTGAGACATGCATGCTACAGCCCATATCCTCCTTAAGAAACGATAGATAACAGAATTCATGCCTATAGCAATGTATGGCATATACGGGTACGACGTTATACCTCAATGATGTGACTACCTCATGTACCATTTGACCCAATCTCCGTAAAAGAAAAATGCTCAAAGGAGCTCTGCCGCGTAGCGCTTGCATGCTTCCCGCTCAAGTCCCGCAGGAACTTGCTCTGATCTAGCATATATGCAGTACGACGGGTAGCGTGCATTAAGATGACGGTTACATGCTGCAAGTGCTTGGTCGACCCCCTAAGCTCTGGTATCAAGAGACACAGCCTTCTTTCTCAAGATGATCCAATCACAGACGGTCCCCTGCCTTACGCACATTTGGAACAGTGCTAAAAAAGGAGCTACTGTTCATGCTTGCCTCGATTCATATTGCTTGCCTTTGTCGCCGGTGAGATACTATGTGCGTATTCTAGATATTGAACAGTGGTGCAGTAGTGACGGCTGACAAGGACATCGACATGCATATGTGAGGCGCTATCAATAGTGGACCGGGGAAAAACGATGATGTCGTGCCATACATTCGCACTCGCAAATGTACCCCGAACACATCGCCGCCAAGCTTATCATCCTGCAGGCTCGAGCGATTGTTGTGGTATATAAAGGGGGTGATCCACTCTCATTTCCTCGGTAGAAAAGATTTCAGAAACCACACAAGGGTAATATCTTATTCTTGTATCAATCGTCGTTCCATCCGAAAGGTTTACTTACAGCCATGTCTGAAGATTTGACTATTGACCAGCCAAAATCACACAATGGCTTTGATGTTGATAGTTTTACAAAGCCCCCTGCTCCTATCAGAGGTGGCATTGTGACTAGGCAGCCTCGATCCAAGGAGGACATGCAACCACCTTATCAATTCGAGTGGGATATACCTGAGAATGGTGCTTATGGATCATGCATTGATTCTCTAGGCTCTTTTCTTGGAATCTTTGGTATGATCCCATGTTGTTGTTGTCCCAACCCTTATAAGGAGGTGCAGCAGGGTTTCGTTGGAATGATCACCAGGTTTGGGCAGCTCTACAAGGGTGTTGATCCCGGTCTTGCCAGGGTCAATATTCTCTCCGAGAGGCTACGTGTTGTCTCTGTCAAGATGAAGATCACAGAGATCCCTCAGCAGTCTTGTATGACAAAGGATAATGTTGGTATTTCCCTCACCAGTGTTCTCTACTACGCCATAACAGAACCCCAGAAGGCGATCTTTGAAGTTGATAACATCGATAATGCCCTCATGGAGAGAACCCAAACTACATTGAGACATGTGGTTGGCTCCAGGAATCTCCAGGACGTTATCGAACGCAGGGAAGAGATCGCCGAGTCCATCCAAGAGATTATCGCTGACACTGCTGTTTCTTGGGGTGTACATGTTGAGAGTATCTTGATCAAAGATATGCACCTCCCTAATCAAGTTTCTCAATCTTTGTCTCTGGCTGCAGAGGCTAAGAGAGTTGGAGAAAGTAAGATCATCGCTGCTAGAGCTGAGGTTGAGAGTGCCAAGCTAATGAGAAAGGCGGCAGATATACTTGCTTCTAAACCTGCCATGCAAATCAGATATCTTGACGCAATGCAGAATATGGCCAAGAATGCCAATTCCAAGGTCATCTTCATGCCAGGTCAAGGTGAAATCGAACATCTGGCTGTTGCTAACTCCCAATTGACTGAGCGTCAAAGTGCCGCGGTTAATGAACCCGTTCAGGTTGAAGATCCTTACAGCGGAGGCGGCATGCCCACTGCAAAGCAGTTCGCTGACGTCTTTGCGATTGATGAGGCCCGCGGTTCTTGAGAATCTACGTTGCTGATTCTCCTCTATTTCTACTCCGTGTGACTTGAGATCTACTACTCTGGGTTATATGTTTTCTTTTATTTTTTTTGTATTTACGTATGGCAGGAGCTTTTTCAAGCGAATTGGATTAATGTGTTATGATAACGGTTTCAATAATATTCATATTTTAATGATCAGGTAGTCAATTACAACAAATCGTAGTCGATAAAGTTAGAAGAGGCATGCCCTTGCACTTATTTTTGGCCCCGCACAACTCATATTCGGTAGTGGCACTACGTTATTATACTTCAGGACATGTATATCTCCGGATAAGCGGAATTTCCCTCTCAAATAAGTATCTTAAAATTGTTTCAACGAAAGATATTCTTTCTCGACCAGTTGTGTTCATGTTTTCACTGAGGTTATAGTTACTAATATGCAGAGACAGTCTTCAGGTATCTTCTCCCAAGGAGACCAGCTCCTTCAACAACTGCGGCACTATGACCAGGCGAAACACCAGCTATTACAGCAGCAGCAAGCACAACAATTACAAAAGCAGCAGAGCCAGCAACTAAACCAACCGCAGAGACAACAACACCAACAACAACAACAGCAGCAGCAGCAATGGCAGCAAGCTCCTGAAAGCGTTTCACAACCCACGCCTGGGCTGGAACTCTTTGCTGATCGAAAGGGTCCAAATTTAACTCAGTATCAACGAGAGCCTGAGAGTAAGGATGGCGCAGATGCGGCAAACGATGATAACGAGGCGGATGACGACCATATCTATGGCTCAGAAACGGACTTGCAGCCTCGTGTGCAATATTATACTTCTCTGAAGATTTTGAACAAGAAACCTCAATATGTACCTCCAATCAACTTCTCTCTTGTGGAAGATGGAATCTACCGTTCCGGGCACCCTCAGCCGAACAACTTTGATTTCTTGAGTGCCCTCCACCTCAAGACGATTATATATCTAGGAGATAAAACCGATAACTACGATTATTATAAGTGGATTGCATCAACGAAAGATAGGCGCCAGGGGGGTATCAACTTCCAGTATTTCAAGATGAAAGCATCGGTAGAACCGTTGATGTACAATGACGAAAAATCATTGACCAATGCATTGAATTTAATTTTGAACAAGGATAACTATCCTATATTGATACATTCGAATAAGGGAAAGCATCGTATTGGCGTGGTGGTTGGGTTGATGAGGAAACTGCTGCAAGGATGGTGTTTTAGCGGTATCTTTGAAGAGTATGGGAAATTCGCAGGAGAGAAAGGTGACGGTGATTTGGAGTTCATTGAGATATTTCAGCCTGCATTAAAGGTGAATATGAACAAACTGCCTGACTTTGTTAGGCTGTGACGATATAAGGGGGCTGAAGAGGTCAATGTTTACAAGTTTAGATTTCTGAAATAGAAGCACAGGATCTAGTATTTTTGTTATTATTTTATTCCACTAATTTATCAACCATTATAAAGTATTGAAAAAAACCCAACTTAAGCGGTGAAGGTCAAAGAGAGACCGAGCTTGTGAGCAGACTCGCCGAGCTTGAGAGTGTCGACAGCTGCACCGAGGCCGAGCTTCACACCAGGTCTCAAAGCCTGGGAGTAAGCAAGGGAGGTGACACCAGAGTCAGCAACCTTTACCTTGAAGAAGGCAGATGAGTCGAGCTGGTACTTGGTGGCGATCTCGATGGCGACTGGGTTTGGACCAGCAGCAGCCTTGGAGTCGTAAGTACCCTTGGCACCAACCTCAACGGCTGGGGAAACCTTGTGGTAGTAAGCAGCAGAGAAGAGCTCAAGATTGTTGGCAGCAGAAAGGGAAACAGCGAAAACTGGAGCCTTGTAACCAATGGCAGCGGCGTACTTGGTAAGAGTAGCGCTCTTCACATCGTAAGAGATGGAAGCACCGGTGGTGAAACCGTCTGTGCCGACAGTGAAGTCACCGTTGAAGACTGGGCCCTTGAGCAAGTCAACGAAAGCTCTGGCGTTGACAGATGGCTGGCTGAAGAAAAGGTTGAGCTTGACATCCTTCTTACCTGGGACAAGGGAAGTGACGAGCTCAGACTTGAGGCCAGGGGAGAGAGCATCGGCAAGCTCAATCTTGGTGTCAAGGGCGTTGGCGGTGTTCCAGCCCTGGGTCAAAGTGAGACCAGTGGCCTTGTCAGCGTATTTAGCCTCAAGGTTACCGGAGGTCTTACCGTTAGCGACCTTACCCTTGGTGGTGAAAGCAACACCATTGGGGGCGGTGGACTTGAACTCAACAGAGACAGGAGTCAAGTGGTAGAAATCCTTAGAAAGGATATCGTTGGAACTCTTAGAGATATCAGAGAAAGGTGGGAGAGCCATTTTGAATTATATTTGAATGAATTGAGATTGATCAGCGGTAAAATGAACAGAATCAACACGTAAATACAAGAAAAAAAAATAGCCTCAAAATGTTGGGGGAGGGGAAAGCTCAATTAAATAAATGGTGTATTGAACGACCGCACGCTGTCGTCAACAAACGCTACGTCCACCCGATCTTGCGCATCGACTTATTGGACGGGTGCACGGGGCCAGCGGTTTAAGCTCTACACGCTCATCGCAATCACCCACAGCTGGCAAAAAAAGGCATCATCCCAGTCTGGGGGTAGCTACCCGTCATCTGTCATTTTCCCAACGAACGCCCTTGCCCCTACAAAATACCCCAGCTTTTAGAGGTCAGGTGCATAGAATGACCTGATCACATGGCAGGCTTATAGAAGAGGAAGCAAGGAAGCAAGGAAGCAGCAATCTCATAGGCTGCTGTCGCCGCCGCCTCCTCCCCACATTTACTGTCATTAATACTCAAATGGTTCCCCACAGGAAGAGACCTAGCAAAGCAGACCGTGTTTGGCACCCACGTCATTCGCCTTGAGAAAACAAACAAACACGGTCAGCCAAACTTTCTTTCCTGTGCCTTCCAGATTTGTGTTGCTGCTATGATGCGTGCTGCTATAATGCGTGCTGCCGCACTGCCGGTGGCCTGGCCCGTCTCCAGCCGCAAAAGGCAGAGAATAAGCGCTCCAGCAAAGAGCTCGGATGGTTCCCTCCTAGCCTCCCTATGTAATGCATGGTTTTGTGCAGGACAGAGAGAGACCCTTTGTGTGAGCCACAATACAATGACCACAAACTGCTAGTTGAGTCGGAAGTAAAGAAGGCTTTTTATGTCGAACTGCACTAAGCCATATGCCTCCTGGCAACCTGTGCATGGTGAAGTGGATTATGTAGTTTTGTAGTCCTACAAACAGTGGTCATAAACGTTTTAACCGAAAACTGTACATCATTTTATAATTTCCAGAACAGAAGCAAACCGCAAAACATAACTCGTAAAAAGACAAAGCCAAAAAAAACAAAAATAGAAGCAAAATTTATGAACCTTCGTCAAACACATTACAGTCTACTGTTGGGAAATCTCTCAGTGTTTTGTATCTTCCCCCTTTTCATTCTGAAGTCGATCTGGTTTCTCGTCCCGTGCCGTCATCTCAGGATCAATCATAGAAGATGCAGGATCGGCACCAGCAAGGTATTGAGTGCTATTCTGGTGGGAATAGTTTGCTGGGGTACTAGGAGACCAGTCTAAGAAGTCTCGTCTAACTTCAACATAATCATAAGCAAACTCTCCAATCTGGTCCTCGTCCATACCATTCTGTTCAGCCTCCTCTGAAGCTCTAAGTCTAAGAAATGGAATCCTCTCGAAGACCATGCAGATCATAGCTGATACAACAGCGCAATATCCAATACATGCGGCGATGTAAGCGATTTGTTTGTACATCTGTTGCCAGTTGTGTGAAACCCATCCGCCCGGATGCTCAGTGTAACCGTCGTAACCTAAAACCTCAGAAGAGCCAAAGAATGCATTGAATAAGAGTCCCAGTATTCCAGCAATTCCGTGCTCAGCAAGAACATCCAAAGAATCATCCACATCTAGCCAGACTTTGATCTTAGTAGCAAAGTTACATACCAAACCTGATGTGATACCTAGCACAACACTTCCGTACAGAGGAATACATCCTGAAGAAGGCGTAGCGGCGACAAGCCCTGAGATTGTTCCAGAACACAGAGCTACTGTGCTCCATTTATGTTCGATCCTGTAATCCAAGATGCACCATGTCAGTGCACCAAATGCAGCACAGATATTAGAATTCATAATGGCATATGGGACCTTCAAAGATGGGGTAACACATGAAAAACCGTTGAATCCCAACCATCCAAACCACAGCAAACTCGTACCGAGAGTGATCATTGAAACGTTATGAGGTCTGAAGTTCACCAAAAGTCTCTCCTTTCTCTTTCCGAGAAAATAGGAGTACACAAAGGCACTCACACCAGATCCAATCTCGACAGGACCTCCACCAGCATAGTCAAGAACACCCCATTGGTTGGCCCAGCCACTAGAATTCCACACCCAGCATGCAATAGGACAGTACACCAAAGTGGCCCAAACAAAACAGAACACCATCACAGAAATGACACGTCCCCTTTCAGCGACACATCCAGCGATGATGGCCAAAGTGACACATAGAAACATATTCTGAAAGTTTGCAAATGCAATTTCTGGATATCCGCCAAGGTCTGAAAACACATTCTGGTATCCAAAATTATGGAAGTTACCAATAAACTTGTTTGATGCTGTACTGCTGAATGCGAGACTATAACCCCAAAAGTACCACTGGAATATTCCAATCATAGTTGCCATGAAACATACCCATATCATTGAAAGAGCCGATTTCCTTCTTGCAAGCCCTGAATATAGGTATGCTAGACCAGGACACATTATGAGCACCATTGCTGATCCTATGGCCAACTGAGCTATGGTAGCGTGATCGTAGTTCTGATCATCTCTCCACACTGCTCTTTTTGACAATGCTTCTATACTCATTGTATATTGATTTCTATGCTGAATGCTGTAGGCCGAGATGAACTATGTTATTGGGATATTGACTGTTATAAATATATGTATATCTTGAAGACAAACTTCAGAACATGAAAAAAATATGGCTGGCTCTGAAAGGTCTTCAAATGCAGAAAATAGAGTTCTGTAACTGATCCTGTTTATTCGTTCACCACCTCGAACTATCTTAATATTTGGTTATCGATGAAGAACAGCAGTGAAGTTACTAGTTATACTAGAACGTTTAAAGGTGCTCTTCTCGGTTGAAGTGAAAAACAGAGGTAAACTTTCAACCACATTTAACCGTAGCCTGCAAGCATACGCACATAAGTGCATCTAGACAGACGATGAGACTGAAAAAAAGACTGTATCATGCACCCTGTACGCGGAGTCTGCATGCTATAAGAAAAAAGGAACGCCAAAACGGGCTGCACAGAGAAAAAGGGACTGGTTAATGGATGTGATTTGGCGATCGGGGCGGCCCTAGTCAAGCCGCACAGGACGACATGCCCACAGTGTGCATCCTGATGCATCCTGATGCAGTGTGAGCAATACCTCTGCGATTATTATTCTCCATGGGCAGAGCCAGGTACTTCAGATACAGGTGTCATTAATCTTAAAAAAATCTATGGAACCGCCGCCTACCAGTGCCGAGGTTGCTGGATGAGAGAATCACTTGTCAATCTGCAGTCGCTGTTATAATCGCCTGACCGAATTTTTAATACTTAGGCCCACTCCCATTGAGAGAAAAAAGTCGTTTGTGAGAACCCAAGGTGAGTCTTCTTGTGCATGAGAGGCATCCAAGGCGAAGTCTTGGCCACGGTAGGGGATATTATTGGACTGATAACAGTACATAGTCAACTCCAGTAAGCGCTTTTCTCCAGCACACGCAGCGTAAGCTATGTACATAGTTGGTGCTGCTGTTCGAGATATTCAATTAGCCGTTTTTTTTTTCGTTTTAATTGTTTTCCTGAAAATCATAAATTGATTGCTCGTGCTACACTATGGCTGTACGATACCAGCTCCAGCTCCGTGGATTTTCCCTTTCAATTGTCAATTGAGCAGTGTTTAACTGTTTCAGACCTTCAAATGATCACTTTGTCGAGGCGTTGGGGCGCAGGTCCTTTTGCTGCATGTATTGAATGACACGCATCAGCGGCGGCGGCAACGCGCAGTCATACCTGGGCCTGTAACGGAGAGACATCAGTTATCGTGAGCGTTCACACGCCCATTGGCGGGACACAGACTGCAAAAATTCAACTGCGACTACGGAAAACTGTGGAGAAACGGTAGATGAGCACCTCTCTGTTAATAGACACCTGAAAAAATAAGCGCCTTAAATGTTCCCTCTTTGGCTCATGTTAAAGACCTCTCCTCCCACTACACTCCTCAAAACGAGACCATTGCTTAATTGCTTCCACCAGCTGTCACACATCAGTGTGTGTGTAATGTACCATAGTGTCGCGGGTAAAGCCAACCAACCAGGCCATAAGAATACTTAGACCAATAATCCCCATTAATGTATATTCTCACTAGCAGTAACGGAAAGAAAATAATAGCCGTTCGATCCTACTAACTGTCTGACTGAGCTTATGTCAGTCAAGCCTACTCGCTTTTGATGTTACCCTGGACTGACGTAGGAGGTGCATCCTCATCGCACTCTCCGTACCGAGGACCCCAAAATCATGCGTGGAGAACCAACATACATGGGTTCACGATGTACAAAGCAGAGCCTTTATCAGCTCAATATATAATCCATGGGATAGATCAGCAAATAATCTTCACCATATATCAATGATTGTCCTACCTTACGATGTGCCCATCCCACTACAGGTGATACCAAACCCTCATTTGGTGGATATACCACAATCTCTAATAGATGCGCGACTCTCTATCTCCACACTCCTAGGTCCATCTGGTGAAAGGTCTGCCACACGCTCACGGAATTGGGTAAAACATTTCTCAAATCTAGAAGAGTACGCAGATAGATTGCTCGAGTACGTTTTTAAACATTCGGGGATTGCTGATGGTCCAATTTCATCGAAGATTCTTTTGGATAGGGCAAGCAGACTTGTGTTATTCAAGAGCAATCCCAAGAGCTTGCCTTGGGAAAATATACATCCCTCAACACATTCACGCTCAACACCAGAGGCCGGCCCTGTAAATTGGACATTTCATAATGAATTCACACTTGTTCTGGTTTCATTGGGAATGACGGCGCAGAACATAGTTGCAGAAACAGTGGAGAGACTGATCAGGGCAGATACAAAAACATCTATGGATACTCTTAATGATCAATGGAAAAGACCAGGTGTTATCCTGAAGAGAGCGTCATCTTACTTGGATTTTTTGCAAGATACCATAACACAAGATGAACTTCCCGCTCTTGAAGTAAGGCCAGAATATGTCAGCTTGGTCTCCCATCTAGTCAAAGCATCTATGCAGCTTAGCATACTGTCCAAATCTGTGTGGGTTACCAAGAGGAATTGTGATGATAGCTTTGGAGATTTGAACTTCGAGCAATTGCAGAAGACAGTCAACGCCTCTACGTTTTTGAGGATTGTGATATATGTACAGGATGAGCTGTCAGTTTGCAAAGAGCTTTGTAGTTCTCTCTCTGACAGCGTTAATCGAGCTACGATGGAGTCATTCTTTAGGGCCCTAGAGATTTATCTTACTTGTTATTTGTGCTACTTTCAAGCCTTGGATAGCTATAAAAAAAATAACATAGGACTGGCTATTGGTCTCATCAACTATGCCCTTGCTCTATTGCAAGCAAATGATGAGAAGAACCTCCAGCTTGATGAACTGAGCACTTTAAGAATAAGTTATAATAAACCTGAAGGCGATCGCACTAGGAGAGAGAAACTCAAGCAAACATTTGATATAAAGGGAAAGCTATCAGAAAAAATGCACGATAGACAAGATGGGAAATTTATAAAGAGCCTCAACAGTTCTGATAGTTCACAGCTCACTAAGAAGGTAGTGACGCCTGGTGGGCTGAACCCAAAAAGATTCTCAGTTCTTCTGAGAAAGTCTCTTGCTGCTTGTCTGCAGCTAGATCTGCTGACAATTGTAAGTTTGTTGGATATGATGAACTTGAAATTCAACAAAGAGAATAACAACCTGAAATTTGATGAAGTCGTTTCCACGTCAGAGGTGTCAAAGACATGTCTATTTGGGTCACCGGAATTGCCAAGTGGCAGGGCTGTGCCTCTTAGTAATGTTACCGAATGGGTTCCATCATGCCTGAAAGGGAGCGATAACAATGGGGCTCAGAGGGCGTACTACTGATTGTATAGTTTTTCATAGAAACAATGAAGGTGGTTCAATGAATATATTCTTTATTCCTTATGTTTGTAAACTGCTTCAAAAAGAATGACATGCCTGTTGACAATTCAAAAAAAAACTTTGATAGGTTATCAAAAAACTAATGGTCCCTAGCAGGATCGAACTGCTGATCCCCGCGTTATTAGCACGATGCCTTAACCAACTGGGCCAAGGGACCACTGTTGTGATGGCATTCCGAAGCTTTGCTTTTCAGGCAGTGTTAGTAGTGTGATCGTAAGAAATATCCTCGCAGCAAAATGTATCCTGCGACTAACACTTTCTCGAACACAAAGTGAAAATTAAGAACAGTGGTAAGGGGATTGATCAAATTCAGAGACAAAAATAGCACATAAGCGCCATAGTGGAATTCTGTACAAGAATATTCCAGTCTAGAAAGTGGGATAAGAATAGAATATGTGCGGAAGGTCGCAGAAAGGATAATTACTGGGTATTTCCCTCTTTTCTGACAAGAGTCGCGTCGATCGCACTGGTTGTATGCAAGTAATATGCTAATCACTAAAAATAACCTTTCATGAATCCTAGCAACGCACCACAATATCCATGTCAACCACGATGCGTGCATTAACAATACAGAATTGAAACTCAAGTGGGTGTGCTTTCGACCAGGATTCTGATCTGTAAGGCAGGCGCGCAGTAGCTTGGCACCCTCATTTTAGCCTGCGGCGTGCGTCTCGAGAGCGAGGTAGGTGTCTTATTTACATTTCGAGAGGCATCTGATGCAGGTAGCGAAATTGCCTTTTCGGGACGCAGATGGAGCACTGAGTGACAACTTTGTACCTGGCAAGGGGTCGGCTGATAGCAAAATTTCACAGTTCACGAGACGATTCTGATAATTGTCTGGTGGCAACTTGATCTATAAATATTACAGTCGAAGCTGACCAGTACTTCAGCAACACCAAAAACCTTAGGCAACTTGGGTACGAAAGAAGAAACATAGGCACATGAAACAAAGTACAAACAATGAGTGATCTACCGAAGTTATCCACCACAGCTGAAACGGTCGAGACATCTCCTACGACTACCTCAACTACTACATCCACATCATCTTCTAGTACAGATGTCTCGCTCCTCTCTATAACCAGCACATCGGATTCGTCAAGCCAGCTTCCTAGCTTGCAAACCAGCTTGACAACTTCTACGCCCTCTTCGTCATCATCGACTTCGGCCACTTCATTTGCCACACCTTCAATGAGCATACCTCAGTCAAAGAATAACCCTTACTTGTTGAGGATGGACCAACCTTCCGGAACAGCATTCATTGCAATTGGAGGTGTGATGGCAGCATTGTTTCTCACCTTCGTAGGGTTTATAACATGGCGTGCATACAGGGCTAGGAAACACACAAAGGATGCAGACGAAAGCTCGGGATTTGCAGGAAACTACCAGCCAGCTAGCTACAGTGACATATTTAGACACACAAAAACAAACAGCATGATGAAACTACCCCTCATGTCGGAATTCGGATCGCTTCCATCTTCAGAGTCAGACGTTTCATTTAGCGGAGGGCGAATTTCCCCTTCAAAGAATCCCTTCATGCCCCAAGGCAAGGAGAGGATGTACACCTCCCCAACCGCAGAAGTGCTCTCTATGGTTAAGGGTCCAGCATCATTTGCTGATCTCACCCGTATTGTAGAACAAGGTGACCTGAATATGCTGACTCCACGTAACTATCGAAACTCCTCAGATGTCAGTAACCCCAACAGTCGTTCTAGGAACAGTATATCACCTCCGTTCCGTTCTCGTAATTTAACCCCCCCGCAGGATTCAGTTGCAGAGGGAATGGTTGCCCCTGAGAGGGCATCAACTTCTGTGTCACCGGTGCGCAGAGGAAGGGGCCATAGAACCATCCCCAGTATGTACCTGGAAGACATGATAGCAGGTGAGGAGGTTTAGTCGTATAACCCATGAGTACAGACATTGCATTATTATATTTTTTTTACCATTATCACTATGAGTGTAAGTTGATTTCACTATTTTGGAGTTTTTATTTGTTTGTCATGACTCATCAAGAGAATTAAATACATACCCGTAACCTAATCAGTTTTCGATTTATGCCCTCTTCTTCTTTACAGCTGTAAATGCATCTATGAACTGTAACTTCTTCTCAATGCCTAAGTCCAAACCAACTGCTTTTATAGCACCCGCATTTGTCAGTATTTCCCTCGTCTCGCTCCAGGAAGCATCAGCATTCAGCAAGAATAACTTGGTCCGGAAAGCGGCACTGTCAACGCTTGCCATTGTTGAGAACAAAAACCACATCAAAGATGTGGGAAGAGGTGTAGCAAGTAGGTGTGGCGGATGAGATCTGATGCTGATAGCCTTCAACTTGAATTTTCCATCCTTATTCAAGACTTGAAGTGAAGGGAGTTTGGGAAATGGAAGTATGGCCTTATTGTTCGACGTTGTCCCCTCTGGAAAGATGAAAACTGTCTTGCCTACAAATTTATTGAGATCGGTGATGATCTCATTTGGGTTGGCTGCTGTCACCAATTGAGGTCTGGCAAGAGAATACAAGAATGCTCCCCACTTTGAGAACTCCCTAAGGTTTCCCGAGCTGTCAGGTATTAAGAAGGTGCATTTGTCTATGCTGTTGTTGGCGATATCTGAGAGAACCAGAGCATCGAGTGGTGAACTGAGATTTGCAATGACAATTTCAGAACGATTTGGTTTGTTGATCTCAGTCAGCTTCGTATTTGATCTTTTGATCTGGTCCACACGCACCTCTATCTCTGTTACCCCAAATATGAGTAGCAACACCGCCCTCAGCCAAAGACGCTTCAAAGTCGGTACTGGTAAAGAGATGATCCATAGCAACCCCAAAATGGCTAACAATGGAATCTTCGCTAAGAAAACTGTGACTCCGGCAGGCTGGGCTAAAGTCCGCAATGCGGAGTCAACCTTCCTCTGTCCGGGAAACGGTACAGGCAAAAAGGGAGCAATCCCTGTAGCTTTGTCTCTCCAGTTTGAAAACTTTTCCATCTTATCCGCGCACCTAATCAACAGACAAACAAATCCGGACAAGTTAAAAAAGTACCAGTAAAGACAATTGGTGTGGAGTTTGGAATTAATTGGAAAGTCTATTTTACTCCATGATTCTTCTCAAGCGTCGGAAATCAGAAAGATCCACAGTCACCAGATCATGGGGTCATCACGGTAGTCCAATTCCCACTTGCCTGTCCCCCCATAATTGATGCTCGCTGCACCTCTGACCCCGCTATCACTGGAGTGGGTACAATTTAGTATGCGGAATTTCGATCGAGCGATGAGGGGCAGAACAGGTGAAAAAGTGTAACGGTAGAAATTGTGCGGTTTTTGTACACCACTATAAACGCCATGGGGACCTCCATTGGAATATGTAATAAAATTAATACGTGTATTGCAAAGAAAGTAGAGTAACTGTCTGTTTTTATTGATTTTAAGGCTTCTGGAAGCCTTGTTAGTGCCTTGGTTAAGCCCTTCAGGATGCTGCTAGTATAGCCTGGCCCTGCATGGGCAACCTTTAGTTCAACTGACGCTGGAAAAGAATCTGGAATCTTGAAAAGAACCAGACAGATGCAACCAGTCATGCGGGAGCGCATTTAATTTTTCCAACTGAATCATGTGGAGATGAAAAAAAGGGTTCAGTTTATTGTTCAGTTTATTGTTGCCCTTTCGGCTCCGGACCGGAGCCATGTGGACCAAGCATATATTGCTGAGGTATTCGGAGTGGGAAGGGGGGGTAGTTGCGGAGAATCAGTCAGTAAAAGCGCAGCAGTAGTAACCGCCTAATGGTGAATGCATGACATCCGTATAATTCAATTGTGTCTAATTCTCTTGGCAGGTGACATATTCCAGACTGCAAATCACATAGGCTAGGTCTCTTTGTTTGTATACATTAAGCCATAGGCGTGATGCTCACAGCATGCATGCAAATATATTCCTCTTTTGTTCCCCCTCCCCCGCTATTTGGAGCTCTAAGTTACTTAATCGCTCTACCCATGCCTGCCTGTCTGCGCTAAAACCACACTTTTACCATTATGCCCCCCTGGTGCGGTGACGCACACCCATCCACACTAAGCGGAATTTGGACAAGGTATCTGTAGGACGTCTGTAAGATAAAGTGCGAAATTTATAGGCGCGATTTTTCGGCGCATCACTTGAAGCAAGAAGACATTTAGCATTAGTGGCTTTTATGCAATCTAAGGGAAAACTAGCGGAGCATTGTTGAGAGCATTTAGTTAATGAAGGGAATGAGGAGGAATGAGGGGGAAGGGGGAGTGAGCGAGAGGAAGAACGGCTCGGTAAGTGATCACTTTCCGGTTCTATAAATAATATGTACTTAACGAGGTAATTGGATACCGCACAGAGAGGGTCCAGATTGCGAAGCTTCCACATTGAAGTTCGTTTGAATCGGTTGGGATGTATATGTCGCGCGAATCACCATATATGGTTTGATGTCGGCTGCAGTGGGCATTTACGCCAGTGGCTTTCATAAACGCACTCTACGAGAATGCAACTGTGGGGTAGGTACTCGGGAGAAGAAAATCGCACACTATTACTGAAACTAATTACATGTATTTTATATTTACAAGATCAACATCATCAGGCATCAAATCATATGGACAAGTCCTTGCAAGAAAAAACGCCGTTATCCTTGAAGCCAGAGATGCATTTATCTTCACCGGCTGACTGTGCCTTCTCCAACTGTGACTCTAGAGGCTTCTTCTTGGTACGCACTTCAGTGGTGTGGGTCTTTGTGGTAATAGTTGTGGCTTTCCTTGGCGCATCTTCTCCACTCAGATAACCCCTTCTTGCGGGATCACTGTAGTATAATATGTCTCTTCTAGCGATGGGCTTTGCCTGTAGTGGAACGTAACCTCTCTTCCTCAAGAACCAGTTGGGGGAGTGGTGTACCCTGTAACCAAGTGCAGGACTGTAGTATTTAGCTGTGAACTTTCCACCTGCTCTCTCGATTGATCTGATAGCAGGGCCAGTGGCCTTGGTGGCCTCAATGCTCAGAGGCAAATCATATCTCTCCTTACCAGTTCCGACAATCGCCACACCGTCTTTCATTGTACCTGTGACGAGACCAAACTCCTTCATTTTCTGCATGGTGAGAGTTTCACCTTCAACCAGGGGTATTCTGCCAGCCTGGTAAAACTTCAATATTTTTATCAGCTTCAACTCGTTCAGCTCCAACTGGTTGAATCTATAGAATCCTCTCTTGGGGAAAAGAATATACAATGGAGTCTGACCACCTTCAAACCATGGCTTCACACTGCCTCTGGCCTTCTGACCCTTCTGACCACGACCAGATGTCTTACCCAAGCCGCTACCTGGACCTCTACCGAGTCTCTTCTGTGTCTTAAAGGATCCCTTTGATGGGTGCAGCCTTCCCATCAGGGAGAAAGGACGACTTGTCACCACCTTGGCTACAGACGTCTGATGCTGCAATGACAGACTCTTGAACAACGATCCCAGCTGGAACATTGTATGATATTTGAAACCTACTACTGTGTTGACTTTGAGTCTTTCTCTTTTCGTTTTTATCTACTTACTCTCTTCAATACTACAGTTATAACACCCAGCCTGCACCGCACAACTGTGACCGCACAACTGTGTGTGCTCGACTGATTCCCTTGCTCGATTTTTCACTATTGTGTCCGGGTAAGAATGTGCATTGCACGACAGGATAACTCACTGTATAAGTTGAAGATGCCAACTTACCATATTACAAACTTAGGTAATTTTACTAACAGATTTTTTACTTACAGATTTGTCCTCTGTCAATCGTAGAATGATAAACCACTTTTCATTATTTATTCTTAAGCAAAAAGTGAGGGACAAAGGTGTGATATAGTCTACACTTCGGTCAGCTGGGGTAGTGGGGGGGGAGAGTATATCGGTAGAACAAGAACTCAGCAATGTTGGCCGACTGATCTACCACTTGATGAACCAACTATGCAACCCCATAGGTCATTGGGGAAAAACTAGAATGACTCAATCCACTTCTTTTGGGTTTTGTGTACTCAACCCTAAAATGTCAGGCATTTAATATTGCTCTCTTCACTCAAGCCAGATCCTCTCTAATCCACCAGCCCATAAATGCGCCACTTTTTAGCACCGCCACTTGGCTCCGAGCCGCATCTCTGCTTTCACTTGGCTAAGTCCTCTCCTTAGTGTGCAAGTCCAGGCGTATGATGGCATCGCGACAGCACCAAGGACATTCCTTCTTGCAGTTGCAATTATAGAAACTCGTCAGATTTTGGACAGTTGGTTTGTATATATCTGGTTACGAGAGGGAGCTCTTGACGTGGTTGTTTTTTTTGTTGCCAGAACTATTCTAAAAGTATAAACAGGAGTTACAGTTGTTTTTTGCTATACCTGTTGATTTTTGTTGTTGTTATTGTTATCGTCACAGCTCATCTTCCCCCTTCTCGTGTTTGTCTGTTTACTTCAATAGCTAGCTAGCAGATCGTCTATTTCGGAAGAATAATTCCAGGTGTTTGTTCCAGGTTACGAACCTTTACTGCACATCTCACAACTGCGTCACAGTCTTTTACCATATCAGATTTTCAGAATGCCCTTGTGTGGAGGATCTAGCAAACCAAGTAAGTAATCTCCGACTGTCTGCTCAAACAGATATTTATGCAGGTTCAACTCTCATTGAGAGTCAGTTCTGAAAGAAAATACAAACAGAGACATATTGTTTCGTTGCCATAGCTTTTCACTAACAAGCCATAAAATTACAGTCCAGCGCAAAATAGTCATCCTTGGTGATGGTGCGTGCGGTAAGACATCGCTGTTGAATATGTTCACGCGTGGATATTTCCCACAGGTGTATGAGCCTACAGTATTTGAAAACTACATCCATGACATTTTCATTGATGGGCAGCAGGTTCAGTTATCACTTTGGGATACTGCGGGCCAGGAAGAATTCGACAGGTTGAGGTCGTTGAGTTATAGTGATACTCATACTATCATGCTATGTTTCTCTGTTGACTCCATGGACTCTTTGGAAAACGTGCAGAATAAATGGGTAGGAGAGATCCTTGAGCATTGTGAGGGCGTGAAGCTTGTATTGGTGGCCCTCAAGTGTGATCTCAGGAATAACGAGGACAACTCAACGTCGGGCATGGATCTCATGGATGGAAGACAACAGAGGCCAAAGAGACTGGTTACATACGAAGAGGGCCTCGCTGTTGCAAAAAAAATCGGAGCTCTCAGATACTTGGAGTGTTCCGCTATGAAGAACAGAGGCGTCAACGAGGTGTTTACAGAGGCTGCTAGATGCGCTCTTACAGCAAAGCCAAAGGGTGCCAATGCCGCAGAGGAGAGTGAGAGCCATAGTGGCTGTACAATTATGTAAAGTAGCATCAAAGAACTAATAAATGATATCCTCTGACAAAACGCTGTTGCGTATTATTTTTTCCAACTAATCACCTACGCATCATATATGTTAACAATGCTTGATTACAAAAAAAAAAATGCCTGCTATCCCAAATATATATATATGTATCTATATTTGACAATATAATTTTGTTGTATACCCTGCCCATATAGACTCCATCCCCTAGTTAGATGTCTGATTATGTAATATTTTTTCTTCCAGTTCGAGCTCTGCGCACTCACGAAGACGTACGTAGCCCGATCTGTCTTAACGCTAGTATCTTCATTCACTTTAACAACTAGAAGAGCCATTGACTATATAAAGGAACTGATATTGAAATAAGTGCTGACATATCTTGACTTAATATATTCTCATTGTATTAAATAATCTGTACGATGGCCGACCAACCTATGGATGAGCCACCTGTGCTCACCAAGATTTCGGTGTATACCCCAATCATCTACGTGGTGGTGTTGCTGTCTGGCCTAGTTGCCTTTTCGATTATCTACAGAAGGAGGAAACTGGGTAAGTAGCAATTCATTTTATTTCATGCATTATAAGAACATGTTGACTAACTTTTCATTTTCTATAGTGGAACTTCAAGAAATGAAGCCATTCTTCCCAGAGAACATACCAAAGGAGATGTATCTACAGCTAAAGGCACAGGATCCCAAGCCTAACGACAGATTGCTCAAAGCCGCATTGGTCAGGCGAGGCTCTGAGGCGATCAGAAGAATGTTGAAGTTGAGAGAGAACCAGCAGTATGTTACTTTGTTGTATCAGCGTGGTTCTATTGGAGATGAACTCTTTGAGAGGTATAAGTTCGCATCCAAGCTTCAAGAGTTGGAATTGCAGGAGATTAGTTTGGAGGTGGAGTCGTTCAAGCAGGGCTGGTCGCAGACCTTTTTCCCTGTTTGTCAGGAGGTGACATTCAATGAAGCGCTGAGACGCAGGTTAGCGGCTATTGATGAGAGGAAGTTGATCTTATCTAAGGAGTGGGCGCTCGGGGTGGGGGAGGCTGAGAAGAAAGTTACCGGTGGAAAGAGTGAGGTTACTAAATAGTTAGAATTTTATTCTATTCTGTGTCATTCGTTGAATATGTACATATGAGAGTGAACTTGGAATCATTATGCATTATTAAAATGTTGATGGGGTGAGAAGCTATCTGATCTTTAACTGTGAGAAATCGTAATCATACACTATCTCCTTTATATTCTTCTCTTGTTCTTCTTGGAAGTCACCTTGGTGAATGCAGAGTTCCAGTCATCATCGTCATCCTCTGCGAGGGAGTTTCCTGAATCGGCAGTCTTTTCCTGTGCTTCAGCCCATGAGAATTCAATACCGGAGGAAGCCACCAAGTTCTCCACAGTAGCTCTGCGCTTGTTAAACTCAACGGCAAACCTACGTCCATCCATGGTTGAAGAATTGCAGTATATGGTATCGGCAATGATCTCTTGTGACTCAGTTCCAACAGGAAGCTGAAGCATGATGGATAGAACATCCTCCTTGTTAATTCCAGCGTTCAAGCTTACAAGCTGGGAACGGCACCAATTGAAAAACTCTCTTGATGGGGAAACAGAAGTGGTGGTGGGCCTTGGAGCTGGAGTGGATGTGGATACTGCGGAAACACTACGGAGAAGAGCTGGAGAAGAAGCCTTTCCTCCTGCAACGTATGGGGCAGATGGAGCTGCAGGCTTGGCAGGAGCAGCAGCAAGATTTTTCTTGCCCACAACAGTCCAGGATCCCGAGGAGGCGGCGGCACTAGCAAAGGATGGCTTGGCTGAAGCAAGCTTTCCTGCAAGCGAAAACCCAACGGCGGGTGCTGGTGATCTGGAAGCCACGAGGGCAGCTGCCTTGGCCTCTTCCTTCTGGATATCAGCCAGAGTTTTGCGCGGCACCTGCTGTGTTGAAGTGGTTGTAGCCCAACGAGAAGTTGCTGGAAGGGCTGGTCTTGCAGCAGCAGCAGTGAGCTTGGCGTTCTGTTCTTCGGCATAAATGTTTGCCTCAATGAGAGAACGCTGCTGCTCCTTCTGCTTCTCCTCGATCTTGAGCTCCTCCTCCCTCTGTTTGGCCTCCATCTCCTGGATCTCTGCAAGAGTCATCTCTGGTTTGCTGTCAGTAGCCGCAGCAAGGGCCCATGGGGCAAGCTTATGCTTCGATGGGGTGCTTGGGGCATTTTCTGGAGCGGCAGCATAGATAGATGTTGTAGTCGTGGTCTTCTCGGTAGCCACTTCTTGCACAGCAGCTGTAGATTTCACTGGCTTAGTGGCCCCAGGCTCCTTCTTCGTCATAACTGGGTGTTCTGGAACTGCAGCAGTTGTAGCTTGCTTCTTAGTCTCCGGCTGCACAGATACAGCGGCAGTTGATGGTGCAACATACTTGACTGTCTCGTCAACTGGGACAGATACTGTCTCATCCTCCTCTTGAAGAACATCCCCCAAAACATGGGAGTGGATTTCATTCAGAATATCGTGCTGCTCATCGATTGAAGGCTGGTGAGTTTGGGTGTCAACCTGGTAGTTTGGCTGCTGGAGAGCTGCATCGCCCTGGAAGTGAGGAGAGTTGGTGTAGAATGGGGACTGTGGTGTAAGTGTCTGGCTATCCCCACCGCCGAGTACAATGTCTGAGTTTGTTCTAGACAACCATGGGAAGTTAGACTGTGGCTGGGCAGGAGCTCCCCATGACTGTCCCTGTGATTGTTGTTGCTGACCATATGCAGCAATAGAACCTGGAGCGCCTGGGAAAAACCCTTGAGCAGAAAAGTCCTGCCCAAAGAAACCACCTAACTGTTGGAAGGAATTACCACCGACAGCTTGTGGTCTTACGGGAGGTAATGAAATAGCGAATGGTTGGTTGTACTCGTTAATTGACTGCTGGAACTCAGCTAAAGTACGGTAATATGATTCTTCAGCACGACGGAGCCTCAGGTCTGGCTGCAAGTAATTAGCGGCATACCAACTTTGCATCATATTCCCGTCAAACGGACCCTGCTCGTTTCCACTTGGATCAATATAGAACCAGTTGATGTTAGCTGGGTCCAATGTGGCAGGTGGTGCAAGTGATTGCATTCCTGGAGGTGGCATTGGATTACCTGCAGGGTTCTGTCCTTGGAGTATGGAGTTGGTCTGAGACAGAAGTGGATTACTCTGAAGGCCAAAAGAACCAGAGTTATAGTCAACAGTTTGGCCCGAGGTTGGGTTCCACTGTGTAGATTCCAAGGCTGGGTCAGAAGCTTGGATTTGGCCAATTTTTTCTGTTAGATCAAGGATCTGGTTTTCGCGAGGGTTTTCGATATTTTGGGTGGTAGCTGTGATATCGTCATCCGTGGAGGTCTCTTCTGCACCTGCAACATCGAGATGAAGCACTCCGTTGATTGCGGAGGTACGGTACGGTTGGTCACTTGGAGACTCAACGATAGCATTGGCAGCTACCATTTTATGGTATACGTCAAACATCTGTTCCAAAGTGTACACCTTCTTTCCGGCCTCAAACTGTGGCAATGGCTGGATTGCTGGTGTGCTGGGAGACGGGTGGTTGCTGTTTGTTCCCTCGCTGTGTGTGAGATTTGGTGTGTCATTCTGCTGCCTCAATGGTACATTTGAGCCGAGCTCTGATGAACCTGGCTGTTGGCTTAGTACATTCGCTGCTGAGCCTGACCATGGCATCCTTGACCTGGGCTCATGCGCCACAGGACTCTTTTCTATCGGCTCATCGGTGATGGTGGTTTTTGGACGCATCCTAATGCAATACGTGGTTAGTATATGTGTGCCTGGGAGGAAATAGAGACAGAAATACCCCGCGTAGGGCTTAATCGTAGGTCTTCGGGCATGGGACATGCCTGTGACAAAGTGGAAATACTACATACCAAGCTGGACCAAATGATTGTGACATTATATATAAGGTTTTAGGGGTTAGTTTTGATGTTGGATATCTCTAAAGAAACTATGTAAACTGAAATTTCCTTGACTTCAACCCCTTTCTGATCGGAATCCTATCTTTAGTATATTGAAATTTTTTTCCTGCACTAGCTCTAGCCATCGATCTCCACGCCCAGCTTGCAGGCACGTTAATTTGCTTGAGGGTATGAGGGTCCGGGTAAGTAGGAGGTTCATATAAGGCGAGACACCTGTAAATGCTACGACAATTAAATCACCATTAACAAACAATATATTTATATATATTTGTATATTCCACAATATATATATAATCTGGCATGATTCTCGCTTCAATGGAAAAACTACGTGCAAAAAAAAAACTCTCCTTTTCTCCCTGGTGCTACTCGCCATGCCCCGATCTATATGCCCATATCTATATGCCCATCTTCTTCTCCATCTCTGAATGGAAACTCTGTGGCTCACGAGATTCAAATCCTATAAAGGTGTTAGTGATCGAAATAGCTGTGTGTAAAAATACCATGACTGAATACATACCAGTGTAGATATCTTCCCAAGAAACTGAGGTGTCGTTGTTCAAAAGGATGTCCTTGTGGACGCTAGATGGTCCACCAAGTAATCCTGGCTTGTAATCTGTTTCCTGAACAATCTGCAAATCCATTGCTCTCTTTATAGGCTCACCAGCCCCGAATATCCTTCTGTACTGCTCCATTCGTGTGTTCTGTTGCGTCTCTTCCCAGTTGGCCAATCTGGCCTCAAGTGGGTGTCTACCATTCACTTTGGAAGAAATAGACAAAGGACCTTCACCTGTCCTCAATATATCCTGGAGGGCTGGTGCCGAGGGAGCAGACTCGCCATACTGGACAGAGCTAATCTGAGAAGCCTGTTTGTTTTCCGGGATTATCCTCAATGACTACATTTGTTGAGCGTTAGTAAATGAGAACATCGATGAGACATACTACTTGGATCGGGGTACCAGTAAGAGTGAACGCCATGCATGCGCCCCCGCACCCAATTGATCATCCAACCTACCATTTTATCATCCACTTAAATAATACTAAATCAAATGTATGTGTTTTATCAGATACAAGCTGATTGCAATATATACTTGGGTGTTAGTATATCTAGGGTAAATGCTCAGCGATAATCGTCACTAGATAACCACCGCTTGGATGTGAATAGATACGGTTATTATGGAGG
This sequence comes from Kuraishia hungarica, assembly GCA_030567555.1. NCBI lineage: Eukaryota > Fungi > Ascomycota > Pichiomycetes > Pichiales > Pichiaceae > Kuraishia > Kuraishia hungarica. The sequence continues at coordinate 237,972 of JAJLSL010000001.1, forward strand.
CACCGCGCGATGGCTCTACAGTGGCAATGCACTACTGCTATGCGACAATGCACTACTATCTGACAATGCACGACTATGCGACAATGCGCTACTATGCTCAACGGGCCACTGTATGCTCTATTACCCGGATGGATACCGTGGGCCATAATAGGTGTATGATGCTCCTCCTTACCGTATAGACTTAATCATGAATATCTTCTAGCTATATGTAACTATCAGTTGTGTAATAATTAGCACCAAACATAAGGAATAAATTATATTTTACTAGTGGGAAGATATTATCAACTGATTTCATTTTCTCAAATCAAATTGTGCCATAGTCGCCCAGAAAAGTAGTGTGTGGAACATCAGAACTCTGTAGTCAATATCTATTTGTAGAATTATACGCATGATTGAATATTGACAAAACGCCATGTTCTAAATCTAACTGAATCTAACTTAAGATTTCGAATATCAGTATATTCTAAAACAAACACATAGCAGAGAAAAAAAATTCTGGATACAATCTCAAGTGGTTGAGGCCCGCAACACAAAGGGACTTTGTGTGCACTTCATTTGTACTTTAATTACAAGTTGGTCGGTGCCTTCCCTCTGTTTCGCTATATTGACTAGACTGCCCCATACAAACAATTGTATAGAGAATCACACTATGCAGGTAAGCGCAACAGATAGAAATGGCTGGAATGCAAATTACCTACTCAAGGATAGGTAGTGTGCGGTACACACTCTATTCCCTCATCTGGTGTGCAGAGAGAGAGAGAGCGAGAGAGAGCAGCGATGTTACACTGGGTTGCATCGATGCTTTTTGATGCAGGCCCTCATGCAACGGCATCCCTCAGATAGTCAAATGCACAGTGTGACATGTGGTATTTAGGCTGCTATCGTAGGCTTTCACTTAACAGCTATTAAGGTGGGAGCCTATACTAAATGCAACATAGGTTTTCTTGGTGGTGAAATCGCTTATGATATATATAAGAGGATGGGGTCCCCTGTAGAAACGGTATGAGGCATAGAAAGTTTTTATCTAGACAGCTTCCCATATAACGTTTTTAATTTCTTTGCGGTTACGTCTGCCATTGGCGATTTGTTACAAACCATGTCTGGCATCATACGCTTCACAAACTGCAGTCTCTGCGATAAGGGTGTCATTACCAGGGGAGACCTCTATGTGGACCAGGGCAGAGGTATCATTGTGGAGCCTCCTATGGGTCCATTCAAGGGCCAAGTGGTTGATCTCAAGGGCTTGATACTATCCCCCGGTTTCATAGATATTCAAATTAACGGATGTTACGGCTTTGACTTCTCACACTACTCCAGTGCAGCAGAATATACAGATGGCTATAACAAGGCTATGACTGATTTGCTCAAGACAGGAACAACCTCTATTTGCCCCACCGTTATATCTGCACAGCCTGACATCTACAATAAGGTGTTACCTTTGCTCAAGCCTGAGGCTACTGCTGACAAGTGTGAGAGTCTTGGAGCCCATGTTGAGGGTCCTTTTATCTCTCCTCACAAGAAGGGATGTCACCCTACTGAATCACTAGTCAAGGCAGATGAGGGTCTTAAGTCTTTGGAAGAGGTGTATGGAAACGGTAAGGATGAATTTTACAAAAACCTGGCAATCATCACTGCTGCACCAGAGGTTGAGGGAATTATGGACCTAATACCCGAGATCGTTTCAAGAGGCGTCACATACTCTATTGGTCACACTATGGCCGACTACAAGACCAGCGAAAAGGCTGTTTCTAGAGGTGCCACCATGGTCACCCATATGTACAACGCTATGCCCCAACCACATCACAGAGAGCCCGGTGTTGTTGGCTTGATGGGTAACGCTCAGACCCCATACTTTGGCATTGTTGCTGATGGCATCCATGTGCACCATGCTGCCGTTGCCCTTGCCTATCAGTCCTCTCCAGACAAATTTTGTCTTGTCACAGATGCCATGTCTCTTATTGGCCTTCCAGATGGTGTCTACAAATGGGATGATCAGTTCATTGTCAAGAAGGGCAGTATCTTAAAGCTTAAGGGAACTGACACCATCGCAGGCAGTGCTACAGATCTTCCACAGTGTATTGCAAACCTTGTCAAATGGGCTAATGTTCCACTGGCAGAAGCTGTTAGAACTGCAACTAACAACCCAGCATTGTCTATTGGAGTTCAACACAAGAAGGGTTTCTTGAACGCAGGATGTGATGCTGATCTGGTCGTAATGGACCACACAGGATCCATCAAGCAGGTGTACAAACTTGGAGAGAAGGTGTATGAGACCCAGTCAAAGCTGAGGTCGTTCCTCTGATCAACATATAGTAATCGTACAGTGTAGCATTAATTATTTTTGCATTTTTTTCGTTCGGGCCAGATGATAATAAGACTCTCGTACGTGGGTTTTAAAGAGGCTGTTAATAGACAGGATGAGTGTCTTCATAGGTGTGCGAGTGTGCCTTGACAAATTGTCGGGGCTTTCCATTTCGAGAAGGATTTAATGCCTGCAACTCCTACTGAGAGACGGCGTGTATGGTGTACCACGGTCGCATTAGAAATAAATGAAATCCACCCACGCTCAAGCGATTTTTAAGTGAACGTTAGGTACATTTGTAAGAAATAAACTTATTTTCGAGAGATGTAGAAGTGTATTAAACTTTAATATGCCTTGCCGCGGATCGCATATTCTGCCTGTTCTTCTTCCCCCACACATAATGCGAGGCACAACGGTTTTTTGGGGGCGGGACGAGAGCGCTCGCAGCATCGGGTACCCTAATCCAGCATGCTGGCCGCATTAGGCAGGTAAATCATTGATAAGCACCTACCTCTCTGCGGGTGCATTTATCGGCACCCCTATTTGAGTGCTTCCTTCGGTTAAGGTAATGGGGAAGCGCTTTTGACCGCATAGAGGTTCCTTTCTGCGCCTGATTAGAAACAAGGTATATCCAATTGCTCTTGGCCAAAAAGGGGAGTCTCATATATAATGCCGGCTCTCGATCGTGAACCTTAAGACTTCTGTGTGACTCGGTGTATCTTTAACACTACCCAGGATAAGTCCATAACTGTACTCTATCTCAGCGCCTTCTACTGTTGAAGACGTTTCTCCTGTACATATACATAATATTAAACCATGACAAGAACTTTGCCTCCACGTACCGCTGACATCAAGCCAGAGGAGATGCCTTCTGTGAAGAAGCTCTCGAGTGACACACCACTCAAGGAGATTGTCAGAGAGATGACAGTTGCAGGTGGTGTGATCATCAAGGGATTGTTCTCTGCCGAGAAGATGAAGGATTTAGAGAAGGAGATTCGTCCATTCATCCTTCAGGACGACTCGTGGGAAGGTAACTTTTTCCCACCAGAGACAATGAGATGTGAGGGATTGGTAGGAAGGTCCCAGACCGCTGCCAACCTCGTGCTTGGAGATGACCTGTTCTGGGATGTCAGTGGAGCTTTCCTTGAGGAGGTCAACTGGTACTGGTATGGACAGGAGAAGCAATGGGGTAAGGCTGAGCCTCAGCTGAATACGTCAATCGCTTTCTCGGTTGGCCCTGGTGCTGCAGACCAGCCACTTCACCGTGATGACCACTGTCACCACAACAACATGACCGAGATTGATGAGTACCCAGAAGACCTGCAGGCCAGAGAAACTCTCATTGGAATGTTCTTCGCTGTCAAGAAGACTACAAAGGAGAACGGTGCCACCCGTTTCATTCCGGGTTCACATCTGTGGGGTAAGGACAGAGAGCCCTCTGAACACCTTGCCTACTATGCGGAGATGGACCCAGGTGATGCATTTCTCATGCTCGGCTCTTGTTACCACGGGGGCAGTGCTAACACAACGCCAAACGAAGAACGTCTGGTGGTTGGAATTTTCTCAGCAAAGGGTTACTACCGTCAAGAGGAGAACCAGTACCTCTGTGTTCCCCAGGAGATAGCTAGGGAATGGCCACGCAAGTTCCAGCGTCGTCTTGGATATACCGTTTGCCAGCCTTGGTGTGGTCACGTTAATTCCAACGATCCTCTCTACGTTCTCATTCCTGATTTGAAGGAGAAGCACAAGGATTTGTTTGGTAAGACGCCGGTCGAGCCATATAGATTATGAGTCTGGAGATTACCGTACAGCCTGCCAATTTATTCAAATATCATACTACGTATACATGGCTCAATTAATGAAATCAAAAATTATAACTTAACCGTCTTATAACTTGCGTACCGTAGATTTTCCATGTGTATGATCAAATTGTCTAGTTTTCCCTTCCGCCACAGTAAACCGACAAAAGCCGCAAGCAGTTACCGTATATGCGAGTTGACGTAGAGTGAGCATGCCGATGTACTGTTAAGGCTACATGTATGATTGCTACCACTGCTAGAGTAAAGTGAAGGGGGAGTATCAATTTAGAGGGATTTCGATCTTAGTTGTATTGAAAACCAGTCCTATATTGTTAACAGTATTTTACTTTGCATTTGCTATGCATATAAAGCAGAAATGAGTTCTAGCGTTGTAGTCATTGGGTCGCTGAACTACGATCTGGTTACATACACAGCCACGGTTCCCCAGCCGGGTGAAACCGTCCACGCCAAGTCCTTTGAGACACACTATGGAGGGAAAGGATTGAACGAAGCGACAGCAGCTGGTAAATTGAGGAATCCAACTGTCAACACACGTGTACGAATGGTTGGGAGAGTGGGATCAGATGCCTTTGGAGCACAATTGGAAGGCTTTCTACGTTCCATAGATGTAGATACCACATTTGTCGATAAAGATGCACAAGAAACGGGAACAGCGGTGATATTGGTGGAGGAATCAGGTGAGAACAGAATTTTGGTTATTGCTGGTGCCAATGGGAATCTTCACTTGACGTCGTCCCAAATCTCTGAGATCCTTGGAGATTACAAAGGTCCCAATGAACAATATGTGATTCTTCAGAATGAGCAGCCGGATCCCATGACACATATGAAGTTACTGAGAGAATCCGAGTTTGATGTCAACATAGTATACAATCCGTCTCCCATGGGACCAGTCAACGCCAAGGGCTCACAGGTCTGGAAGTATGTGGACCTGCTCATAGTGAATGAAGAAGAAGCAAGAGGTTGCTTAGGTAGCTTCTCTTCCAATGAAGAGGTTGAACAGATCAGTTCCATCATAGACAATGACCTTATTACCGGATATCAGCTGGCGGCAGATTCATTCAGGAAACACATCAACCCGGACAGACTAAATACAGTGATCATTACCTTGGGCGGTAGAGGATGCATTGTTGCAAGGCCAGGTGCTGATCCCCAGCATTTCCAAGCACATGAACTACTTTCTACAGAGATTATTGACACAACAGGAGCAGGCGATGCATTTTTGGGTGCCGTGGTTGTCCATCTGGCAGAGAACCATTCTCTGGATGACTCTATCGGGTTTGCTACAATTGCAGCAGCCCAAACTGTCAAGGCAAAAGGTGCAGCAGAAGCAATTCCCTTCTATAAGGATATTGAGCATCTTCTCCGATGAATTATTTGATGCGGAGGTTTCTTTGAGCTGATCAGACACAAAAAATCCCCTAATGATCTCTCTCTCCCCACTCCCTCGTTGACGTGTAGGGCTCAAAATACCCGCAACGCATGATGGAGATGCCTCTGCAGTGTCTCTCTAGAACACCAACCCCACTATGACCATCTTATTTTGTAGAGTATTTATAGATTTATGTACAATTTATTGATAGTTGAATATATTTACATTTCTCCAGCATCCATATCCGCTTTTCCTTTGATGACACAAGACCAGCCGCGTGAAAAGGGAGCCAGCAGACTGCATTTCAAAGTAGGACGCGAGCCTGTACCGTATGAAAAGTGCTACCAGCTATCAGGCATTCACAATGGCTTTGTAACGTCAGTGAAGATAAGCCCGAATGGGAAGTATATAGCAACAAGTTGTAAGTTAAAGATTAAATTGTACCCTCAGATAGTCGTTTTTTTGATAGAACCATCACTAACACCCACTGTTCAGCCTCTGACAGATCAATCAAGATATGGCGCACTGAAGATGGATCTTTTGAAAGGGAGCTAGTGGGACATTCCCAAGGTGTATCTGAGATTTCATGGTCACCTGATAGCAAGTACATAGCATCGGGATCTGATGACATGACTGTGAGGATATGGTCTGTTGAGTTTGGTGAGTGTGTCAAACTACTCATCGGACACACCTATCATGTAACGGATGTTAAATTCAACCATAAGGGAAACCTACTTATAAGTGGAAGTTCAGATGAGGCTATAAGGATATGGGATGTATTAAGAGAGAAATGTTTAAAGACTCTGAGTGCCCATTCAGATCCAATCTCCGCATTGGATCTATGTTGGGATGGTACTATGATTGCGTCAGCAAGTTATGACGGTTTGATGTAAGTTGACATTTTTCGCCGCTTGGGAGGATAGCATTCTTTTTATTTTCACATACTAACATATTTCCAGCCGCTTATTTGACACCGAAACTGGCCAGTGTCTCAAGACATTGATCTATGATAAAGGTGGGTCCTCCTTCCCAGTCTCTTATGTCAGCTTCTCACCCAACGGGAAATATATTCTCGCCAGTACACTGGATGGAAGTGTGCGATTATGGGACTACATGAATAACAAGGTTGCCAAGACCTTTTTGCTTGAGGATGAGAACACCAACAGCATTATACCTGTGGCTGAGAAATTCTCGTGCGGGACTGTTTTCTTACAGACTGGTGATACACCTCTCGTTGCATCGGGGTCTGAGCATGGAGTAATATGTCTGTGGGACATCCATTCCAAGACGCTTAGGGGTGTACTGGATGCTAGTCCGACTGACTCCGCTTCACCTGTTCTACAGATTGATGCATACCAGGGAGGCTCTCTACTAGCCGCTGTGTCAAGGGATGGTACTCTGACGGTTTGGAAGCATATACAAATGGATACCTAATGGGCACTGGATTTAAAGGAGGATGAAAAACAGTAATTTCACAGAAAATTAAATACCAACTCAACAGATGTGGTATATCATACACATAGGGATGTCCCTAGTATGCTCACAGGCCCTCTATTGGCTCTCACCCCCTGAGGCGCGATTGTTGAAGATTTGCAGCTGGATATTGTATATTATTTAAATTCTCCGAATGGAATATTATTCAATGGAATGTTATCAAACAGAACGAATTTAAGATAATCGTTCAAAGCATTACCATCTTGTACACTACACGGTCTCACCAAACCTTGATAAGAGACGCGCGTATGATTATGTCAGCGTGCTGAAATGTCCAGACCGATGAGATCGTGTTTACAAACAACAACATGCACAACTGGGGTAAGGGGGGAAGCATACGGCACACCACCCACATTATCCAAATCATTGCAATGATCAAGAGGCAATTGCAATCACCTACAATCTGGAATTTTACAAGTTAGTCGAATATTTATATATATACAGTACTTTAGAAATGTGATAAATCACCCCTTGAATTAAGCATAAACCAGTAAAGTAACAAAAAAGCGCTAATATACAATTAAAACACTAATACCCAAACCGCATAAAATCTTTAAGCCAATTGCTTACAGCTCCTGAGAAGCCTTGGACTTGGTAGATTTCTTTGGCAACAAGTTCTGGTGGATGTTTGGAAGAACACCACCCTGGGCAATAGTAACGTGACCCAAAAGCTTGTTCAACTCCTCATCGTTTCTGATAGCCAACTGCAAGTGTCTTGGAATGATTCTAGTCTTCTTGTTGTCTCTAGCAGCGTTACCGGCCAACTCGAGAATTTCAGCAGCGAGGTACTCCAACACGGCGGTGAGGTACACTGGGGCACCGGAACCGACACGCTGAGCGTAGTTTCCCTTTCTCAAGAGACGGTGGACTCTACCAACTGGGAAGGTAAGACCAGCCTTAGCTGATCTAGAAGTAGATGGCTTCTCGGAAGAGCCAGATTTGCCGCCTTTGCCACCAGACATTGTAATATAATTTATTGATATGTGATGATAATTGAAACTAAAATTCAATGAGGAATCAGGATTAACACCAGAATCAAAGTAGGGGGCGCAACAGTTTCTTATATACAAGAGGGCTCAGGACAAAATGTGCGGGAATATCAACAAAGCCCACAAGAGCTAATTAATGGAACCAGCCAATAGAATCCTGAGGAGGTTCCGTGATGACACCAGATTGGGCGGCAATAAATGAGCAACCATGTAATAGCGTACTGGAAATTACATACCGGTGTGCAATCGTGAGCACGACGGAAACAATGCACAAGACGGTGCATTGGAGCCTGTTTTCATAGGTAAAAAAACACATTGCTTAACTATGGCCATGTAGCGAAAATCAAATATGCAAGGCCTGACGTTTACGCTGGGGATGTATATCTCAGCACTAAAGCCTCCTCCCCATCATGCACAACACGCTCCCACCTCTGGCGCTTGTTTATTTTGATGCAACGGACTATATATATAGGGCATTTCGCCCCCTAAAGGTCAGGATTGATTCCATAGTTGTTTTAATTATCGTCTTTATTTTTCAGACTAACCTACAGAAAAAACTTTCACATATCACAATGGCTCCAAAGGCAGAGAAGAAACCAGCTTCCAAGGCTCCAGCTGAGAAGAAGCCAGTCGCCGGTAAGAAGACCGCCGCTTCCACCGACGCTAAGAAGAGAACCAAGACCAGAAAGGAGACCTACTCTTCTTACATCTACAAGGTGCTTAAGCAGACCCACCCAGACACTGGTATCTCCCAGAAGGCTATGTCTATCATGAACTCTTTTGTCAACGACATTTTCGAGAGAATTGCCTCTGAGGCTTCCAAGCTTGCTGCTTACAACAAGAAGTCCACCATCTCCGCCCGTGAGATCCAGACCGCTGTCCGTCTTATCCTCCCAGGTGAGCTTGCTAAGCACGCCGTGTCCGAGGGTACCCGTGCTGTTACCAAGTACACTTCTTCTGCTTCTGCTTAAGCGGAGTTTTGTTTTTGGTTAATGTGTTTTAATTGGGTTTTTCGGTTCGTTTAGCTTTCGGTACTCTAAGTTGACTGGAGTGTGTATAATAGTCTCTCTAATGGAATGCTTCATATAGGTGTCATTATAATTATTGTATTTTATAATTCGTAGTTTCCATGGCCTGTAGATGTGTAATGGTATCTAGAGGCCTGTTAATACTGTGATTCACAGATCCCTCGTTCTGTGTCTGTACCACAGTGCTCACTCTGCGGTCACTACACCAACTCATCTACCCGCTGCTTGCATTGCACACGGTCTCCACTAAGGCTGCATCCTCTGTGTAGCAGTTGGCTCAGGGCATACACTCTGTGTACACTAGCCATCTCATCCATCCATGCGCCTGCTACGCTTATCCTGCTGTGAAATGCTAGTAGTGCAGCGACGAATATGCATCAGGGAATTTTTTTTTCTATCATAGGGCCGATTTAATATTAAGGTAGGAACTAAGTTGGTTGAAATATTTCATTAGCGGAGACTCCAGCCAGGTTTGACATTGTACGATATATTTTTTCAATCCCATTTGGTTCATATAATAAACACACAATGACCGGAATATCAGAACCGTATCTGATTTCATCCCTGCCAAGGGTAACTGTTTCTGGCAAGGGTAATAACTCTACCGTAAGGACCTGCATAGTATCAAACATCAAGACCCCATCAGACAACTATGTGGAAATGGGTGTGACAGGTTCATATATTGCAAGTTTTGTCCAGAGACCATCTCCAAAAATGGTGTGGTCATACTCACTCCCTCCGCAGGCTAGTGTAGACTCGTTTGTGGTGTACAAAGAACATGGTGAAGAGAGAAAGAGATATGCCTATGGATTGACAGAAAGAGAAAAGTCGAGTATCAGGCTCCTTTCCTACCAGAAGGACTCATCATCTGAAGTTCCAGAAGCAGCTGACAGCGAAAATGGAACCCCAGTTTCCCAAGGCATTCCAAATGTTGAAGAAAGGATCATACCTGTAGCAGAGCGTGTTGTAGGCTTAGATATATCACAGGATGGTGAGCTGTTTTACTCCCTCTCATCTAGTGGTATTATTTCTGCCTATGACTACAAAATCACCAATGTCGAAGAGAACTCTCCTATTGCATCATTATCACCATCATCTGGTGTCTCTTCTGCATCTGTTTCAACAATTATCTTTCATGCATTTATCAGCGCTGAAGAGTTTGAGGATATCACAGCAAAGCATGCCTTGACAAATATCCCCCGGGGTTCCACATTCCTGTTAACAGCTGAGAAGAACTTAGAGGGTACTATAATCATGAGGCTGTTTGCACTCTTGAGAGCCGTTATCCTTGAAGTTTCTTCCCAAACTATTCTGACAGCCGCTTCCGACTCTGTGTCAGTAATCGCCTATAATGGTCCACATCAGGCAGTTGTCCTTGACGCTGCTGCTAGGTCTATTTCCATGTATTCATTACCTTCTCTCAAACTACACAAGACAATAGACATTTCCAACTTAGTTTCCACAAGCATCAAGTGTGCATCTATACTATCAATTGCACCCACACGTGTATTGCTCTCTCTTAACAGCATTGTCTACTTGATTGATCTGCGTTGGGAGTCCGTTCTTGGGTCTTTTGACTTTCAAGCCGGCTCATCTCTTGCTAACGGCTATCCAAACGGCGCTGCTTTGGGCACAAATTCCAGCAGGAAGTCTGCAGGGGCAGCTAGCTTGGATCTTTCACTTCTTCAGGCTCCAACTGTATCAGGATACTCTAAGAACACCCTTGAATCATTCGCCCTTGTTCTTGTGAAGGACCCCAAGGATAACACAATGTCGATAAAGACTATATCAGTTAATGTAGGTCTTGGAAAGCTTAGCGACAGCCTTGGAAAGGGTATTTCCAAGAGAAAGGTTGGTGCTCCTGTAATCAGTGGCCTCCCTGGTCTGTTGACTCTAGGAGACCTTGAGAATAATGATAATTCTCTGAGTCACATTGAAGAACGTCTTGCTGCAGATGCTGAGAGCTCATCAGAGAAGCTCACCAGATGCCTGCAATACCTGGAGAGTGCCAGAAAAGCAAATGATTTGGACCTTTGGGAGACTGTATTTGTACCATTTATGAAGAAAGAGGTGGACTTCGAGGCACTGGCAAAGAAGACTGCAAATGGTAATGGTAACGGTCATGGTAATGGCCACGTTGCTAATGTGGGAGAACAGCCAATAGAGGATTTCACAGTCTTTGAGGTGGAAAAGGACAGGGTACTGGATCACGAGTTTGTGCTTAGAGTGTTTGAGCTCCTCCTATCTAACATCGGTTCGGAGGGCAGCTTCTCTTTGGATTCAGAGTTCATCCCTGAGAAGGCTCTTACGTACCTGCTGACCCATCCCCTCTTCCCCACAAAGTACACCAGAGGTCTGCTGAACTGCCTTGCCGAGTACCCAAGACTTCTCAGGCAGGCAGTTGTGACCTGCCCAAACATCCCTTGCATAGAACTGGTGAGACACCTGGGTACTGTTGACAACGAAGAAACATTCAAAGATTTACTAGTTAGACTCATTGATGAGTTCTCACCCGAAACCATCACTTCTGAAACTCTTAGACTTATCCGTGGCTCAAGTTCTTTCAATGTGGACCACATCATCAATAAGGTTGTAAGCTTGAACTTTGGCTACGAAACCTTGAGCTCATTTATCGATTCTACTGGATTGGTATTGAGTCTGCACTATTCCAACGATGAGGAGAGTCTAGAGAAACTGTTGAACAGTGTCAAGAGCAAGGTGGATTCTCTCGTTGCTAACACTGAGCTCTTGACCCTGGTTGGCCAGGTATTGGCAACATCAGAGTCTGCGTCTGGTGATAAGGCTGGTGCCAGAGGAAAGAAAGGAAAGAGCAAGAAAAACAAGGAAAAGGCTTCTAACAACATTGACGATGAGGAACCTACAGACAGTTCTCCTTACGTGGTGAGCAGTTCCGGAGGCGCATCAGAGGTTAGAGGTAAGCTCAATGCCATGCTCAGCATTGCCGGTCCCTCTACTAAGTTGGTGAAGAACGAAGTTGAGGAGGAGATTTCAAAGCATATACCAGTTTACTCGGTTGAAAAAATTATTATATAGAGGATCTTTCTGTTCGTTTCGAATTTTTATTCAATGCAACATCCATGTACTTTACTTTACTACTTATTGCCTGTTTCTGTAATCCCCCCTCCTCCGCCTCCTCCCCACACCCAACTCTACCTCTGCCAACATGCAATGTGCGAGAACACGAACCTCCTGTCTCGCCAACGTGTAGGTGGAAAGGGAGATGGCGACATATCAAGATGAAAAAGTATTAATTAGAAATAGGAGAAGGACGAATTAATCCATCTCTGTCCAGCTAACAAAAGGCATAATTATCTATGATGAAGATAATTTCTGCTGTTGTGGCTATTTTTGCCGCTCTTTTCTTCTTCTACAACAATGCCGAGGCAGCATCTGCAGACCTAGCAGATCTTCCAAAGATCACCCATAAGGTGTACTTTGACGTCAAACATGGAGAGGAGGATCTTGGTAGAGTTGTGATCGGATTGTTCGGTGACGTTGTTCCAAGGACCGTGGAGAACTTTTACCAATTGGCCATCAGTGATGAGCCAAATGCTGGTTACAAGGGTTCGTCTTTCCACAGAGTCATTAAGAGCTTTATGATCCAAGGTGGTGACTTCACCAAAGGAGATGGTACCGGTGGCCGTTCCATCTACGGTGAGAAGTTTGCCGATGAAAACTTCCAGATCAAGCATGATCGTCCAGGTCTTTTGTCAATGGCCAATGCCGGTAAGGACACCAATGGTTCTCAGTTCTTCATCACCACCGTGGCTACTTCGTGGCTCAACAACAAGCACGTTGTGTTCGGTTACGTTGTTGAAGGTCTGGATATTGTCGAAAAGATTGAGGCTGCTCCAACAGGTTTCCGTGATAAGCCAAAGAAGCCAATCACCATTGTCGACAGTGGAGCTCTCCCAGTTGAAGAGGTTGCCGAGGAGGCTACGGAGGATGTTTCCAAGGACGAGCTGTAGGCTATTTGGAATAAGATGTGCAAAAGGTTATTATATAATTTTATATAATTTTATATAATTAAAATAAAATTTATGAAACACCATACTTCCCATCTATCTATTAGTAACTTTTACTCCCTCGCCGTGGTAAATGGTGCTCAAATGGTGCTCACTAAGTCGGGAGTGCGCTCCCCGCTTGCTTGAAGAGGTCGTGCTTGTCCCTCGTGGGCTAAGTAACAATTTTATAAGCCGGGTCCACACACCCATATGATTCTATTTTTGACTAAGAATCAAGTTATCACCAAAAAATCATAAAAGTATGAAAAATAGTACATTATTAATTAACAGATGATTAGTCCAATAGTTTAAATTTATTCATTGTCAACAGGAATTCAATTTATTACCTCTTTGTGCAATGAAACATTTTTAGATGACTTTCTTGTTTCATTATGTACATTTTCTACTTTATCTCTCGGATACAGACCCGTACTTTTTCTAATTTCTAACAATAAACAGAAAAGAAAGCAGTGAAATGAAAATCGTACTAATGTATTCCAAAAAAAAAAATGTTTAGAAGAACATTCATAATATATATTCGGATATCCCATGTAATAGACTGTATCGTCTGGTCCCTACCTCCCACGGTCCTTGATATCTCTTTTTGCTAGGTGTGCTCTGATCTGGCCGGCCCCCAGTGATCTGGCCAGCATTGTGCATTGCGTAAACTCCCTGCCAGATTTCAAATACCCGATCGTCTCGAGCGAACTCAACTGTCTGTGTCCGACACTTCCTCCTTTGCTCATCGCGCCCTTCGGTGCTGTTCTACTCACCTTGGCACACTTAGTCCGGACGCTCATTGGCAGAACAGCCAACTGATAACCAGCAAGCCCCAGCTGCTGCAGCCGGTACAGTGCAGGCTGTCTCCCCGCCGCCAGTGCATTACGCCATAACCAAAACACAGACATCGTAACCCTGCGTTGCCAGGGAAGCGCTGCGCTACCTTCCTGCCCTGTGGCTTATCTATCGGCAGAGTCAGACAGACTCGGCGGTGCTAATTAGGAGCGAAAATTATGTACGATTTCCTGCCTAATGCACTAGGACAGAACGTCAAGGGAGGAGGACCATTAAAAGACAGTAGGAGGTAGCGAGGCCATACCCACTTGATTAGAGATAACAACATTGATATTTTTTTTTTGTTTTTACTGTTAATGTCGACAGTTATATACCTCTGTTGTTGTTTATAAGATATATAAACGCAAACATATATATGTCTGTATACAGGTGTGTATAGGTGTGCATATACCTTTAGACATCGGAGTATCCATGCATAATATCCCATCGTTGCTTGCGTGATTTTGCATTTTTTTGTTTTCTGGTTGGGGTGTTCTTGAGTGCCTTTTTTGCTTCAATTGATTTCAGTCTCGGGGATCCTTACCTTCTCAGCATTTTTGGGGGGTATTCTCGGCATCCGCTCGTATAGCGACTATTCACCCAAAATAAGACCACACATAACGATGGATCAAACACCATCCAATAGAAAGGAAGGCGATTCCGATCCTTCACAGCCGAAAACAATTGTGAGGCACAGATCATCAATATCCCAAGCCATTGCTTCATCGTGGTCCAGAAATTCGGGCTCGTTCGACCTCGGTCCTGCGGGAAGAAGCTATGTCTTTGGGAGTGTTAAGCAGGCCTCCGGTTCAAGCCCGTTAAACTCTATAAGGAATACACCGGCAGTCCATTCAGGCATATCGATACATGTTCAAGCTGCCAGCCTCGCCGGAGTTGGTGTTCCAGCATACCTCGGAGACGAGGATGATGAGAATGCTGAAGCTGCAGATGAGGCAGCCCAGGACGAAGAACAAGAGGAGGAAGAGGCTATTATAGAGGAAGACGACACAGATCCATATACCCACTTTTCTTTCAGCCGAAACGTTACAACTGATAGACAAAACAATGGAGCAGAACCTCACTCCAACCTTTCTGAGCTGCTGAGCGAGAGGGTCGGAGCTTCCGGAAAGTTTAGTGGGGTCGATGAATACTCGGTTGCTCCGAATGAAACAGCACCACTTGTCACAGACCCATTTCAATCATACTCCGGTACAACGCAAGCAGAGAATGCACTGGTGCCGACATCTTCAAGAGAGTCTTACCATCATTACCAGCGGTATCATGGATATGTGCAGAATGACATAGAATCTCAGCGGGATACTGTTTCGATAGCTGCCTCGTCCCCGTGTGACTCCGCAGGAACCGTTGGGTCCAGTGGTGAAGTTTTGAAAAAGGCAGTTGACTGGATAAGACTTGCTGATGGACAGACATTGATTGAAGAGTGTGTCACTAAACCCATGAAATATTTACCTGCTGTGTTTTTGGGTGTGCTATTGAACATTCTTGACGGTTTATCTTATGGTATGATCATGTTCCCCATTGGAGAGGCTGTTTTCAGCCATCTGGCCCCCACCGGTCTTTCCATGTTCTATATGTCCACCGTAATTTCACAGCTTGTATATTCTTTGGGTGGTTCAGCATTCAAATCTGGTATTGGTTCTGAAATGATTGAGGTGACTCCTTTCTTCCATTCTATGGCGCTCAGCATTTTGACACTTCTTAAGGATGAAGTGGAGACGCCTGAAAATAATAGAGCAATCATTTCAACAACCATTTTCACATATGCCATATCTTCAATAGTGACAGGTTTGGTATTTTTCTTACTTGGAAAATGTCGCCTGGGCTCTTTTGTGGGCTTCTTCCCAAGGCATATACTCGTCGGATGTATTGGTGGTGTGGGTTACTTCCTTGTCGTGACAGGTATCGAGGTATCGTCTCGTCTGGAAGGAGGACTTGAATACAACATTCCAACACTAGAGTATCTGTTAGATCCTTTGGTGTTCATGCAGTGGACTCTCCCGCTAGTTCTCACGGGAATTCTTATCTTCATTCAGCATCATAACCATAATGCCCTCATAGTGCCTACCTTTTTCATCTTTGTATTCATCCTGTTTCACACATTGGTGCTTATTATACCATCATGGGATTTGCAAATGGCAAGAGACTTTGGCTGGGTCTTTCATCCCCCCACCACAAATGAGCCATGGTACTCATTCTATGAACTGTACGACTTCTCAGCTGTTAACTGGTTGGTCATTCTAAGACAGGTTCCCACGATGTTTGCCCTAACTTTTTTTGGCGTGTTGCATGTTCCAATAAATGTCCCTGCACTGGCTGTAACTGTTGGAATGGACCAATTTGATGTTGATAGAGAATTGGTTGCCCATGGCATTTCCAACACTTTGTCTGGCCTTATGGGATCTATTCAGAACTATTTGGTGTATACCAATAGTGTTTTGTTCATAAGAGCTGGTGCTGACTCCAGATTGGCCGGAGTGATGCTTGCTATTGGTACCTGCGCGGTAATGATGGCAGGGCCCGCTGTCATTGGTGTCATCCCTGTTTGTGTAGTTGGTTCGCTTATTTACCTATTAGGATACGAGCTGTTGAAGGAGGCACTGTACGACACTTATGGACGATTGCGCAGATTTGAGTATCTCACCGTCTTCATCATTGTGGCCACAATGGGAGCATGGGATTTCGTTTACGGTATTCTTGTTGGTATTCTGTTGGCATGCCTCTCGTTTGTTGTTGAAGCTGCTCAAAGACCAGTGGTGTCTGGTATTTACACTGGTGCTTATGCGAGATCGATCGTGGTGAGACACCCAAAACAACTGGAGTTTCTTGAAAATGTAGGAAACCAAGTATACGTGATGAAGCTGGAAGGTTCCCTTTTCTTTGGATCAATTGGAGGTTTGGAGGAAAAGATTCGCGTGCGTTTTGATGATGAAATCTTCGCCAAGGACCCAATCAGGTATCTGATTTTGGATATGAACCATGTCTTATCTATTGATTTTTCTGCAGCTGAAGGATTCAGAAGAATTAGAAACCTCATCGTGGAGAGGAAGTCTTATTTGATAATCTCCTCAATTGAGGATAGTGGCCCTGTGATCAAGTCACTCAGGGACTGTGGTATGTGGGAGACTGACGAGCATAACAAAAGAATACAGCTGTTTAGTAACCTCAACTCCGCACTTGAATGGTGTGAGAACATGTTCCTCCAAACATATAGTGACGTGAGGACTAAGCAGATCACAGCCGGCACTACTCCCAAGCCTGCGATGAATACAGGTAAGGAGAACACAAAGAGGGCAAAATCACATGGTGGTGCAGCCCATGCTGCTATTTCACTCTTCTCTGATGAGCCAGGAAGCCCTACAGCCTATGGTTCCCCACGACATGCTCAGATTGTGTACGCAGCAAGAAAGACTATCAAGGATGAGGCTAAAGCAGCCTCCAAGCTTTATTTCCACGGCCGTGGGTCTCTTGGTTCCAGTTCCTCAGCCGGATCTACATCTGGTGGTGAATCTTCACCTGCTCCTCCGCTCCCTCTTATCCTGACTATCTTGCAAGGCCTTTCATCGAAGGATGGAACTTTCTGGGTAAAGCTAGTTCCATACCTCAACAAAGTTGTCATCCCACTAGGTCAGCCGATCTATGATAAGTCTGATCAGAAGCCGTGCTTTTTCTTTGTGGAGAGCGGATTAGTGTCTATGGATTATGCATTTGAGAAGAGCGGATTTGGACTCACATCGAGTGTTTTGCCTTTGACGGCTTTTGGAGATCTGGATCTCACCAAGGCCACAGAGAGGGTCGTTAGGTATACTTCGGCAAACGAAACAGTGCTTTGGAGGCTAACTACAGAGCAAATCGAAAAGCTGAAGGGTGAAAATCTGGGCCTTTTTACTGAGCTTCTAACGGTGTCGTTGAAACTGTTGAACGAGAGATTTGACTCCATTACATCTAACTTGCTGGTATCAACATGAATATACCTATGCTGCTCTTCTCTCCGCTGCGCCATCTCAGCAGCCAAATGAAGACAGGAACAGTTACCCTATGTAGCCCTTTAATATAAAATTCCGAATTGCAACATTTTTTTTTGTAGATCTGATAGTTATAGTATTGCTCAAATCTACTCCTTCCCCACTCCGCTCTATCTGGTCGTGCGCTTGCAGCCATTCTCCTTCTGTCTCTACAGCCATAAGGACTTCGGCTGATGCGCCTGCGTCACCTGCACCATCACCAGGGCACCACAGAGAGGAGCCGTGTGGGATGGGAGACCGTTGGAAATTTGATTGAAGGGTATAATGGAATGAATGACAATCACAAGCCAATGACATAATAGTTGACATCCAGTAACTTCGTCAATACTTGTTATTATTCTTTGGACAGTTAATGCTAATCAGCTCAGCCAATGGAGTACTGTATGGATTGATCTGTCCATTAATCAAGCTACGCGAACTGATGCATGCAGTAGTAAACAGAGGTTGTGATTGAGTGAATACATGAAAGATCGGTATCTCACATACTACACGAGCGATTGTCTGATTGTATTTTGAATCCAAAATTGGGCTTACAATTCCTGTTTGCGACTCAGCATCAATATAATTAACAATGCACAGCCCAAGGAAACTGGTCACATCGGGTATAAAGAAATTCCCAAAGAGGTCGGGGAGTACGGGTGGTGGTGGGACTAGTGGGACCAGTGGGGAGACTCCGCCACCACAGGACAGTGGCCACTCACAGAAAAACAGCGAAGTTTCTCATGGCAGGAAAGAATCAGCCATGTCGTCAACCTCCATGGATCTGGCAAAGCAGTATGAGCACGACAGGGCGGCTATTCAGAAGTTCTGTTTCTCCAAAGCAGACGGCGATGGCATGATCCACGAGTCATACATATCACATGTGAGGATCATCGAGGATGCCAAGTACCCTTCAGCTAAACCACCACCTGATAGTTTTTCGTCACATAAGAAGCCAAGAATATTGGCACTGTCTGTTAAGAAGAGTGGAAGGGTGAGGATTCACAAGGCCAGAGAGAACAAAGACGGGTCGGTCCAAATTGGAAGGACTTGGGACCTCGACGAGCTTACAAGGGTTGAGAAAGATCCCGCACAGGCTACTGGGTTCATGTTGACCCTAGGGAAACCGTATTATTGGGAGACCAATAACCCTAGAGAATGCCAAGTGTTCTGCAGAACCATTGTAGACACCTATATGAAATATACAGGAGGAAGGGTACCAGAGTTGGTGAACTGCGATTTGCAGAGTTTAGGATTGAAAGCGCCAGCGAATGTCCCTGCTTCGGCTGCTCCTAGAACCCATCCACAGCCACAACCTCAGCAGCAGCCACAGCAACTGCCACATCCACAGCAACAGAGACAGATGGCACCCCAACAGGCACCCCAACCATATCCTATGCAAGCTCCTTCAGCACAGCAGATGCCTCCCATTAAGAGAACAGTTTCTCCAGTGAAACCATATGTGACCCCTGTACCTCTGGCCAGACCGCCTGTGAAGATGGGGGGAGTTCCAATAGCAGGCATGCAACAATCGCCTGTTGCGAGCCAACAACAGCAGCAGCAGCAGCAGCAGTCGTTTGCAGCACCAGATCTAAGGAAGCCTAGTATTGCTAGTATTACCCCTAGCAGCCATAGCATCCCCACTACCAGTAGTAGTGGTAGTCATAAGGTGGTATCTATGATTCCCGACTCCATCACAGTTGATAGTCCAAATACCCGCAAAGTTGATGTTGGATCACACAAGCGAATCAGTGCTGTTATGCCCTCAGATGAGATGGATGGTCAGGGTAGGGGACACTCAAGATCACATTCGAGGAGTCAATCCATAGAGCAGATAGAGGCATTGAAGATGAATCAACGCGGTGGTGCTGCTGTATTGGACATGCCGACAGCACCATTAGTGCTCAGGAAATCCAAGGCACCAATACCGGAGGAAAGTGAAGTTCCTGCCGTGATGACTCTTGACCCTAGCAAATCGCCCGAAAAGGAATCCAGAACTTCTATTGGCACTAGACCGTTATCTGCAGCCAATGTTGATTTCACACTTCATAGGAGAACTCTCCAAGAGGTGGAAAGAGAAACAGCTCCAGAGGCAGAGAGTACCGGTGGTGATACATCGATGACGAATGAGGATGATGACTTTAACTACTTGTATGATGACTATGCCAATGAAGACTCAAATGAGCAAGAGCAGGATGTCTCCAAGGAACTTAGTTCGCCTCGTTTCAGCCATTTAGAAGCTGACGATGAAGAAATGAGTGACGATTTTGTCTCTGCTGATGAACGTGAGCCTGTGACCCCAGTTGCTGACCAAGACAAATCAGGGTTTGAAGCAAAGAGACAGGAGGCAATTCTGACAGGTGAGTCTAACGTTATTGAAGATCTTCTTGAAGAAATTGGATGGAAGGAAACAGATGATGCCTCTGTGATTGAGGAGAGACTGCTAAGGGAGCTGAGGAGGTGTGAACATTCCAGTTCTGCTGCTATAGTGGATGCAGTTCGCCATGCAGAGTCGGTGCAGTCTATGCTAAATGAAGCGCTTGCCAAATGTGATACCATAGAGCCTATTCTTTCATTCTTCCAGGTTGAGCTCTCTTCTTTTTCCGACGAGATCAGCCACGTGGAGAAGCAAGGCCAAGGTCTACAAATTGAAACCACCAACAAGAAGTTGCTGTGGGGAGAGTTGAGGGATATTTTGGAGAAGGTGTCTATTCCTGATGAGCATCTCAAGCTATTAACTCAGGTGGAGGGTACCAGTATGTTCTCTGATGTAGGCATGATTGAGAACATTGAAACTGTGCTGGTTGAACTGTCTCTTGCCCTCAAGGCCATTAGAGGCTCTGTTGACAAGGCAGAGGATGACCCAGTGAGTGCAGCTGGTGATCTTGGTGGAGAGATGAAGGCTCTCCAAGAGAGACGTAACAGATACGAGAAGACCACTGCCAGGTTTGTCGAAAAATTCAAGAATGCAGCAGATATTGCATTCAAACATATAGCAGATGAGTTGCGTGGAATGATTGACGAGACACCGGACTTGGAAGATCTTGTTAGGAATATTCCAAGGGTATATTCCCGTCTATTAGAGCTCTCTGGAATGATATTATTCGTAAAAGAGGATGCAGTACCTGTCTATTATGAGATTCTGGGAATGTTTGAAAGAGTATTCCTTGGATTCTTCGCCAAGTTTTCCGCTAGAATCATATCTGATTTTAAGGAAAGCAAGTCTTCACTCACTGGCACATACAAGCCTCTATCATTTGAGAGTGATCCAAAGGATATCTGTTCTGATCGTTACAAGATGAATAAAACTAGACCATTCCCACTTGTTCGTGTGGATACCGCAAGTACCACGAATCAGAGGCTCATGGAGAGGTTGGGTCTGCCAGCCTCAGGATCAGCTACGACGACCACAACTGGTAATGGCAGCTTGACTTCTGTGAAAACAGTGAGTGCTGTTGCTACTTCTATGATTCAACATCTATTCCAGGCTCTCGCTGATCTACAAAGCTTCACCAAGAGGTTGTTCCATCTGTCTTCTATTGAGTATAAGCCTCTTTCGGAGTATGTGGGGCTGTATCCGGTGCAATTAAGAAGGAGAGACTTTTTGAACTCAGAAAGTGTCAATAGTGCTGTTGAAACCGATAGAGCATTTTCTTCTGATATGATGAACTGCATGTCACAAATATGTGCAGATGGCTGTACCAGTATTTTCAAGTCTGTTACAGCTGCTCTCAGAGAGTACAGCATCGAGATCCCACATGTTATTGTTGTACTTCAGGACTATTCCAAGAAGATGGGATCATCTGACCAAGAGTTCTTGATGTCTAGGGTTTCCCGTTTGGGAGACAAGCTGCTCAGTATGTGGGATGCATACGTTCTTCTCCAGACTGAAGCTATTGAAGAAGCAAGGGTGGGCACTTCAAAGAGTATTATGGTGGCAACTGTTGTAAAGGCGTACCCTGAATTCATCAGGCGCACTGAGAGAGCTTTACAATCTACAAACCTTCCGATTGAGAATTATCCAATCAGATCTCTTGTGTTAAAGACTTATGATGAGCTATGGAGACACGAGTACGGCATGCTGGCTGCAAGCACTGGTCCATCCAAGTCAGTGGAAAATGGATCCTCTACAGGCGATTCAACAGGTGGATATCCATCACTGGCCCGTGTCAAGAGTGCACTCACTTCTCATAGTGCTGAAGTTTCGCCAGATGCCCCTACTCGCCATCTACGGCTGCTTGTGAACTTGAACTGGCTGGTGGAGGAATTCAGGGAATTCACCTCTATCTTAGTACCAACGAAGACAAGACTACAGGAGTTGTGCCATGAAGAGCTGACTGGATACTGTGATGGTGTTTTGAGAGACCACATGCTTGGAAAGCTCATCACGTTTGTTGAAGGAGTTGATGGTATTACCAAGCCCGACCCCAGAATTGGGTTCTCCAGAGATGTTGATCCTTCCAGACGGAATGCATACTCGAAGGACATCCTCAGGAAGTTGTTGTCAGACTATGAGAATAGAGGACTCAGCAAGGGCATCCAGGAGCTTGCAGCTGCTATGGCGAAACAACTCATGGGTAACTTCTACTTGGACGACAAGAGAGAGAGTGATACCAGTAAGGCTGTAGGAAAGGAGATTGAGGCTGCTCTGATGGAGAAGGCCCTTGAGTACTGTCAAACTCAATACATCGCTATCTTCAGCAGGCTGAATGCGATTGTTGATAAGTTTTACCGCTCAGTAGAGGTTACTGTTGGAAGAGCTGAGATATCCCATGAGTTTCAGAAAGTTTCCCAGGACTATGGCCATTGAGCAGTTTGAGCGGAGTTGTGTGCTTGTACAAGATCCCTAGGACTTATTAGTTGTTACACAGACCCTCCGTTTACATCGATACACAATATGTATATCATTCTCATGAATCAATATATATCCCTTTAGTATTTTGCGTTACTCATTATCTGGAGTTATTATCTGGAGTCTGGTTACACTATCCTCTCCTCCCCGTCGGAATAAGCAGAGTTTCTACACCCTCTTTGCGCACTTTCATGCAGCTACACAGAGAGCTACGCGTGAGGGCATCGCGTCCTGTGATGACGCTGCGATGAGCATACGCTGTAGGATGATATTGTTTGGGGTATGATTGTGGAGATGATCCACAGATCAATGGATAATATTTGTTGCAATTATGATGGTTTAATATAGTTCTTTGTATTGTATACTACTTGTATTTTTGAATAACGTCGACTGAGCTGGTAGAAGAGTTGTGGTGATCTGTTGGATTTGACATGGTGCTGAGTATACCACTGCGAAACCACTTCATATAGACAGCGCGATGATCAGTGATTTTGAGGATGATTTCAGCGACGACGAGCTAAACGACAGTGCGCTTGTGAAAGTGAGCTCCAAACATAGAGAGCCAGAGAATGAGCCAGAGCTAGTCACAGAGCCAGATTCTTCTTTTGCGTTGAACAGGCGAGTAACCATAGTACGACAGCCATATAGTAAACAGGTACAGACTACACTCGATGGGTACTCGGTGGAGACGGAAGATGGCACTCACTATGAGCAAATCACACAGGTTGTCAATTTCGGTCCCACTCACCACGAATTGAACTATGACAATTTAGACACCTATATATACCCAACCAATCTTGAGATTAGAGATTATCAATACGACATCGTGTGCAATTCACTCTATTCCAATGTTTTGTGTGCTCTCCCTACAGGATTGGGTAAGACTTTTATTGCCTCTACCGTAATGCTGAATTTCTATAGATGGACTACGGTAGCTAAAATTGTGTTCATGGCCCCTACAAGGCCGTTGGTAGCACAGCAGATTAAAGCGTGCTATGGAATCACCGGAATACCGAGCCACGATACAGCCATCCTGTTGGATAAGACCAAGAAGAACAGAGCAGAGATATGGGAAGCGAAGCGTGTATTTTTCACCACTCCACAAGTGGTGGAGAATGACCTATCAAGTGGGTTAGTGGACCCCAAGACAATCGTGTGTATTGTAGTGGATGAGGCCCACAGAGCAAAGGGTAATTATGCATATAGCAACGTGGTGAAGTTTATTAGAAGGTTCAACACTTCTTTTCGAGTCCTTGCTCTTTCTGCAACTCCTTCAGCTGATATTGAAGGTGTTCAGACAATTATAGATAACTTGATGATCTCGAAAGTGGAGGTGAGGACTGAGGAAAGCATTGATACCTCTAGGTATATGAAGAGGCGAACGAAGGAGAAGATAAAGTGTGATCCAAATAGTGAGATGTTAGAAATTTCGCAAATGATCTATGCGGCCGCTGAGCCAATACTTAAAAAGGCCAATGCGGCTAAGATTTATGAAGTCACTGATCCAGCAAGGATCAACTCTTTCCAGTGCATGGAGGCCAGTCAGAGACTTATGAGGAACCCAACTATAAACCAAGGGCTCAAGTGGATGTACTTTGCCTATCTGCAATTGCTGGCAACTGTAGGACAGTGCTTACGTCGATTGAATTTTTATGGTATACGCATGTTCTATTCTTATCTTTTGGAGAAACACACGGAGTTCTTGACCAAGTTTAACAATAAAAAGACCAGTAACAAGACTGCAGCGGCATTTTTCTTTCACCCGGAGGTCAAGCGGGCACTTTCCTATGCCAAAGATGTAGTAAACGATGACGAACAAAAGACAGCAATGGGTGTGGGGTCCGGTGGAACATATAGTCACCCAAAGTTTGAGCAGATGGTACGGGAGCTGAAGGAGTTTCTAGAAGAAAACAAAGAATCCAAGGTGATCATCTTTACAGAATTGAGAGAGTCTGCTCTAGAGATTGTCAAGGTGGCAGAAAATGCGAACAAGATAGGTGACTCCGGTGACCCTCATGTTATTCGCCCCCATATATTCATTGGGCAGTCCAAAGAGAGAGATAAGTTTGATAAGGACATTTATGAGAAGAAGCTTGCGAAGAACAAAGGAGGAAAACGCAAGAAAGCCCCTAGCAATGATGAGGATGAGGAAGATGACATGGATGATATTGAAGAGAAACCGGCTCCAAAACCCAAGGGGAAGCGTGCGAACCAACCATTAGATAGAATAGGTAGCTCTGAGGATGCACAACTAAAAGGAATGACTCAGAAGCAACAAAAAGAACTGATTCAACGTTTCAGACAAGGAGAGTACAATATTTTGGTGGCTACGTCTATTGGTGAGGAGGGATTGGACATTGGTGAAGTGGATATGATCGTTTGCTTTGATTCTACAAGTAGTCCCATCAAGAACATTCAGCGTATGGGCAGAACAGGAAGAAAGAGAGATGGAAGGATTGTTCTTCTCTTTGCTGGGAATGAAGAATTAAAATTTGATAAAGCGATGGACAACTATGAGTGGATTCAAAGACAGATACAACTGGGCGATCAGTTGAAGCTTGAGAAATCGGACAGGATATTACCAAAGAAGTTTATCCCCGTTGTTGATAAGAGATTCATAGACATACCAGAAGAAAATGACGAGATCATTAGGGCAGGAGAGAATGATGATGACGAGCTGTTACGAGTGGCAACTCAGCATACCCTCAACAAAAAGACCACTCGGAAGACCACCAAGGCTATATCCAAAACCAATCAGGGTAACGATCGCAGTGCTGGTTCAAGTAAGCAAAAGAAACTTGAAAAGAAATTTTTCATGCCTGATAATGTACATACAGGCTTTCAATCTGCTGCTTCCTTGGTAAAAAAGAATGGGAAGGTGATGAGTGCTGCGATTGTGGAAGATGATTCAGACTCTGATGAAGATCTTCTAAGCACTCTCAATAGTTCAATAGTCAAGGGACATAGTAGCCACGCAGCTGAAGAGGAACTGCCAGCAGAATCCACTCCTCGCAGGCCCCATAAGAGAGTTAAGGTTATGTCACCTGCACAGGAGAATTCCCAAGTTAATTCTGTTCCCAGTTCTCCTGAGATCGAATGTATGGAGGATGTTCTCCCATCTTCTAGACCCACTACTACAGAATCTATGAAAGATGGGAAGCCCTTGGGCCCCCATGTCTTGGAATTAGCTGAGAAACGTCCTCGTGTGCTTGGTACGTTGCGCCAGAGGGATGTCATGGTGGGTGTTCTCAGCGGAGCAGAAAAGAAGTTGGTGAAAGTGGGGGCCATGAATACAATTGATGATCCTATTATCATAGGGGAGTCTCAGACAGTTGATTCGACCGCTGAGAATGCTCTCGAAATCGGTGCACTCAAGAGAACCACAGCGGTGGCTAGGAACAACGAGCCTCCTCGAGGCTTGAAAAGGGTGGATATCCCAGAGAAGAAATCTGTTAATAACAAGCCTTCAATATTGGAGCAGTTAAAGAGCTCGACAGATAATATCTCCAGTAGCGAATTCCGGGAGACTGATGGATATCTAACGCCTAGTCAACTTCAGGTATTTTACTCTAAGTATTACACGGCGGCAGTTCCCGGAATTGATATTGAGGATATTGTCGATCCTATGGTTGCAATTAGAAAGGGTGCTCTATCAGGTGTCATCTGCCACAGTAATAGAATGTCTTCTTTCATTGAGACGATGAACATGCTACGAGAGAGTAATAGAGACAACAAACTGGATACACTGTTGGCTGATCTAGTCAGGTATTCGGCCAAGAATAAGATCTATCAATTCAATGATGACTACACGATGAACAAGTTAGTTATTGATCACAGTGAGAGTGATGCAGCTGTGAATAGTGGAGGACTGCATGGCTCCCCATTACACCTGCCCTCCAAGGAGGCAACTTTGAAAACTACGATCAAGCCAGTAACAACAGCTTCTATGGTCAAAAGCGAGCAATCACGGAAAGTGCCCACACAGGAATCTTACCTGTCAGGTCTATCAAGTGATGATCTGTTTGATGATAGGTAAAGATCCCAACTACAATAGCACATGTCCATAGCATATCTATTGTACATTTTCTCTACGCCAAATATATATTGAATAATGAATAAATCCAGGCATACATATAGGCAGATCTTCTTCACGAACAAGAGGCGAGTGAATAAATAAATAAATAAATAAATACATAAGTAACGTACATATTCTCAACTTGGTATTCTCTTTGGCTTACCGCCCCATCGGCCCTAGCAGTGCACTCATCTCATCGCCTTGCCTGCAGGGAACGCGTCCTTTAGATGTTGACGCTGCTTCGTTACCCGGATCCTTTGCACCAGAGTATAAATTGAGGTGATGGCCCACCTTGAGTAACTACGCAGGTTTATTATACTTCTTTTCTTTGTCTTTATGCAAGGGCATTACGTGTATCAGTGAGGATTCGTCCGAGATCATGTTTTTGCTGGTTGAAAACTTTAACCATGACCGCTTTCTTGTGTTCTAACAGCTTTGTCTGTGAACGCTTGAGGAATTTTTGAAAATAATCCATTCTCAGCATTGCGTTTACGCTTTATCTGAGAGGCCAGCAGCATGATCGGAGGAGCGAGAGGTGGGAGAATGAGACGGAGATTGAGACGGAGATTGAGACGGAGACGTGATAAAGAAAATGGGCCAGTGCTTCATTGGTTTAGCGAGGCATTGACCCAACTACATCTTTACCAACTTGGCAAACGCTGGCAGTTACTGGAGTGTGTTAAGTTGTTAAAGAGGTGGTGTTGCATTAGAAATGGATCCGGGATAGGTGAACTCTTGTGAGGATTTTAAAAGTGGTTTAAATTCATCCTTACAATGCTTGATTTTCACAGTGAGTAAATACCCGCTTTGGCTTTTATAGCATAGATATCTTTTGATCCTTAGATGAGTCCAAAGGTTCATTCTGTCTGTACCCCGGGGATTACATAGGCGACATGGCAAAACCCCGGTAGTGGTATCATAATATTGCACATATATCTTGACTTCAGCTCTCCTATCACTTCGTATCAACACTTACACCTAATATTATCCATTAAATATATCTCAAACTTCTCACCACTTAACAGGTTTATTGTGGGTTCCTCTCATTATATCCTAGTGATTCTCGAACGGGTAACAAGTGAAATTTTCAGGTGTGCGCACGCGCTGATGAGGTAGTACTTGTCTCTAATGCTCAGTAGACGGTGGTGTGTGTAGGAGGAGGAAGAGCAGATGAGGTGGAAACAGTAGATAGAGTAGAGTATATGCTATTTCTTGAAAGTGAGCATGATTTAGGTATAGTGGAGAGAATCACTCAAAAATTATAGCCATACAATACACACAGATTAACAAAATGTTCAAGAAGTTCACAAAGCAGGATATCCATACTCGTACAAACATCAAATCCTCGGTACAGAGAGGTCTCAAGTCGAAGTTTGTGTCACAGTTTGAGAAGATCGAGCCAGCTATAGACGACATTGTGCCGAAGAAGTCGCAGCTCCTTTTGTTCAAGTGTGAGGACAAGATCCAGTTATATATCGTGGATAATGAACCTGTCTTTTACCAACAGTTTGATGCATTGCTGCCTGCTCTTAGGTTTGTCCACAAGTACCCAGAATGCTTTCCTCGTGTACAAGTAGATAGAGGAGCCATTAAGTTTGTGCTTTCTGGTGCGAATATTATGTGTCCTGGATTGACATCCGCGGGTGCCCAGCTTCCAGAGGAGAACCTGGAGAAGGATAACATCGTTGCAGTTTATGCTGAGGGTAAAGAGAATGCTTTGGCTGTTGGTAAGCTCTTGATGAGTACTGATGAGATCAAGAGTGTTAACAAGGGAATAGGTATTGAGCTTATTCATTTCTTGGGTGATGGACTATGGAACCTGTCTATTGATTAAATCAGATATGGCGGGAGTGTATATGGTTGGAGGTTGATGAGGTAATAATGATACGACGTACATTTCTATTCAGCGCTCAATTGCGGAGCTCACAATATTTTAAATCTGAACGTAACACAGATATAAAATAAAAAAACATCAATTCTCGTCATATGTAACAGTCAACATCCTTTTCAATAAAAAGTTGTTGTCCATTATGAAAGTCCCACAGGCTCAACATAGACAAATCGTTGGATATTTCTTCTCGTCTTGCACCTATACCGTTCAAATTGTCACCTGAAAAGATCTCGTAAGATATCCTAAAATCGAGTACTGAAAGTCCCACCAATTTTGATAGTTTCCCCTTCAGTTTTCCAATGGTGTAACTGGGCAAAGCAACAACTTTAAAGCTAGAACCCTCATAATCCACCTCCAAATGGAATACATTGGAATTGGAACCGCTGCTGTGCTTGGGCCCACCCAAAGACTCATCCACTCCATGCTTCGAACATAGCTCTTTCCACCTTCTACATGAGGTGTTATACTTTAGTGATCTACTTTTGACTCTTGAAATAAAGTACAACTCGTAACTTGTCCGCTGCTTTTCTCCAATTATGGAACCATCCAATACTTCCAGATTACCATTCAATCGAGATACAAGTTCCATAGTGACATCATCCATGTTTTGTTCATCGTTCTCAGAACTATCCAGCACTGAGGTAAACAGTGGGTTTGGTTGAATCCTCAGCTTTTGCAAGTTTGGAAAAGTCTCAGCAATCGCATCGATCTCTTCCCAGGTGGAGATATTGTTGCCTGAAATAATGAGTTCTCTGATGTTCTCCGCACCCCCATGGGTGAGACCACTGTTTAATATTGAGATCTTATTATTTGCAAGATTTACTATTGACAGGTTCTCAAAAGATGCCAGAAAGGGATAATCAATACATGTGAATTTGTTATAAGAGAGGTCGACCTTTTCGAGATTCCTCAAATCGTGAAGGATGCTCAAGGACGTCAAGTCAGCGAACGAATTTGCGGCCAAATCAAGCTCTACCACGTCGTTGAACTCCCGAACAAGATACTGTATTTGCTCACCACTGAGACCACAATCAGCAACACCAAGTTTAGTCAATCTGTTGTGGATAGGGGTATCAATTGCTTCCGTATCACTAAACCTATTGCCGTTGAGCAGTAAAGACTGTAAGAAAGTGAACTGTCCTGCGATATGGAATGCTGTGTTGAGATCAGGCAGTAGATTGTAACTCAAATCTAAGTCCTGTAGATTTGGTAGTATTTGGTTCAATTCGTCTTTCAGCACTTCAAAACTACCGTCATCAGCTGTATATATTCCAAGACGATTAAGCGATATCACCTGTAGATTTTCAAATTCTGCCTGTATCTTACTGAGCTTCTCGAAACCGTAACTTTCTACAACTTTAGTACCAAACTTAATCTCATCCATATTAGTGTCGACATTATCTCTGTTGAGTATTATCTGTGTGTGCTGCTGCGTATCATGGGATTGTGTTCTCCGGAGCATACGTTCTACGGAGCCTTCGTCTCCGTACTTCTCAACTAGGGCCACAATGAAGCTTCGCCTACCATCATGAGCCTTATTGGATTTCACAAACGAGCCTGAATTCAAACCATGATGTGTGCTGAAGTATCGTACCCCTTCCAATGTACCGTCGTTCTTGCCCCTCTCTGGGTTATCCCATTCTATCCCATATGCCTCCACGTTAGGCCAATTCGGTATGGGACCAACGTAGCGGACAGTCGCCAACTCTCCGCTATAAGATAGCTTGGACCCTACAGTCACCTCACTTTTTGTCATTATTATGGAATTTCATTGACCCCAAGAGTCATATTCATGAAGATCACACAAAAATAGTATAGTGTTCCCCTAAGAGCAATTATACAGTAATAGCTTCCCTTTGGAAAGAACGCGCGAGATGATGAGCCTCTGCGGCTTGTCGCGTGTGCGGCGATGAGCTGAAATGTACATTTTTCAGACCCCAGATGTCTGCATATAACCATCAGTATCAATACACCATCTGTCCCAGAAATACAAGTAGTGACAAACAACTCAGGTTACACAATATATAGACTGCCACTCTCTCAGGGAATTGTCGTTTTTTAATTATGAAGTAAGTATGGGCACACTTTGTGCAGCGTTTTGCATGATTAGGTACTAACATCTGTGTTTAGTGTGGTAAAACAGATCGAGAGATTGAACGAGCAAGAGTTAGAGAACAACGTTCCCTTTTCTGCTTCATGGCACCAGGAGTATGCTGATACAGCATATGTATGTAAGTAGACACTAATGTTGTTGTTTTGCAGTTTTAGGTCCTACTACAAATACTAACTATTGATGCAGTCATTGGAGCTCTTCCTTACGAGTTGACGGAGATGGATGTAGTGACGATATTTTCGCAATACGGTGTACCAGTACATATCAAGCTTGCGAGAGACTCAGAAACAGGTAAATCAAAAGGATATGCGTTTCTAAAATATGAAGATCAGCGATCCACTGTCCTCGCTGTTGACAATCTGAATGGTGCAAAAGTGCTTGGGAGAACAATACGTGTGGACCATACACGGTATAGAGTACATGAAAGAGACGAAGATGACAGGGAGGACATAAGTAAAAAGTTTGATGAAGCAGCCCAAGAAGAGCTAGACAAAGATCTTGTACCGTCAGACACAGAAAGAGCCAGTGTCAGAAAATCAAGGACGAAGTTGATTGGAGAAAAACCAGAGGAGGATGAGTTTGCTGATCCTATGGAGCAATATCTGAAAAAGAAGAGCCGAGAGTCTCATAGAGAGGATAGGGGAAGAAGGTATGATTCAGAGTATAAGGAACACAGGAGAAATAGAGAAGGTGGAGACATAGAGAAGAGCAGCAATAGACAGCACAGAAGTGATAGAGAACACAGAAGCAGCGACTACAGGGATCGTGAACCCAGGAATCATAAACACAGGAATCATGAACACAGAGACGACAGAGACTCTGGTAGTTCGAGCAAGCAGAGCCAAAATGAGAGCAGGAATGATTCTGGGCAGGGCGATAGACCACGTGACAATAGTAGTAGAGAATACCGGGAGCGTAGTCGGAGGCACCGTGAATACCCGACTGATGAACACACCGATGACCACAAAAGGGTAAAGAGGGATGATATCGAGTGATACGTTCTTCCCACAACAATACCTGGAAAGGACAAATTGGTATACAACAGATTGGCCGCAGAAAGGCTTCGAGGCTGGTTGTAAAATGTATAGAACCAAATTTTTTACTCTTTAGTTAAATGTATCTTGAGGTTTAATCTACTTCATGCACTGTGTATCTCACTACTGTGGGGTAATAATGTACATTATCAATTACCGTTGAAAGTGATGACGATATTTCCTTAGTGACAATGACCACCCACCTCTCCTTGCATTGTTGAGACCCGCCTCCGAACGCATCTCTCGCACGCCCCGCGGTTATGTCTGCCTGCCTTTACGCGTACAGGCAGTATAGAACAACGCACGCTGCTTGAGGGCAGCGTGGTAAGTGTAAGCCTACATGGGGTAATAATAGTTTATTTAGTTACTGGCTTTGGCTGGTTTCCCGGTGGGATGAGAATTTCCAGACGTTATAAGTAACCGTATCTTTAATTTTTGGTGATACATTCATCGCGAGTGAGTTTTAGAAGAAGGAAAGTTGCCCACTTCTGATTTTTGCTGTATCTTTCTAGTTTATTTACGGTGTGTGCAGTTTCACTCTATTATTAGGTGGTGCTGCTGCTTGAGGTAATACACCCTAGGCGACGCTTTACCTGGCAACTTTTGTGGCTCTTTTTTTCGAGGGGCTTTCAACACCAGCCGTGGTGTTTTGTACTATTGAATTGTTTTTGCGTGTTTGAGGAGTCCAGGAAACGAAATGGGGAAAGAGGATGAGCATGACAAATACGGTATAGTGATCGACGCTGGATCATCAGGATCAAGAATCCAGATATACAGGTGGACAGATCCAGCTTACCTGCGGAAGACCTCTAATGATCCTAAGGTACTCAAATCAGTGCCGGCAATTTACCAACAGGACTCATGGAGTCACAAGGTCTCACCTGGTGTCTCATCGTTTCAGAGCTCACCTGGAAAAGTATGGGAAAAGCATCTCAAACACTTGATTGAGCACGCTGAAAAGATAATCCCAGAAGATAAATGGAAGGAAACACCGATATTTGTGCTGGCCACAGCCGGAATGAGACTAGTGCCCGATAAGCCAAGAGAGGCGATCCTTTCGAAGATCTGCTCTTCATTGAAGGACCATAGCCCGTTCGCTATATCTGAGTGTGATCTCCATGTACAGGTTATAGATGGAGAGACCGAAGGTTTATACGGATGGGTTGGTCTCAATTACTTGATGGGACAACTAGATGATTACGATGCAACCATTCCTGTTGATAAGGCAGTCCACTCTTCGTATGGGTTTATGGATATGGGTGGTGCCTCCACGCAGATTGCATTTGTGCCATCGGATGCATCTGAGAGAAGCATGCATTCTGATGACCTCTATAACGTTTTTCTTAGAACAATAGACGGTGGTGTACAGGATTGGTCGATTTTTGTGTCTACATGGCTTGGGTTTGGTGCTAATGAGGCAAGGAGAAGGAGTTTGAAAAGCTTGATATCCACCCTACCAGAAAATGTATCCTATGATAGGGATGGAGACGGAGTTTATGATCTCACAGATCCTTGTTCGCCCAGGGGGATGATTACAGAGTACACACACTCGGGGCAGAAATATGAAATCACAGGTAGTGGAGAATATGAGCAGTGTCTCAAGAATATCTATCCTTTGCTCTTGAAACATCTACCCTGTTCAAGCTACCCATGTCTGTTCAACGGGGTGCATGCACCAGCAATTGACTTTGCAAAGGATAAATTTGTGGGTATCTCCGAGTACTGGTATACAGCCAACGATGTGTTTAGCATGGGCGGAGAGTACAACTTTTTGAAATTCAACGAGCGCGTAAAGGAGTTTTGTGAGAGCAACTGGGATGACTTGGAGCATAACTTTCAGAATGGTGTGTATGGCAAGGGAATAACCCTAAGGCTCTTACAGGATTCGTGCTTCAAAGCATCCTGGTTAGTCAATGTCCTTCACGAGGGTTTTGGACTACCAAGAATTGGTGTGGATAGAGACTATCTAAGCGAGGAGGAATCATCAAAGCTGAACAACGCGGATGAGAGCACATTTGCCAAGGAAAATGCCCATGTTCCATTCCAGAGTGCCAACCTCATCAAGGGTTCTGAACTGTCTTGGACCTTGGGAAAAATGGTACTCTATGCCTCTAGTGAGATCGAGCCAGTCAAGGACACACAGGTGGTTGGCATCATGCCCAGCAGCAATGCCGTTTCGGTTTCCAACAAGCAGTTTGTTCTTGGAGGAACAGTGAAGGGTGGTAACTTCTATAGAGGAAGCTTCCATAGAGATTATGAGTCGTTATCCGCATCTTTCCCTTTGATGTTCTTATTCATGGTTGCTTTAGTTGGGCTTGTAGGATACTCATTGAACCTGAAGGGAAGAGCACTGAGAGGCAAACTTTCCATTGGCCGTTATGCCAACTCATTCAGTGCAAATTCTGTCATAAGCAATATCAATCAGTTTCAACAAATATTAAAGTTGAAGGCAACGAGATTTTATTATGGCAAGATTGGTGTGCAGTCTGATCTGACAGAGAGTGAACGCAACCTCTCAAGGATAGAGGAAGATATTGGACTGCCAAAGCATTACGAAAGAAATGACTCCCTTGACAGGGCAATAAGAACCAGACCTTCGGCAATGAACCTTGCTGATAATGCCTCACCTCTGGGAAATATGCAGTACCATAGAAGTGCTGATAGCCTTGCAAGGTCCGATGCAGAGCCTTCCCTCTCCCACAGCCCCAGTACTTCTTCAATGTATGGTAGAGGTTTGAACGGTAGCCAGAGGGTGCCGTCTAACTTGTCCAGCTTTGGCTCCCTCAGTGGGTTGACGGGGACTGGTGGTCACACCGTCCCTATTGACTTTATGAACAAGAAATATGACCAGTACATGAAAATAGGATCCAATGGGCTTAATGGGAGCAATTCACAAATGGAGCTAAAGGCATATAAGGATGGGAGATCAACCTCTTCGACAAAGTTATCTGGTGTTGATTAATCATAATCAGATCGTCGGTAATGAATCACTTAAAAGGATACATGCCTGTTATAGCATATATTTACATATAAATTGCCGAATATTACTCTATTACAATAGAATGCGATCTTGCGAGGGAAACGAACTATTCGATTGAAAGTATACAGACATCAAATAAAAAATGATGCGCATACAAATATATATATGTATATATGTATATAGAATCAACCTCCCTCTTTTTTATTATTACAACGCAACAAACCATACGCAATTAACTGCCTAGCGAAATCTTCGCCATGGCAATATGGTAAACGTCCTTCTAAAATGATATTTTTTTACCTTTGTAAATCATTTCAGTACTGGCCTGCTCCAGCCTCACAATACTCTCTTCAGCACAAAGAAGCCAAACAAAAATGCAAAAGAGGATGAAATGCAAACATGGCTGCGGATGAACAGCAGCCACCACCACAGTATCTCAACACTAGATCACGTAACAAAACTAAGTAAGATAAAACAAAAACAAACAACAAACAACAAACAGCAACAAAAAGTATAAAGACATGCACATAAGGGGACCACACCGATCAACTTCTGGGGATCTTGGCAAGATCCACCTTACCAGACTCGATCCAGTACGGATCAATCAGCTCCTCCTTCCTCTGGTAAAGCCACCTATACGAAGTCTTTATTGTACCATCAGAGACACCGGTCTTCTCAGATACCCTTGATGGCTGCATCTGTTCACCAAACACTAATGCAGCCATGTAGATGACGGTGGCGGCAATGGTGGTGGGGGATCTGCCGGCCAAGATACCGACCTCTCTAGCGCGTCTGGCGATATGCTCAGCGGCACTTGAAATCTGAGCGTTGAGACCCAAATGAGAACAGAAACGACCAACCAAGTCCTCAGCATGGGTCTGGGATGTTGCTATGTTGTCAACTCTCAACGACCCAGATGCCTGTGTATTCTTCTGGATCATTTTATCGATGATCTTAAACACCTTTCCAATCTCCTTACGGGGAACATTTGTCAATGCCCATATCTCCTTGAAGGAACGTGCAACATTGGCCTTACGACAACCAATGAAAATAGCAGCTGCCATAATGGTCTCCTGAGATTTACCTTTGAGATTCTTCTCTTCGTGCACAAGCTTGTAGACCTCTTTAGCACCATCCTGGACAACCTTGGGCAGCTGATAACCATCACACATCTGTGAGATCTTGGCATAAGCAGCCTGCAAAGCGTGATCTCTCTTGTCTACAATACTTCTACTCTGCGCACGGTTCAACTCTCTTCCGGCTCTGGTACTGTCCCTGGAGTAGGCAATCACAGTGGACAGCTGATCACCGTCTAGAAGAGGGTTTGAAGCCTCACCAACACGCGAAGGATCATCACCATTCTGGTCATCATTATTGAATGTTCTCCACTCCGAACGAGTATCGACAATCTTATCGCTCAGTACAAGCCCGCACTGAGCACAAATGACATCACCATCGCTGAACCGTTCAATCAGGTCGGGTGGGTACACCTTACACTCGGGGCAAACAAGAGTGATGTTCAAGTTGACCCCTTTGAACTTATTATCTTCTTCAGCCAAGACAGCCGCATCTGCAGTCATAGTTCCCAAGAAGAAATAAGGCCTTGAACGTAATATCAATCCTGACCGATTGATTAAGTTGCTGAAATAGATTCCATTGCTGTTTAGACAGGTCCTCCCTCTTCTTTTATCTCCGTTCCCCTCGCGCATTCAACCCGCCACGCACTGCCATGAGAGTGATCACAGGATTAGGTAATGGCATTCTGTGTCTGGCACAGAGAGGTCAGCCGCAGGGATTGCTGACAGATATGGGGTCACAGGCATCCCAAGGTGCGATAGCAGGATGGAGACAGGGTAACCTCATCTCACTAGATCAAAAAGAAAAAAAAAAGTTTACTATGGTAGCTGCAGGCTGAAAAATTAATATGCAGAGAGTGAGATAGAGTGAGAGAGAGAGCGTGTGAGACAATAAGACATAGACAAAGAGAGAGAGAGACAGAGTGCGAGTGGGACTTGAGTGCTAGAAGATTGATATCTAGAACGGCAGTATATATATTTTCAGAAGCGGTAGATTTGTGATATTCTCAAGTTATACTCTTTTGTTTGTATATCTTTAGTCGTTATGAGAGTGAGAAGTATGTATATTCACCACAGGGAGTGCGGTTTTTGGGGAGATGGGATTGAAGACTGTAACCTCACAACACTGGAATGAGGAATTATGACGTGTTTGTGCTTTATGAGACAATTACTAATATTCACTTTTCTTTAGAGCCAACATCCAAAAGAACAAGCACCCGTATGAGGGAGGGTATTAAGAAGAAGGCTGCTGCTCATCAGAGAAAGCAGAAGAAGCAGTCCAAGAAGGATCCAACATGGAAGTCAAGAGCCAACAAAGACCCAGGTATTCCTTCCAGTTTCCCATACAAGGAAAAGATCGTTTCCCAGATAGAGGAGAAGAAGAGACAGGACCAGGAGGAAAAGATCAGGAAGAGAGCAGAGAGAAAGGCTGCTTCTGCCGAGGATGATGAAGTGAGCGAGATGGAGGATTCTGAGGAGGACGAAGAAGAAGAAGGAAACGGCCTTTCAGCTTTGTTGGCTTCAGCACAGCAGGCTGCCAGAGAATACGAGGGGGATTCTTCTGAAGACGAAGAAGAGATGGATGTTGAGGAGGAAGATAACGAGGTTGTTGAATACGACATTGAATTCAGCGACGACGAATCCGTAAGTGAACTAGACAAGTCACGTAAGCAGTACGATAAGATTTTCAAGACTGTGGTGGATGCCTCTGATGTGGTGTTATATGTTCTGGATGCCAGAGACCCAGAGGGAACTAGATCTAGGAAGGTTGAACAGGCTGTTCTCCAGAGCCAGGGCAAGAGACTGCTTTTGATCCTCAACAAGGTGGACCTCATCCCAGAGGATGTCCTTACAAAGTGGTTGACATACCTCAAGTCTTCATTTCCAACTATTCCTCTCAAATCTTCATCGACAGCAAGCAATTCTTCAACTTATAACAAGAAGCTCACACAGGCAGCAACTGCCAAATCGCTTTTATTGGCACTCAAGGCTTATGCAAACAAGTCTAACCTCAAGAGATCTATTGTGGTTGGTGTAATTGGTTACCCTAATGTTGGAAAGTCCTCTATCATCAATGCTCTTACCTCTAGACACGGTGGTTCCGGCAAGGCCTGCCCTGTTGGTAACCAGGCCGGTGTTACCACCTCTATGAGAGAAGTGAAAATTGACAACAAGCTGAAGATATTAGACTCTCCAGGTATAGTTTTCCCAGACTCAAAGAAGCTCTCTGCCAAGCAGCAGGAGGCACACCTTGCACTTTTGAATGCTCTCCCACCAAAGCAGATCTCAGATCCAACTCCAGCTGTCACTTTGCTCATCAAGAGATTGTCCAAGACAGCCGAGCTCGCTGATGCATTCAAGAACTACTACCAGGTTCCCTCCCTTCCATCGTCAAACCTTGATGAGTTCACAAAGAATGTGCTCATCCACGTGGCGAGAAAGATGGGTAGACTCGGTAAGGGTGGTGTGCCCAACCTTCAATCTGCCGGTATTGCCATCTTGAACGACTGGAGAGATGGTAGAATCAAGGGATGGACACTTCCAAAGACCACTTCTACTGACACCACTTCTACTTCCAACCACAATGTGCCACAAGGAAAGGTCGAACAGACCACCGTTGTCACTGAATGGGCTAAGGAGTTTGACCTTGATGGGTTGTTGGGCTTTGGGGGTGAGGAGCCACAAGAA
Organism: Kuraishia hungarica; assembly: GCA_030567555.1. Lineage (NCBI taxonomy): Eukaryota > Fungi > Ascomycota > Pichiomycetes > Pichiales > Pichiaceae > Kuraishia > Kuraishia hungarica. The sequence goes on from JAJLSL010000001.1 coordinate 276,564, forward strand.
TAAGGGCCGCTACTATAGGGGCGTCCAACCATATTGTATAAAAGTTAGAATCTTAATAAAAGGCATTTTATGAACAATATTCGAAATTTCACATGCTTCACCTATACAAGAGTAACTACATTAGTATCATTATCTGTCACTCTCCCTCACCTCCCCTTGGTGCCTGCGTACCATATGCTGTACGTGCATGTACTCTTCACATCATGCAGACCTTACGCGGAACACGGCAGCTGCCGCCATTAGAGTGTTAGGGAAGGCCTCGAGAACCGAGAGATGCGCACACGCTACCGTTGGCTATTGTTAAAAGATCTGAGCGTTCTCAAGTGGTCCAGTCGGGTATTGGAGTATTTCACTATCGAACTGTAAGTTTGCTTACGCTTATTGTAGCTGTGTTTTTGATTGGCTTTTTTTTTCTCTTTCGCTGCTCACTATCTTAATCCCCATTCTGTACATTCTAGCTTGAAGGTATGAGCGCACCATCGAAGAAGGGCCCACCACCTGCGGTAAAACCGAAGCCTAAGCTTCCACCCCCTGTGGCTCCCAAAAAGACAAACCTCCGAGCTGCACCAGTCACGGTTTCTGTGGTTGAGGAGACAGACAGACCTATATTCACAAGCGGCAATGGGGATGCTACTACTCTGGGTAGCCGGTTTAGTGAAGTCTCACTACACGAACCAGCTCCTCAGCGGGCCATCAAGGTGCCCCCGCCAGCACACCCAAGAAGAGGCATACCCCCAGCAGCTGGTCTACAGGGTGACATTACTCGGTCTCTCGATGCCAGATTTGGAAACGCTGCACCCGAAATACGGCGTCCATCGATTGCCACGAGCCAAGTAAGTGTCAGCGATAAAGATGATGATGACGATGAGGCTCCTCCTCCTCTTCCAAACAGACCAACGCCAGCACAATCTCCAGCAGTGCCAATCGTTGAAGAGGCAAAGCTGAAAGCACCTCCACTGGCACCAAAGGCGAAACCCAAACCTAAACCCAAACCCAAGCCATCTGGACTTCTCCAAGTGCCACAGGCAGAACCGGCCAAGCCTATACTACCCAAGAGACCAGCATCTGCAGCACAGTCCGTGAAGAGCGTAGAAGAGCCTGTGATACCCGCTCTTGTCACTCCTATACATTCAAATGCCAGCACCCCGCCACCTGTCCCCAGACCTAGATCTGTACACCCTGAACCATCAGCCAGTCTACAGACACCCGAACCACCTTCCCGGGCAAGAAGTACTCCCCCTCCTCCACCACCACCTAGAAGTACAAGGGATGAGTCTCCAGTGCAGATAACATGGACCCCACCACAATTGGACTTGGAGTTGTTCAGACCATGGTTTGCGTCTGATAATTTTGCCAATGAATTACCTAAATTCCTGATCAACAAGAACTACGCAATGTCGTTTGGATATGATTCAAGGGAGAATTTCAGAATCATCGCTTATAGAGCAGATGATCTATCCACTATCACTATCAAGCTGACTTGGCCTCGGTCTGGAGACCCGGTTGCTACGGTCAACGCACAAACAAGAGCGGTGCCGCCACCAACAGCTACAGACATACTCTTAGCAGAAGGTACTCAGATGTTTGGTGATCATGTAGCTAACTGGTGTGAGGTAAGAGAGGGCAAGATGGTAGGGAATGGCGAGTGCTGGACTTTGGCTCACGATGCTCTCGAGAAGGGATGTGGAAGGCATGCCTTTGTGAGCTCTGGGCTGACACATGGTGCTCTGTTGGTCTCTGCTCGAGGAACTGGTGGCATTCCAGAGATTTCCAGCAATTTCCCAACAGATATCATCAGAAGAGGTGATATAGTTCAGTATAAGCAGTGTACGTTTAAGTATGCGAACAAAATAATGCATTTCGGTAGCCCAGATCATACTGCTGTGGTGACTGCAGCTGATGGACTCAAACTTAGTATTGTCCAGCAAAATGTTAATGGCCAAAAGATAGTGATGAGGGATGATTTCGATCTTGGAAACCTTACAGAAGGCGAAATCAAGGTGTATAGGCCTGTGTCTGCTAGCTGGCTGCCAGACTTGGTTCCTTCATGGTGATAGTCTACAGGGAGCGTGCATTCTTTTCAAGAAGATAGATCTACTGCATATAGATGTGATTAATAAATAAAGTAAGCTCATTAAGATATTCCTCTCATTATAAAAATAATTACACTAAATTCTGGGATAATTATCGTAGAACGATCTTTTCAGCAACTATTGGGAAATCCAAAAAAAAACACAAATGCCTCCAGCCAGATTCGAACTGACGATCTCCTCATTACTAGTGAGGTGCCTTACCAACTTGGCCATAGAGGCGGATTATATTGGGTATCAGCCCATGGAGTATCCATGTGTCTGGGTTAGCTACTTGAATGCAGTTCTTTGTAGTTTGGCGTTAATAACAATCGGATTTGAAGTTAGTATATTAGAGACAGATTATATATAGATCACATGCCTTATCGAGCCTGTCACTCTTTTTATTCCCTCTTATCTCAGACTAAAGAATTGGTATCGCCTTCAGTGAATAGGCTGTAGGTGTGCTCAAAGTGTGCATCTCACAAAAGGATTTCTGCAGGTCTAAAAATCTTAATGCACCGCACAGCATCATCGGCATCGATGGTTAAAGATAGGGCAAGAGCGAAACGATATTTTTGTGATACTATAGTAAAGTGTTTCACAGCATTTGAATTAGGTGGTTCATTGCATGGAGGTGATATACTGGTAACCTCATTAAAATGTCAAAACGAAAGAGAGGTGGAAAGTCGGACTCAGAGACGACCTCTTTGAGGTCGAACGAGTCTAAAGGTAGCCTTTCACAGAGAGTGTCGAATACGGTGGAGAAGATTAAGAATTTCACAAAGAACAGAAAACAGAGGAAGAAAAACTCACGGCAGAGCAATGAGGAGTTGGCCCTTAATGCTGAGAATGTATTTACGGCTCTACAGCATGTTGGGGATGCCGAAATTGATGACGAAGATAGCGACGCTTTTCGTAAAGGTGGGGACCTTATTCTTCTAGATTCTGATGAAGGAGAGATAGACGATGAAGAGGAAGATGAAGTTGAAGATGACGAGGAAGATGATGATGAGGAAGATGCAGTTGAGCCACAAGCCAAGAGGCTGAAGGTGGGTACAGGGAACGACCTTGCAGACAATGATGACTTCATCTCCTTCAATTTCTCTGAGGATGATTCTTTAGATGAAAACGATAACAAGGACCCTTCGGAGCCCGTCGACAGTGAATACCTCAGCAATGATGAATCAGCTTACCACACAGCATCTAACAACTACAAGAAAGGGGATGCTCATGAGCAGTTTCCCTGGGTCAAGAACAATGACCACTCAAGGCAGATAGAGATTGCAGACTGGCTTACTCTAGAGATTAAAGACTTCACGAATTACATATCACCATCAGCAGAAGAGATAGAACAGAGAAATAACACAGTGAAGACATTGCGTCAGGAGATAACAGGGATCTGGCCCGATTGTGAAGTACATGTTTTTGGATCATTTGCTACTGACCTGTATTTGCCAGGTTCAGATATAGACATGGTGATAACCTCCCCTAGCGGCAAGTATGATACGAGGTCCCATTTATACCAATTATCAGCATTTCTGAGATCTCATGGACTGGCAATGAATGTGGAGACCATTGCAAAGGCACGTGTTCCGATCATTAAGTTTGTTGACCCCGCATCAAAGATTCACATAGACATATCGTTTGAAAGGCTCAACGGAATAAAAGCTGCAGAGAAGATTATCTCATGGATCGACACGACTCCCGGTTTAAGACAGCTGGTGCTCATAATAAAACAGTTTCTGTCTGTGAGGAAGTTGAACAACGTCCATGTTGGAGGTCTTGGTGGATTTTCAACCATTTGTTTAGTCTACAGCTTCTTGAGGCTTCATCCAAGGGTATCTACAAATACCATTGATCCTTTGGAGAACCTTGGACTATTGCTAATTGAGTTTTTCGAGCTGTACGGGTACAATTTTGGATATGATGTTGCTGCTATTGGCTTTAACGAGGAAGGTGAGCCGCGTTATTTGGAGAAGAGTAAATACCCGCTTCTTACGTCGAGAGGAGCATTCTCATTGGTAGTACAAGATCCAGATGACCCTTCAAATAATATCAGTAGGGGATCATTTAATATCAGAGATATCAAACGTTCTTTTGGAGGTGCATTTGAGTTGCTTACCAACAAGTGCTATTCTCTTCAACATGCCTCTTATAAACAGCGTCTGGGACAGTCGATTCTTGGAGGTATCATCAGGTATGACGGAAAGGAGCGTGATTTTGAAGATGCAAGGCATGTAGTGACAAATGAAGCTTTTGCTACAGTGAGCAGCAATGAGTTATCGCGCTCAATTTCATTACCTCCACTTCCTTCAGAAACCAGTAATAATGTCCCCACGCTCAAGAAGGCTTCCAAGAAGAAGAAGCTCAGTAAGAATGATGTCCATTACTATTCTGACGTGACTCTGTCGAGCGAAGACGAGGCAGACCGGTTTGCGCAAATAATAGATGAGTCACAAACAACAACATCCACAAAAGTGGTCAACTCAAGCAAAAACGGAAATGGGGAGAAGAAAACCGATCTGCATGGAGTGGATTCTGAGAGTGAGGTGCCAGAAACAGACGCAAAAGAAGGATCCACAATCAACTCAGAGGACGAGGCTGAGGGCCAAGATGGTGATCAGGAGGTAGACGCTACCACAAGCGCCGTAGGAGTTATGGATAAGAAGAGCAGACGGGATTTTTGGCTCCAGAAATCAGGAAGGAATTTTTAGATAAATAATGAGAAATCCCACCCCACGCCTTTAAGTGTAAACTACTAGCAATATATTGCCCTGCATAGGATTAACTATTTCTACAGCATATGACGAATCAGCGCCGGCAACTGTATATTTATTTCAGCATAGTAAAACAATGTTGTGCTGTTGGATAATCTTGCCATATAATTAATTGGTAATTAAGGCAGTAGATGATAATCCTTCTATATCTCCAGCCATATTGATCACCATACTGATCACCATCCTGACGAGCACAGTATTAATCTAGCAGGCATAGTAGTCTACCAACCGTTCCTATGTCCCACTCCCCGATAGTGGCAGATGCTGTGCTTACACTGTAGGTGAAAGAGCTTCAGGTAATAATAAACAGCGTATGAGGAGACTCGAACCTCCCACCTCAGCTCCAGACATTTTCCTCCCTATAGTTATAGATAGTGAGAGTAGTAGCAGCTGAGTGTTTATCTATCTTAATAGGGTGTGTTTACATATGCGGGGAATTATCACGTATTTATATTGAAGCTGACAGGTTTTCCAAACTACCGGTACAAATTTTGAGGAGAGGGTTTCCACAGCATGACATCTGCTGGTTCTGTGGCAACTCCTGGAGGGAGAAAGAGTGGCATTGGGTCTGGATGTCTACCCGACCTGGTTGTGAAACACGTCATGGAGGAATTGGCACTAGCAGATGCTGAAGGAATTACAGTGGTAGAGTTGTGGGCGGTGGTGAGCCAGAAGATGGGTGATCTGAACGATTTCTTGAGGAACCTTGTATGGAAGTGGCTGGTGAAGGAACCAGAATTTTATGTCTCCGAGGGAGGGGCTGTAAGTATATGAACATGGATTTCATGCTACTGGCATTCTGCTAGCACCCCCAGAGTACAAGAACTAACCGTATATAAAATAGACGCTTCCCACATCAATTGATGATTACCAGTCATTGGTTAAAACATACAAACAGGAGAGACTGCGCATAAAAACGAGCGAAGAACGCCAATGGATTTATCTAACAAATAAGCCAAAAACTAACAGTCCGATTGGACCTAACCCATTTCAAATGCTAAAGGTTATCGCAAGGGCAAGGGAACAAGGAATGAGATCTCCAGATATTGCAAAGGCCACAGGACAGGACCCAAGAAGTTTTACTGCGAGGTTGGCAACCCTGGAAGATAATGATCTCATTAAGAAGTTACCCCAACGACAGGGTGGGTCATACACGTACTTGATAGTCCATTCGATGTTCTGGAAACAATTCCAAGCAGAGAGAGGGTCAGATATAAGAGTACTGAATAGCATTGGGTTTTGTCGGAGAATCCTGGAAGAATTGAAGGATGCCCCCAACCAGCTGAGAGTCCAGTACGAGCTGCGCAGAGATCTCAATTATGATGGCGCCCAGGATCAGAAGCGGTTCAGGCGATTTGTAAGATTTCTCGTTGAGAAAAATTGCCTGAGGATGGTATATCTGGTTAGGGAAGATTCCAAGAAGAAATTGCTTGCGCTGCAGTATCTGCGTGACTTACAAGATGATTCAGAAGAGAGCGATTTGGAAGATATGATGGAACAAGAGGTTCCCGCTGATGAAGACAATGATGATGACGAGGAGGACATAGTTGATAGTACGAATACCACAAGTGGTTTTGCTAGTGAGACGCAAGGTACCCGCGCGCAGGGGTCCATTATAAAGGAAGAAGTCATTCCCGGGTTGAAGAAGACTAAGCGATCAAAAACGCGTTTCAATAGATTCTTCCCTTTACAGAATCAGATTTTGGATATGGTCCAAAGTACAGAAACAGAAGGAATTCCGGCTCCACAGCTACTTACTATGACTCTAGGAAAGCCATCGGCGAGGTATGTGAACCGATTCCTCTTGTCATGCACTAGCGATAAAGTGACTACAAAGAATAATAGGTACACTATCATAAGGGGCTACGATTTTGAGGGAAAAGTCAAATTTTTCAGGTATCTAACACAGGAACATTATCTTAACAACATCAATTCAGATATACAACATACACCGGATGACTTTGAATCAATTGAAATAGCCAACAAATCTTTACTCGAGATATCGGCACAATCGTACTCACCAATATTCCAGCCTGTTGACTGGGTTAACTGCAACAATGGCACTGGTAGACTGCACTGGAGTGGTTATGTTGGGGAGAAACTCAACAGGCTGAGTGCTACATCAACAGACCCCAGGTCAGCGGTCGAGGTAGTTGTGGATGATGATAGTGAAATCTCACTGAGTTTGGGTAACTCTAAGCCTGGAAGAGGACGTGGACGGCCCAAGCTGTCTGAACTAAAGCAGAAGGCGGTGGAAACACCCAATGTGACGATAACTCAAACTGGAGACACAAATGGTGAAATGATACATCAGTTGACTGCCAGTTCCAATAACAGAAAAAACAGCATTAGGAGTGTAGTCAAGACCGAGGAGACAGGGGATACATCTCTGTTGAGCTCCACGCTGAGTGCTTCACCTAACATTTCCGGAATGGGTGACAGGATAGTGACATTCAAGAGTGAAAGGAGACAGAAGCAGCTGCTGGATCTCATAGAGAAGGAGGGGGCAGTTCTGACCAGCACCAACTTCTTGAGGAGCTTCGACCAGATACTCCAGTACGACACAGCCACAGATAAGAAGACATTGTATAGAGATTTTCAAGCTCTGGTAGCAAAGGGGTACATCACCGCTGATGAGGTGGTAGAGAAACAGCCCCGTGGGGCCAAGGTGGTCCGTTACCTGCTGGTTTCAGTCTATAATAGACCATCTGATGAGAAGATAAACAGTGTCAGACAAGGTGTAGACAGGACGACGCCAAATCAGGACAGACTCCAAGTTGGGAGTAGACTCACTGGGCTTCGGAGTAACCTTACTACCTTACATGCTCAAGGTGATACTGTTAGCCTCACGCCTTGGAAGCCCAAGGTATCCAAGGACGATGCTAACGGCAAGAAGAGTGAGACTGACTCACATAATGAAAAGACTGAGAGAGTGCCAAAGCGTAAGGCTACACGATCAAGCGATGATGTCGATGGTGACCACACGAAGAAGAAAAAGAGGAAGGTGAGGAACAACGCTCGCGAGAAGGATGATGCAGTGGCGTATTTGACAAGTGCAGGAGATCAGATGGATATGGTTTTGCTGTTGAAGAGTGTGATCATTACACAGTCGCTATCCTCCAGTGGTAACATAGACTGGATCAGGCTCGCTGAGTATTTCGATGGGTCGTCCCAAACAACATCTGCATTGAAGGCTCAGTGGCCAAAGATCAACAAAATGATTGGCCAAATAACTATGAAAAGGCTTCGCAGGGAGTGGGAAAAGTTCCTTCTTTCTGCAATTAGAGAAGGAGATATCACATCTTCAGATTTGGAAAGCTACGACTTGGGCGACATGCTTGTTCTGTGGCGCGAGTTGGACTACAGCAGTTTGGAATCACTTTCTGTTCGTCTGTATGACAATATTGAAGAAAATTACAAGGAGTTTGAGTTTGAGAAGCAGCTCATAGTTGATAACACAGATATTTTCAAAGAGCCCGTGTCAATGTTGGAGAGAGAAGAGGCTATTAACAATGTGCAGTTTCTGTACTCTTCTCATGATGCTTCCGTACAGGAGAGTCCACAGGTTGATACTCATGTTGCATTAAAGGCGCTGTTTGCAACACCATCACAGAATTTTGATGGAGATAAAGTAAAAAAGCTATTCTCTCTTATAGGAGAAGACAAGTGTAAATCAGCGCTTCAATATCTGGAGAATGAGAGAGAGATCATTTACCAAGGTCCAGGTGCAGCTGTCAAGTTCCTCCTGGCTGAGAAGGTATTTGGGTCGGTAGAGGCTAAGATCAATGAAGAGTTTCTCAAGAGCGCGGCTGAATTCTGTGAGTTATTGGAAAGCGCCACACAATCAGCCAAAGGATTGGTTCTATCTCGTATTTCGCCAGATTTTTCCTATGCCCCGTTACTTGACTTTGTGGCCCATGAACAGGTAAAGCTCACCAGAATTGACCATCCAATGTCACATCTTTTTGAGGGATACTCATCAAGACAGATTGACAAGTCCAAACTGGATTCCGATTTTGTGCTGAGCAACTTCCATGAAAATAATGAGGATGGTTCAACTACTGACCTGGCCAATGTACCTGTGCCTACAGGTCCTCCATGCTCACGCATCTGGATTGACCTGCATGGTAGCATCAACGAGAAAGTGTGGAAGACCCTAGTATCTGCATTACTTCATTGTATAGTACTGAAACCAGGTATCCCCTTCGACATCCTATTCAGACGCATGCAATTGTGCGTATCAAGTAGAGAGCTAAAGGAGCTCCTTCAATGGTTGGAGATGAAGGGCGCAATTAAAGGTGGGCTCAACAAAGGGTTCTGGGCTGGTTCAAAGTGGTTTAGAGTGTTTGGATGACTTACTACTCTTTTGGACTATTATTAACGTTAAAAACGAATGCATTTATCTATTTTGGGCCCATGTATCTTTTCTTTACTTTAGATTTAGTGTATGTAATTCTGCCTACTATTTTCATTCCGTCTCACTTCCGGGCTGCCCCACAGGAATACATAGCAGGCTGCGCATTAAACCCGCATGGAGGACATGGTGAGGCTGATGTTTGGAGGTTGCTGATGATGTGCATGCATGTACTCTTCACCGAATGATATAAATGACATCACAATCACTTCCTCCCTCAAGGGGATAGACGGACATTGTTAATGCCATTTATTTTTGATTTCTGTTGAAACAGTTGTGTTTTTTGGATTATTACTTTTTCTAGATTACATTTTCGGCCATGGCGTTCAAGCTGGTGTGTAGGAAGCTGGTCTCAAAGCTCGTTATGATCTTTTCCCTATGGATCTTCCTATCCACAATTGCTCCAGAGCTGTTGAGGCATATTGTCCCTAAGGAGTCGATAGGTTCTGAGCTTCAATTCAGCGATCCAGAACTTTACTACTACACACAAGATAGTGCCTTTTACTCTCTCAACTTTGATGAGATCTCAAAGCACGACTCATTGCATGACTCTGCGGTTTATCTCATCATTGCCCATCCTGATGACGAGGTGATGTTCTTTGCACCAACAGTACTAGAGTTGTCAAAACCAGGCTACAACAATGATATTTACATTTTATGTCTTTCTAATGGAGGTGCTGACGGCCTTGGAGGCTTGAGAGCTAAGGAGCTATTGAAGAGTGCTTCAGCCTTAGGTGTAGACTTGGATAAGGTGGCAGTGCTTGATAAGGACATTTTCAGGGATGATATCAACATCGTGTGGAAGCAAGAGGATATTAGCAGCGAGTTATACGATATAATAACAGAAAGGTCACACAGAAAGCTTACGTTGCTCACGTTTGATCAAGGCGGAGTTTCCAATCATCCTAACCACAGATCGTTATACTATGGGTGCCTACACTTCCTTAAACAACATCACAACGATGTAGGAGAGTTGGTTTCATTATGGGCTATTAAGTCCCTTCCACTATACAAAAAGTATTCTGCTGCAATTATCACAAACTTTCAATTGATTGAGAGGATCTTTGGTCATACTATCTTGCCCAAGTTGGAATGCTTGGATGCATGGAAGACGCACTCGAAGACACTTGCTGAGAAAGCAAACAGCCTAAAAGAGAACGTAGTCTACAAAGAGTATTTCACCAGCTTATGGTTTCAGTGTGAGAGTGCTGGCACAACGGTGAGGATATTCTCAGATATTCATATGCTATTGATCAGCGTTGGAACTATGGCCTATTCCCACTACTCACAGATAGCGTGGTTTAGATGGTTCTGGCTAATCTTCAGCAAGTATCTGAATAGCAATGATCTGATATTGGTGGATAGCTATGCCATTACTAACTAATGCATGGATCGGTAATGATTTTTCGGCAGGTAATGATAGATTACAATTAATAATAGAACTAATAGAATGACTGATCGGCCCAGCTTTTTCATTTCTCGTTATAAAGTAATAGTAGTATGCAAACTGCCAAAAAATAACAGATAAATCCCAACTTTTAATAATTCATGATATCGTCATAACTGTCTACCAGAGCCCCAAGTTATCATCCTCATCGTCGTCATCAAATCTCTCCATCACCTTGGAATGCTTCTGAAGGCGCTTCAAATATCTTGCCTGCAACTGCTCAAGCTTGGTTCTAAGTTTGGTTTTCATCTCCATATCCAGTGCCAGCTCATCAATGAGGAAGGCCGACTGGAAGTAGTAACCTCTGGCGACCTGTAGTTTAATTGTGTTCACCAGATGACCATGGAGAAGAGCCGCTGAACGTGATGCCATACTCTCCTGTGAATCGTTTCGATATTGCTTCGCTATCGTGAAAAGCTCAGGAGCATAGTCCACCATAGCTCTCAACCTATTAGACCTGTACATCTGGTTAGATCTTTGTTTATGTAATGATAAAGAAGGTTCACAATAAGTGAGCATGAGCTTCCACAAACTGTCCATAACAGAAACAGTTTGGCTCCTGGTATTCTGAGCTGCTGATTGAGAAGAGGCCGTGACGGAAATATAGGCGCATCTCAACAGATTCAGCCACAGCAACTGTGAATGGTTCATATTGATGTTGTATGTTGTAATAAAAGTCTCTATATAGTTCATTCCTTTGAAGAATTCACCATTGAAACTAAATGCAAATATGATAGATCTCAGTGTAATGAGATCAGGGAAGGTAGGAGAACCTGCTGTCCAGAGATTATTGCTCTCTGGAAGTGCTTCTTTTTCACCAACACCCCAAACTTTGGCAATATATGATTCCAGAAACTTTGTATTGCCTGATTTTCCTAGACATAGTAGGATGATGTGGTGTGTTGCCAATGAGGGTTGAATACGTGCCTCATTAAACCTCTGAAGAAGTTCCAGTACATTACGGCCATGGTGTGAGTAGTCGAAGTTTGGGGATATGGCTCTGGCAGAATTCTTTACCAATCTCTTACCACTAAAGCTCCACAAAAGTGGTACAGCTTCACCCAATACCATCAGCTTATAGTCCCATAGCTTGCTGCTCAAATACAGAGGGGCGGCCCTCTGCGAATTAGCTGGCTCCTTTATCTTCAGCTCTATTTCTTCCAATAAGAATATAGACCTCTTAATGGAGAGATTCTCAAGCAAGAGCTCCATCACTATTTCGTAGTCTTCAACGCATAACTCATAATTGGCACGAGTTAATGCCTGTATTATTGTTTCTATGTTTCTCATGAGATGTATTTTGTTGATGAACTTTTCATCTTGAGATTTAGAAAACCCAGATGAAGAAGTGAGTGATTCTGCTAAAAAGGTATCATTCTGGCTCAGTTGTAAGGTACACATTTTGCGAATCATGAGAGATATCTCTTGGGCAGAGAGGTATTGTACAATGAGCGACACTTTGTCCAAGTTGTTCGATACAAATCGTACTAGTTGTGGTAAACTATTGGATACTATGTGTTCTCGCACCTGATGTGCAAAGTCTGATGGGATATCCTTCTCCTGTGAGCTGGAAATGGTTTGGCTCAGGAGGGGACTCTCGGAAGAGACTATATTGGCAAGAGCAAAGCTTTTGAGAGACTTTACCGAGGAGGTAGCAGCTGCCCCCGTAGCCGCCCTGGAAGAGATGACTTTGGAGTCCTCGGAGAATGCGGCCGTCTTTTGAGATGAGTATGATTTTGCTTGTTTTGATTCTCCTTCTTGGCCCAGAATCAAGTTAGTGGGGATTATAGTGGTTGCGATATGTTTCTTCAGTGACATCACCAGTGGAATAGAGGAAGGGCGTTTCCGCCTGCCACCGGCTACAGCCTCCAGATCAAAGACAGATCTTGTGGATAGTACTGTCCTTGTTCTCAACGAAGGTATCATGATATAGAGGCACAACACTAGTCATATAAGGTCTCATTTATACCTCTAAGGAAAAGTCAATGAAATATTTCACCTTCAAAAGAGCATAGCACCACACTACACATCATCTCAACACAGAGTCCACGCCAGGGCGATGGGTGAGGGTGTGCCCTTACAATATTTCACTACCAGTTTTCTCTCCTGCAAGACCCATTTTTCCATTTAGGCTCCCGGTAGCAGCTCCCCTCTTCATCCGGTGTCACACTACCAAACAGGGACCGGGACATATGTGCGTATTTTGACATGGCCGGTTGTTTGGTTTCCCCTTGACATCGTCCTGCCGGTGGTTGAATGGGTGATGAGCCAGGCGCGGGGGGGCTTTAAAAAAGGTTTGATGTGTAACGGCAAATGTGTGTTTGCCACTACCTACCCGCATGGGGATGCCCATTGCAAGCCAAGACGCGAGAGCATGAGCAGAATTGGAGATAAGCACGGGGTGGGGGAGGGGGGAAGAAGGGCAGGGGAGAGTAGCCGTTGAGATGATGCCCTGGCCAGACCAGGCTAGGAGAACCTGCCGGTGGTTGTTTGTTTAGTGCGACATTTCGTTTTTGCAGTTGTTCTTGTGTTTGGATTCTGTGTCTCCTTACTCAATTGTGCGAATAACGGCTTGCTGGATAATTCCTATTGTTCAATTGTATCATTTGTTCAGCCATTCGTTGGTGGGGGTATCCACATCAACATACATCGCACCGCTTAAACGTACCCATATCAGCGTATACATCCTTCACTATATATATACGGGAATCCCTTTTTCTTAGGAGGGCAAAGCTAAGACCAAAAGATAGAATTTCCGAGCGGCTGACAGGTGACTAGATTGTTGTGTCTACACTCCATTTCTCATAATACAGACACATTATGGAGACGTACTATTCGAGCTCAAAGTCCGTTCCGGACTTCCTGAAACCTCCGACCAATTTCTCATCCTATGTGTCCTGGGATCAGGACGGGAACAGCCCAAAAGAATTCAAGTACAAGGACTACTATGAAAGGTTAAACCTTGACGGACGGATATTTGGGGGCAACGGTTTATCTGTCAGTGCGGACTACTACAAAAAACACAAGATGTGGTTGCCGAACAAAATACCGAAAGGCAGCGAGATGCCAACTTCATACGCCGCCAATGGGACCCATGGTACCCAAGGTATGAGTTTCTCCAACTATAAATATCACCCCACAGTCATCAGCCATCGGCCACCGTTGCCTTTGATATACCACATGGCTAACCAGCTACAGGACAAAATGTACCTAATGGGAGGCATGCAATTACGTCCCCATGAGGAGCATGAAGAAGTTCTTAGGGATATAACTGACAATTTCACCATCCCCCCTGAAAATATAACGATGGACTTCAAGTACAATGTTCCCCTTCCATTGGACAAAAGAGAGTTGACCTCGATATTCATGAGACCGAATGAGAACATCTACGTCTACTCATGCGAGTCAAACACATACACGAAAAAAGTGATGGAAAAGGCTCCCACACGCCCGTCTAACATTCAATTCATGTCGAGGGAGAATTCCGATTATCGTAATGAAATCCCCCCTCCCCTTATGTCTGCCTGTGTAGCAGAGATCACCACCAGACATCTCTTCTGCTATGGTGGCTTTGAGCTACACACAGAAATAATCAGAAACAAGGAAACAAACTCGGTGGTGGTGAAAAAGACTATGGAAATTAATAATAGAGCATGGGTTCTTGATGTAACAACAATGCGTTTCAAAGAAATGAAACTCTTTATTCATCCATCCGTTTCTGCACGTTTCACTGAGGCCATCGCCCGGTTTGGATTGAGCTCAGTTGCACTCACTTTGGAAGAGATGAATGATGGACGTGATATCTTGCGACCATCGGAGGATGATGGCGATGACCGGCCAAAGTCACCAGCACCACCACCTATGAATGATGCCGCATCTGTGGGTCAATCTCTTCTTAGTGCCAGGGAGCACCTCGGAGCTCCTACGGTGTTATATCTGATGGGAGGGTATAAAATGGCGAAGAATGGTATTGACTTTATTCCCCTCAACGATATCTGGCGTGCAGAGCTGTTTGCGACATATAGCGGAAGGAGAAACTACTATACATTCACCGATGAGTTGATTGCCTCCCCTGTTGGTAATTTTGAAGCGTTGTATGGCGAATTTTTCTCTTCTGAGGAGGCCACCACCAACTCTGCATCAAGAACCAACACTGAGGATGGTGACAAGGTGGCGGCAGAAGAGGACTCGGATGATGACATGGATGAGGACAACCAACAGAAGGAGGCTCCCTCCAGTTCTGACGAGTTTGAGCCAGGCAAGGTGTTTGCTGGTCTGATCAAAACTGACGGAGAGACCTGGCTTACACATAGGGGTTTTTTCAGTTGCACAATGTTTGATAACGCCAGCTTATACCAGAGTTGCTCAATAGGAGATTCTCCTGCCGAAGATGCGAACTCATTAGTTGGCTTGGCACATCCAGTACCAATTTCCAGAGGCATGAACAATCTCACTATTGGAAGTCCTAGTTCTACCCCCAATATTCAGAGGGTACAATCACCTGGCGGAATTTCTTCACAGAAGCGTCAGCAGATAATCTCACAGACGACCCCGGCACACCCTGCCAAGGTTGAAAGTGAACTGATGAAAAGCAGGAGTCACAGTGAGAGCAGTGGAAGTTTCACCGAGAATCATTTTGGATCATCGGTTTCTCCATTTTCTTCGACAATTCACTATTCTAGGAGTTCGCCTGCTCTTCAGAAGACCATTGTCATTGTAGGTGGATCCACCATCGTCAGGAAGAAAGTTCGCGACTCCAAAACCGGTAAGGCCATCCGATTTGAGAAGAAGAAAATATTGGGTGACATGTGGTGGTTCAACGTTGCTGCTGAAACTTGGACAAGGGTTGATGCTTACCAGAGTAGTGACCTGAATGTTTTAAGCAATGCTGATCAAAGAACTACCCCTGTTATACTCAAGGTGACAGGTCATGCGGGCGTTAAAGACAGTCACAAGCATCTGATGATTGTTGGAGGTGCATCAGAGATAGATTACGCACCTTCAGTACTAGATTGGACAGCCAAGCCCCCAAATGAAGGCGTTGACCATCATTTATATGACTTTGGACCTGACGATGACACGTATGACGTGGGAAATGAGCTGATGAAGATGAGGGTAGAGACATTGAAAGGTCTGGAAGATGAATCCCAGAAGAAGCAGCTCCTGGGAGAAATGGTGAACAAAATATTTGTGCTGAATCTGGAAACTCAATCATGGAAGCTCACAGGGTTCAACGTGGATTATCTGATAAAAAGTTTCCTGGCACATGGCGAGAGTGAGTTTCCATTTGCGCACAAGTCAATCACAAGTGCCACTGCCACCTCGTACAACTCTAGGGTGATCCAGTATGGAGGAGATCTGAGATTCTATGATCTCGATCAAATATCTGTCTTTGTGGACTACCTGGCGGGTGAAAAAGGGGCAAGAGAAAAATTAGAACAAATTGCACAGACAAAGCCATTTGTACTATCAAATGTGCTGTCCGAATTGGACATGCCACTCACATCCGTTGATTAAACTTAAGCGTTTGATTTCAAGGCTTTGCCTGCGACAGAAAAGATAATTATAGATAAACCGATGTACATTAATTAGTTCTATACTATCTTCTCTTGGTTTTATGAGTCAATGATTTAAATCATCTTCCTCCTCGATGTCACAGATGAACCTTTGCTAAAACTAACAACTACTGATTAATGTATATTATGTACCAAATGACGTATGACATATGTATAACTTTCATTACCATTATTTTCCCTTCACTTAACCTATCAGTACTTATACAAACATATAAAAAAAAGAAAAGAAATAATAATATGCTGAACACCTATTTACCCAAAGCGCTCATCTCCTCGCGTATCA
Source organism: Kuraishia hungarica (assembly GCA_030567555.1). Taxonomy (NCBI): domain Eukaryota; kingdom Fungi; phylum Ascomycota; class Pichiomycetes; order Pichiales; family Pichiaceae; genus Kuraishia; species Kuraishia hungarica. Next base: position 293,133 of record JAJLSL010000001.1, read on the forward strand.
ACTCATCAACAATACTGGAGTATGACGAGTGGAATCGTTCCTTTTCTTTATTGCCCTCATCGGGATTCAAGCCGGACAGTTTCTCGAGAAACAGCTCGAGACTCTCAACCCCAAACCTCTCTTTCATCTCCAAGACCTTTGATATCCATAACAAAAAAGATTCATCCTTTGAGCACAGTTTATATAGCGTGCGGGAGACATTCTTATTCACCGACGTATAGACTGGAGTTGTGAGTTGACCTGAGCTAAGCAGTGCTTTCAGTTTACTACGTATGAGGAACTTCTGTATGAACTGCTTTCTGGGGTATGAGAGTTCCATCTTTTCTGCGTGACTGACCCCGATGTTACTGTCCGATGCTGATCTATGCATGTGTCCTGTGGTGCCACTGTTATGCTGTTGTAATGCTTCCATCGTCAATCTAGCAGAAGGATCCTCTTTTATCATGGGTAAGTTGCCTTCAGTTGCGGAGGCCACTGGGCTGATGAGTGGATCTTTCCCAGAAGGCGAATGCCCCATAGAAACAGGGCTCATTGGAAGTGGTGCTGGCTGGGATACAGGAACAGGTTCGAGGATCGGTATGGATGACCTGTCTATTGCCCATTTACGCCCATTCTTGGACCCATGCTTTAAATCTGACAAGAGCGATGACAGCACAGATGAACCACCAGAAACTACTGAGGAATTGGTGTTGCCATCAAATTTGGAATCTGGCTTTGCAGAATTCTGCAACGAAGTTTTAATGACTTTAGATGAGCCCTCTGCAGGCCCTTTCTGCAGATCATTGCCATCTAAAATGGGTTGCGTAGCTACTGCATCAATTGAGCTATTAGTGCGCTTGGCTCTGTTTGGTCTCTTGAGCCTTTTCTCTACACGTACAGGCGACCTAATGCCAGACGAAGTAGCTGCTGTGGCAGCAGAAGAGGCTGATGATGTTACAGCTGCTGCGGCATCTGCTTCTATAGGTGACCTTCCTACTGAGGACATCCGACTGCTGGAGGAGCTCTCCCCCTCTGTGATACCTTTTCTCACTTTTTCCAACGCCCTCCACGATGCTTGTTCTGCTCTGGATAGCGGTGCCTGATTAGTGGTATTGATGGCTTCTCGTTGTTGACGCTCTCTTGTAGCATCTACTATGGTGGAATAATCAATCTCACCGCGACCATATGAGCTGGCTGCTGTTCTTGAATTCGTCTGTCTGGTGGATTGCCGTGTACGAGGCTGGTTCTGCCGTACCAAGGATGTGCCTATAGATGATGTCTGTCGCCTTGATCTTATTTCTCTGCGAATGTTTTGGATGAATGTTCTATGTGTGATTGTACTGTTTCTCGACCTCCTCTGTCTTGCTCTTGGCCGGGTTTGTCTTACAACAGATTGCTGTGGGGAATCACACATAGGGCATATCCACTGCAAACCATCTAGCTCCATCAGTCCTAAACATCCGGCATGGAATATACCTGAGCAATCATTACACATCACAGCTCCCGATGAGTTTGTGTACTCATCACATAGGACACAGGGCACATTTCTACTGCCCCCTGGTGGTATATATTCGGCGTCAAAAGTGTCATAATCATAATCGTAATATAGTTCATCCTCATAGTCCTCCGGTATAGGGAAATCGCCGTCTCCTTCAATAGGCAGTTTCTTATCTTCCACCTCGATGGTATCAACCACATCTTCTCCTGATATAAGCTGCACTGTGTTATATGGGGTCCTACACTTGGGACAACTATTAGCCCTCTCAGACCATGACTTGATACATAGGTCGTGGTACTTGTGACCACAGGGCACGACCTTAGCCAACAACTGTGTTTTCCTCGTGGATCTCACCAATGGCTCGTCTTGGGCAGGAAGCAAATCCAAACAAATAGGACATGTATCGTCTTCCACAATCTCTGGTGGAACGTCCGCGGGCTCTGGTTCCTGGCCCATATCATCACAGCAGTGTGGAGCATCTGCAGCTATTGTGGATGAGCTCCACTCCATCTCCACTTGAGGATCACCACATGCTGCTTCTGGCTCCTCCATCTGTGTATTTCAATCACCTTATTTGACGTGTGATGCTGTTAAAGTGGCTGTGATATCACTCTCGTGGCATATAATTGCTGTGGTATACCAGTAACGCGTATGGTTGGTATCCTCCCAATATGCAACGTGATAGCTAAGATCAGTTCGCAGTTAAGGTAAGCCAAGGCAAGGCACGATAACTACCTCTACTAGGACACACCTTCAATGACTGGCCCAAACGACTTATCAGAGGGGAAGGGGAGGAAGAAGTAATTCACAACCGTCCTTGAAATCTAACATACAGTATGAACTTGCATCTCGGATCATATAATCTCCACGGCCTCAAGTGCTACAAGAAAGACAAAGACGTACAGATCCAACCTCTATTGCCCTTCGCATCCCTTCTCTCCTATCATCCCTCTCCGTTACTAACTGTACAGCAATGACTAGTTAGTTAGTAGCTCATCTCCTGCCAGTAGAGTAGTGCACGTTAAAGGAAAGATTGGGTGGCACTAAGTACTAGACTGCATCTGTGCCTGTGCATACTAATCCAATCCACTGGTCTCCACAGCGAGAGGCTCTACAGAGAGAGGCAGTGTAGAGTGATGACTACTAAGGATGGGTGCGATGAGCTGTGAGCCGCCCAGTTAGCATATTGATAAGATGGGTGAATTATTTCTGGAGGGCTTATTAGTAACAACCCAGAGATGTATATAATAATAAATATCAAGACGAACGATATAACGGTGTCGGATAACGAAAACATATTATAACATATTTCATTGCATTTCATCACTGCAGAAAAGATAGTTGCGGAGAAGATCATAACAGAAAAGCACAGCAGCATCAACTTCACTACACCACCATACTACTCACAGTCCAACCACCCAAACAATGTCTCGTCATCAATTAGACCTCGTGATGTGCTTCAAGCAACCAGGCAGAAACATAGGCAAACTGTGTGAGAAATGCGATGGTAGCTGTCCCAGTTGTGATTCGTTGGTTAAACCCAAAGCATTGGTGCGAGTATGCGATGATTGTTCCTTTGGCACGTTCAAGGATAAATGTATAACATGCGGAGGTAAGGGAGTCAGCGATGCGTTCTACTGTTCAGAGTGCGTAAGAACCGAAAGAGATAGGGATGGATGTCCCAGAATCATGAATATTGGATCTTCCAGGAGTGCGGCTGTTCACGAAAGAAGAAAGCAGGCCACTGGCGGCTTACTGCAGTAGGCAGGTTACTACAGTAGGCTAGAGCCATCGCCATGAACCACCCTCAAAAACGAAACGAAAATCTGTACATTATCTTAATATCTCTATATACATATGCATAAGACTTTTAATGAATATTATATCAATATAGCTATAATGAGCTTGGTTGCACACAGGTGTCCAGAACCATATGCAGAATGGTGGAGTAAGTGTAGTCCCGTTGGAGCTCAAGCCATAACCACTCCGTTTTGGCACTCAACAACTTAGATGATGACATCACAGATTCTCCTGTCTTAACGTTGAAAGGTGTCAGTATACCAAAGGCTCTAGATAGCCTTATATGCTCCTTTACCAGATATCTGGAATTGCTAATTGAAGCTTCCAAGCGCTCGAGCTGCTGCGATATAGAAATGCTTTTCACGGGCCCAACCTCAAACACTCTGGTTACAAGAGGTACACCTTCTGTAGTTGCGCTTGATACAGACAAAGACTGGCAGTCAGACAAAACCGTATAGTTAAGAGCAGCAAGGTAGTTCAATGAAATAATCCATTCCTTCATGTCGTCCACATCATCAACAGAATACACTGTTTTGGATGAATTGAAGACAAAGAAGGTATGCAAATGATCAGTAGATCCTGCTAAATCAAGAGTATCACTCTGAACCATCCTAGAAGCATATGATTGCTCTATTGGGAGGATGAACTCTGGTTGAGCTGCATCAAATATTATGGGCGCGGAAGTCGGAGCGAACTCTAGGATTTGTGTTGTTGCATTCGCTTTAGAAAACTTGAAAATAGACTTGTCCCTGTAAAACAGCAGTCCCATAGTTGTCAAAAGACAGAAGTATCTCTTCCACACTTTGCCTGTTGTGATAATCTTTGCCTCGTGTCTGCATATATATCCCATCTTGAGCACCCTCAACACCAACATGTCTGAAGGATCAGCGCCCCCCGCCAGCCGTTTGGCAGCACTCCCCAGGTCTGATTGACCCAAAGTAACGAGTTCACATCCTCTTGACAACAAAAAGCCGGCTCTTGATCTGGGAATCTTCAAAATAGTGTCACAGGAGGAGGAAATCAACTCTTCCCATCTGCTTAGAGCAAAAGACTGCTCCATATGGGGTACTGCAGCAAACACACTTGCATCTATGTCCTCCATCTTCCGGTACCCTTCATTGCTTGAGTCCGTGGTAGATCTTCTACTAGTTCCTTTGAAGGGGTTACCAATCGGCATATTGAGTGCCAGTCGAAGGTCGCGTGTTCTATGCCTTTCAATATATTCATAAGGATCAGTAGCAAAGAAAGTCCACAAGAACGAACTACTTCTTCTCCTTATTGCGGGGTGCATTGGCACTTCCATCATCTTCTCCTGTTCTCCGTTGAGGGCTCTGCCTAAATGTCTAACAATCCAAGATACTGCCGTATCATTGTCGCAATGCTTGAAGGGACACGTTATAATATTGTCATAATAGTATTCCAAAATATCTTTTGAAAATGGGTCTAATACCCTCATGTCTACATTGTTGGCCTTTTTTTGAGACTCCTGATTTTGTAATGTATACTGGGTATTCTTGATAAAATCAAGCTTGGACATTTTGTTTTTGTTGTTGGGATTAAAATGATCCGTGTGGAGCATTATTAAAGCATATGAAATAATGTAACACTCATCTGCAGATAGACATGTGTTTTTATTTTTGTCGTAGTAAAACCCTCCAAATTCGTTAATTAGTCTATCTGTCTGTTGTGATTCTTTTGGAAGGCCATTGATCATCAGAAAGGTCCTGAGAGAAATATCAAGCGGTTCTCCTGTAAAGTCATAGTAAGCCTCAAAATAGTACCTAATGGCAGAAACGCTCAATGTGACATCAGATATATCTGACAGAATGGGTATCACCTCTTCAATGGCTGTTGATGTTAATAGGCGATCAACCATCTCAGAAGCAGACTCACCAGGTGGCGCGAAGATATTACTCTTCCCAATTGAGTTCCAACTTTTTGGTCTCGAAGCAAGCGAATCATCAGCATTGAGCAGACAATCAGACTCCTCAGCGTGGTTAACGTCAACAAAAGAAGATGCACGCTTCACTCTCATCAGATTGGCCAACGAGTTCAACATCCCTGTATTGTCTCCAACATCCGAGAGATGCCGCTCCTTCTGCTGTAGTTGATGAGGACTCAAAACATCTTCCGTAGATGGCTTGGAATCCAGCGCATTTAATGTCTTGCTCCTCTGTCTCACAATCCGGCTGGGCGATGAATTTGAATCTGTAGGGCTGTGGTCTCTCCCTTCAGTTTTGTTACCATCTGCAGAGCCACCATTGACTAATAGGGGCATTGAAGGATTGGATAGTCCAAATGACACAACACGGGAGTTTATAGGACGTGAACAAAGGGATGCAGTAGAGACCGAGCCAGGCTGGCTCTCTGTGGTGATGGAGATGACAGGAACACTATTAACCATAGAAGCGGTGATACGGTCAGATTCGCCTGGGGATGTACCATCGTTTTCGGTGAAACTCCTCAATGAGTGATTGCCTGACCTTACTGGAGGCCTAATGATGCTTATTCCGCTGCCACTGCTACTGCTGTTATGGAACATTCCTACTGTTCGTCTCCTACCAAACTTCATAAAAGGGTTGAGGAAGTTTGCAGATGATGGTGTTGATGGTGTTGAGTCATTCCCTGAGCCTCCTGGTGCCGTTGGTAGTATGATATCATCACTGCCAATGTACTGAGCACTGTATGGGATACCATGGGCATTAAGATCATCAGAGGAAGCAGATGTATACGAAACGATCTCAGGCTTCAATGAAGGCGGATGTGGGGAGCCCTTGGTATCATGACCCAAAGAGTGCTGAAGAAGAAGGTCATCAAGAGAAGTTGTGGAGCTATAGTTCTTTATGCTGTTGGTTATTGGCGTGTTGCCATATTTGATACTAGACCCCCGTGTCCGCTGTTTTCTTGGAATGAACTGTTTGAGGAGGAAAGAGGGCAAGAACTTCTGTTTGGTTTTTGTCTGTGGTTCTGCTGGTGAAGTTGGTGCTGTCTTTGAGGATGCTAAGAGCCTCACCCTTCTCCTGGAACTGCTCCTTATGCTTGCAGAGTTCGATTCTTTACCTTTTTCCTTTCCTGGTATATTATACGTGGAATCATGACTGGTGCCAGTGCCCTGCAGAGACATTTATCGTATTGCAGGCACAATGAGTCGGTAGAGACTACAGTGAACAGTTTTTTAATACAAGTGATGGATCACAGAGGGGTATGACATCGAATACTTAAAAAAGTATACAGAGTACTCGCTTGTAATGGGGTCTCAAAAGTATGGGCTCATATGGTATATGTGAGATCAGCGCATACAATTATGCATGAACGAATGAATGAGTGTACGTTAGGTTCTGTTCAGGCAATCATACGGATGAACTGGCACCACACATCATTCAATTTCCAAATTCAGAACAGCAACAAACGGTTCCAGATGTTGAGTGAACAATTCTATATTCAAAGTCTAGAATTCCATCCTCCATGTGTCAATTACTTCCACGTTGCTTGCGTCAGCATACACAACAATGGAACCCCATATTATTGGAGTGGCAGAGGAGCATCAACCCATCGAGAAGGGTGATGAGCTGCGCGGGGCAGGGCGCCTGCCTACAAGATGAGTTGATTACGGTACGGTACAACTTCCCAGTACGGACTGAGGATATTGGTGGATTGAAGTGCCTTTTGACAAGGTAGAGAAATCACTCTCTGTGATCATTATATTATCTGATCTCTAGGTACAATACAAGAGCCTTAACCTATGACATGCTCTAAATATCATGTGGGGTGCTCCCTTCCTATACTCCCATCCGCAAGCCTCTAAGCATCATATGACTTGACGGCCTGCGCAAGAACGCGGCATCTACGGGAACCTCCACCACGGCCGACTGACCCAATGCTGGGCACTTCTATGTGAACATAATGACCATCACAGCCCCTACACACCCTGTACAGGGTATTATACATTCCTATAAGTACTTTTAATAATTGATAAGCCGCTGTATATCGCTCAACGCATAGTTATATCATAAGGGTCCCAACAGCAATTGCTAGAGATCATCAGGGACATCCCACTGTAGAACCAGCCGATTGCTAGCATCATCACTACCGTACGCGAGGCACACACCTCCAGGTTACCTGCCTACATACACTAGTGCATGCCATGCATACATATGTTTATCTGTTGAGCAATTGACAGTATCACATGTGGCCGGTATATATCCGGAGAGAGGATATCAGATAGATCAGCCATTAGGAGTATTGTTTGAGCGTTTAAGAAATTACAGTTAGAGGTGTGGTTATTTGTTGATTCGTATAGTGGCATATAGTGGCATATAGTGGCATACACGTATTAGCATTATATTGCGTTCACAGTGGTTGATCGCCGCCCCTGTGTGAACGGTGATCATGTCCGGCATAGATAATATGGCCTCTGCAGGCAATGCAGTGGCCACAGACTCGGCAATTGATAGCACACAGTCACTCCCAATATCATTGACCGCAACACAAGAACATTACCTCAAAAAAGAGCTTCTCAATTTACAGCTGCGCAGAGAGTTCAACAAACTTTCCCCCACATACAATGATGTCACAGGGCTGCGGCGTTTGGGCCCTCCCTTTGTGGCATACGATCCAAAACGCCCTCCACTCAACAAGGTGGATGCTATAAAGATGTCATATAGTTACATAGACCTGTACAATGCGGAATTCCCCTTACTAAGACATTTCTTTTCCAGTTTTGTATCAACCTTCCCCTTCATCCAGTACCATCTCAGAGGCAAGCATGCACTGGATCAGTCATCCCTTTGGGTTGACAAAGTTCAGAAATTCTTTGAGCTATGGAAGTCAAAAAGGATCAGTAATAGTAATGACCGTGGTGAGATGTCGAAAAGGAAGTTGGCACTCAACAAGTTCACTAGTTTCTTGCTCATGTTCTATAACTCCAGCTTGGTGACACTGGGAGACGATATTTATTTTAATGAGAACGATACGAGAAACGTTTATAAAAAAGTCAGCAAATTAAATATTTCACCGATTGAGTTTGATGTTCAGGAGATTTTGAAACATGAGGATAACTTTATCAACGGAACAGATCTCAATGTCTGTGGAGTGACTAAATCTTCGGAGGAGAAAACGCTCAAGAAGATCAATGCAGCATTTAGCTTTTGGAAAGCGTCCAGTACCAGAGAGGAAAAGGCACGGTCGACTTTCTATGAGTTTGTCATCAGAATCAAAGACAAATCTTCGGGCGAGGTGTATTATGTAAGGAGACGATATTCTGAGTTTCAAAAATTAGACCACGAAATAGGAAAGATGTTCCCCGGAAGGGAGCTTCCAAGTTTTCCCACTAAACTGAAAGCGTCTGTGGATGTAGATATATCTGATGATATTGATGCAGATCAAGATGGAGATGAGGACGACTCAGACCTCGATGTTGGAGATACCTTGAGCTCCGATAGCGATGCCAACAGCATGGCAAGCACTGCCTTCAACAATGATATCCTTGAATTGGAGAATGATTTCATCAGCTCTTTGAAGGTAGCTCGCTCTCCCATAAAAATGGAAAAGTCCGCATCTTCCCTATCGCACACAGGCTCTGGCACAGCATCTTCCTCGGCTGTTTCACCAGATGCCCCAACCACCTCAAGTGCTTCCCCAGCAGATGATTTGCTGAAAACAGCCAAGTTCCCGAGAGAGAGATTGAGAGTGGCATTAAGGGGGTACCTACAGTCACTTATGAGGATCCCCACGGTAAAGAACTCTCCTCGGTTTGTCCAATTTATCACGGAGGGAAAGGTAGACCATCTAGAAGCGGCAGAAATTCAGGATGAGGACTTGAGGAGGAAGTTGGATGACCTTGTTATAATACAGCAGGTGAAGTTCCAACAAGAAACAATCAAGGCGATCACCAACCTTCAACTTTCCATTAATGAACTTAAAGATAGGATCCTTTCTGACTCTGTGGATAGCAACGGAGAGCCATTTGGCCTCATGTCGCTGTTCAAGGAGATAGAGGCAAAAGAAGACATTTCCGAACTTTCGCCACTTCTCAAATCTTTTGTTGAGCTGGCAAAGATCGAGATTGCGTCTACCATATATGAGATTTTTGTAGCCAACGACAACTCAGCAGAAAACCTTCACATTCTCAAGCGTATGCATATGCTGTTCCCCTATAGGTTTATGGCTGCGATATTGAGATTTACCAACCCGTTGCAGATAATGAAGAAGATGATTGATTTGTTCACTATGCAATCACCAATTAGCTTTGGTGGTCATTCCAAGTCCCTACTCCAGTACATCTTCACTGGTATGCTGAACGATGATGTTAAGAAACTGGACAAAGAAATCATCCTCTTATCTAGCAATATTGAGGATCTCGATACCGATTCCGGGATTTTGAAGACAATTGGTGGGAAAAGGTACAGCTGTCTGACTAGGAAGATCCGTGAATATGTCGACACTGAAAGTGACTCTCTAATCATAGATATAAAGAAGAATTGCAGAAAATATAATGTGGAATTGACTCTTGGATTACTACTGAATAACAATCAGTTGTCTGTGAAGATTCCCGACGATATCATGGATGATGTTCTAAACTCATATAGGAGCTGGGTTCAATTTGAGAAGCTGAGCAAGGAATTGGATGCGAAAAAGACTTCGGTAGATGACTATGACAATGAAGAAGTTACGGAAACTGTCAACTCGAGCCACTTCAAAGTTCTTACCAAGAAAGCAGATTTGTATCAGTCTCTCAGATCTCTTTTTGAATGCTGCACTAGACGCAGAGATAAAGATTCTCTTAAGGAGCTGTGGGAAGAACCCGAACTGGTTCAACTAATCAAGGAATTGGTGTCGATATTCTTCGAGCCATTGATAGCAATATTTACTAAGGCTCAGTTATACCTGTATATTCCTATCATCAGCAACTTCACGAGCGAGTTGATCAAACTCATTGGCGACCAGCATGATTCTAGTGTGATGTTGGGTAAAGGAAGTAGTGGTAATGTCGTTGTAAAATTTGTGAATTTGCTCACAAAATACCAGCAATACCTATATACCTTCATTCACAACCTCTACATGAGTGATCTGAAGAGTCCCGATGGCCAAATATTCAAGAGCATGATTGATTGGTTTACTAAATTTGTAACATTCTTAAAGTTTGCCAAGGAATCCAGACCAGATCTCAAGATGGATTTAACAAAGGCAGTGAATGACCTCATAATACTTCAACAGAATAATAAAGTTGAAGGAAAAGAAAAGGTTGATACACATCAGTTGCTGGCACAGCTCAACTCCATCATAGAAGATGTTCAGAGTAAGCGTGAGGCGTATCAGAAGATACTAGATCAGAGCGATGAAGGTGAAGGTGAGCTCGCGGATAGAGATGCACTTGCAGTTAATCGTAATAGAATTATTAATAAGAATTGGAATAAGATCAACAAGCAGTTTTCTGGAGTTATGGACACTGATTTTGATGGGGAAAAGTCATCAGCTGGTAATGGTTCACGTGCGAGTCAATTGTTAGGCTTAGGTGAAGAGGATATCCATGAGCTTAATCTAGAGTTTGTGGAGTTAGATGCCGATGATAAGAGTGACTGTCTGCTATTTAAGCTGTCAAATGCCAAGTTCTTGAAGCAGGTTGAAACGGACACAGAGAGGTCTAATCTGGCCAAAGACCTTGCAGACTATCAACATATGGAGGAGTTTGATGACGTAACCCGTCATACTGAGATTGTTAAATTAGGCGATATGTTTAAAGACATGGTGTTGAATATTGTTACAGAAGATGAGAAGATGAACCAGTAGACATATGATATGTATAGAAGTGCGATTTATCGTATAATAAATGGATCACACACATTTTCTACATTATATGAATATTTAGTTAACATAAAAAAGTAATAAGTCAATTCAGATATATACAAAGGTGCACGCCCCACATTTACACATCTGTTCCATCGAGCTAAAGAGTGAAATTGTGTGAAATGTACAATAAAGAATATTTGTCATAAGTATTGAATGTAGAACATCCCCTATAAAACAATGAACCGATGATTTGAGGGAATGAGATGAACAAGACTAGACCGCCAACAGGCATGGGGCAAAAAAAAACTATATAGCCGCCTCTATAGAAAAACAGGGGCAAAGTATATATCACTATATATGTGGGTTGTTTTTGTGTGCTGAGGATGCTTCTTACTCAATGTCGACGGAAGAAACAGACTCACCAAGGATGTTGACAACGGCCTGTGGTGGCTGGATTGCAGTCATCATGACAATGAGCTCACAAATTGGACCTGGGACAGTCTTTTGGTAAATCTCCAAAATATCAGTTGGGTTAGGGTACACAGACAGAGCCTTGTAGAAGCAAATGGCGGCATCAATCTCCTTGCCTGGCACGCTGGAGAGCTGCTCTCCACGGCTCACCTCGGTAAGGAAGTACTGTTCCTTCTCAGCGATGCCAGTTGGCAGTGGCTCTACCATAAGGGAAGCGAGCAACTTCTCTTTTATCACCTCAAGCTGGTGGCCCTTCTCGGACTCCTTGATCTTCTGTTCCTTCTTTATCCTCAGCTTCTCAACCTTTCTAAGATGTTTCCTGAACTCGACATTGTTTCTACGGTTGTAGTCAAAGTATACACAGTAACCGACAGCAGCGGTGGCAATAGCCGCAGTTGCAATTGTGAATGCTCTCATTTTTCAAAGCTGTTTCTTTTTTCTACCTGTATCAGACGGTGAATTCACTTAACTGATTATTCCGTTCTGTTATAGATATGATCGCTGCATTGACGGGTGCCTTGATATGGCAATTGATTTTTTCCCGGGCATTCTGTAGTCACGTGATTCAATGAGCCTGCCTCCAAGGATGCCTCTACATAATTTTATTTTCGATGCGGCTGATAATGGCAGTGATAAGTAGAGATCAGGTATACAACTATATTGGTAGAAAAGCGCTTTGGTTTGGGTTCGTTCTAGTCAATAATATAAATCACAAACACATAAAATGGCAAAGAAAACCACACTGAGAGACAAATCGGTTGCCAAGTCGGTAAAGGGAAAGACAGGTATAAACCTGAGCGAGAAGTCACTGGCAAAGACACTTGAGACAACTACCCCAATACCTTTTCTAAAGGAGCAGACAGCCACAAAGCTAGAAAAGAGACAAGAGAAATCTGCTGTGTTTGCTGACAAATTAACTTCGTCAAGAGGAGGTAATGCGCAACTCTCAGGTATCTCAAAGTCTGCTATAAGGAGGAGGAAGAGAAAGATGAGAGATGAGCTTGTGCCCAAGATGGATGATTTGTTGAGTGCTCTCACAACCAGTACGGAGACAGTTGCTAGTAATACAACCGAGGCTGAGGACAAAGGTGTTTATACGGCACCAGTCAAAAGAGATCATACACCAAACCCACACACATCAAAGAGAGGTGCTCTTAAGGTAGAGAGCCATGAGAAGGCGAGGTTCAATAATATTCTTAAGAACAACGAATTCAGAACAAGTCCATTTGCATCGTTAAAAGATGCCATTAAGAATAATATACAAACGTTGTGATTGCACAGGGAAATATCTGTCTTGTTATATAGGCTACGAAGAGTAATGTACATGGAATAATATATATTGATATAATGTATCCAAATGATGCATCATCTTGGCGATAATCATACCCAATACATTCTCCCTCCCTGTAAAAAGAAAGAAAGAACATAAACTACCTGCAACAACTTAGTAGGACCTGTACCACATTCTATGTGTCTGGTGGTCCATCATCTTCTTCTGCAACTGAAATATACCGTACATGAGAGCCTCACAAGTTGGAGGACATCCTGGAACGTAGATATCCACGGGGACAACTCTGTCAACACCCCTAACAACGGAGTAGGAGTAGTGGTAGTAACCACCACCGTTGGCACAAGAGCCCATAGAAATGACCCATCTTGGGTATGGCATCTGATCGTAAACCTGTCTAAGAGCAGGAGCCATCTTGTTTGTGACGGTACCGGCAACAATCATGATATCCGACTGTCTTGGGGAAGCCCTGAAAATAATACCCAATCTGTCCTGATCATATCTTGGGGCGGAAACGTGCATCATCTCCACGGCACAGCAAGCAAGACCGAAAGTCATTGGCCAGAAGGAGGACTTTCTCGCCCAGTTCTTGATCTTGTCCATTGTTGTGAATGTATAATCCAGCGCATTGGTATGTGGCAACTGTGATAGCACTGGAGTGTCTGTGGGTAGAGTTGATGGGGTGAGATCGTGGGTAGAGATGTTTCTGATGCCAATGGGTAATAATACCCTCGAAGAGGAGGCAGTCAACACACCCCTCGATATGTTCTTGGTGATGATAGACATTTTCTATGCTCTCTATTAATGGCTCTTTCAATAACTGCAGTTAAACATACAACCTTTGAATATTCTCAATGGGAGAGATGCAATGATAAATATATGTATATATAACTATACAAATGTATATATATATAATGAATGATACACTCTCGTGTACTTGTTTCTCAAATCTCAAACGACAACGTTCACTTTCAACCGGGTATTAACTGGCTTGTATATGCTGCTAGTTACTACTGACTACTTTTCCCTAGTACCAGCTTTCGTGTGCTCCAGAAGGACTAATCAAATAAGAAGCACAACTGATTGGGTAGAGGATTTATGAGTGTTGCACGTCGCTAGTTCTGCTCGGAGGCAGACAGTCGGTAGGCAGGTACGGAGGCGGAAAGACGGTGGGGGCACATATTTGGTACAGTGCACGCGAAATGCAACTTTATGGGGGAGTATACTAGCTAGGATTTCTTATTGAATCCCCACACCGTTGACTGAGCTTGGGTGGAGAGGATTAACTGGGCCTCCCACATACCCTTTAGAGGTTCTAATCTTAGTAGAGGAGTACGGACCCATTCGGCACAGGCTGGGCGAAGGCGGAAACGGGGGACGATGGACTTGTGTATCGGTGGGGGTGGGTAGGTGGTGGGTAGGTGAGTAGGTGAGTAGGTGAGTAGGTGAGTAGGTGCGCAGCAATGGGGGGAAGGAAGCCTCTCCCTACCCTCGTCTCGTCTACACTTTCCACTTTTTTACCATGACTCCTCCGCTGAAAACTACTGGTCATCTCCCCCTTGTTGGGATTTCCCTATCAGCAGGGCAAACTCCCCAGCGGGATCCCCCCCGTTCGGAGAATGCATGCACTTCTCGGCGGGTGTCAGGGAATGATGCCATAGAGATTTGCTCATTCCCTTGTTATCGCACAGCGGCCAGCAGGCAGACAGGCAGACAGGCAGGCGCGCTAAGTAGGTTCGACCGGATTCTTCTTGACACACTTTGATTATCTGCCGAGTCACCCCGGCTCGCATCCCCATTTTGTGTCCAGGGTAGACAAAGTGAGAGGGGGATTAAGGTACACCACATAATGCTTAGGCGAAAACGAGCTGGTGTTTGGACAATCGGCAGAGAAGAAGCCAAGCGAGGGAGAAAAAGAGAAAAGAGGCAAGGGAAAAAAGACTCATATTATATTGCTGGCTTGGCTCTATTTTTTTTTTAGCTTCGGTTCCTTCCTCAATTACAGGATTTGCGTTCAGGGCTATATTATTACATCCGCAAGACAAATAGGAGATAGGGTTCGTTCTTCTCTTCATTTGTCTAATCACACACTTTATATTTTTTATATGTACACATATATATATTCTTTTGTTTAGGGCCCCATATCGGCTTTAGCTTCATCCTCACTTTGTTTTATCATAAATTGTCATTTTGACCTCTTTTTAACTCCTCCAAAGGGCCGGTTGTGGTTATCTTGTTTACCGATATATATTGTATTATAAATTTGTTCCCTCTTCTGAGACTAATTTAATTGCCTCATAGCAGTCACTTCTTTGACTAGGTGTGGCAAAGAGCATCAAAGTCTCTAGTTTCTTTCTTTTTCCGTTTCTTTGGTTAGCTTTATTTGGGCTCTTATATATTACACACATCTTCCCCCCAACTCCCCGCAACACAAACATCATCTTCGTTTCACGCTGTGATCACATATGACAATGAGCTACATCATCGAGTCCAGAAGACCTTCCATGGCTGAGCGTCGACCATCTATGGCGGAAAGACGCCCATCAGTCACTACTGGCGGTAGAAGACCCTCAGTTATTCCACAGCTCGCTGGCATCGAGAAGCCACTCCCTCCAGTAACGCCTGATAAGTGTGATGTGCTTATCTGTGGTACCGGTCTCGTGGAGAGTATTTTGGCTGCGTCACTCTCATGGCAAGGCTCCAATGTGCTTCATGTGGATTCCAATCCTTACTACGGTGACACCAGTGCCACTCTCACCATTGACCAGCTCAGGGCTTGGGTGTACAATGTCAACATTGGAACACCTGGATTCCGGGGTTTCTCAAAGGCACTCCTGTACATTCCAAGACCACAGGAATTGAAATCAAAAGACTACGGTGTTGATTTGTCACCAAAGATTTTGTTTGCCAAATCAGACCTCTTGTCGCTGTTGGTGAAGTCTAGGGTTTATCGTTACCTTGAGTTCCAACCCCTGAGCAACTTTCACACATTTGAAAATGACTCTTTTGGTAAGATGTCATCTTCAAAGGAGGAAATCTTCACCGACCAGTCACTCTCTCTTCAGTCGAAACGTCACTTGATGAAGTTTATGAAGTTTGTTTTCGAGCACGAAAGTGTAGAAAACCAAAGGATCCTTGAACCATATAAGGAGAAGCTTCTGAGCAAGTTCATCGAAGAAAAGTTTAAGCTTAACAAGGCTCAGACGAACGAATTGGTATTTTCCCTTGGGTTGTCCGCTTCACCGGCTATCCTTGCCCCAGAAGGTTTGTCTAGGATCATGAGGTATCTCATTTCCTTCAACGTGTATGGTAACTTCCCTGTCATGTACTCAAAGTATGGTGGCCCAGGTGAGATTTCCCAAGGGTTCTGTAGATCAGCCGCGGTTGCTGGTGCTACTTACA
The DNA here is from genome assembly GCA_030567555.1 of Kuraishia hungarica. NCBI lineage: Eukaryota > Fungi > Ascomycota > Pichiomycetes > Pichiales > Pichiaceae > Kuraishia > Kuraishia hungarica. Next base: position 309,359 of record JAJLSL010000001.1, read on the forward strand.
AGCTGGATTGTGCCCTTACCTCATATGACCCCCAGACAAAGACTGCCACTTTCTCCGATGGTTCAAAAGCTGTCGTTTCTGAAAAGGTTGTCTGTTCACCTTCTCAAGCGCCAAAGGGGGCCGCTTATGTGCCAGAGAAAAAATACCAGATAACGAGATTGATTTCCATTGTTAAAAAATCATGTAAGGAGTGGATGGCGGACGGTGAGAGTGGAGCCATTGTGGTGTTCCCATCAGGTTCGCTCTCAACAGGCAACAAGTTCCCAGTTCAGGCGCTTATCATGGGCGGCGGTTCGGGAATGTGCCCAATCGACCAGTGCGTGTGGTATCTTTCAACTATAGAAAAGGGAGATGCTGGAAAGAGAGACGTGGAGGCAGCTTTGTTGAAGATGGAGGATTCTATCCTCAGAGAATCTGAGGAGAACGGATTTGATGTATCTCTTGATGCTGATGATGTTCTGATAAGATCAGATGGAATGCCTGTCATCAACTCGGTGAAGCTCGGTAAGTCGTTCAAGGACTTTGTACCAAAGCAAAAATTGCAGTACCTGTTCAAGCTCTGCTTCACTCAGTATACTGCCGTGCCTCCATTTGGTGTTGTGTCTTCCTCTATCTTTGATACTGCTCCAAAGAACTCACAAGCACCACATGACATTCCTGATGAAGGTGTTCTCTACTCAAATATGCCATCGACTGAGGTCTCTTATGACGGTGCAGTCACAGAGGCAAGATTGCTCTACGAGAAGATTGTGGGGTCTGACGATGACTTCTTTGATGTTGACTTTGAGGATGACGATGAGGATAATCACACACTCACAGAGTCTGTGCTAGTTGTAGACGATGATGCAATCATTGACGACGAGGACGAGGTAGATGGTGCAAGGAGCAGGACGGGGGACAAGTTTAAAGAAGAGATGGACTTTGATCTTTGAGTCTTGGTAATAGGTACGTGTTTCTTGTTGCCACCCTCGGAAGCTTTGGATGAACGGCAGGGTGTAGAGAGACAGAATGGGATTTTCCGGGGTGGTTGGTTATTAGAGTAGAGTTGTGTGAGCATATCGAACTTGCTTCTTTGTTTTTCAAGTGCAGGCACATGAGAACAGGAATCTTAATTTTCCTATGCCTTCGCAATACCTGCCTAGGAAGTGGCTTAATACTCTTGCCTTGCGATGCGTTTCACTTATACAGGTTTTTAATGTTCTGTTTGTTTTTTGATTTTAGTGCTTCCTCCTCTTCTAAATTTTCAATACGCTGTGCTATATATACACATAAACTATATCTGTGTTCTGTTGTAGCTCCATTTATACACCATTCCAACGCGCACGTAATATTCCATCTCCGTTCGCTATCTTTTACCATCAACGTGCAGTATCATGAGCGCCGTACTCTGCATCATGTGACGCAAATGCCCCGCCTCTGGGGCATCAAACGCATCACCCGATAAGCATGAATACCATTAAGGAACTGTATAGCCCAGTAACGAGTAATTTGCCAGCCGATGGGGGAGGTGTTTTTGGCTATTACACTACGGGGTGTTCATCTGCTCATCTGGGATGGATGCATATCTTCCTCCGTGCACGTGATCTATATTAGGGTTACTGTGAATACGGTAAGAGCTCCATCTCTGTCAGACTTCTACGGCTCTCCAAGGGGCTGGATCTCGGTGCATACGAAACTTTTCATGTAAAAGAGTGAGGTATACCAAATGGTTGGTTCAAAATGCTGATATTTGAAATCATAGAACCGACCAGATATCTCTGTGGAAGAAGTTTCTATATTCAAAAAATTATTTAAAAATGTCTGACGTTGAAGAACAAGTCGAGGTTGTCGAGGTTGTCGCTGAACAGTCCTCCGGTGCCATCTCCATTGAGGATGCTGTCAAGGCTGTTCTCAGAACCTCCCTCCTCCACGACGGTCTCGCCAGAGGTCTCCGTGAGGCTTCCAAGGCTCTCTCCAGGGGTGAGGCCCAGCTCTGTGTCCTCTGTGACTCTGTTACCGAGCAGTCCATCGTTAAGCTCGTTGAGGCTCTCTGTAACCAGGGTGAGGACAAGATTCCTCTCATCAAGGTGTCTGATGCCAAGAAGCTCGGTGAGTGGGCTGGTCTCTGTGCCCTTGACCGTGAGGGTAACGCCAGAAAGGTTGTTGGTGCTTCTTGTGTTGTTGTCAAGAACTGGGGTGAGGACTCTGAGGAGCGTTCCGTTCTCCTTGAGTACTTCTCCCAGCAGTAAATGGGATCGTCTAGGGGCAACCTATAGGTGAATCCATTTGGGTTTTGTTGTGAGTAGCAGGGTTCAGAGGTTCGTTGGTATTTAGTTATGTACATTAAACACAAAACATTTTGCATCCGCGAAACTTATGAATGAATGTCTCTACATCAAGATTATTACTTCTTCTGTCATGCTCGTAATTCTATTAATATGCTATGTTATACAGTGCCAATCGCTCAGCAGTTAGATGCCTCGCCGCCTTATCAGTAGTTCCAATTGCGTTCCAATGCTCAGATCATTCCCTGGCGTTTCCGTGGCGTGGGGTCCAATGGGGTTAGACCCTGTATCAATGTTCCCCACACGGTTATAATAGTCAGTGATTTGCATCTGGTTAGAATCACTGCTTGCCAGTCGAATAATAGTCATACCATCATCCTTGAGCAAGTCTTCTACTAGCTTGTTATTATACACGTGGCCAGAGACCATGGCATGGCCAGAGTCGGCACCTTGTTCCTCCGTTTCGGGACTTATATGTTCCATCAATTTGAACTCAATTGTCGTCCCTGCAAAGAGAAGTTCTTCTGGATTCTTTATCAACAGGCTTATCGAGGTCAACCCATTCATGTCCTTCTTTATTTTGGCCTTTGACGCTAGCTTCACCGCTTTGATTATCCTACTCAAATAGGGGAATCCATAAAAGCTTGTAACCGAGTCCTCTTCTGTCAGTATCATTTCGTAATCCTCATCAGCAGAAGATCGTCCCACCTTTGCGTTCGGTTTGTATATAGCAAGATGCTGCAGGAGCGACTTACGCCCAGGAAACATAACTTTGGAAAAGCCAAGCTCACCCTTCGATATGAATATAAGTTCATTGCGGCCCCCCTTAGCAGAACAGTATACATATACTTGTTCTGTGTTAATATCCTTCATGTCCCGGAGGATGTCATAGAGTACCTGACCCATTAAAATCAATTCCAATATCACTTTGTTGTTATCTATGTCAAAGGAATCCCCGCTATCGGCATCCCATCCGAGAGAGCCATCGCCAAAAGAACCCACTAAACTGTCCGTATTATGGAAGGTTTGGAGCTCCACCCGTTCCAGCATTCTGTCGTCTTCAAAAGTGAGCACAAAAGGATACCCATGGCCCCTGTAACTGAAGCTGCACCGTGTGCGTTCAATGACCTCACTCTGCTTTGAATAACTGTAGGCAATGTTAACACTCTCCACGAAAAGTCTGATATCTATATTGAGTAACGCGTTCATAGTTTTTTGTTTGCTGTGCCGCATTGACTTTGCGGTTACCTCGTCACTTGGCTCCGCATCGCTGATGTCGGTGTCGCCACTGCCGTCCTCTGAGTCCCCGCTTTCTTTCGCATCATTTCTGTAGTTATTTTCCTGTCTGGCACCGCGGACATCGGCCCGTCCATTGAATTGAAACGATGTGAACACCCCGCACTCTAGGGACGCCGTTATCTTGCATATATTGTTGTCATTGATGCTGAAAAACAACCCATCCTGGTTAATCAAGAGGGAGCATTCGTTGCCTATTGCCGTAATCGCATTCAGTACGTTTGAGATGTGGGATAGGGCCGTAGTGGAGGCAGAAAAGAGCAGATCTTCCTCGTTCATTATACAACCCTGTGAAACCTCATCCAACACAGTCAGTTTCTTCCCGGTCAGGCCTGTGATAGTGGATGTTTTATGCTATGTGCTCTAGATATCATGCAGTAGCTCATCCTATAGCATCAACGCCAAACGGCTTAGCATATATGTTGCAGTACGTAATAGCGTGTCTCCTGCATGCAGAGCTGATGTCTAATCCCCCCACTCAAATACACATCTGTCGCGCGTAGGATATGCCAAAGAGGAAGTGCGCACTAGAGGAATTGAAGAGGGGAACATCCGTCACGACAGGTGGTGACTCTTTGGTTTAAATTCTTCCAGTGAAGTCTGATGGATGCATCATGATAACGATCTAAGATCTCATGATTTCTATATCAGTTTGATAGCAGCTATGGCTCAACCCAGAAGCTCCAACAGCTGGCTGTATGCTTCGTCTCTCGTCATTGCTGCCGGGTTGATAGGCGTTGCCGTCTCGATATACAGAGGAGATGAAAAGTCCAAGGTGGACATAGGAAAAGTACAGTATACGAGGAAACAGATTAGTGTAGTACTGTCTAAGGTATGTTGTGTGTCTTGTTTGTTTTTGCACATCACAATTTTAGTTGATTACTAACAGGTCATCTCCCCGCTGTTACTCGTAGTCAATAGTTGAGGCCAGAATTCCGCTCTCGGAGATAACCACGCATACCGAAGACGTTGTATTCATTCTACCACCATCCATAAGCAAAAAGCACATTCTGGAGGAATACAACGTGCCTGATGCCAATGAATACAAACTGATTGAGTGCGAGACAGAAGAGGGGGTCTTCCATGTGTTGAAACACATTAAGTCACTATACAATTTTCTATGCTTCGAGGATTTTAATGATATATCACAGAAACAACTAGATGACTTGCATCTGGAGTCATTTCTGCCTAATGTGTTGGAACTGCCACGGGAACCTGCAGAGGCGAAAAAGCAGTTGCTCACGTATCTGATTGAATAACTATGTCACTATATATTAACCCACTATCTGTACGTAAACATTAAATCGTTTCCCCAATGTCTAGCCCCTGGGTTCATCAGGTGGCTTAGAAATGATGTCTCTTCTGCCTCCTAATACAATTTTCTCTGTTCTTTGGTTTGATCCGCCCATGTACCCATACTCTATTGTGCTCCAAGCGGGGCCACTTAATTTTGCGGGTTTTTGTGGCACGGGCGGTCTTTCTCTCTTTGTAGACAGCCTAGGCCCTATGATAGGCACATGTGCATTCTGCTTGTTCACATACCTGGAGAGTGATTGAATTGTCATGGTGATTTGGTATGGATCTTTTGCCTCATAGAGATCGATCTGAAGTGGTTAGTCTCCGTTTCAGCTTACATCGAATAACAAAACAATAGCTTGCGAAGTACTTACAGTCTGAAACAGCTCATCTTCTGGAACACCTATTTTCCTTGCAAATCTCAAAAATGCTTCAATGTTCTCCATCTGCAAGTGTTGAGCTAGTAAATACGTCAAGATGAGACTCATGGTGGGGGGATATTTCTCGGCTCACCTGCACAAAAGGCATATTGGACTCCTTGTACCTCACTGCACCTGGCTCGATAGCATTTGCAACTTTGCATAATATCACGCCGCTCTTCAAAATGTCTATAAGGTTATCATTTGACGAGCCATACTTTGAAAGTGCGGGGTTATCCTTCAGTATCACTCCGAATAACCAGTGCTTGATACCCTCAATGAGGTCGGGGTTATTGAATTTCTGCAACCGTGCATTTTCCAAATCTTCGTCAAGAGCTGTGACGTCCTTCGGCTTATTTGAGTACATGGCCTTGCGTTGCAATGAGGGATATCGTCGTGCAAGTTGGCTCCTCTACGATAAGCATATCGGTAAGTTTTTATGGAATTACCGCCGTACATTCTTCCCGTGATGTTTCTCCGCATACGGCACAGCTCAAGTTCGCCCGAGCGCTGCACCTCTCGGTGAGTACGTCAGATGCATTATGTACCTTGACATAACGTGCCTACGTGGCTGGGGTACATGTTTACGGCCCTAACAGAGTAAGTGGGCTGGCCACCCCTCAAGGAGGGCTAAGCAGCAAACATATAATTTTTTCAGCACAACAGATGGGTGAGGGGGTGAGGGAAAAAAGTTCGGAAACCGCGGTATATCTCCTGATAACAGGAGTGGGAATACCTGTTGCTGGCCCTGAGGGGTACAACTATTGCGTGTATTCTTAACATGCTACGAATCCTGCTGGTAAGCCAGAGGTGAAAGACAAGGGGGTAGGATACCCGCTGTATCGACGTAGTATCTGCTGACTCCGCACTACTGGATTTCCCTCTAAATACAAATAGCTCGGACTCCAGCGGGGCAACTCTGACGATTAATCAGAATGTGAATGTAGCCTTAATCTATTTGTGAAAAAAGGGACAAAGTGGAGTAATAAAGTGGAGTAATAAAGTGGAGTAACAGGGTATACCAGATAGTCATTCTGAGGTCCCTCTCTTAGAGCCTGACCACCACCTCAAAAATCCGTTGTGACCTATCTTGGCATTCTCTTGGCATTCTCTTGGCGTTCTCTTGGCATGCTCTTGGCGCTCTAACACCCCGCCTTCAACGGCGGCTTTTCGGTAGGGTGAATAACTCTATAAGAAGCTAAGCAGTCTTGGCATGCCATCGGTCAAGTCGGCCTTGACCTGCACACTCACTATTGGGCTCTTCTCCACACTTCAGGTGTCATCAATTTGCGTGCACGATAGATGTATATGGGTTCTGCATCGAATCGTAATGGTGCAGACGGAGTTTACGTACATCTTCAAGCCCGTTGTTATGCAGCATGAGTTGAGGGTTACTACAGACATGTTCCCCTCAAGTTGGGACGCTGACAATGCTCTCGCTGCCCTGCCTAGAAAGAAACGGCTCTTCTACCCCCCTTTCTCGTAGTTTGTGAATATGCTTATAAAACGATGATGCGCCCCTGAATAATCCCTGAATAAACCTTGTAAGAAATGCGGAGCGTCTCAGGGTTGAAGCTTTCATCTCTGAGAAACCACTATGGCAGACCGTCTAAACTATTCTGTTGACTGCGGGGAGCCATTAGGTGCTTCCCCAACACCAATCCCCGAACCGCATCATGTAAACCACCACAGGAGGAGTACCGCCAAAGAGCTGCTCATAAAGGAGTTTGAGTCGGCTTGGTTTGTCAGTACTATGGGTACAGGGTTGACTGCTTCGGTAATGTATAACTTCCCATACCCGGCTAGATGGCTACAGATCTGTGCAATAATAGTATTTGTCATCGATGTTCTTCTACTTTTCCTCTTGACGGCACTTTTCATTCTCAGATATGCCATCTTTTACCCTAGCACAAGTTTCATACATGAGACACACACTGCTGTCTTTTTGGGCTGTTATGCTATGGGACTCTCAACCATGTTGAATATGATTACCTTTCTTACGGCAGGTGGTGATCCCAGGTGGATATACTTCATATATACCATTTGGTGGGTGGATCTCGCGCTCAGTTTGTTCACCGCGTGGGTTGTAACTTTTTATCTATGGGCAAAGTCTTCTGTAGAGCCGGTGCATGGACTTAATCCAACTTTATTGTTGCCGGTAGTGACTTTGATGGTGGGCTCTGCTAGTGGTTCGCTATTCTATGATAGGCTCCCAACAGAAAACATGAAGCTCATGCAGAGTGTTCTCACCTTTATGATGTGGAGTAATGCTTTTGGCTTGGCAGTGCCAATCCTATCTCTTTACACATGGAAACTATATGTGCACAAGCTGCCACTCAAGGCAACTATCTTCACAACGTTTGTTCCCATTGGTGTTATGGGTCAAGGATCATATGCTCTTTTACTCATGGGAAACAACATTGGCACCTACGTAAAGGATAACTATGGAAAGGCGCCTATTGCGGCATTTGTTCCAACGGAGGAGGCAGCTGAAATGTGTGCCACAGTCTTCAGTCTTTGCTCGTTGATGTTTTGCCTGTTTCTACTGCCAATAGGCTACTTCTTCACATTCCAAGCTACTTGCTCCATAGCCTATCGTGGATTAAGACACAAATTCACAAAGGCTTTTTGGTCCATTACTTTCCCAATTGGAACTATGTCCGTTTCACAAACAAAACTATATGAACTTTACAACCTAAGGGCGTTCAGAGTCATGGGAGCAATCTACGGTGTAGCGGTTATCTGTGCTACGTTATTCTGTCTGGTATCATCTCTGGTCTTTGAATTTCCCCACGAGATATACAAGGGCAAAACAGGCATACCAAAGTCAGCACAAGATGGCCGGACAATGCAAATGCCAGAGGACAGTGATAAGGCAGTTGCAAACTTTTGCGAGAGGATTGATGAACCTTAGGCTGTGTTTCGTAAGTATCAGAGTCGCACCTTTTTTCTTTATGTCTGTTATCATCTTTCTGTATTTTTAGTAGCACTTTCATGGTTGGAATTTTTTGCATTTTATGGGTTATGGAAAAGAGAGTTATTGGTTATTTTTGGTTCAAGTTGCATTCCATACTTTTCACACAAAAACACATATCCTCATTCGAGGAGGAGATGAAAAAGAAAAAAACAGCATTCAAAAATATATAAAAAATATAGGTTACTTCACTATTCTTAGAGACGTAGAAAAGGTTTAATATAATATAGAGTACAGCCTTGTTTGATATTTATGTTGCCCCCGCTTTATTATATAATGGGTTAAGTTGTTTAAGTTATTGGTCCTGCGTGTTCACTCATTACGTAACTTGCATGCAAGATGTGGTGATCGCTGTGGGGCGTCTCTTGTCCGGCACCGTTTTGTGGTGCAGGACTTTCTGCAGGTGGGTTGGAGTACAAGCTGTGCGAAAAAAAACAGCGACGGTTGGTTGTGATGTATATATAAATCCAGAGACTTCGAGCGACGTAGTGCTAGTTGTCGTATGTATATAATTGTATAATTAAAACCAGATAAGATGTCAGAAGCACAAAAACTCATTGAGGAAAACAAGTTCTTCATGCTCTCAAAGTCATGGTGTCCTGACTGTCATTATGCCATTGCCATTTTCAAGAAGTATGGTGTGTTGGATAAGGTACACATTTTAGAATTGGACAAGATAGATCAATCCGAGGCGTCAGCACTCGAGGAACAGTTCATCGCTATTTCTGGCAGAAAGTGGGTGCCCACGCTATTTTTCAACGGGGAAAGGTTTGGAACTGAACAGGACTTGAAGGATTTTGAATCAAAGGACCAGACGGAGAGCAAGTTCAAGGCTGCAGGATTGCTTTGAAAGTCGTGGCTCGTGGCTATTAATTAGTAATGTAAATACATTTCCCATGCAAAGCGCAGGGGTATGATATATAACAAGCAAAGTTCATTCTATTTCGGATTCCCGTAGCAGCCCCCTCTTATAGAGCGAAGCGAAAGGGCCCACGGTCGATTGGACATGCCTTGATAGTAGCAGCCAGCATCTACAAGCTGCTCAAGAGAGAATGCAGTGCTGAGTGGATGGATCATGTCACATCTACCCGTGGCGGCAGTTAGAACACGCACCGAATATTTATGAATATGCAATGGGACCATACCACTGTGTCCCCACAGCTGCTGAGCAGTCACTAAGACCTATACATGGTACAACCAGTCCAAACACAATAAACATACTTTGTAACCCTTCGACGATCCATTGCTCGATCTCTATTCCCCATTGTGCGTACAATGCCGGTGGTATATCTCTGTTCTTATCAACCATGAGTCTCGCAAGACACCATCGGTTGTACGGGTCGATGGTGTCTTAAATCCCCGCACCCGCTTAATCCACTCGAGCACGTAGTTTCAGGGAGCCCCATTCCGCCTCCCTCTAAACCAAGCCGGTCTGCCAGGAGGCTGCAACGCAACGAATGCTTGTGTCCACCTCCTTAACGTGCCTATTGTGGTAGCCCTTCCACCGAGCGTTGAGACCGTACGACCCTTTGAGGTTGTAGTGCATTCCCTAGCTGTATAACGCGGAGCGTGCGTCACCTGTCTGCAACTTGTGCCAATGAGGGACCAGACTTGCGCCAATGAGGGACCATACTATACGTTGTGGCATCTGCTCGTCTACTAATACCTGCAGCAACACCCCGCAGCTATCAGTGCTATCAGTGCTTAATCGACAAAGAGAACTGGAGGCTACGTGCAATAATAGCGGAATTTTATTTGGTTGCATCGAATGACGTTGGAAACATGGAAACTGTGGTCCAAGGGAAGCAACTGGGCCATTCGATTGTGCAGAGATCAGGGGTTGGGGCCAGAAAAGGCTACCATTTGCAGCTCTGAAGTGTGCTAGGGGACTCTCCCACATGTAGAGCAGCAGTTTGGAGTGGGGTAAGAGAGGGCGTACCATTAAAATAAACGGTTATGGTATGACCGGTTGCAAAGAGGGGGTGCATTGGGGTGTGAGGGAATAACCGCAGAAGCCTTGTATATCTTTGCAATATATAAACTCGTGATGCGGCGCCATGGGTAACAAACAGTACCTGATGATGTAGCTCTCTGTATTCTAAGCCTCGAAAGCTAATAAAAACTCCAGTCAACCAACCAAGATGCTTAGAACTTACACCTCTAGAGCAGTTTTGCAATCTAGAGCATTCACTGTTCCAACCCTTCGTTACTTCTCGCAATTGCCATTGAGCGTTCCTGTGACACTACCAAACGGTATCAAGTATGACCAACCAACTGGTCTCTTCATCAACAACGAATTTGTGGCATCCAAACAGGGCAAGACCTTTGCTGTGATCAACCCTTCTACAGAGGAGGAGATTACCCACGTGTATGAGTCCAGAGAGGATGATGTTAACATAGCAGTTGAGGCTGCCCAAAAGGCATTCGACTCCTCCTGGTCCACTGGTGACCCATTTGAGAGGGGAAAGGTGTTATACAAGTTGGCTGACCTCGTTGACGAGCACGCCGATGTTTTGGCAGGAATTGAGTCCCTGGACAATGGCAAGGCGCAGGTCTCTGCCAAGGGTGATGTAGCACTGGTTGCCAACTACCTCAGATCTTGTGCCGGCTGGGCTGACAAGGTTCTGGGACGTGTCATTGAAACCGGTGACACCCACTTCAACTATGCAAGACGTGAGCCATTGGGTGTCTGTGGACAGATCATCCCATGGAACTTCCCATTGTTGATGTGGTCTTGGAAAGTTGGTCCTGCCCTTGCCACCGGTAACACAGTTGTCCTCAAGACTGCTGAGTCTACTCCATTATCAGCATTGTACGCATCGAAATTGGTCAAGGAGGCTGGTATCCCAGCAGGTGTTGTGAACATCGTCTCGGGTTTCGGTAAGATCACTGGGGCAGCCATCGCTTCTCACCCAAAAATCAAGAAGGTTGCATTCACAGGTTCCACCGCTACTGGCCGTACCATTATGAAGGCTGCTGCCGAATCCAACTTGAAGAAGATCACTCTTGAGCTTGGTGGAAAGTCTCCAAACGTCATCTTTGCTGATGCTGACATTAAGAAGGCTATTGATTCCATCCTTCTTGGTATCTACTACAACTCTGGTGAGGTTTGCTGTGCAGGTTCCAGAGTGTACGTCCAGGATACCGTGTACGACGAGGTGCTTGCTCAGTTGAAGGTTGCTGCAGACAATGTGCAGGTTGGCGACCCATTCGCAGAGGGTGTTTTCCAGGGTGCTCAGACTTCTCAGGCTCAGCTTGACAAGATTTTGTCTTATGTAGAAATTGGTAAGAGTGAGGGTGCTACTCTTGTCGCCGGTGGTGAGCGTGTTGGTGACAAGGGTTACTTTGTCAAGCCAACTATCTTTGCTGATGTCAAGGAGAACATGAGAATTGTCCAGGAGGAGATTTTCGGACCAGTTGTTACCATCTCTAAGTTTTCCACCGTTGACGAGGCTGTAGCCTTGGCCAACGACACCAATTACGGTCTTGCTGCTGGTATTCACACCACTGACCTCAACAAGGCTCATGATGTCGCTCACAGAATCAAGGCTGGTACTATCTGGGTTAACACCTACAACGATTTCCACCAGATGGTTCCATTTGGTGGGTTTGGTGAGTCTGGTATCGGCCGTGAGATGGGTATTGAGGCTCTTGACAACTACACTGAGGTCAAGGCCATTCGTATGAAAATTGACAAGAGATAAGTGTTTTACTCAGGCAGCTGATTTTCCGTCAGTGGAGGGTTACATGGATCCAAAGAAATACATATAAAGCTACTTACATTCATTACTATATACATTTATACACACGTAAAACGATCTCAGACACTATCTTGTAATATCGACAATAACAGTACATAGCAATCATAAGGATTAGCTCACTGGTTCCTTTAGCTTAGCCCCATCTTATCATCATAACCTCTGCTTGTTTCTGAAGCGCAGCCTTGCATCTGCGATCTGTCCCAGAGACACTTTACCACCGTCAAAATATTTTAATTTATATAATGTACACAGCAGAAAACACTCGTAATCGCTTCTCTTGTCAAAAAGGGAGCTTCCTGCACTCCCTTTTACTTTTGAGACTCCCAACTTGAGGTTGTTTTTATGGTCCAAATCCCTCGCATGCCAGTCTTTGCGACCCCTTTCTGTTTTGAAACTAGAGTAATGGACAGCAAAGCTCTCTAGATCGTCAAGAGTATCCAACTGGATAAGTGTATTATTTCCCATTCCTTCAGACACCGAGTCAAAAGAGTTCTGTTCTGGGATCGACCGGTAGTACTTAGTACTTGCACCGCCATCGCCGTCGTTAGAATTCTCGAGCGGGCTGAAAACGTGTGGGTATATACCCTTGTTGATTGGATTCAGTCTTAAGTCCAACACCTTCAGGGTGCTGGAACACTTTGATAGAGATGTAACTGTCTGCTTGAAATCTCTGAGGTTATTGCTCACAAGGTACAATCTCTCGAGCTGCCTAAACTTTTCAAGGGGAATAACATCTACGAGCTTATTGAAGTTGAGATTCAACTCTTTCACCATGGGGAATATCTCACCAAAGTTGGCAGGGAGGTGTTCTAAATTCATGGCTGAGAGAGTCAATTTCGTGACTGAGCCAAACAGACTCGTGAAGTTATCGAGCTGTAGAAGTGAACCGGAAAGATCCAGATGTTGCACACCGGTAGCTGTAGATATCTGTCTGTAAACAGCAGGATCAGCCTGTGATCGCACAGACAGCTCTTCGAGGCGTTTCAACGAGGGTAGACCCACAAGAGACTCCAGCTTGTTACCATCAATCCTAAGAATTCTCAGGCTAGGACACATAGTGAGATCAAGATGTTTGAGCTCATTGGAATTCAAACTCAGTTTCTTAAGGGCAATAAGAGGAGAAGCACAGCTCCACATTTCCAAGGCATTGGCATCCACTTTCAGCACACGAAGGCTGCCAAGTGTCTCCACACCTGTCAAACATGCGATTGCATTATCCGAGAGCACCAGCTCTTCAAGAAGTGGGAGGTCAAATCTGGAGAGATCCAGTGTTCCTTGCAAGCGGTTCGAAGACAAGTCAAGGTGAGTGAGAGTGGAAAGACCCTCCAGACCAGCTAGAGTGTCTATTTTGTTGTTAGAGGCAACAACTCGTTTGATATTGGACATTTTGGACAAACCAGTCAGGCTTTCAAATTTGTTGGAGGAGATGTCCAATAGCTGTAGGTCTCTATAATTTGCAAACGATACCATACTGTCCAAATCGTTACGATCAACCAGCAATGACTTGACGGTAAATGGGAGACCTTCTATCTGGGTCATATTGTTACCTGATGCAATCACTTCCTTCACATTAGGCACGAACTTGTCAAGGTCCTTGATCCTTTCTAGGCCCTTGTCACTGATATCAACCCTGTGTACTCGGTCCCATCGGCCATTAGGCTTACACTCAGTCAATGCAGTGATAAGTTTAGCACGCGACAATGAGAATGACATCTCCTCTATCTGTGAAACATTGGTTATATCCCTAAGGCGCAGCTTTGACTTGTTGCTAAACGATTGTGTTGCTTCTTGTGTGAGTTCATTAGAGATGTCCCTTCTAACATCCACAAGTGATTCTGTGTCTTCATGGTCCGAGGGCAAAAGAAATGATACTTCTTGTTTTACATGTACATCACTCTCAATAATAGGCTGATTCTGTTGTTGCTTGAGGCCACCCTTCCTCGAGACATGAGGAGTAGGGGAAGCTTGAGAAGCACTGGGATCGACGGCAGGACCCAGTCCATTTCTACTCGACTCTTCAAATTCTTGATAGTGTGAATCAGAATTGAGCTTGGAAAACACGCTCAAGTCAGAAATAGCATTAAGAGCCGCCACTGCCCCGGATTCATCAGAAGCCGTTGTGTCTGGGCGTGAAGTGCTCTCTGGCCGATATTGTGCCTGAGGAACAAATGCGCTCTTGCTCTTATCAAATACAAGGTCTTTATACTGTTCTTGTGGAATGAACATGAGACCCTTAGGACGGGTAGGTGGATTCGCCTCTTCTGGGGATCTATGCTGGTGCTGGAGTTGTGATGGAGCTGCGTGCATTAATATAGAGTCCATTCCTTTGATCTTTGGTGTTGGAATATTTTGTTTTCCTCGTTGAGAGGGAGGGTCCAAAGACATGCTGAATGAGGTGGTATTGAAAGTGGTGCTCATTTCCTCTTCTGGGTAATCTGTGTATGATTGTTCTTGTTCAGATTGAACAAATTTGTGTTCTGAAAGATGAGATTCTCGAGAGATATCCAGACTTAGCCCGTTGGTTATGGAAGCTGTGACATCATGAGTAGATATGCTGTTGTCAGAATCATCAAATTGGGAGGGTGATTCAACTGTATTACGCTGCACCATGCCAATGTGGCTGTTGGGAATAACAGACAGGTCTTGGTCTTCATCAGAGGTATAATCATCAGTAGATGATGAAGACAACTGATTTGATCCATATTGGTGTATTCCACCAGGGAACTTCCCCACCAAACCATCAAACAGTTCATGTGCATTCTTAATGAAATCATCAGCATTTGTCACATGGCTCTCAGATGAGCCCGGTGCAGTAGGTGAAGGCGAAGCTTGAATGTCATCATGGTTCATATCCTCAGATACGCTACTTGGAGGATCTTCCGATACAAACTGGGTTAGTAGTCCATCAAATTTATTCTGTGTGAACGTATCATGCCTTTGGCCAAAGAGTTTTAATGGTGATGATGGGTGACCAAACGAATCAGTGGTTGACTTTGTGAGGTATTTGGTTGAAGCCACAGAGCTGAACGCCATGGAAGTTGTGCCATCCAGGTTAAGATTGAGGGCATTTTCTTCCTCTATCCTCTGTTCTATATGAGGGCCATCCAAGAGCACAGGGTCAGAAGACTGATTGGCTTTATCCTCCCTCTGGAATAGGTCCCAGTACTCTAGTAATTTAGGGTCATCATCATGATTTTGGTGTGTGTTGTCAGTCTGATTCGGAGGGCTGTTCTGAGCTCTTCTCCTTTCAGCTGCTTCAGCATAGCGCTTCCAAATTGGAACTTCTGGATTTATCGGTGAGCCACCCTTGTGGACTACTGTCTCTTGAAAAAGTAATAGCTTCTCTGGATGCGGAAGAATAGGAGCAACGACTGTAGAGTGATCCACCTGATTTACAGCGTTTGAATCATCACTGGGGATCGGAATACCGTTGAAGGACTCATCCGACTTCTCTGACACTTGTGTCCATTCTTCGCTTCGTAACACTTCTGGCATCCAGTCGGGGGTCTTAGTGCGACTCCTATTACTTCCAACATCGTCCTCAATCTTGTCTCCGGTAGTGCGGTAATTAGTGTGATTGGTGTACATGTTGCTATGATTGGTTGGCTCATCGTTGTCCTGTCCATTCGCCTGTAGGTTTGCCTTTAAATCATA
The DNA here is from genome assembly GCA_030567555.1 of Kuraishia hungarica. Classification (NCBI taxonomy): domain Eukaryota; kingdom Fungi; phylum Ascomycota; class Pichiomycetes; order Pichiales; family Pichiaceae; genus Kuraishia; species Kuraishia hungarica. The sequence continues at coordinate 325,023 of JAJLSL010000001.1, forward strand.
AGGATGTAACAACGGCTTTGTCAGGAATAATGGCTCCGTATTTGGATCTCTTTTCCTGAGAGGTAATGGCGACCCACTGCCCAGTCTCAGACTACCTAATGCCCTTGTAATACCCTTCGTTGCTGGAGACAAGCCAGCAAGGCTGTCCCTGTCATCGTCGTGTGCAAGTCTGAGATTCTCAGAGTTTTTTGTATCCAGTAGTTCTCTTGAGGAATCAACTGTTCCATTCTCATCCACTTGTACGTTGGTCGATTGTATATACCTTAGGACGGTGTCGCTGTCGTCTGTTCGCACAGAGACTTCATGCATGGTCTCCATTGTGTGGTGTATGAAATAAAGGGTGTTGCGATGTAGTGCAATTTGACAGAGACCAACTTCAACTCCAACTTAACTATCTGCCGGCTTTATTGGGATATCGATGGTGTTTCCGATCAAACACGTTAGCATGGGAGTCCTAACTGCCTAGGCTCACTACTACTCCTTCCTTACAATGTGTCAACTCTTGAAACCCTTCAGAGCTGTATCACCTAAAAAATAATGTATATAACGTGCCTGAATGTGTACATATGGCAATACATATTGAATTCCATCTGTATAAGCCGTAATTATGGCTTTCCCCATAGTGTATGTCTCTACCTTGGCCAGTTGGCCCTCTTCTCCGCGTCCCAAATGCATACTATCTTAGTTTAGACCCCCAATGATGGGAGAGCTTTGTTTACATTTTCTGTGCAGGTGTTGTCCTGGCAACTTTATGTACCTGCTTCTACACGACTGATTCAGTTAGTGCAGGTTGTAGGCGCCAGTAGTTTGCCCAGGCTCCCATCTTGCATGGTGGGATGAGCCTCATACACGCCTCTAATCAATGTGTGGAACAGAGCGCGTTGCTTTGTTTACTGTACCTCTGAAATTGGTAAACAAACGTATATGCTGGGTCGAGTACATAGATTGTATGGGCAAGGCAAGGCAAGGCAAGGCAGGGAAGGGCAAGGCAGCGCGAGCGAAGTGCTTTTGCGTATGCTACTGAGGGGTATGTTATTTTCAATTAGAGGCAGGGAATAGGGCACATACACACGCAAAGAGTGGATGGTAGCATGGGATCATCTGATGGAGCACACTGACCAACTCATACCAGGGCGGAAAGAGAGAGTTCAATCTGTTAAGTGGTGCAGAGAAGAGTGACAAACGTATTTTGTAGTGACTCTCACACCTATACATTCATACCAACACACATAAACAAACAAGCTAACCTGTTGACCGGTGACACAAGTGAAACAGGCAGTGTAGCTCACTGGATGATATTGAGCCCATACGAAACGCATTGATTGACCTAACGTTATTGACCGAGTAAATGCTTGCGGGTGGTTGCGGAAGTGACACAAGATAGGATACGTTGGTAGAAAGAAATAAGCTATTACGAGTTATCAAATCAATTTTGGTAGCGGTAGAGACATATAGGCTGCACTCTTATAAGGGAAGAAGTGAATACATACTACTGTAAACCTCAACATTCCGCTAAACTTATTAGCTTCAGGACAATCATTATCGAAGAAAACATACACAGCACACAAAACATACACATAAAACAGACACATAATGTCGGGCTCAAAACACTTTTTGAGCTCGTCTCCTTCAAAGATGTTTGACAATATACCATTCACAACTACGCCTTCAGAGTCTAGGGTGGTGAATCACCAACATATACCAATGACTAGAAACAATAGCATACAGAATGGGACGGGGTTCGGCTGGACACCCATCATCGAACGTGAAATGGGGGGCAGAATCAATTCGGAGATCCAAGCCACTTTTGCAGATTTCCAACAATCGTATCAGCGACAGCTGTTTGAGCATAATGAAGATCAGTTAGATGGTAAGCCTGCAGCCTCGGCACGTAATGCGGTGCCATCATCACCATCAGATGGAAACCTCAACTTTGGTTACCTTGTTTCCGACATGCCATTGATGAACACGTTCACACCCGCAGCCGACAAGTCGTTCAGGTTGTCTGATTTTATGGCCGACACACCTGCAAAGAACACTGTATATGATTCCCCAACTAGCCTCTACAAGAGTTTTCTAGGAGCAGTACCAAGCGATGGCCATTCACAAATGTGGGATTTTGGAAGCAAAGAGAACATGCCACAGCTCTTTGAGGCTGTTGATTCGAGCAAAGGACACACACCTGCAAGACAGTGGAAGACACCGCTAAGAGAGATGAGTACTAATAGATTCTCAACACCAATTGACAGGAAACAAAGTGGAAAGCTGGGACAATTGACGGGTAAGCAGTTTACTCCAGGTCTTCCTTTGCACTCTCATGACCTCACCATGGATTCAAATACCAGTCTCGACTATCAGCAACAGGCAAGGTTTGCTACACCTGCGCGTGGTACACAACAGCAGTCATCTCCGTCAACGATTATTGTCACCAGTACCAAGGCAAATAGAGAGGGTCGTCTGGAAGGCGGCAACGATGACAAGAACAGCAACAACATTGATATGTTGGCCAGTCCTACGCCGGCAAAAGTACCGTCCACGAAAGCTATTCCGTGCAGACAGCTTGTAAACGGGTCATCTTCTGCTGAACCTGCAATGGGTATATTTGCAGAGTCCAGATCGAATGGTGATCAAGATGCGAGATCACACCCTAAAAAGCGAATGCCATCTGCGGATACAATGCAGTCAGGAATGAACAAGTTTCAGATTGTGTTTACCGATGTCAAGTCATTAATGAGATCACGTAGCACAACGAGTGCTGGCAATGGTTCTGGACAGAGTGGCAAGGGAAATAAGAAGAGGCGAAACAATGCAGATGGCAAGGGACTCACAAGAGCAGCAACTTCAACCTTTATACCCCATAGTGATAATGTACGGCAACAATGGCCGTCTCAGATGCGAGACAACAACACCAATGCAACCATGCCCTTGACCAAAAACGCGGTATCCAGATCAGCCTCGGTACCAATAGTACCGGGTTCATCTATGGCCGCTCCTCTACCCGAGAATGGTGATTACCGTGGACTCTCTCACCCAGACAATAATAATATGGGAATAATAGATGAGCTGATGGTACGTCTTCCTAGAGATTCTACTGAGGATTTGATAGATAGGCTACTTGGCAACGGCATACCCACGGAAGTATCTGTTCGCCAAGGTCTCGGCAATGATGGCGTACAGAGCAAGGGAGATGGCATAGATAGTTTACTTGACTTTAACGATTCTCTTACTGGGGACCTCCTCTCACAGGCAGAAGCAGTGGAGGAAGAACAGGGGCGAGAGCAAAGTGAGGAGACATGGGGGGTCTGATGGAGTAACGGGCCCTATAAGAGCATTACTGAACAAGGCTGGTATATATTGGATATTTGAATTGTCAAGGATGGTGAGGTAGGATTGGTCACCTTTTGCATGCGTTTGGATTTTCTGTTCTCTCTTTATGTGTTTTTTTCTTTTCAGCCAGCTGTTCTCCGGCGCAGCTGGTAGGTTATACTTATTTCTTTTTACATTTCAGGAACTTTTGTGCATAGACAATCCACGACTTCAACAAAAACAATAGGAACATTCTATTCTATATGTATGGTTTTTTTTATTGTGTTGGGTTTCTATACATAGTCAAACTATCTGAACTGGTTCTTTATCTTCTCTTTGGTCCCTTGGGCTTCGAGAACCTCAAGGTCTGTTTGACTGGCTCATCATGTGCTGGTGCCGACGAAGTGCTGAACTCATGGAGATCAATTTCGTCAAGATCTCCAACTTCTGAGGTGACATCAAATTTGAGCCCATAGACACTACCTAATGACTGGTTGAAACCCTGTTTTGTAGAAGCATAGATCATCCTCTCTTTGACCTTTGAACCAGAAGGACATGTGTAGATGAAAGCGAGCTTTGAAGGGGCAAAATGGTAGATGGTGTACTGAGGTCCACTGCTTGGAATCTTTGTCAAGATATCAGATGGCTCATTCACTGAAGCTGTGGAAGTGAGATCGATCTGCTCAGAAGGAATATCGATACCACAAGTCAATAGGCTGTTGGGGGAATCGGCAATCTTGGAGAGCGCTGCTTGCAGTGCTGGGGTCAGTTGGAACTTGAGGCTTCCTCCGCTGTTGTTGTTATCACTGACAAGAGCATGTTTTCTACGGTCATTACCAGACAGCAGAGTTTCCTGCTCGTATTGTTTAACCTGTTCTAAAGTCTGTTCCTCCGAGGTGAGAGGGTTGGCGACGGATCTGTGTGCTTGGGTAGCATTCCAACCCTCTATGGAGATTTCATCAAGATCGTTTGCAAATATCACTGGGTCAAAAAATTCAGGGCCCAATTCCCTGAGCAACGTATTTTTGGTGGATGCGTAAAGCATCTTCTCCCTGACATTGGCGTAATCCGGCACATATGAGAAGAAGATGTGCTGTGGGCCGTTCTTCACCACCACATAGGCGGCTTTGGATTCTGAAAGCTTGCCATTGAGGGCCGTAAAGGCACCTTCTAATGTGTTAGGCTGTACGACGTCACCTGGGACCAATTTTTCACCCACAATATAAATGATGAATCCGCTCGATCCATTCTCAATGTAAGACTTGAACGCCTCCAGTAATTCAGGAGATGCTGAATGCATGCATGATAGTGTTAGATTTATACAGTAAGACCAGCATTGCCTTCTTCAGGAAAGTGTTCACTTACAAGAGATACCAGATTGACTAGACATTTTTGTATTTTACTTTACAGCACAAGTGAATATTCTACAAGCCCTTGATATATATGACTTTAAGGATCGTCCCTTTTATGCTCCTCCCCTCATTCTCTCCATGCTCTAGAGACAGACACGTACACACTCACCTCATCCCCTATTATTAGTTGGGCCGCACCGCACCCATACCTTCTGCCTGCCTACTTGTGGAACTCCCCACCTGCTGCCATATCTGCCATGTACACTGTGACCCCTCCCTGGGATGCGCTGCGGCAGCCTTCCTTTCCTCGTATAGCTAGCTGGTCACCTCGCTTGCCACGCCCGTGTTCAACCAATACCTCCCATGATAAAGCAAAATGATATGTTGCAATCTGGACGGAATTACGTCTTTCCTGTAATACTTGCCGTCTGTTCCGTGTTTTGCTTTACCCTATGCCATTGCTATTCCATACTAGCTGCCTATTACTGCTGCCTAATACTTGAACTGCCAACGGGTCCTGTGCAGTGGCTCTGTTACCAACGACTCAGTGTGAGTCCACCTAGTATGCACCGTGATGACAGCTGATGCAGAAATCTGCAGGTTGCTGCAGCGCGAGGAGCCAGTGTAAACAACTGCCCCCAAAGGTAAACATAAACAAATCAGTCAAGTGATGGGTCTCTCTGTGCATATCGAGGACACTGCGATAGAGCGAGACCTACACAGAGAGACCTACAGAGAGAGATAGAGAGAGAGAGAGAGAGAGAGAGAGAGAGAGAGTGAGACGTAGAGAGAGTGATAGATACATGATCAGTGAGGATACTTGTAATATTGGATGCACTAAGTAATGCAGATCTCTCCGCGGTGAAAAGGTCAACAGTCAATCATAGAGGGATAGGTCTAAAGGGTCATATATTTCTATTTTGGAGAAGTGGCAACATCAAGAGCAGTGACCAGCAGTTGAGAGGTGCAGTATTTCACTCAAGCTTGTCATTGTGATTAGTCGACTTTTCACCTTTCACCTCAACGGAGTACAATGCTCCTTTGGTGATCGCAACATTGACTACAACAATACATCCTAAACAAGCATCTCATTCGACAGTGAACACCTAACAAGAGGACCATTTCATCAGATCACTGCTAGTTATAACTTGTGTATTTCTGATTTGCCATCCTCAACATCTTAACATAGACCATAACAACCATTGCATTCATTATAGCTGTTCATTTCAATTATCATGTCATCTGTCGAGCAACCGACCTCATCAGAGGTAAAGATGCAACCCGTTGCTGTTGACAACGTAGAGGAACTCTCAGCTCCAATCGATACCAAACAAGATACATTCACGTATGGTAACCATGGAGAAGAGGTATTTGATGACGACAAAATATTCCCTGTACCAACCGAGAGCGAAGTGATGGAATTCTCCAAGAATGAGTACCATCTCCCTATCAATGGTACGATCAGAGCACTGGTTGCTCAGCTCACTTCACCAGAAGTCATAGATTATCAGTTCCTATTGGATTTCTTCCTCACATATCGGTTGTTTGTCAACTCACATCTCTTTCTAGATCTCCTCCTCAAGAGATTAGTATGGTCATTACAACTAACAACGGGTAGCGACAGCATAACATCATCCGAGAGGCAACGCATTGGACAACTTGCACTGGTGAGGACATTTGTCACACTCAGACATTGGCTCCTCAACTACTTTCAGGATGATTTCGTCAGTGATGTCCCACTTAGGATCACTTTCACATCTGCGATCAATGAGATTTGTAGGAACACAAATTTCACCCAGGACTCAGACTCAATGACTAACAGGGTGCTTGTTGACATCAAGAAGACATACTTGAGCCTCTGTAATTTGTTCTGGTGTACCGTATCACCCGTAAAACTTGCATCTGTCGACCTTGTACATTTTGACCTGAGTGCTTATGAGACCATGAAGAGTTATAGACTATCGGTGCTAGGTATGCAACAGATGACCAACCCCAATGTGAGGAGATCGAGTCTCTTGTTATTGGCTGACCAGAAACATCTCTCAAGTAATCTCACCAGCATAATGGCTGAGAAGAGGAACATCAGTGGTAGATTTATGGGAATGACTGGGTCAAACGACAAACGCCTTCTACACCCATTGGACTCCCTTATAAATCTCAAGTCCCCTCAGGTACCTTCTGGAGAGAGAGCTAATACTTTAAAGAACATTCTCAACGATATCAGCAACACACCCACACAAGGTCTGAAGAGACTTTCCAAGAGAAAGGAAGAAGAACACAATAGTGGCTTCATTGTGAATGGCCAGGTGCCGATGTTCTTAGAAGCCTCAGTCCAAAAGGTGAAACCTACCACTCCGGTTAAGAAAATGGAAGTGAGGGTGAGAATAGAAAATAAACAGAGACCGACCCATAGTACTACTGCAAGGGAGACAGAACCGCATGCCAAGAAATCATTGTTTGGTTTCGGAGGATGGAAGAAGAAACCAATGAAGTATAATTCAGGACTAGCTAAAGTTCCCGAGGGGCCCGTACGCACAAATTCGTCAGCTGTGATTAAGCAATCTCTGGGCGAAGAGTTCAAAATCTATGAAGAAACACCGGAGACATCTGGCAGAGTGGATGTCTTAGGTGCCAAGGTATTACAACAGTATCACATCATAGTGAACGATACATCATACAACAGGCGTGTGTCCAAGTTGCTATTCAAGAAGAAGGCTCAAATAGATAGCAAACACTCTACAGTTTCTCTTTTCACCTTGCTCCATTCCGCCGCAGACAAACAACAACGTCATGCATTTGACGAATCTCCCCTGAAAAACAAAAGATATCCAAGACAGCAATCTGCCATGAAATCAATGAACTCGGAAGAACTCATGATGACCTTCAAGCAGGGAAATATGTCAACTACTGATTTCATGTCAATTGAGGGGGAGAAAGAGCCACAACAACATCAGACTCTGGATAATATTGAAGAGCCCCAGGGTACAAGTTCTGAGATTGGGTTCGAGGATGCCGTCGATAACGAAGCCGAGCAACGTCCTGGCGGTGAAGAAGATGCATACAGCTTTCAGTCACCTTCTGTGACTATGAATTGGTCGAACTCCCTGAACATCACTCCTGGTGTTGATGATACCAACAATCTTCTCAACCAGTTCTCACCCACAAACCATTCAGAGTATGTTGGTGATATTATTCCCTCCATGCTTGATGATATTCAAGTAAGCAATGATTTTGACTTTGATCCTAGAGATAATGAGAGTGTCGAGGAAGATTTCATGTCATCATTTGAGAACCCCGAAGAGGAGCATGACAAATTGGGTGATATTGGACAGGACGAAGAGGCATATGATCTTCATGATGTCAGAAGCAATGGAAACACTGCATCTATTAAGGATGCATCAAGACGCAGTATGATTTCCGGGAAATCCTATTTGTCATACGATTCGGAGTTCTCTGTCGAGCGTAATACGCCAGCAGGAGACAAAGAGGCTCACTTTGGTGGGTTGAGGAAGAAGTCATCTTTCACTGATTTGAGAAAGGGAGCTATGCAAACCCAGAATGATTCTGTCGAGCCGATTGTCGAACATATAGCTGGTGATGTAGAATCGTCAGATGTGTCGGAGAGCGCTGGAGAAATAACTGAAGCGCAAGAGCCTTCAGGGGCAGAGGGAGAGGAAGATCTGCACGAGACAGAGGGTGAAAGTAATGACGAAGAGGTTGATGATATCATACGATTGGACATCAATGATGCTGATGACCAGTCCTCTGACATTGGGTTCAGCAGTTCGCCGGTCAGCATGATTGCATCTCTGGACTCTAGTTCGTTTGTGCTGCCGTACCCAGGTCTGACTGCAGATGCAATTACTGAACTTGCGGGAATCCCTGATGACTCTGGATCTTACGACCCTATTGAGGTAGCCATGATGAAGCTCCAAGGTACCTTTGTGAGAAAGAAGGGCAAAGAGGAATTACAAGGTGGTATCATCTCATATGGTCTCAACGATGAGCTGATAGGCTCAGGATACTCAAGACGGAATATAGAAGTTGACAATGATGACAATGATCAGGATGAGATACAAGCAGAGCAGAGAGAGGAAAAGACAGAAGAAAAGGAAGAACAAGAGACAGAACCAGAACAAGAACAGGTGCAAGACACTGAAGAAATGAACAATCTCCCTTCCGAGTCCAAAATCGCTGAACTTTCCGCAGAAGAAGGAGATAGTTCCAACGACGAAGTTAGGATTCAAGAGAAAGTGAGGGACTTGTTTATCAAGAAACCCATCGATGCTGACGTGAGTGATGAGCCATCGTACATCGAGTATCAACAGTACGAACCTGCTGAAGAGAAGCCGGTTTCCCATATTCAAGATACCGTTGACAAGCTTCAAGGAGTGTCCTCACCATCACTCGAGGAAGAGGAAAACACCCAGCCAGTGAATGAGACAGACGTGGTAACTGAGCCACAGGAGCCGGTTGTGAAGGAGGAGGCAGAAATGTACCCTATCGAGTCAGTAATGAGCACCGGTGTTCATATGCCATTTGTATTGAGCTACGACTCAGCTACTCTCGCTGAGCATTTCACTGCGATCGAGACGGACACTCTTCTGGAGATGGATTGGACTGAGCTTATAGAGATGAAGTGGGATAGCTCCTTGGAGCCTATCGGCAGTTGGTTACAACTCTTGGTTGATGAACCGAGACCTCTGGGAACCAATCTTGTTGTATCCAGGTTCAACCTCATGAGCAATTGGATTGTCTCAGAGGTACTTCTCACCAAATTCCACCAAGAGCGGATTGCTGTTATTTCCCGTTTCATCCATGTTGCTCAGCACTGCAGGAAAATTCAGAACTATGCTTCGCTGCTACAGATTGTCTTAGCCCTGTCGTCAGTTAGGATATCGAGCCTCAAAGAGACATGGAAGGGCGTTGATCCAGGGGATCTCCTCATTTTCAACCAGCTAAAGGAGCTTACATCGCCAATCAAGAATTTCCAGAAGTTGAGATCAGAAGTGAATAACGTGATACCTTCAAGAGGAGTAATACCATTCCTCGGCCTATACTTGTCTGATCTGACATTCAACGCTGAGAGACCAACCTTCATTGACCGCGCGAACCCATCGAACTCTCCCAGGATTAAAAAGACTCCAATTTCTTCTGAGGGAGACAGTGGAGAAATTCTGCTCGTGAACTTTGGAAAATTCCGTACTGCTGCCAGCATTGTGAAGACTTTGGTTAGGTGTATCGAATGGTCGAGACTATACGATATACAGGTAGATGAAGACCTCTTGTCCAGGTGTCTATACATCAAGACTCTCACCGAAGAGGAGATGTCTCAGTGCGCAAGTCAACTAGTTGAGCCATAAAGTACGAGACGTTTTTTAGACAACCTTCCGAACCATCTCTGTACCATATCATTTATATACTGCCTTGTCTGGAGTAGACATACATTTAATATCATTCATTCTCATTATAAATTAGATGGCATCACAATTAAATATCGACAACCTCAGCCAACACTAACCATAAGAGCCAGATTAATACAAAAACAAGACCCTATACAGAGCAAATGATATTACCAAGGCGAAGAAAGATACTGCAAGCATTCTATGTCTGTATTTCTTAGATTCCAGATCAGTAAGCTTCGCCTTCTCCAACACATTCATGTCACCATGGATCTTGCCTATCAGCGACTTCTCACGGTTGATTATCCATCTATACTTGGTTAACTTTGCATCCAGTTCCTGTAGTACGCCTTGTGACTGATTCTCTCCTTCTTCCTTCGAGATATTGAACTTCGAATAGTCCTTCCTCTTCAGTGTTTTGAGCTTATCTGATAGAGAGGTATACACCTCTTTCACCCTCTCATTGAGAGAGGTGAGCTCATCATACTTAGCCTGCAATTGCTCGTTGAGCTGCTGGTTTTCGAATTCTGCCCTACCGATTTTCGCCTTGATGGCACCTGTAAGCTCCTCGCTTAGCCTTGAGATTTCATGTGTTACTGTGAAGTAAGCCGCATCCGCCTCTTCAGCACTTACTGGTTTGGAAGTAACACCTGCAGTCTCCAGATTGTTCAAGGAGACGACAGACTGTGAGGGTGAGGGCCTTTGGCTGGGTCGTATTTCAGCGAAGGCGCTACTATAAGAGGGTTGCCTGCCATAGTTGAGAGATAAATTGCCATCCTGCCCAGAAGAGTCAATGCTCGAGTTCACAGAATGCTGCCAGCCATTTGGAGAAAGGTGCTTACTCCTGCTCTCCTTCCTTGGTGATATGAGAGGTGGAGAGAAAGGAGCCTTCATCGCATTGCCGCTACCACTTGTTGTACTAGAGTCTCGGTAGAATTGTTTAACCAAACGCCTCTTATCATTTTCATTGCTGGTATCATAGAAAAGAGAAACAGAACTACTGCTTTTTTTGTGTTGTTGGTTCTTTATCTTGGAAATAGGAGAATCCACACTGCTACCATTGCTTTGGAGTGAATTGTTCCTGTATGTGTCCAATCGGCTAATATGAGATGAAGAACTTTGTACCACCCGTGTTCCACTTGTAGGGCGTAGACTTGTCATGCTATTTCCTGAGACTAAATTCGGGAGGGATTCGTGGCTCGCAGCGGAATGGTACGGTACTCGCTGGGCATTATTATCATCTGCCAGTGTTCTCCGATGAGAGGATCCAGGCAATTTACTCATCCCGGAAAAGTGGAAAGATGCTGCAGAACTTGGTGATTTCTGCATTGGTGGTCTTCGAAGGTTGCCCAATCCATTGGCATGTCGTTCTTCTTCCTGGGTGCCCTGTCCATTGGGCATGGTGAGAATTGGTGGTGAACTCATGATGTGTCCTGAAAATGGTATATAGGGAGGGTGCTCGTCACTGCGAGCTATGCACTTGTGTACTATATAAACATATAAAAGATATTGCCTGCATTGATTTAGCCCCTATGAGGAACAAATAAACAAATAAAAAAGTAAGCAAACAAACAAGTAAACAAATAAATGAACGGAGATCAATTACTCTACAATTGTATTTGAAACTCCGAGTACAGATCACCTGCCCACGCTATTACCCCATTGGGCTGAGAGACCTCATTCCCCTACTTATTACCATATAGACAGTGGAGGAGATAAGGCGATGCTATGGGCGTGTGACTCTACACAGGCACATATGAGCATCTGCACATTTTGCAGGTTTAGGGGGTCCCTCCAGAGTTAGAAAGATTGTAATCTCGGTAAGAAAATTTATATAATTTGGAAAATAGTGCAAATAATTTTTATTGGTGAAAAGTGGATTAGTATATAGGATTATACGTGGAGTCGGTATGGCTGAGGGTGTTTCTGCGGGGGTCAGCCACAAATGTAATATGATGCAAGTCTTAAGAAAATAATGAAGGGTGATTGTTCTTTCAATATCTTAATTAGTATATGCAGGTGTAAACCTGGATTATATATTTATACATTCATTCAACAATCAGTGGTCAGTTCACAATTCCTACAAAAAAGATGTAAAATACAATACAATAGTCCCAAAAAAAACAGATATGCGCCAGGCCATTCCAAACACCGGAAACCATCTTTGTAACTAAATCTCAAAGCCTGCATAATGTGCACTTGAGTTTCTTCTCTCATTATGGTCATTTAAACAGTGCCTCCAGTACTCCAGACACCTGTTTGAAAGAGGGTCGTTAGGCTTGAAAGGCTGTACTTTAATTGCCTTACCGCACTCATCGTAGGGACAGATTATACATTGGCAATGTAGCTTCGAAACCTTGCGCTTGCTCACCTTGGTCTCGACTCCCCATCCAAATATTTGTGGGTCCTTGAAATGGTGCCCGGTTGTGAATATTCCATGCTTCTTCGTGACGTGGTGAAGGTAGCTGGATGAGTTCATATCGTAGAAGAGAGTGTCATAGTCAGTGAGGATATCCTCAGCCTCTGGCTTGCAGAAGGGGCACAGACCCTCTCTCTTCATTCCTCTCTTTCTCTCAATGTTTGCATGAGAGCCAGCAGGAAAATTGCTCCGGCGGAGACGATACACAAGAGGATCATAAACTGTTGCTTTGATCTTGTCTTGTTTCTCGTAAACCCATAATGGGTTAGGCGAGCCAACGAACTCGGTCTCAAAGGTGAGACCATTCCACTGGCGGAACTCATCAAGTGGAATAAATGGAGTTGGGGTGTTGCCCATCTTATCCATAGTTCCCACAAATCGAATGCACTTGTGAGAATCAACTGAGCTTGAAGGAGGACTCAAGCAAAGTTGATCCAAATGTTGCCCATCGGTGTTTGTGGTATATGAGACTGGTACAGAATGCGAGCAGTCTTTGTGGTAGATATGCTCATCCATACAGTCCAGGTGTCCAACCTGAGGCTCTGCCCAGTCAACTGCTGTGAGAGGGAGAAAGGAATCCGCGGTAGTTGGTTTAGAGATATCGGAAAGTGAAAGGAAGTTTGCTGTGGCCGCATCCAAGGAGGAGAAGGAAGAGTCTGCAGACAATGAGCTCAAGAAGAGATCAAGAGGGTCATAGCTTTGGACACCTTCAGGAGATGGAAGAGGCAAGGACCCAATATCCAATAATGAGTGGTTGCCATCTTCGAAACCCAAGATCATTTCATCTTCTGGTATTTCGAACTCATCAGATGAGAAAAGTTCTGGGCAATCCTCCGCTGGGCAGGTTGTGATTTCAAAAGCATCAAAGATATCCGAAGAAAGCTGTTGTTGTTGCCAATCCATAGATACGAAAGAATCAACAACGCCTTCTTGTGAATCATCCATTGTGAACTCCAAAGGGTTGATAAGGAGATCATAAGAGTCAACAGCAAATGACTTCATTATTTCAGCAAGTTTTTACAAAATTTAGCAAGTTTTCTGGTATTTGTTCTTTGTGAAGTATAAAGAAAAGATGGAGAAATAAAACTTACAATGATGCGAACCTTTCCCTCTTTAAATATCATCCTTGGAGACTTAAGAGTTTGCCAAAGCTGCCTTTGTGTAACAAAACCAATCAGAAATCGGATCCTTGCAGCTGGCTGGGAAATGAGTGCGTGAAATTAATGATCATCGCTCTCATTCTTTTGGCATTCACTCCTGTAAAGTTATCACATTGCATGCGCCGGCATGATATGCAATACTTCCAACATGCCTTGCATTGACCACTGATGCATATCAATTGTCAATTCTGCTTCACTTGCATGATGCAATTAATCTGTAGATGTAGTGGTAAAAGACTGGTTTTGTGGCTACGTGTTTCCCGTCGCGTTCCTCTTTTGCGTTCAGATTGATCAACCCAAACTGTATCTATCGCTTAAGATCCGAGCTCCCCGAGCAGAAGATATATCCCATCATTTTCAACATCAGCCGATAACACTAACGACATAATTCTTCAAGCATCTGATCTTCAGATATCTCGTTTCTCAGAAGTGAGCAGGATCAGAGTTCCTATAGTCCAACTAGATAGTTGGTCTATATCTGTGAATATCCACAAGAGTGCATACTATCTTTCCTTCCATCTGCATGATCATGATGCCCCCCGATGCAAGTCAGAATGTGCCTGCAGATGTAGCCTAGCAACGGATTCGCTTCACAAAGTAGGCTGGAGCTAGAACTATTAGATTGTGCTCTCCTGAACCAGGCAAACTGTTCAGCCGTATTCCTTCATTCAGGAACACAATACTGGACGCTGTTAATATTTCACAGACAAGCTGACATCAACAACAGCAATAGTGCATCATTCATTTGCAGTCTGCGAAAAACAGCTCATCAATCGTTGCTCATCCCTTAACCAGATGAGCAATCCACCTATAATACGTAACTTCAGGCGAGGTACAATTACAGTGCCCCACACTGCGCTTGGCCCTCCTGCAAGGGTAATGTCATCTGCAAGGCAAGAGCAATCTACACGTAGCGAGAGCAGCCTTGAGGCAAATGAAGGCCCCCCGTGGCGTTTGGCGAAAGAGGTTTAAATTGACACCATTGTAATTCTCATTTTTGATCTATTTATTCTCAAATATTAAACATTGAACAAATACATCAGGATATTAAATTGCATTAGCAGGAAACATCGCAACAAAACTAGGACAATATTACAATGACCACCGAATCCAGACTCTACACTCAGCAGGTGTCTACAATCCTGTCCTTCATCCTGTCTGTGTACGGGAATCTCCGCTTCTTCCTATTCTCACACCACGGGAATGCATATCAGACACCATTCACAGGATTGTTCCTAATCACAGCCATATACTGGATTGTACTGTTCTTCTTGCAATTGTTGTTTGTTCTTCAATTCTTTGTTCGCAATGAGGCTACTTCCTCCTCTGAGCAGAGAGAAGTGGCAAACGCCGTAGGTTACCACTTCACCGTCTTCAACATAATCAATTTTTTCTGGAGTTTGTTCTTCCACAAGCACGATTTTGCCATTGCGGAGGTTTTACTGTTAATCAACTTTGTTAATCTATTATCACTATACGCTGTACACAAGACATACGCAACCAAAAATTTCAGCAAGTGGTTGACAGTGCACCTGCCAGTTTCGGCCATGCCCATTTCATGGGTTATCTATGCCATTTTCTGGAACGGATCAGCCTTGTTTCACCACTTCAACAAAACTTGATCCTCAGAATTTTCGCCAATGTGCTGGTCTGGGATTTCCTTTTGATCCCAGTGACATTCCTCGTGTTGTATGCTGATTATGGTGTTGGGTTTTCCTCCGCATTCCTCACTTTGGGCTTGGCTCTCGGTCAATTTTCAACCAAGATCATCGCCCTGCAGTGGATCTTTGCCGTCATTATCGCATCCATTGTGTTCCTTGCGTCGGTTCTGTTTGCTGTTGGTTCTCTTACTACATCTAGTTCGAACAACGTTCTGGGAACTAGCGAACAGGCACCACTATTGACCGATCCCTGAATGGAACGACTGGAGGTACGAAAAGCTTGACGGTCTCAGTCTGCATGACAATTGAGGCCAATAAATTAAACACTGGTATGGACACTTTTTTCTTCTTGTTTTTTTTTCAATGTGAAATCATCGATGGTAGTCAGTTACCGACAGATAGCGACACATTCACCAAAGTTGTTAACAATGAATATTTTTCCAATTCAGTTCTATAATACAGGTAGTACTGTCTTATATAGTAGCGTATCACTTCTCCCTCTCTTGCGGCTGAACTGGCTGAATCATCTTTTCAATCAGTTGAGCCTTAACCAGCGCTTGAGGCTTATTGAGTCCAATGCTTATTTGACTCAACATTGGAGGATGACCAGCCAAACTTGCATAAGTATCTCTGTGAATATTTGAAACCCATTCATCCCTCGTGGTATCGCTATTTCCCAATCCAATATGTTTGGCCTTCAATCTTTCGTAGAGCTGCTGCTCTCTTACTTTATCTGTCTACATATTATCAAATGTGGTTAGTAACAACCTCGGTAACAGTCTCTGAGGACCCACCACCTCCTCACTACGTATGCAAAAGAAGAAAGACATACCATTTTCTAACCTAAACAGTCGATTGAACTGACTATCCAAAACAAGAAAAGGCCAGTGCTTGATTATATATCTACTCCCTGTCCCATCTAGACCATATCTCTTTGGTGGTGTGAAATATTCAGTTAACATCTCTCTCTGCCCACCTTCTCCTTGCTGCTTGGAATCCATGCATCATCCCATCTGGCACGGCCATTGATGGCAGAGTCGCCCACACTGATAAGTCGTCACGTACATCTATCTAGTGGTTGTGCGCTATAGTGCTGAATATGATGAAAAGTGATGAGTAGTTAGTGATAAATATACTTAGAGGAATTGATTGAGACACAAAAGAGTGTTTACTTGCACTATTTTACCTGTCTTGAAAGATTGAGGAGTGTTTTGTTGGCTGTATTTTGAATTCTATCCTGCTATATAGAAACTGACATTCAGTTTTCAACACATCTCTGCAGCTTCACCCCGGACGGTATGCCAGAGGTTCAACAGCCTGATCAGACACCTAATGTGCCTGCCACCAAGACAGAGGAAAAATCAATTGACTCACTTCTTGCCGGAGTGGAACAAGTGTGGGAATATTTCTCTGTCGAGGCAGTGAAGGACTGGGAGAACACTTCCAACCAGTTGTAAGTATATTCTTCCTGGAAAATGGCTTTCCATATAACCAAATCACCACTAACATATAATTCTCTAGGATTAAGGTAATACTTGGTGACCCATCCAGTGCCTCGGCTATATTCTATGAGTTACTCATATCGGTACGAGATTTCCCAGAGAGAATCAATCTAGCTTATTGCAGCAAATTTGTGAATTACTTGGTTGTAGATGAAGCCATTGCCTGTACATTTTTGCTGGTGTTTCAGTCATTGCCGTTGAACAACACACTGAGAGCGATAATGCGCGGAATACGAATCGACGACAAGCTCAAAAGAGAACTTCTAGATGTGGATTACCTGAAGGACGTAAATCTGTTGACTGATTTTAAGAGACTCTCCTTTGCGTGGCTCAAGGTGCACAACTACGGTTTCCCAGACTACAGCTTGTTACATGAGTCAAGTGAAGGTTATTCAAAGTTGATAGTGGAAGTACATAACTTCTTTCAAGACACAGACGATGAATATAAGATAGACTATTGTATAATGCAGGTGGAAAAGCTCATTGGACACTACAATTTGGACCCTGCAAGAAGCTTACTTGCCATATATGAAACTCTTTGTGCCAATATGGCTAAGAATTGGAAGTTTGCAGTTGAGTTCTTGAAGAGATATTTGTCATCACCAGTTGACGGAGCTGAACGCTCTACTGATGTTGCTAGCGCATTTTCACATCTTTCCCGTCCACATCCCGAGAATAAGCTGTTGTCACAATTAATAGCGTACAAGATACAGCACATATCACCTGACAAACCACTTGTTGAGGTGGAAAAGCATGCATTGTCAGTATTCATTAAAGAAGAGCTGGTAAGCTTTCCTGCATTATATAACTGTTTGACACCTCATGATGATGAAGCATTTGAAATTTTATTCGCGAAGTATAAGGAACGTATGGAAAGCGAGATTAAAAAGGGTGGTGTTTCTGCCCTTGCCATGGCTGCTCCCTTGATAGATGATGATGATGAGGGAAATGGTGGTGGTGACTCCAAGGGAGGCAAGTCAGCCGCACCTAGAGAACAGAACGGTGCCACTTCTAAATCTGGTACAGAAACTACACAAAAAGCCAAAGAGACAGAGAAACCATTGATTGTGAATCATAAAATCGATTTCTTAAAGTCATTCCTTGCAAATGGCCTCTATGCAGAGTCTATTTTCATTCTATCACGGTATCCATATCTAGCACGTATAGATGATTCCATCAGTGATCTGATCAACAGGCTGATGGAAGCCATCATCGATAACTATTACACAAAAATTGCTTCTCCTGTATCTGCTGAGATTTTACAGCTTCTGTGTGTTTCTGAACCACAGCTGGACAATCGTCGTAAGGGTGGTGATGGCCGTCTTTCGCTCAAGCATCTGGTAGAGGGTCCCGAAAAGATTGTATATAATCCTCAGCATGAGCATGTAGCAAAAGGCATGGTGTATTTTTACACCAATTGGAATACGGGTCTTCCAGAGGTAAACAATAGAGAAGATTTCATTTCTATTTCGAAACAGCTTCTCAAATTCAACGGAACTAATGTTGCAAGGAACATGTCTTTGTTCTCCAAGATTTGTCGGATCATCACTGCTGATCTCAATAACCACAAAGATGATCCAGAGGTGAAGGCTGAATGGTTGCAATATTTCAGATGCTTTATATTTCCATGTATTTCTCAACTGGGTGAAAACCCATGTGTGGTTGACGATGCTTTCAATATCCTGAAGCACTTCCCTATCGAGACTAGATATAACCTTTATGGAGAGTACATTTTGGTGACATCAAAGAAAGACTTGGATGTCAAGGCAACCTTTGAAAAGGCACAGAAGGACACAAAGGATGTATTGAAGAGGCTATCTAAGAACAATATGAAGTTGATGATGAGAAAGCTTGCCAAGATATCCTATTGTAACCCAATTGCGTCCTTCACAGCTTTCTTGCAACAGGTGGAAAGCTATGACAGTCTAACTGAACTTATTGTTGACTCGTCAAGATTTTTCAACGAATTTGGCTGGGATGTGTTGCCTTTTGCTCTTCTCACAAGATTGACTGACGGCAGAGTGTCGACTCAGAGTGACGGTGCCACCGTCAGTCAGTGGCTACAGAACCTGGCTGTGTTTATCGGTAAGATAGCGAGAAGGTCACCCATGATGAGCTTGCAGCCCATCCTCACTTATGTGATTAAGAACTTCCACTCCGGCTCTTTAGATGTGTTGGTTATTGTGAAGGAACTCCTTGTGTCTATGAGTGGTATTCAACAAATATCCAACTTGACACAAAAACAGATAGAGCTCCTTAACGCTGGGCGTGGTCTACAGGAACTGACTTATAAGGTCATTCAGGATACGAGGTTGGAATCTTCAAAGAGTGGATCCAGTCTGCTTCAGTCTGCTATTTCCATTGAAGGACTGGGTGAACTGTTCGTGTTGTTATGTCAGCTACACATGAAGTTGACCTTATCGGAGGAGCCTCACCTCAAGGTGGTAGCACAACGTATGGATGACCTTAGTGGTATCATTCACTCTCTGGCAGCTTCAACCAATGAGTTTCTGACACATGCAGATATGAAGAGGAACATGATTCCAGTTGTTGATCTATGTGAGGTTTATGGTTTATCTCCAACATGGGCATTTGAAGCTTGGAGAGCTTGGTTACCAGATCATAATAATGAAATCACCAGTGGACTGCAAGCACTGCTACCTACAGATACTTGGAAGCATATTACCCCCGAGTTTTACTTGACCTTCTGGCGCTTATCTTTACTGGATATTAACTACAGAGATATTGCATATGACGAAGAAAAAAAGAAGCTTGATTCGGACATATCTGCGATGACTAAAAAAATAGCTGCAGCCACACGTGATATGGATACACCCCAGCTCACTATCAAGAAGTTGGAAAAGGATAAAGCCCAGTTGCTTTCAATCAAAGAGCGTTTCTGGAGTGACCAGGAGAAACACAAGTCGCACAATGACGATATTCTGGCGCAGTTGCAGGGCGCCAAAGCAACCTGGTTCCAAAGCTCTACCGTTGTGGAGTCTGCTGATGGTCATCAGACCAGTAGAGATGGCGAAGATGCTGAGATGAAAGATAGCGAAGAGGTTGACGCTACACCAGAGGACATTACTGTCGAAAGCATGTTGGAATTTTTGCAGCACTGTTTGCTGCCAAGGATTATTCACTCCTCGTTTGATGCTGTCTTCTGTGCCAAGTTTATATTCTATCTCCATGCACTAAACACTCCTGGCTTCAGCACAATTGTGCTATTAGACAGGCTTTTCAGCAGCAACATCTTGAATCAGACTCTTTTTTCGTGTACTTCAAACGAAGCAGAAAACTTGGGTCTTTTCTTCTCTGTGTTGTTGTCTACTCTTGAGGAGTGGCGTAAAGAGGAATCGTATGATAAGTTTGCTATTGGAAAAACAGATAAATCAGAAGCACAACCAGAACCAGAGACATTTCACTTGCATGGAATGGTTCCTCCTCAAAAATCGATACCCTTTGAGTTCAAGCAATATCGCCGTGCCCTTTTCAATTGGCATAAGTCAACACTGAAGGTATTGGTTAATTGTCTGGAGAGAAGTGACTACATGTCGATCCACAATTCCATCACTTTCCTGAAGAACCTATTAGGAGTGTATCCCACGGTTGAGGATCATTGTGAGATTCTCCTGCACATTATATCCCAAATCGCTACAAAAGATGAAAGAGGTGATTTGAAGCTGGCAGCTAATGCCATCGGTGGTCATTTGCGTGCCAGGAGTAAACAATGGATACACATGTGGGATTTCTATGAAATGGAGGAGGCAGAACAGACTAAACAGGCTGCCAAGCGTGAGCGTATTGTAGAGCTGCAGAAGAAAAACGCAGCCATGGCTAACAGAGTGCCCACAGCTGCACGTGTACCTAGTTCTTCTGGTACGTTGAAAGCGCTTCCCGACTCCACGTCTAGTGGAACGCTCAAGCCGCCTCCTTATGCACTCATGTCACTCTCTAGACCTCTTACCCCGGCTAGTGGCCAGGTGACACCTTCTTCAGGTATGTTACCACCTAGAAAGTCATCCGAGGATGACAATTACTCCAAGGACAAAGGGAACAAGAGAAACAACAACGGTGCACAATCCTTATATGCTGATGATAAGCTTCCTGATTTCCAAGGTAACGGATACAGACAGTCGAGCAGATCTACCGAGAAGGGAGCATCGGCTAACGTACCAACCAGGGCCCCTCCTGCAGCTCCCAAGGCACAGATGAAGGAGGAAAAGCCCAAGATGGTATCCACTGCTGATATTCTCAAGGCGAGAATACAGGCTGAGAAGGAAAAGGCCAAGGCGAGATCCCCTGCACCTGACAGTACATCTGGTACCTCTACACTGCCCTCGATTCCTGCAAGGGCTGGTTCGGGCTCAAACACTCCTTCAGAGCCCAATGGCCAATCTTCCAGAAGAGTTTCCGATCGGAACACCAATGCTAAGCCAGCAGTTGATGCGATCAATAGCCATATCCTTGGGCAATCCCAGGACCTACAAGGTCGCATCTCAAGAGGGCCGCTACCTCCACCAGCCGGTCCGCCACCTCGTAAGGATTCTGCGAGAGAGCCGTCTGGAAGAGCGCCACCTCGTGGACCTGATAGACGGAGGGAAGTTCTGCCTCCGCAATCTGAGCTCAGGAACAAGAGATCGGATGATAGAGGCAGGCCCACACCTTCCGGCCCACGTGAATCTCGTCCTGATGCTAAGGATTCAAGAGACTTACGAGATTCGAGGGATTCAAGAGACATCAGGGATTCAAGAGATTCGAAAGACTCAAGAGATTCAAGAGATTCTAGGAACCCCAGAGAAACAAGAGGATCCAGGGATTCCAGGGACTCTAGGGATTCTAGGGACTCTAGGGACTCGAGAAATGGAAGAGATGGTGGTGATGTAAGAAATAGAAGAGACGCAAGGGATCCTGTCAGAGATAATGGAAAAGATGATGGAAAGGATAATGGAAGAGACAACACGAGAGATAATGTCAGAGACGGCAAGAGATACGGGGGAAGTTATAATGATCGTGACAGAACCAAGCGGAGTCGCAGAAACTAGACGTGTGCCTGATCGGTTGCCTCCACAATTAGGTTATAGCTATGTATTATTATTAAAACAAAAAATGCCTATTATGCAATGTATATGTCATGTCACAGCAATCCCGATTGACGACAAGAATAGTTCCATTTTTTTCAATATTCCCTCTGTATATTTTCCTTCCGATAGAGGTTCTCAAACAACAATTGTCACAGCATAGAGCCACCTCGGGGTGAACTTCCCTCAGCTGTCACCTCCACTTCGTCCCTCTCTATAGGCAGCCCTGTATGTGAAGGCCGCATGCAGCCTTGAAGGTTACATACACTACATGCGGTACTTGCTACGTGGGGTACCACGTCAGGTTAAGCAGGTTGGCGTATGCACCGGTGCGTTCCCTGTCTCCACCCCCATAAACCCACGCCTGTTTCCCTTTCCGGGTGTAGGAGGGAGTAGGGGCGTGCGTCCCGAGGATTTCGCGATTACCTAATCGGCAAACCAGAGAGGAGACTCCACTTAGAGAGCTAGGAAACGGGGCTGCTAAAATCTGTCTCGCCGTGAAAAAATCCACCATATCTAATACAGCATCACGATTGTCCTCCTGTCGCAATTAGTATCAGGTTGGTAAAAGATTCGTACCGTAATCAGTCCCGTTTAACTGTATGGCAGAAGAGCAGCAACTTCTCGCCCTCTTTATTTTTCGAGATGCGTTTGCTGCCAATAGCGATGCCTGGCATTGTGCAGGAAGATAAGAGTGGGGGAGCAGTTTGGGTGAAGCGATTTGTGCATGCATCTTTCAGCAGCCCCACAGAAGCAGAGGACAGGTTGTGCCGTGCGATATAAAAGGGTCACAAATTCCTCTCGAGCTTTATAGCAGATCTGAAAGTTTTCACTTCTAGACTTTTCAGTTGTCAATTGGTTGCTGATATTGCCTATAATTCCTAGTGCTTTGAACTTGTCATTGACCGTCTTTAACATTTACACTCTTGGATTGAATTGCAGCCATGGTTTATCCAGATACATTTGAAGGATTTGCGGTGCACGACACCAACGAATGGTCCACTGTGAAGAAGATTGAGTTCAAGCCCAAACCATTCGAGGAGTTTGACATTGATGTGAAGATTGAAGCTTGTGGTGTGTGTGGTTCTGATGTTCACACCGTCAGAGCTGGCTGGAGAAAGCCCAGTGTCTTGCCCCTTGTTGTTGGACATGAAATCGTTGGAAAGGTGATCAAGGTTGGTCCAAAAGTGACAACCGTCAAGGTAGGTGACCGTGTTGGTGTGGGTGCTCAGGTTCAGGCTTGTTTGGAGTGTAAGCTGTGTAAGTCAGGTAACGAGATCTATTGTCCAAAGTTGGTGCACACTTTCAATAACTTCTATGCGGACGGATCCATTCCTCAGGGGGGCTACTCGTCTCACATCAGATGTCATGAGTACTTTGCCTTCCCCATTCCAGAAGAATTGGAAACTTCCACAGTTGCTCCCCTATTTTGCGCAGGAATCACTACCTATTCTCCACTGGTCCGTAATGGCGTGGGCCCAGGAACCAAGGTTGGAATTGTAGGTATTGGTGGTCTGGGACATCTGGCCATCATTTGGGCCAAGGCTCTGGGAGCTGAGGTCTGGGCAATGTCCAGAAACGACAAGAAAAAGGCTGAT
This sequence comes from Kuraishia hungarica, assembly GCA_030567555.1. NCBI lineage: Eukaryota > Fungi > Ascomycota > Pichiomycetes > Pichiales > Pichiaceae > Kuraishia > Kuraishia hungarica. The sequence continues at coordinate 348,504 of JAJLSL010000001.1, forward strand.
GCCATCAAATTGGGTGCCGACCATTATGTCGAAACAGGTAAAGAGGGATGGCATAAGGAAATAGAATTTGAGCTCGACTTCATCCTCTGTACTGCAAACTCTAACGAGAACTTTGACCTCAACTCATATTTGAGAACACTCAACATTGGAGGAAAATTCGTCTCTGTTGGACTTCCCGAGAGTCCGTTCGTGGTCTCTCCAAGATCCTTCATGGCCAACGCCTGCTTCATGGGAGCTTCCCACCTTGGTTCCAGAACAGAGATGTTGGCTATGTTGAAGCTTGCAGCTGAGAAGGGGTTACAAGCCTGGGTTGAAGAAGTGCCTGTTGGTGTCGAGGGCTGCAAAGAAGTGCTTGAGAGATGTCACGAGAACGATGTCAAGTACAGGTTTACCCTGGTTGGATACGACAAGGCATTTGGTGCCTAATCAGTCGATATCTGAGATGAGATGAGCTGAACTGGTTTCAGCTCCGGTAGGTTTGGGGGAGCTTTACCAATAGCCAAATGCATTGTCAATGTACCCGGACTGTCAATATTTATTCTATTTATTAGCTAATACATGCTTAAGCAATTCTCTTGTAAGAGTGTTTAAGGTCAGAAATCATTTTGTAACACCTGGTATTATTAGCCTCAATTAGAGCATTTCATTATAGTAGTCAACTATCCAAGGTTCTACTCTGAATGGAGCTATATCAGCTTTGGGTGGCATCCAAGACTTAGAGCTTCGCAAGAATTCTCTCTCTTCTTCGTGTAGTAATGTAAACTCCATAGTTGAATTGAACACAGAAATCACCTGCTGATCAGTACACTCGTTGCCTATCTTATCTTTAGGGCAATATTTATTATGACACCACAACCGCAACACTGGTAAATACTTATGGTTGTTATATTCCTTCCTTGCCATACCTTTCGGATATTCCCTTTTCAGAATATTATGGTATCCATGAGGCACAAAGGCTCGTGCGCCTTCAAAAAGAGTAGGAATAAGTAGTGCCAATTCGTCCAGCCGATAAAAATGATTATTTCTACAATTGTACAGTTCCCGGGATTCAAAGAGCCTTGTCTGCTCTATTTCTAAACTACTGTAAAGCGTAATATCCTCAATACCAGATGTTTGCTTTCTCTCACTGAACTGTGGGTCCACCACCAGGTTGAATTCATCCCTCGATAAATGTTCTTTCTTTGTAGGGATTTCCTTTGGACCAGTTAGCGCTAGACCGGTAATATCAACATACAAGCCAGTTTGCATATCGATCATACGAGCATCAATGGTATTTTTACCACTACCTCGTGACCGGTCATGGAATGACGAGCCAACGTCGAGAAAGTAACTGCCAAACCCATATTGTGGAGAATCCACATCGCTCAAACTGGTGTCCACTATAACTGTTTGATTATAGTTTCGTGCAAGTATGAACAAGGAACTCATCGTCATTTGGACATCAATATCAGGATCCCAGGGCATGTTTAGACCATTCCAATACCAGCCTAGCAGGGTTCCATGAGCCAACCAGGTTTGGAGACCAGTAGACGTTGAGAAACGCAACCAAGCTCTGACCAGCCTGTGAAGGACTGCATTACGGTCGTCGGCTGACAGAGGGAATCCATTGAAAAATCGCCAATCATAGTGTGTTCCTTCCGACTTGCCACCCGTAATTTGTGCCTCGTGAAAATATTTGCCGGTGCTTCCTTTGGATTCCTTGATTGTATTTAAAATCTTACTGTCAAGTGATGAAGAATACATAACAGTGTTATTATGTGACCAAAGAGATTTCATGCGATTCCTAATATCATGTCTGATCATGGTTGTGTTCCACAGAAAGTCCTGCTTCTCCACTAGAATCTGGTCAGCTTGGCGAGCAGATCGAATGAGCCTCAGTTCATCATATCTCCATAGTGAGCTTCCATCCTCAATGACATTATCAAGTGTATTCAAAGTTGTTGCTAGCAGCTTTGCCTTCTCTGCTATTGATATACCCATGAGGAAAGCCTGGTAAGCAGTAATATTACAATGTTTACACCTATGGGCAATCTGCTCTAGAGCCATTGCGTCTCTACTGTCTCTCAAGGAACAATCGTTTTTGTCATATTCACAAGTGGGAATAGATAGGCTACTACCGTTGGGTCCAACCCCTAGAAACACCACCCTTTGAGGTATCGGAGCCGTATGCTGGAGAAACGAAGCCCCTATAATTGCACGGGGCTCTGCTGGAATAGAGCTATCCAAAGGTGCTATGAATCTGAGATGTGGCCAGGATGGGCCCTCAATATCCATGCATTGTGGTAAATCGCTGCTGATGTAATTCTCTAGGTGAAAAATCTTTGCAAATGCCTTACAGTCAAATCTTCCGCTGTTGCCAAGAAACTTTTCGTACACCACCTCTCGAATAGGCTGACGGGCTCCCAGGTCAACCCAATCGGCCCATAGGAATGGTAACCGAAGTGCATGATGTGGTTTGCGGTTGTGATCACCGATATGAGTGATGACTGCAGCCAGCCATAGAGCCGGGGTAACCCGTGGATCAAAAACATCCAGCTCAGTGCTGTCTAAAAAATCCACATGGTCACCAGATATCACCAGATCAAGAAGAGATAAGTGGAATTTGCTTTGCTGGCACAGTAGCTGTAACTCGTGGGGCAATTGAGCGAATCGTATCAAATCATGCTGATTGCGAATCTTTCCAGGCCGAAGAAGTGTGGGGTTCTCACTAGAGTGAGGGTTACCTGTTGGACGCCACAGGTGCACGACAAGACATGCGGGAATAAAGACCAACAGAGAAAACAGCAAGAGCATTATAAATATGCGGCATGACTGGTATTTCTTGGGGTGTCGATATCTTAATTGACGAATAATACGTTTAGTTGGGTGAACCATACTTTTCAAAAGCCGTTGAGAGCTCGCACTTCGCACGCGATGACCTGCAATGCCATATCGGGAAGCGCGTAGGGAGCTGTGGGGTGAGGTAATGGTGATGGAGTCCAGGGGATCTTCTAAGTACTCGGGCTCTGAAGAACATCTGCTATGATTAACAATGGGCGAGGGAAAGAGTGAGTTGTAGATTTTGGAGGAGGCCATCATGAGGCAAATACTTCAGTGGTGTCTCTGTTTTTGCACTTTGATTAAATGGGTCGTTATCAATCTTCTTATCACAAAAACTGTTCTAATAAGTTGTAGCTGTACATGAATAACTGTGCTTACTAGGGTAATATTTAACATTTTGCTACTATAGAATGATCTTGTTTCTCCACCACAGATAGGAAGCTATATACATTTCCCCAAGAAAATTTGGACAGAGCAAACAAATAAATAAATAAATAAATAAAAAAACAAATAGATATATATGTATAGTTTGAGGATGGTGCACTTTGTGTAACTTGGCTACCACACCCCAACCACACCCTACCACACCCAACTTGCTTTCTTGCATTCTCACCCTTGGCCCCTAGCGCTTTCTAGCTTAGTTAAGTTGCCTAGCACTCTAAGGAGTAGAAAGCACAGATAGAGAGAGAGGAAGTGGCTAGCGATAACCCTCCACCGTCTCTGTAACTGGAGATGGTAGATAGGAGGTGGGAGATGGCTCTGTTTCTTACTCTGATCGTACTGCGTAGTACTTACTGCGTGGTGCAATGAGCGCAAACCGCTGCGGTTAGCACCTTGGTGCACCACCCAGAACCTACCATAGTCGTGTCACACCCATAAATGCCCACGAGAACCAATCATCAACTCGAGTTTGGTTTTACACATACATCGTAAGCTCTGTTAGAGAGAATGGAGTCAGTTAGTCAGTCAGTTAGTGAGCTGTAGCTGTAGCACCTTAAATTGGAGGTTCCATTAAAGGGCTACCAACAAGAAACCCACCACCCCTTTGAACACGAAAAGTATAGACATCATCAAAATGGTTAGCGTAAGTGATATTATTATTTGGAATGGGTAGAATAGTTGGTTAGGTGGCAGCAGAGTCATCGTATGGTATCCACCATACAGCTTGTGGTACCGCCATACAGTTTGTGGAGTCGTATTTCACATTCAATGAAGGAAATACTAACCTCATGTGACATTTGTTAATATGGCTTGTTTGTTCTGTTTTTCTGCTATGATTGACAATAAATTGTGAGCAGTCCTATTAACCAAGCCTGAAGAAGGTAGGTTGTTCACAACTAATTGATTCTCACAGAAAAGGAACAGGAACGAGACAGGTGATATAGATACATTTGTTCAATCTTCATATAGTACAACAAGGGTCCAATCGTGAAGCCACTTGCACACTTTGGCCAATATAACGCCGGTAACATTGCCCGTTACTCTCCAGTGTTGGCTCTCTGGGGTGGTGCTGCTGTTCTCGGAATCTTCACCTTCACCGAGAACTGGCCACTTTTCCAGAAGACCTTCTTCACCAAGATCCCCGTGTTTGGAACCCACTGGATCCACAACCCGGACCCAGAAGATTTGCCTGTTTAATTGGTTGATCGGGTTGGGAAGCAGCTGCATAGAAATAAAGGTTAGGTGGAGAGATGGGTTAAGCCCCCGAGCCCACTAAATGTTACGATATAAATTGACAATAACATGATTTGAAATTTACACCAGATTTCCCCTTGTAAAACCAGTAGTAACAATTCATATATGTATAGATACAGCATAGTCAATCAGGCAAAAATAAAAACACAAAAAACTAAATCAGAGCATAAACAAGCGTTTCTTTTCCCCTGTGTATGTGTGTGTCATCTCACCATAATTAACCGTATGGCAAGTGACATCATACCCCTAAATAAAATATAACAATGACATCAATCACAGACATAACCCATACCATAACCAAGTCTCCACCTTTTCTTTTTTTAACCACTTTCAGGAGTAGCAACACCTTCATCTTCGCTATCGCTACCCAGTACATTTTCTTCTCTTGCTTTCATCTCAGCTTCAGCTTCTGTGGCATCAGCCTCTTCCGCAGCCTCATCTCCTTCACTTTGGTCGCACCCAACCACACCCCACTCGATATTGGTCACCTCATTGAGCCTCTGTAAAATGGTATTCATTGGAGTGAACAGACCAAACTGCTTGAATTCACCATCATAAGAGTGAAGCATACCCACCACACCCAATCCTGTTCTTGGGGCTCTTTTAACATCCACAGGTGAGCTTGGAGTGCCTGCATCCAGATACTGATCGAGAAACATGCCCAAGAATCCTCTGTTGGCCTGTCTAGCAGGGGCAGAGCCTGCACCACCATCATGACCGTAAACAGAATCTACATCACTCAACTTGGACAGAATCCATGCACCGGAATCACCACCGGAGGCGAATCCCATTCCACCGGTACCGGTTGTCGGAGACACCCCAGTACCTGGGGCTACAGAGTTATCAATGGAAGCACCGTAGCTGGAAGATTTGATGACGAATTCAGAGCTCTGGAGGCGACCATCAGACCAATAAACCAGCTTGACACCATTTATGTTACCTCTGGTGTACTTAGTGGTAGAGCCATACTTGAAAACTTCAAGACCAGCACCTGCAAAGACAGCATCTTCCTGGCTGGTCGACTGACTGGGCGATCCCTTCAGATCAACGATTTCCTTTACATGAAGGTTGGAAAACATGAGAGAAGGATCGTACTCATTGAAGTTGACATCGTCACCAAGGAAGTTCAAACATTTCACTGGTTCTCCAGAAGCAGAGTTGTTGTTTATCTTAATAATGGCCAAGTCAGATAATTTCCCAGTATCAGCATTGATAATTCGCTCTCCCCAGATAATCTGACCAAAACGTGACTCTGGACAATTACGCTTAACGGTCACTGGGACAACGGCAACACCACCGTCGGCAGTTTGCTGCTGTCTATTTATGGTAACCTCAGTTTGAGGGAAGATATGATCAATCTGTGAAACTACATTGTCATATGCCTTGTACTCCTCAGAAAGAGCATTGTACCTGGATCTTTCATTAACAAGAGCGCGCTTGTAGAGATTGATCAACACAGGCGAAGGCACAGACACATATGGATAAGCACCAGCAGACGCAGCAGAATCAGTGTCGCTATCACTCAACACCACATGGGCACACGTGATGCCAAAAGTGCTGTTGGAATACTTGAGCAATTTGGCGTTCCTTGTGTCCTTGGGGATCTTTGGATACAAATATCCACCAAGTGTACCGGAGAGAGTCACAGAATTCTCACAAGCAATCGACACAGAAATAGGAGGAGCATTTGGGTTTGAAGGCGTACGGAACGGAGCCTTGAAGGCATGCACCGCACTTTGAGGAGCTTGAGCAGTCTCTACCGGTATCACATCTGCACCATCAGCCAGCTTGATAAAATTCTTCTGACATGTAAAGTGGATATCATCCGCAGCGTTATAGAAGACATTGATAATATCAGTATGCTCTTTTGACAATTCGGGGAATCCAAAGATGAAAGTGATGACAGAGAGACCAGCATTGCCAAATCCACGCAGCACGGGAGCGATAAACGAACCTTCTTGATCACTGAGAATCTTATCACCATTGTCAGATGTGCCGCTGGTGAACCTTTCAACTAACATCGACATAATCGAAACCACTTTGTTCTGGTTAGGGAAAGGGTGAGGAGTAGATCCCAATGGGAAAAGGGCAGGCTGCATTGACGAACTGGCATTATAGAAGCCATCTGATTTCTCCCAGAGTCTAAGCTTGACCAGTAAGTCATGGAAACTCTCTAGAATCAGAGCCCTTGAATTTTGATACACATTGTTGGAGAGAAGATTGTCTAGCAAATAGAGTATACTCTTGATGAGACGTCTTAAACCCGCACTGTTCGTGGTGGTAATATAGCCATGTGGAAGGTGTTTGAGATACCTACTGTAGCTGTTATTAGAGATGCTGCTGACGGAGGATTTGATGCTATCACTGACAGCAATAGAGGCCTTTGTCAAGTTGAGAGTGGACTGGCTCACCTGGAAAACCACGTTGTTCACATTCGTCGATAACAACTTCAGCTGTTTCTCCAGATACTCAACAACAATACTAAGATCTGTGGGTTCCGTAGATACAACAGAGCTTCTCTGGACAGAACCACCATGCATGGATAGACTGCCCTGTGACGCCAATGTCACTGGTGATGTTCCATAGCTTCCTTGGGAAGAGGATGGAACAGGCTGGTCTTCATCGACAGTGGAATGGGTAAACCTGCTTCTACGGGTTGGAACAGCAGTAGAAGCTGCCATACTCATCATGATATCATCCTCTGAGCCATCTTCAAACTCTTCCCTCAGTACTCGCAACGGCCTACCTATACTTGTGAATCCTCCCTGTGACCCTGAGGACCCTTGGAAAAGCGCCTGTTTCTGTTCCTTTCTGGAGGAACCAGCACTGCTGGGAATAGACGATGCTGCAGTAGATGCCGAGTCAAGGGTACGGCCGCCCTTACTGAACAGAGAATTTGTGTTTGAATTGTAGGAATATTGGAAACTCCTGAATGTGGTGGAGGCCGCATCTGTATCGTGATGCAAGATGCCGCTGTAATCCTGCTGTGGTAAACTTGTCTGTTCTTTAAATTGGTGGCTAGAGGATTCTGCAACATATCTATCTTCGGAACCCTTTCCGGATTTCTTTGTGTTGATCGAAGAGACATCATTTGACTTGATGCTACTGGTCTCGGACCGACTCCGTTGATTGTCCGAGTCGGTTCCACTTTTCTTCTTAAAAGAAGAGATGACTCTCTTCATCGACATCTTTTGTTATGTATATATATTTGGGTACACTTGTGCAAGTATCGGTTTTTCCACTTCCACAGCTATAGAGTGCTGGATGCGTATCCTGGTATAAAAAAGGTTCGCTGCACTCAAAAACCAAAGAGGGGAAGGGTTTCACCGGAACCCTTTTCTTCTGCAGTAGAAAGTATCAACCACACCAACTAACAGCAAATGTGATGCCGGAAACAAAACCAAAAGGAATATACTAAGTTATCCTTTGTCGTGAACCAGTTATGTTCGAAACAAAAGAATGGTATATATCGCTACGTGTAGACCGATGTTGGTATTCTCCTTTGAGTTGAAGATACACCACTTCTTTCACAGCTATTGCACCCGGGTATTAATGGCGCCTGTGCCTCAATATGGGCCGCTATGGTGTCTTCACAAAGACAGAAAGACAGACACAGACATAGAGAGAGAGAGAGAGAGAGGAGAGATGAGAGGCATTGGAGCTGACGGGGGGGCTTGTTACATTGTGTACTCCACTACTACTCCTCCTGCAACCTCGACATCTTACTACTCTGTGCTACACAGTATATGGAGAAACCGCCCAGAGAGACAATGCCCAGAGAGACAATGCCCAGAGAGACAATGCCGTGAGTCTATCGCAATAGCAATGGGCGTATCGTGGCCCGGGGAATAGTTGGCAGAATGCCTTTCGGCCCCGATTGGCTTCCAGACTAGCTAAATGTCTAAATGCCGTGAGGTTAGGGTCCTCGGCATGGATCTAACACTTCTTGGCAGGAGGAGATGGCTCTATGGCCAGGGTCTTGTGGTCTGGTGGTGGGGTTGTCTTCTAGGGGAGAGGGATTCAGATTGAAGGGTAAGTGAGGTTGCAATTGAAGACTTGCACAGTTAACCATTCTCTATTGTTATGATATTTATATAGAATCTCCGCCATAAACGTTTCGGCTGTTCACTCCTGACCAATGTCATTCCCAGTCCAGGGTGATGCATAGATGCTTAGGTTCTATCTAGTCTAGTTCTCATAACCATGCAAGTGCCTAGTAGCCATTGCTGTGTTAAGACTCACCATGGAAATAGAAGGTTGCTGGTATCAGTGCAGACTCTCCATGTTTGAGCATGAAAGTGAAGCACATTGATAGTAATTACCCCCTAGAACCTCCTATCTTCAATAAATATAATGGGCCTGAATCCCTCTTGGAGTATATATACCCTGTTCATAAAAAAGTAGACTCTAATGTGGAGGAGCCTCTAGTTCGCCGTAAGCGTGCATCCAACAGTATGGGAGGGAGGGGGAGCAGAGATAGATGAGCAGAGATAGATGAGGTGAGACAGATGAGGTGAGAGATTGAGCTTGCTCAATCACAGTGTGGAGCTCTATCTCAGACTGGTAGATATCTAATTGCATTTTGAAGCTTGTGAGAGGCACACACACTGCCGACTGCTCATTTCCCATAGGTTTTAATGCATGCCATACGAAGTGGCTTGGCCGTGAGGCAGTTTTCATCCTCCCCATCGAGGTTTCTCCTCAAGTCTCTAGGACAGACACTCAAGAACACTGTCCCACAACCTTTCGCCGTTACACAGGTTGTGAAACCGGTTGGTGTCAGAATTGCACCTCTGATAAGCACAGCGGCTCCATACAAAAATGTCGATGGCACAACCGACAAAGTGATAAAACCAAGGAATGTGTACCAGCTGGTGACCGACTACTTTGACAAGGAGAAGAAAGAGCAGAGAAGGTTGGCCATAGAGGCAGAGATGGCCAAGGGAGGAATGTACGAGGCGCACACATACAGATCCACAAAAGGGAAAGTTTTCCTCTCCCCAATTTCTTATTTTAAACCGGAGAAGTCTCTCTACTTCCCCAATGTCATCGGAGAGTCCCTTTCTGGTGAGCACTGTGAGACAACTGCCATGTTCTCTGATAAGATTACAATTCTGCGTGTTCATTCCAACTCAGATGGTGAACAGAAATCCAGAAACTTCTTCAAAATCCCCAACTCTGATGATACCTATCTGACTCAGGCAGGCGGTGAAATTCTGAAACAGGAGTTTCCAAACGCACAGATAGTGGAGCTTAGTCTGACTGAGAATTTGGCAAAGTCCATATTGGTGTCGCTGGCGAAGCGCAATGTCAAGAAAATGGTACCTCAATCCAGACATAACTCGTTTGTTATTGCCCCCAAGTCATCTATAGATAAGGATACAAGAGAGAAGCTGATGATGTCTAATTTCTACAGTGGCTACGTATTTCTAATTGACCCTGAGTGCAAGATCAGATGGCTCGCGTGTGGAATTGCAGATGAAAGAGACCAGAAGACCCTATGGAGGGCTGTTAAAGGGTTGGAAGCTGAGTTCGTCAAGAGGGGGGATAAGTCCTGAGAACATAATAAAAATTACCCGTGTATATACAAACCACATTTATGCGTGTATACGTATATGTATCATAAATTGAAACAAGAAACCAAATACAAGATATACAAGATCGTAAATACATCCGTCATGACACATACACACACTTTCTAGGATATAGAAAACACCAAATACTCCTCCAGAGTGAACTATTTGTCAATGTTGATCAATTCACCTGCCATTGTAGCCTTGGCATTATAAGTCTCACCCAATTTTGATGTTCCCTTTTCCTTATAAGTACTCACAGCAGGAATATCGGCCTTGATCCTCGTGACAATCGTGGCGTATGCTCTTGGCTCCAGTCTGATCAAGGTATGGAGTGGGATGGACATCCAAGGACTTTCCTCTTGGGTAACACTCATGAAGTAGGCGTAAATACATCTTAAAACCGCCTGATGGGTGATAATCAAAACATTCTCCTGGTTCTCCAACTCCATAATAATAGGCTCCAAACGTACGATCACATCCCTGTAGGATTCTCCACCCCTATACCTGTATTCAAATTTGTTGTCATCTCTGGCAGCAAAGTCTTCAGGGAACTGTTCCGCAACTTCATCGTATGTCAAACCATCACAAGATCCCGCATCAAGTTCATCCAGGGCCTTCCATTGTTTCTGTGGATACGGTAGGTGAGCAGCAGTCTGCTGTGTTCTCTTCAGTGTTGAAGTCCACACTGTCAGTTTCTCATGGTTTGGAATGTACTGCTTCACCAATTCAGGTAATTTCTCTGCATACTTCCTTCCTCTCTCACTGATATCTGCATCTCCACCGATTTTACCCTCAAGGTTATACTGTGACTCACCATGCCTTGAGAGCCAAATGTACCTTGGCTTAATGTGCAAGTTCATCACGTAGTAAGCAATACGACTCTCCATATAAGACTCAATCTTGTTGATGATGACTTCGGCATTGACATTGATGAGCTTAACAAATGTCAGGTCAGAGTCTGTTTCTACATGCATAGGCTCATAGTGTTTCTGATATTTAATGATACGGTTTTTCAAGTCCTCAATAGCAAACTCAGGGTTGGTGCCTGTGTAGTCGGGAGAAGTAGTTTTCACATCCAATATGTTGTTGAGGATGATCTCCTCATTATCACAAAAGCTCTCCAAGAACATGGGCTCAATCTTGTTCTCCCTCATCACCTGTAGCACCTGCTGTCTTCTCTCTCTAGTGATGTTACTGGCATCTAGTATTCCAACTGTGCCCTGATGGTCGTTGAACCATTTCAACATATCAGCGATTGCTTCATCACTCGCCTGGCGTCTAATCTGAACACCCTGTTCGTTGTCTGGGTCAAAGAAATCTGCAGTGGGATGTTCAAACTCCTTACGACGATACGAGCCCACACTGAAGCATTTGGTGGATATAGATAGCCAAGAGAGATAACGGACGACTGTTGATGTGTTAGTATTGGAAATGTTCAAACCATTCTATATGTGATCAACTACTTACTCTTCTGTGCAATCAATGACTTGCCTCTTGCAGGCAGCCCCACCATCACAACACAGATCCTCAGGTTGTCAACGTGAGATATTTGATATACCGGCATGATGTGAATGAGAGCAACACAGACACTGGGGTAAAGAACAGTGAACGTTAAAATGGATTATTCTGAATGGAATATACTGTCGATATTCAATAGGGCACAACAGACCGACAGAGATTCTCAATATTAACAAAAGCTCGGTACAGTAGGTATAGTAGGTACAGTAGGCGGGAGCGGAATATATAACAACGGTAGTATACCCAAGAGCCTTGGGGAAATCAAGAAAGTAAAATGTAATAGTAATATAACGACTAAGCCCACCAAGAGGACATTCGAGGGGAAATATAAACTGAACCACAAAAGAGAGCAGATGTCAATTTCTTGTGAGAGTTTGCACTGTCATTCAAATTGAAAGTATAGCCCGATAACAATCCCCCACCCCAATTTACCACTGGGAACATCCTCGCCCGCATTTGATGTCGAAGGCTCCTCTCCTCCTCCTCTCCTGCTCCTCCTATTCTGCCGCTTCTGTCCCCAGACCATGCGCGCGAGACTACAGAGACTAATCCCGTACACGGCTTAGCGTCTGGCCATTGCCTGTACGAACTTGCCGCCCGGAATCTCGTGCGCAGAAGGAAGAGCTGCGTACCCCAGATTTCACTACTTGGTTCACCCAAGCCCTGTATAACAGAGAGCCCCCAAATACACCAGCAGTGAGGGTGGAGCGATGAGAAGAGACTGGGAGGGAAAGGAGGTGCACTACCTTGTTGACGTGCTGCCAAGCGAACAGTATGGGGCTCTGTAAGTAGGAAGGGCCCGCCCAAAGGCAAGCCCAGAATCGGTCAGGAGGAAGGGGTGGGGAAGAGGAGGAGGGTGAGGGTGAGGGGGATCCTATATGGGTATAGAAATACTGGTGCGGCTTATCGAGATATACGGTATGGATAAATCTGAGGCAGATATATATATAGTTATACCCTTTCTGTATCTATAAATATTTTGCAGATAAGCGATATCAATTGTAGGTGTTATCTCTAATGTTAACGTACATTCATTTCTCTATGTAAATTCATTTTCCCAATAAATCTCTAATTTAACTTTTTCAGGTATTCCGCACTTTCTTCAAGCTCTTGGATAACCTTTATCTTGGAGTCTATCCTGTCTTTACCCTTTGCCCACTTGTATTCAACTTGCTCTGACAACGAATATCTGGATTCATCAACAGCCTTCCTCAGCACATCCACATACCAGCTTTTGAACAGGTTAAATTCACGGATGGCCGATTTCGATATATTGTTCACCAGTACCACAGCACTGAGTGTCAAAATGGCAATAGCTGTATTGAGGTCGATCAGTCCAAATAGATGCAGTCCAGAGCACACCGCAAATGACGGCAGGTTGACGCCAATTAGATTCTTCATCACAGAGTTGTGTATCTTCTCCTGTAATTCAGGAAGCTTATCAATAACAGTCAAGGAGTGGACAGAAGCAAATGCTGGAGATCCATTAATGGATTGTGGTGCCGCACGGGAGTTCAGCTGTAGGCCCTCAATTCTTCCTGAAAGATAGTTGTAGGTGGCTGCAGATTGATTCAAAAAGCCAGCATTGGTCAGTTCTCCTTGAGTTGATGGTTTTTCGTTTTGGGTAAAGAGAACCCTTGCAAGTACCAGATCCAAATCATCTAAATTCAGCAGCAACTCATGCACCCTACTCACTTTTTTCACCAGAACATTATCCAAGAATGGAATAACGGAAGATTGAAGCTCGAAATGAGAAGTCTGAGCCCAATCCACAACGTCTCTGGACAAAAGATCTTTATCATTGTCTAAGACAGATAGTTGATGCTGTCTGTGGACAGCTGCCACAAGCTTTGGGTTTTCCACGGAGGAAGTTGCTCCATAAAAGTCTCTATATAACTCAGCAATGGCAACCGAAAGAAGTGCATTAATGGGGCGGTAGCCACTTGTTTCCCGGGTGAGCTCAAATAATACTGAGTTGATCTTTGAAGCTTTTATCAGTTCCAGATATGTGGATGAGTTTTGTGGGGACTGCATCAACACCTCGTTAGCCTCGTTGGCTGCGGCGATATCAACAACTAGCGAGCTCTGGCTATCGCTACTGGATATGAAAGAAACATGTGCGGGGTCTCTTAGATTTGTATCGTTGATTTGCATAAGAGGCAGGTGTAAGTAGTCCACAGGGGGCTTATCTGAGGGCCCTGAGCTCACGTAGACATAAAAGTGACATGAGTCATCTGATGAAGAAGTCAAGCTACGTGATCCCTCGGGATTGAATTTGAGAGAGGGCACACCTTCGATTGTGCTATCCTGGGTTTGCTCAACCGGGATTGACTCTCCATCGGAGGTATTTATTGGTATTTCTCTAATCTCTATGTTATTGAATAGCTCCTTGTTGAGATGAGATGAGGCTGATGAATCAGGATGCTCACTAATCGTTCTGGAGTATGCAGGTCTTGAATCTCTGTTGAGGAATGGGGACGGTACCCCATATGTATCATATGAGCCATTGTTCTTGTGTTGGTACTCTGGAGAGTATAAGATCGTGTTTATTCTAGTGTGGGCAGAACGTTGTTTTTTCAGTTGCTCGAACCAGCTGTGATCTCCTCCAAGAGGGTCACAGACCAGAGCCTCTACGAGCCCTGATGAAGAGGAAGCATCGCCCTTGGGGGTGGTATACAATACACCTACCTTTATGGTGGTAGGTGTGAACCCATTGGTGGTTTCCATACTGCCCAGTGTTTCTGTTAACACATTGAGCATGCTACTCACTCGTTTGTTATGGCTGTATTGAACTCTCGCCTCCTGGAGAGAGTCAATTATATGCGGCACCGACTGTGTCTTGGTAGCTACACCACGCGTAGCATTGCTCAGTAGCGATGATGCATACCTTGCAGGGGTGACCACACAGCTTCGCTGCCACATACCTCGTGAAATGTGTAGTTATATATACAGGAATTGGAGAAAATGTATACACCCTCCGAAAGGAAATACCACTTCTTTTGTAAACTAGTCCTCTGTCCTGAATCAACTATATCACCTCGACCATCACACCATCAACATTTCAACGTTCTCGCGCGCTTGGAGAATTGTCTCGTATCCCATTTGGTGCAGAGGGCATCGCGGCCATAGATCAAATGGCAGAGAGCACTGCTATCATTGGGGCCCTTTTCACCAAGGGACAATACAAAGTGTGGGGGAAGAGAAACAATTTGAACCGATTATCTTTTTGAGGTGGTGGATGTGCCACAGGTAAATAGTTGACATACTCCGTAATTCCTCACTACCTCAGGGCGAACAATGTATACTACTACTCGATGTACACTGAAGTGCATGCGGAACGGTTACAGGTGTCTGGGGTATCGCCCCATAGTCTGGAGAACATCTAGGCTGATGAGCTATTCTAATTCTTTGCTCCACGAGAATCCATTGGTAAGTTATGAGCGTTCTCTTATTTTTTAATGATTGTTTGACTGACATCGTTCACCTGTTAGGGGCTTCCGAGGAAAAGCCAGGACCCAGCGGTGATGTCCCGAGGTCTACCTGTGCGACGTAAGATTCCTGGAGTTGATAAAGTGCTGTTGGTATCATCAGGAAAGGGGGGTGTTGGCAAGTCAACTGTATCAGCAAATGTTGCTCTTGGGTTGCAGAAATTGGGCATGAATGTAGGGCTTCTCGATGCTGACATATTCGGGCCCTCTATTCCCAAGTTAATGAACTTAAGTGGGGAACCACGGCTCTCACAAGACGATGGTAAGCTACTGCCTCTTGTCAACTATGGTATACAAACCATGTCCATGGGGTACCTGATCCCCAGCGAGTCTAGTGCTGTCGTATGGAGAGGTTTAATGGTGATGAAAGCACTTCAACAATTGTTATTTGAGGTGAAATGGAACAACCTAGATGTCCTCGTTGTGGATATGCCTCCTGGCACTGGAGATGTACAGTTAACAATCAGTCAACAGGTAAAAGTGGATGGTGCGGTTATTGTATCCACTCCACAGGATATGGCACTCTTAGATGCTCGCAAAGGAATCACTATGTTTGAGAAGGTAAACATTCCGGTAAGTAATTCACGAATGCTTGATTTTGTGGCTCGGCTTTACATATACGTCAGTAACCCAAACTACTAACAGATGCATAGATCTTTGGTTTAGTGGAGAATATGAGCTATTTCATTTGTCCTAATTGTGATCATGAATCACATATATTTGGTGAGGATGGTGTACAAAAAGAGGCGCAAAAGCAAGGTCTTGAGATTCTGGGATCTGTGCCCTTGAATAGGGAAATATGCCTCCAGTCTGATAATGGAACACCACTTGTGGCTACAGATAGTGATTCCCTGCTCAGTAAACCTTATATTGACATTGCAAGAGCCATAAAAGGTAAGCTATAGTTGCAAGTGATACTTGATAATCTTCATGGCAGCATACTCTTTTTTTACTGGATAACTTCAAAGAATTGGCCCAAGCCATTTCGGCTTAGAGAATCACAAAACCACTTCTATCTTCAAATTGTGTATCTCATTGTGTACATCAGTACCGGAATACATCCAGATATTTCGATTGTTATCTACTGTTTTGTGGTTTGCTGTATGTATCACGGATTTGTGTAATATCCATATTTTGTGTACCATAGAAATTACTCAGCGGAGGACATGTGTGTTTATAATAGAGGCTCCGTGGTTTCAGTGTAACGTTACAAGCTGCTGAGTATCTACTGGAAACCAAGGGTGATGTAATTCTTCTCCTTCAGGTTGATACATTTGCTTAAAGTGCTTTGCATAGTAGGTCTCTGAAGTGCTACTCTGGTTTTTTCTTGGCAGATAAAAGTCCATCCGTGTGTAAATGAGATCGAATACACCGTTGCTACTGGTGGTGTTTGCTTCGTGGGTCCGGGCCGCTGCTATCCCTGAGTTAGAAGAGGATATGATCCCCACAGAGTTTATGGAAGAGGAAAATGTAGATTCATATGCGCCTTACTTTGGTTACAATGAGACATCAGACATGAGGGAGGTTTCACCTTCCGAGTTTGCTGCATCGATTCCAGACAGTGATCTTGCATCACTGCCGGATTTTGGTCTTGCCGGCCTTCACCCAATACCGTTTACAGACACCTCCCCCACTTTCCTGGAAGATGCAGATGGTGATGACAGTGGTAACCTCGACATGGAATTCTCCGATGAGAGTACTAGTAGTCAGGATGATGCAAGCACTCCTGCTGCTCTCGACTGGGATAATCTGGAGGCATTGGACTCTGATTTGAGTAGCTGGGCTGAACCGTTCAAGGATGATATGCCCGACGGTGGTAGCTCTCTTAATGGTGCAGACGCTACTTTAGATTACCAAAACTTAGATCAGTTTCTCATGGATAGCAATAATTCCGTTGTCTTCGAGAGAGTATCTTCTCTGGAGCCATCTGCTTCAACGTCAGAATTTCCCACCATTGACTCGTTAGCTCCTGCTTCAACCTATTTCTATTATCCGGATGCTACTACTATTACTATAGTTGTCTCTGAGACCCCCAAGGCTTGGCACAATGAGGATGTCTCTGAGGGCATTGTTGTTGACCAGGATTCGAATGCTTCAACCCAACAGACAGCGGATGAAACGAATGCTGTAGACACCGCATCAGAGATGGTAAAGGATCTCCCAGGACATTTAGAGGTGTGGGTATCCCCTTCAGGTAGAAAGTACTACAGAGAAGTGGCTATTGGTGATGAATATGTAAATGAAACTGATTCTGCCTCACTTGCCTCTGATAACTGGGAGAAAATCGATACGGATGAGCCAGAATCGTTCGAAGATTCAAAGAGTGGACTACGATCTCTGGAGGACAACCCTAGTCTCATCGTCCATGGCCCCCATAATCATCGTTACCACAGAGCCACCATTGGGCAGGATGTCAGAAATGGTGACCATGCTCCTTTGAACGACAATACCGCTTCCTTTGGAGAACGGGTGGGGTTGAGTAGTGGTGATCTAGGTTCAGAAACGGGTTTTGACCGCGAATTGGGCGGCGAGTTGGGCGGCGAGTTCGCTGCCGAGTTGGCTCCTGAGAACGGAGTACTCAACTATACCAAGAAAAGAGTTGACACACGTCTAAAAGGTTTTCTAGGTTTATGGAGTTCCGATGACTCTCGGTATTTGAGCTCTGCTAGTGGTTGCAAGTCGTATAGCTCATGGTCTACTGTGGGTGCAGTCATCTTAGTTGGTAGCTGTGTTCTTCTTATGTGATGGATCCAATTAACTGAAAGCAGACTTGTGTCTGCTATCGACTTGTGTCTGAAACAGAGTTTTGACTTTGCGGACAACTCTATGGCTTCAGATTCAACAAATATATATTGCTCAGGGTTAATTTCAATGGTCTACCTTAAGATATGGGGAGAAATTTCATATTATGATCCTTTGGGGTGGTCTATATCACCTGTTAACAATGCAACAGGAAAACTCAAAAAAAAAATGGTGCAATGTACTATTATATATATAGACCCACTAATTCTGTAACGCCCTCAATCTGTCTCTCATCTCGTTCAACACCTCGTCATTCTCTTCCTCTGGCACCTTCTCTGATTCCAAACCGTTTGATACCACAGCCGAAACATCCGGCATCTTGATCTCCGGCTGTTTCTCTTCTTTCTTTTCTCCAAGATATTGTTTCAAAATATTATCTATTTGCTCCTCCTGTTCTTCATCTTCATATTCATCCTCATAGCCTACAGCGTCTACCATATCGTCCACCATTTCTCCAATGACACCGCTCTTCATTAGCTCTCTTTCCAGCTCTCTCATTGTGCCTGATATTTCCGGTAGTCTTACAAGGGAATTCACCTCTCTCATCACCACAGTGGATTTCTGTAATGAGCCTTGTAATTTCAACATCTGGGCCTGCTCTCCCAATTGCATGCCAATGCTGTCGATAGTAGCTCTCGAAGTATGCAGCCTTGTCTGTTGCTTGCGTATATTGATAAGCTCCCGAACATAGAGCTTTGCCGTCTTCATATCCTGTTTCTTTACTGCTTGTTTGATCAGACCCTCTGTTTTCTTCTGTAGTGGTGACAATTCCTGAATGCTGCGTTCCAGTTGACGTTTATTCTTGCGTACAAGTGTCTGGCACTTTCTCATCTAATGGGAGTTAGTAAATTGAAGGCACAACAGGATCAACAGATCTAAACCAGTAAAACTATTAACTTCTGACCATCCATATCAGCAACCTTACTGATGCTTACCTGCTCTTTGGGGTCTGGACCCCAGATAGCTCTCTTGAACACATCCATGGCGCAAGGGAGAAGTACAGAGAAGTACAGACGGGAGAACTCAACTGTGCGGAGCTATAAGGTACAATATGCTGGTTACAACAATCGAATTCAACTATAGACAAATAATATCACGATTTTATTATTTTGCCTGGTATCAATGAACTTGCTCTTCTTTCCTTAAGTTAACTCAATGTTGACTAATCGTATCAGACTACGCTGTTCTATTCTTCACCACCATAAATATATTCTACTCCTCTGTGCTTCCCCCCCATCTCTTCTGTGCCTATCAGATGGTGGTGGCCCTTCCTAAGGCTGCGCAGGCACAGGCGATAAGGAAGAGCAGAGCATCCAGCCCTTTCTCTATCTGCTCTGGCTGTGTGATGCACACGACCTTATCCGATATAGCCATGCATGTCAAAGGCTTAGGCAGTAATAACTGGACATGGACAGCGTGGAGGTATGTACCTGTTGACAGCGATTAGATCGGTGAATGGTCAAACTGACCAATATCTTTATTATGAACTAAATTACAGTTGTTTTGTTGTGGTGTAAGATACTGTAGGATAAATGATGTCGACGTACATATAATCATTAGATACATAGAATGAGTGGTGATGCGGAAGAAACAGAGGTGAAGACGTATAGTTGGTGACAGTTGTTTTGTCTAACTTCTAGTAATTATTGTCTGCATGTTTTCCTAATCATTTCAGTTCAACCTTTTCTGCTGCTCCATCTATCGTCAGATACTATAATGACATCATGCCTTTACCCGAAGCATGTCCATGCGATTTGACCCATAGAATACATAAATAAAATAAAAAATGAACCAAAAATGATTACTGTTTCTCATTTTCGGGACTGGATCTGCCTAAATAAGGAGAAGAGTACGGTGGAGGCGAAGGCGCAGGATGTAATGCAGGTAAGGCAGGTGGTGGTCCCCATATCCTACCTTGGCTATCAGTACGAGTGTGTAGTCTCTTGGGGCTGACAGCAGAAGAATCATCATCATCCTGCGACTTGGACTCCTCACCATCCTGCTTATCAGACTCCCTCTGAACGCTTTGAACACTTTGAGACAGTGGAGACAAATAATGCATTGTCTCAAGCTTGTTCAACAGATGAACCTGTTGCTGGCTCTGTTTGGCAAGGTTCCAGTGTTCGGCCTTTTCCAAAGAGTCATTACAGAACTTGATTACCTTGTTAATCATATCCAGCGTCTCTTGTGCAAGGACCAATACACGACCATTGGGATCATGCAAGATTTGATTTTGTATAGTTGCCGCCAGTTGACCTGTTGAAGCCTGGCATTTCTGTGAAATCTTGTCACTTGTTGTCCTCTCTCCAGTGTAACCAGCACCTCTTGTATATTTGAAGAGGTTCTCCATTAGTGCTTGAGCAGTCCATTTGGTGCGCCTGCTCACTGCCTCTTCATCCTCTTTAGAACCGTCACTTTCAGTGTTCGCCGTGTCCTCCGGTTGTGTAGCTGTAAGTGCAAATGCCCAGTTGTTTGGAAGCTTCAGCAAAGCATCTCTCACATTAGAGCGTGCTGGTTCCGGTAACGAATTGCCGGATATTTTGCTGACAACACTAACAATCTTCTTCACAGTGCCAACAATGTCTTGTTTAACCTGTTGTATGGGCTCATACAAGTCCTTGTGGCGCTGTGACATAACAGGAGAACCAGTCACACTACCCATATCGTCAGCATTTGGAGTCCTGAAGTCGTCGGTATCCACGGATAACGACCGCCTTCTAGCATCAAGAGAAGTGAGAGAAGTATGGGAACTTACAGCCGTTAAGGACGGCAAAGACACCTTGGCATCCTGGTTTAACGTCTGATTAATGGATGAGAAAAGAGAGTTTTGTGAAAATTGTGGCGAGAGTGAAACGTTGTTGTTGCTATGAGTACTTAAGCTCCTAGTCTTTGGTGTGGCTGTGGTGGAAGATGCCGACTTCTCTTCATCACAATCATGGAATACCACATCCTCATCCTCTTCATCCTTTGGTGTTCCTTCTTCTGTTGCTAAGGCAGTATCACTGTTTTCTTCTTGACCATCTTCCTTATGTGTTTGTTTGTCTCGTTCATTCTCTACCATTTCGATTAGACTCTCAATACGAGTGCTCAACTGCCTGTTACCAATCCTCAAGAAGTTTATCAGCATTGTGAGCTTCTTCCTACTTTCTATGTTAATGTTGAGCAATCCCAAATCCCTAATGTCTTGTAGGGTCTTCTGAGATGCTGGATACATGCCAGCGCCAGGGTGAACGGAGCCGTTTACAAATGACGACGAAGGCTGTCGCCTTGGTCCCGCAACATGCGAACCAGCACTTGGTTGTATCCTTGGCAAATACTGATACGAAGGGAGTGAATGAACACTTGAGGAGGAATTTGCTGGTGATATTTTTGGTCTCTTGTACCCTGCATCATCCTCGTTCATCTCTGGCGACCACCGTTTACCGTGGAGGTGGCCATTCTGGGTATATGTAGTAGGGGCATTTGCCCGATAGCCTATGTTGTGTGAAGATGCTGAAGGCGATAATGACGGTGGTGCTGTAGCGGTAGTACTGGACTGCCTTATACCTGTGGCTGTGGGCACTTCAAGGGACCCAACAGCAACATCGCCGCCCGCAATCTGCTCGTTGTCTATAAAGTTGTTCGCTATGGAGATGTTCCTCTCCAACACATAGTTTAAAGATTGTGAAATCAATGGATGTGCAGTCACTTTATCCAAAAAGGTTGTGTCCTGTGTTGTTGTGGGCGGAGAAGCTCCATTTGCAGTAGCTGCTGAGGAGGAACTACTGCCATTAGAATGGGATACTCCATTCGATACCCCGCTCTTCAGCTTCTCAAGGGCCTCCACAGCCATGAACACATCATCTGTGCCTGTGTTAGCATCATGGGTACCCATTTTTGTGTAATGTTTGTTCAAGGAAAAGGGTTGTGGTGGTCTTTGTGTACTTGTATGTTTGTGTGTGTGCTGTCAGTTGGGTGTTGGGTGTGGGGGTGTAATAAAGTGAAACAAGTTCTGTGTTAGGGGCTCTGTGGTCAGCTAATGCGTGGGTGTGTGAGCCAAGTGTTACAGACACAAACGCTCAACCAAAAAGGAATACCGAAACCACAAACAAATAAATATATATATATATATCGATATCTATATCTATATATATATTGGTGGGCGAGTAGGGGACTGGGTGTTCAGTGTGCTGTAAAGTTCTGCTAAACCAGTTTGGCCCCAATTGAACAGATACAGCGGCGCCTATATGCTTCTTTAGATCCTACTGTGGTGGTATCAAACACACACAACGGCTAAATTTGCATATGACAGGCAAGATCTCTGTGTGAGAGAGCGCTAAGCACCTCTGGGTGTTCCCCCTAGCTAGTAGCACTTTATCGCTGGCAGCGGAGGGCAGTGACGAACCCAGTGAGTTAAAGTGCCCGGCGCACGTCCTCCGAGTAGTTTTCCTGGTGCCTACTGAAATGATGGGCGCTCCTGCGCCTGGGAATAAATTGTTAAGTCGTGTGCACCACGATGGGAATTGTTGGGGATCTTATCATATGCATATGCAAAAGCATGGCAGAGCATAGCAGAGCATATGATCGAGGGCATCCTCCAGCCCGCATTCAGGAAGAGTACGGGGTAAGTGCTGCGTACATGATAAGCAATGAGAGTCGCGAATGGTTGGGTGAGATAGATGGTGGTGGTGGGGTGGAGGATACAGGCAGCGATGGCACGGTAATGGAGAAAAGAGGCAAGGGCAAAGGCAAGGGCACGGGCAAGGGCAAGGGGGATATGATAGCGGAGTATGCCAAATGCATGCCAAAATGCATGCCAAATGTGGAGAAATGACGCGGAGAAGATGAGGGGAGAAATGCATTCAATGTCATTGAATGTCATTGAAGGTCACTCATTTGAAAGGAGTGATATTGAATAGCAAGTGATTTGGTGAGTTAAGGAGAGGAATGTATATAGTTGTTCTATGTAACTGCACTGCAGCATAACCTACTGGCTCAGTGTTCTCTGCAACTCTTCCGTTGGTTCTAACCAATCCAGATACCCCCACCGCACACCGTAGACTCAATCCACTCTCTGTTGGATCACATGGCTGCCACATAATTAATTGTCGCATTACACCACTTGAACCTAATTTGACTTTCAACTCGGTGATCCAACAATGTTTCCAACAGTAATCCAGAGATGCCATAGGATCTAATAGGATCTAATAGGTGACCATTATCCCATGTGAAGGCATTATTTACCCCTTGCTATGTCCGGCCCACTGCATGTTCGCTGCTACTATGCGCTGCATCATTTGCTCATCTCTCTATAGAGGAGGCATGGGGTGTCTCCTCCCCCGGGTGGCATTGTTTTCAATTGCCGAGTTTTGCTATTGTTGCTCAGGACTTCATGGATATGAGGATATACTAGTTCCAAATATGGTTGAGGGCTTAAATGATCAATCACATGTCAATGTTGAGATGGTCATTCATTATCTACATTTATTTGTCTGCTAATATTCACAGTATATACGCATCACGAATCCACCACACGTCATATTGCCGCCATGTTGTGTCTCTTCCTGCTTCGTAGAGCCTTCACCGCTAATTCTGAACTCCATTCATCGATCTGAGATGCCATTACAAGCAATTTATCCACTCGCGACTCCGCGAGCAATAACTCCGTTTCCATCTCACGTAGAGCTGTGTCTATAAATTGTGTGTCAGTAATAACAATTCTGCAGTGACAAAAAACCAAGATATCAGTTTGTGTACTCACTCATTTCCAGAATATCAGCTCCATTCACCTCAATCTCTTTGGACAATTGTATCAGTTCTCGATATTTCAATAATGATGCCGTGTTGAGTGTTTCCATCACATTCAGATCACTCGTGACACTTTCAGCATCCAGCTCTAAGATACGTTTGATACACATGTAGCTCTCCTTGATGATAACATGTGGAGGTTTCTCATTGGCTCCAGGCGGTCCGCTTCCATTTCCCTCTTGCGCATTTCCATATATACCGCGTGATGAAGTAGTATTCATTGGTGTGTCCGCTCTATATCTATCAGCACCGCCATTGCTGCGATCGTACCCTCGTGACGTCATGTCTGCTGTGACCCCTGTTGGTTCTCTATCTATAATAAGCGGTCAACTAAATTGACAACACCATGGAATCAGCATAATTTGACCTCATCAAAGTGAAAATTATATTAAAAACTGCGTCTAATACACCTCAGGACTTACAACTCCCTTGGAAATCTATAGTGGGTGAACTACCCAGATCACCTATAGCAATGGATAACCAGGCATTGGTTTGGATGATACACTACCTTACCCCACAATTTGGTTCAACTGGTATCATCCGCTACACCTTCATATTATTATTACCTTTACAATCTTTCAGTATCACTCATTTTAGAATACGTGATTTATAATATGCATATTTGGTATATATATGTACTTAAATAAAAGTAGAAATAATTGTTTGTGTCGTTTTGCTGTTCAATACTGTAGGGGCAGTCTACTCTGTACTCTTTAGATAACCTCCTTGCTCACACAGACTGTAGAAGATACTCTGTTGATTCTGCAACAGCGCCTTTGGTGAGTCAAACTCTTTGATACGTCCCTTATCCAATACCACAACTCTATCACTGTCCATAATTGTATCCAATCTGTGAGCGATAGTAAGCACTGTTCTATCCTTAAACTCCTTTCTGATTGTCTCTTGAACTATTCTATCAGTTTCAACGTCCACGGCAGCGGTGGCTTCATCCAACACCAAAACTCTTGAAGGGTTCAACAATGCACGCGCGAGACACATGAGTTGTCTTTGTCCGACAGACAAGTTGGCACCGGAGTCACTGACAACGGCATCTAAACCTTGACCGAGGCTTTCTGCTCCCGAGGACATGGAAATCACATGATCCTTTAGATGTGACAGTTCCAGTACTCTCCATAATTCCTGATCCGAGTATTGACGTAATGGATCGAGATTTTGTCTAATCGAGCCCTCCAAAACTTGAGAATCCTGCGAAATGATACTGAGGTTATGTCTGAGATCAAACAGAGTGAGCTCACTGGTGTTCACAGAGTCTATTTCGATGTTTCCACCAGTGGGTTCTATCAATCTAAAGATTGCCAAAGTAAGAGTACTTTTCCCGGCACCTGTGCGGCCAACAATACCAATTTTCTCCTGAGGCTTGATGTCCAGGTTGATATCAAACAACACAGGGTCCAGATTCTCACGGTATCTCGTAGTGTAGTTTTTGAATTGAACTGAACCATTGCTGGGCCACTTTCCTGGTGGAAGCTCAATAAGGCGGCCATCCTCAGCCCCATGCTCAAGCAGCTCATCAGTTTCTTCTGGCTTTAGGTCACAATACTCAAGAACTCTCTCTACAGACACCACATTGGTCTCCACTTCAACAGACATGCGCGCCACCCAGTGGAGGGAGTCCGTAATGGGGAAAGCATAACTCATCACCAAACCAACCATGCCCGCACTCATTGGGTGGGAGGTGGTTAACGACCAGATGGCCAAGGCTGAAGTGGAGAAGATAAGAACAGAAGCAATGAACTGCAGTCTGACAGCCAGCCATCTGTTGATGCTTCTCATAAGATAAACCGATTTAACGTTGAAATCCACATTGGCCGTGTTGAGAAACTCAAACCGCGGCTGCTGGCGGTATGCTCTGATTGTTTCTGAACCGAGTAGAGTCTCTTGCAAATGAGCAAAGATGGGACTACGCGAAACGCTCGAAATACGCTTGAGCTCACGCGATGCTGACATGTAGTACTGTTGGTAGTAATAGTAAACCACTGATAGTGTTGCAATCACGGGCAGGAAGATTGGCATGCTGGAACCAATAACGGCTAGTGCAAAAACGGTCTTGATTATGGTGGTGGACATGGCGGTGAAACTCCTTGGAAGATTCTCATCTATCCTATTTATATCCGTTGAAAATCTATTGATGATACGGCCCAGTGGGGTTGTCTCAAAGAAGGACATGGGGGCACGCAACACAGATTCAGCCATGCGATCGTGTAGAGCCTTTGAACTTCTAATAGAACAGAATACTAGCGTGGCAGTGGTCCTCAAGAACAACACCAAACCGGAAGAGACTCCCAGAACGGCATAGATGGCGATGAACCACCAAACCGAACTATTTGCTCCCTCTTTGGCATTGTGATCAGCCCAGTTCTTGAGCCAGTACTTGCCAGCAACAGATAAACCAACTGTTGAAACCATCAAAACCATCGTCAATGCAACTCCCGAATAAGAGCACGCTTTCAGGTACTCCAAATATACAGACCATTTGACTTTGCCTATTGCGGATATCTCAGTTGTCTTTTCTGTTCTCCTATTTGTCTTCTGTGCTTCTTCTGGGTTCCGTTCTCTGTGATCCAAGATGGATCTCTTTTTATACGATGCCATACTCGGCCTGCGGAGTGTCTTTACAGAACTGCGCGAGAGTGTTCTTTCCAGACGAGTTTGTGTCAGATTGTCTGGGTCCTCAATGGTACCGTCAAATGCTTCAATCTCCGCTAATTCGTCTTGTTCCTCGAACTTCTCTGCAGTTTCCACCGCTGCTCTGACCAAGTCATCATCTTCATGATTGGAAGAGGTATCATCTGAAGAAGAGCCTTCAATAGGTACAACTGAGTTTGTGGTTTCTGAATCGGATGATGAAGACCCACGCCCATATTCGTTGATCAAAGTGTACAGTTTGGAGTCCTTCTGTGCTACAATCGAAGGGAAATCACCACGCTCCACTATTTCACCTTTCTCCAGTAGACAAATTTCACTTGCTTCACTCAAAACAGTAATCGAATTGGTCGCAAGGATCCTGGTCTTGGTACCGAGGATACCATTGGAGCCCATAACATTTTCAGTCAGCTTCTTGGCAACATGGGCATCAACGGCAGATAACACATCATCCATGAGATAGATATCACAGCGAGCGTAAACCGCTCTGGCAAGGGAAATACGGGCCTTCTGTCCACCTGAGAGTGAAATACCCCTCTCTCCAACCTGGGTATGGTCACCATCAGGTAACACATCTAAATCGGGAATTAACTCGCAGACTTCAATAGTCTTCTGATAGAAATCCTCCTCATAGTTGAGTCCAAATACGATGTTCTCTCTAATTGTGGCATTCATGATCCATGGGATCTGAGAACAGTATGCAACTTCTCCATGCAATGATACTGTGCCTTTAGCAATAGGCAATTCACCAAGTAAAGCCTCCAGAAAGGACGATTTACCGCTTCCGACACGTCCAACAATACATGACAAACATCCCTTGTACGAGGTGAAATCAATGTCTTTGAGGGCCACTGTAGACTTACCACCGGATGTGATTTCAGCCTCCTCGTCAAAACTCTCAGGGACTTCTTTTGGCTCTTCCCATAAAAATGTGGCATTTTTCACCTCAATTGTTTTCAGGCCCTTGGTATGCACCTTTGGGAGCAGCTCAATCATGTTAGCATCAATCTCTTCAGCAAGCAGAAATTTCTTCAGACGCTGAATAGCAACTGCACTTTCGATCCAGGATGTCACCAACTCTGGAATGTCATAGATTGGTTCCGAAAGCAGATCAAATAAGGCAAGGGCAGGAAATACAATCTCAGGACTAAGTGGAATATTCGGGTTAAAGATCGCGAAAACAGCAAATGTAGAACATGACACAAAGAAGGGTACACAGTACCACGAAAAGCTCACGAAAGCCGATAGAATACCAATCAGCTGAAGGTTAGCTAGCTCTTTATCGTTTCGTACATTTGATAAACGCTCCAACATTGGCTTTTCCCATGCATATAGCTTGATGCTCTTAACAGAAGAGAGAATCTCAGATGTTGTGGCTGTTCTCTCATCTTTTAACTTCATCTGTTGTTCATGGTATTTCCTCAAAGATTTGACAAGGAAAGAGTTAATTGGAATCATGATGGCCATTGTTACGAGTCCTGCCCAAGTAGAATTCCCCAGGAGCCCATATAAGTAAAACAGACACAGTACCACCCTGGTTGGTGCAGATATCATGGTCTGCAGAAACTGCGACATTTCTTGAATTCTTGAAACATCCACAGACATGTAGTTTATGATATCACCATTTGTGAACTTCTGACGCGATTCAGGTGATAACTTCAAAGCCTTCCGATAGATGAGGCCCATGAGCGCGCTCTTAGCACCGGTTGCTGCCTGGTATGCGTTGATGAAATCAATGTTGTGAAGGGTGGTCTGTACCACCGTTACAAGAAACATAGCGGCGGAGATGGAAAATCCCACAATTAATGGTTGCTGCCGGGATCCGTCTCTGTTGAAGAAGTTTATGAGTAACCGCAACAGTTGTGGTTGAATGAACACCACCAGACTCTCAGCAACGTCAAAGGTCAGAGATATCAATACTTTATTACCGAATGTCCAAATGAGAGCAACCAACAGCGATGGTGATGCTTTCTTAGAATGCGTACTATTGTACTTTTTTGTTTTCTCCTTCTCGCGCTCCCAAGCAGCGTTCAATCTTATAGATCCATAGCCTGATTGGACAACTTTTGGTGGGGGTATCAAGTCTTCGTCTCTTAGGGACTGGTTTCTGTGCCCCTTAACAATGACCTCATTCAACCAAGCGAATGTCATGTCAGAAAAGATGTGCCGAGGTGCCTCTGTCTCGGTATCGGAGGATGTCTCCTCGGTCCATTTCTCAACAACTTCTGGCAAGGGTACCCATAGATTAAACTCCATAAACAGCACGGAAAAGGCGTTCAGGAATAGAAGCACAGATGCTGCAACTACAACCACCTGTGAGTCCTTAGTTGTCGGTATAGGTTTGAATTCTCCGAAGATTTGCTGTGCTATGATGGCAGGGGAGGAAATGACGTTAAACAACCAGTACAGGAGAAGGGATGCAGAGGGCACCATTGAAACCAGGGGTTCAACAAAGTGCAAAGGTAGGATAAGTGCCAAGATAATCACCGCATGCTCGCCGTACGCCACCACTCTGATATCTCCAAAAGGTACATATTGGGTTATAGGGTCTGTGTTGATGGGCGGTGAGGCATCAGAGCTATGCGTAACACATTGGGAGCATAGCACCATGTAAAGAATTGCCTGGAGCAAGACGCTGTTCTGTTGAAAGGGGTTAGTATAGATGTCTCAAAAGGAAATGTTAAAAGATACATACAATCTTAATCCATTGGTCATAGGAGTAGTTCCTCCATGATCCTCGTTTTTCAGCCAGAAGGCCTGCTACTAATTGGTAGCCTGCAATCACTAAGAACAGAGCAGCACCAACTGCAAACACCAATCCAATAAATGCGGGGTTCACACAGTTGGAGTCATTTGACACAAGCGGTTGCCATATTGGAATCGGTGTGGTGTTGCTGTTGTTGTTGTACAACGGTGATAAGAATGCCCCCTTCGCATTTTCAGATAATGGGTCTAGCACAACTGGGAACTGAACATCTCTGCCCATTTCCAATAGTGCTGACATATTTGCTCGGTGTACTATTGTTGTTAAGTCTACCGCCACAATGCCATAATCACCGCACACACAAGAATATGTTGCTGGTTTTAAATGTTAGGTTCAAGAACTAAATAGAATTCGTAACTGAAAATCGTCCCCTTTTTCGTGTGGGGCCCCCATCGCAAGAACTGCCCTATTAAAATGCACAGAGAGGTAATATATCGTCTCCCAAAGCCATCCCCCAGTGAGGCATCACCGAAGCTCTTGGCGATAAAGCCACATCGGAGATAAAGCATGATATCATGCGCCTGGTAATAACCTCATTCGCAAGGCTGTGAATAGCGCCATGCAGGGGAGCAGAGCAGAGCCTTAGGGTGGGTTCCTCACTACGTCGGAGTTGGCATGGGGTAATGGGCTGAGGATGTAAAATGGATGCCTCTTCATATATATTACTTCATGTATTGGTTGATATAGCTTCTAATTAGATTTGGCGCCTCTTGTTATCTGAGCAAGGTTATGTGAGTATTCTGGGTTTTTTATTTGTCGAAAGATTTCTCGGTTAATCGCATTGCCGATTGAAGGCATCAATCACCTATCTAGTGTATAAATAATAGGTACGCGGCGGTGCATGCTAATAGGAGTAGCGTAGTGTAGGGGTGCAGGTGTGCAATTGTAGTTCCTTCGGATTTCTTTTCGTTCTCATCTTCCGGTAGATATGTATTGCCATCACGATATGAGAAATCAAAAGGTAGAGCACGGTGTTTGGGCTTGTTTCTGGGACTTGGACGGTAACTGGCGGTTTCGGAGTTGGCTGACTCGGAATCTGTCGACTCTTTGGACTTTGTAATCTCGGAAACACTCTCGTCTGTGGAGTTTTCACTCGTTTGAGGCTTTTGGGTTCCCTTTATCTGTCTCGGATCGTCAAACACAACTTGACTAATCTTAGAGAAAACGGAATTAAACTGATCATTCATCTGCTGACGAGGACTTTCCAATTGCTGGTTGAGCAGCTGCAATGCGGGCTGGAGTTGATCACTGATTGCCTGAGCAGCGGTTCTACTCCCAGCTGTGAAGCTTTCTGTATTCTCACTGACCTCTGGCCCCTGCACGAGCTCTGGCACGGGAGAATTAGGCGGGGTTCCCATTGGCTTCTTTCTATTTGCAGTGTCATCATCATCATCTCCTCCTTCTTCTTCTCCATTGTTTTCATCGGGACCATCATCCTCATCATCATCCTCAACATCTTCATCATCTTCGGAATCCAGAACTCCTCCTTCAGTCTCATCGTAATCTTCATCCTCTTCACAATCGAGCCCCTCACAATCATATCCATCGTCCAATGCAATCAACTGGTGTTTAGCCCACTTGTGGATATACTTGATGAACTCGGCCCAATAATCGGAAACGAGGGTGCTGCTCTGAATGTCACTGGAGAGCTCAACAAACTTCTTCCCTGCAGCCCCCTCGACCAACTCGGTAAATTGTTCATCGGAAAGAGAATAGCCATGGGCGGAAAAGTATTCTCTGGTTATATTAGGGAACTCGATCTTTCCAAATGGAATCTCCGGTATATATCTCACAGGAAGTGGAGCTGATGAAGCCCCTCTCAGGCATAAAATGGCAGGAATCACAGGAATCACTACTGAAAGTGGAGGAAACTTCATCTTGGCACTTTTATATTCCTTTATGGATAGCTGAAACTATTTCAACTACTCTCTATAAAGTATGGTGTACAAGAACAGGCAACATCTGAAGCAACAGATATAGTGATTGACCGTTTCTGCTCTCTACAACATCCTTCTTGTGTATCCGGAAAGGAGAGGTTCCTGGTTAACACAAAAGTATTCTTTCAACCATTAATTCAAGTTAGTTACCTTAATTGACATTATATACCTCAGATGGCCACAGAAGGAAGATGCAGTTGGATTTGGGGAGTGTTTTTGTGTCTATTTTACGAAAACGAAAATCAAAGCAAGATACACCCTAAAAGGGCCCGGCCCGTATGTGTGGTAGAGATCTCTCAGGTTGGTTTTCAAGAAAGATCATTGTAATTTTGGATGACTTTCCAACTTCAACCAATTTAAGCTCATCTGATTGCTAGTACATCAACAGCATGTTTCCACTAAGCAGCACTAGTCAACTGTACGTATGATCTCTGCTACTGCTTGCCATATAAAGCTCGTACTTCTCAGATACTATTATCAATAAATCTAAAGCTATCCATTTTTGAAAACTATCCACATGGCCAAACATCCGTGGGAATGGTCCACACGCTTTTTTCCTTCTATATCCATCGAGGCTTATGATCTGCTGATGCCTGCAGTGTTTAGAAGTGCATCTGCATCAAGACCTTTCAGTCTTTTGCTCTTACAGTGGAGAAGAAAAATAACGATGGTCACCTCACCAAAGTCCCCAACAGCACTTTCATCATCACAATCACCATGGTTCTATCAATCGTAAATAGAAACAATCAAGGATAAGTCTATACAATATCAGATGCTCCAACACCACATGCTCCAGCAGATGCTCTAGCATCACGATAGTCAGGGCATGGCCGAGGCCGCGTTCACCTGCATCGATGACGTGGGCGATACAGCTGGACAAATAATACACGCCAGGCACAGCAGAGATGCCAAAAGCAGATTCCGAGCCGCAGCATGTCTATTCTGAGAAGGGCACCACAGGGGCGGCTTCCCACCTTCAGTCTGCTAACTAAATCAAATAACTGTACTGTTTCAATGTTTTTTTTTGCCCATTCCCTCTACTGAGCATTAAATTTTAGCTTCGGTGATTGCCACAACTGGGTTTTATTGGGGCCGGCGCTCGAAAATATCTTCGGCAATCACCCAACGAGAAGAAGCCAGTTGAGGGGAAAAGCGTTGAGAGCGGTCGGTTTACCCCATCCAGAGGACTGCGCGTCTGAAGGAATTCCGCCCTGCAGCACCCTTTCGGCAGCCCATGCCAAAAACGTCTCCACACTCAGGCAGTAGGAGATCGGAGCTATGTAGGGACTGAAAAATAGATTTTGGTGTTCTGGTTCTGGTTCTGGTTGAAATTTCCGCAATACAGATTTGAATCCTTAACACATTTATTTAAAAGAGGGTGATCTCCTCCTGCAGTTCTGATTTAGATATTTTCTTTTTTGCTCTTTCTACCGGCTATAGTGTCTTTTTTATTGCTCTTGGCTTTTCATTTACCACATCATTTCATCATCAGCCATCCGATCAATATGGTAACAACAGATGAATTCGATCTCTTCGATGTCTCAAAGGAGCTCCTCGCAGAGGTGGAAAAGTATGAGAAGTTGTTCACCGTTAGTGCGGAGCAATTGAAGAAGATCGTAGCACACTTTGCATCCGAGTTGGAGAAGGGAAACTCGGTTAAGGGTGGGAACATCCCCATGAACCCAGTGTGGGTTATGGATTATCCAACCTCGGAGGAAACCGGTAACTATCTGGCTATTGACCTTGGTGGAACCAACCTACGTGTAGTTATGGTTCACCTTCTTGGAGGTTCCAAGTTCACCTCTGAACAGCACAAGTATCACCTCCCTAAGGAGATGCGTACCACTAGAGATAGGAACGAGCTCTTCGACTTTATTGCACAGTGTCTTGAGGCCTTCCTTGTCCAAAGATACCCTGATGGTTTTCCCGAAGATGAGATATTCCCACTTGGTTTTACCTTTTCGTATCCAGCTACTCAGTCTAGAATTGACTCTGGTATCTTGCAGAGATGGACCAAGGGGTTCGATATTCCAGAAGTTGAGGGATACGACGTTGTGCCTCTTCTTATGGAGAAGATCGACGCAAGAAAACTGCCTATTAAGGTTGTAGCTCTTGTTAATGATACCTCTGGCACCCTTGTTGCATCCAGGTACGCCGATCCCGAGACTGAGTTGGGTCTTATCTTTGGAACCGGAGTTAACGGTGCCTATTACGATAGAGTGGGCAACATCCCTAAGCTTCAGGGTAAGCTTTCCGAGGATGTGCCACCTGAAGCACCTATGCTTATTAATTGTGAATATGGTTCATTTGATAATGAGCATTTGGTGCTCCCTAGAACATGGTTAGATGTTGCAATTGACGAAGACAGTCCAAGACCTGGACAGCAGTCCTTCGAGAAGATGACAGCCGGGTATTACCTTGGTGAGCTCCTGAGACTCATTTTTTGCGACCTTTATTCTAAGGGATTGGTGTTCAAAGATTATCCTGAATCTTCGGAGCAGATTGGGTTGCTTAGAACAAGTTACCATCTTGATACATCCTTCCTTGCTCTCATTGAGGGTGACGCTGACCTGGTGGAGCTCTCTGAGACATCCCGTGTGTTCCAATCTGAACTCTTCATTGATGCCACTTTGCAAGAGCGTAAGGTAGCCCGTATCCTTTCTGAGTTTATTGGAACCAGAGCAGCCCGTCTTTCTATTTGTGGTATTGGTGGTGTGTGTACAAAGATGAAGCACCAGTCATGCCACTGTGCTGCAGATGGATCTGTGTATTCCAAGTACCCCCTCTTCCCACAAAGAGCTGCTCAGGGTCTTGCCGATGTCTTTGACTGGGCGGATAAGGGTTTGACAGCTGATGAATACCCTATTAAGATTGTTCCTGCTCAGGATGGCTCTGGTGTTGGTGCTGCTGTTATTGCAGCCCTCACAGCAAAGAGACTGGAACAGGGTTTATCTGTTGGTTTGGCCGAGCTGTAAACAATAGGGCGATGATGTTGATGGATATTTGATGTTTCTTTTATTTCTTTTTTGTCCTTTCTGTTTCTCAAATTTATAAAAGTCTTTATATGTCTAATCATAAACGAACTAATAATGAACAATTTATGCATTATTGATGTCTATTCATCTATCTATATATGGGGGGGGGATGAAACTCAAGAGATCCTTACCACGTCTCTTGAATATATCTATGTTCTTTCTCCATGTCTAATAGATATTGCGCCGCTTTCTCTGCATCAATGCCCTCATTGCACTCTTGGAGTATACTCTCCACAGTCATTCTCACCTGAATAGGCATCCTACCAGAGGATCCACACAGATAGAACTGTGCTCTGTCTTCAACTATCATTTTATTGAGGAGATTTTTATGGGAGTACATCTTATTCTGCACATATCCGCCTTTTTCCCTGGAGAAAGATGTGAACAAGGTGAAAGTATCTTTCTTTTGCTCTACAATCTGATTCCATTCCTCCTCGTAAAGGAAATCTTTATTTGAGTATCGGTTTCCAAAGAACAGAACCATTTCTTGTGATTCTGCCCCCTTGGATTCTAGATTGTTTCTATGTTCGATCAATGACTTCATTGGGGCGACACCTGTTCCTGGTGCAACCATTATGATTGGACCTTCAAATTTGAGCCCACTTCTGTTTAAAGAGAAGCATATTTTGTCATCAACGTCTAGTGTTTTAATCCACCTGGTGCATACACCTCTGCGAATTCTTCTTATGATTGTTTTATACTCCACAATTGCCACGGTAAGCTCCACTGTGGAGGTAGATGGCCCACTGGAAATGGAGAACATTCTAGGCTTCAATACTGGGAAGACATCGAAGATGTACTTTAAAGGTATCTTGAGAGAATGGAATTCCAACACCGTTTCCAAAATGGACCTTCTAGGTCTATTGGCATAATCATACAGTTCTTCGGATTCTTCAATGGTGGAGAATTCCCTAAGCTTTTCTCTCTCTCTTTCATCATTGGAAAAGTGCCAGGCAATCATGAAGAAACTCCTGCGGGGTATAGACATGATATCAATATGATGAGTCAATAGAGATCTGAGGGTAAGAGGACTAACAAAACCCCCTTCAACAGATGGCAATTCACCTGAGATCTGTATAGGTGAATCTGCATAGTCCTGCCATTCTTGATCAGCAATTAGTTCTTGAACGTCTTTGGGATCGTTCGAAGGATAAAGCGACACGGTGTCTCCTGGTTCATATGAAAGCGAATTAGATTCATCCGAGATCACCAATCGCCTCACATCTTGGTTATGGTCTTCACTGGTTATTCTGGTGTTGGCCAAGATCTTCCCAATAATAAGGGATGGGCTCTCTGTGCTCCTGGTAAGAGAGTGTTCCTTGGACGATAAATCCGTGTTGAGTGTCGTAGAAGTGGAGAGCACAGATACCTCGTTAATTGGCTCCAACAAGGTGTCCAGGGGAATTTCCTCCACTCCTTGTGGTAGCGGATACCTTTCATGTAAGTTGTTCAAAAGGGCGGTCTCCCATGCCATGTAGAAGGCTTCAGCTCCATCTGGGGATTGTTCATCACTCTCTGCTCTCTCTGAGAATTCTGTAGCTCCCAACTGTAAGATTCTTCTGTGTATTTTCTTGATTGCATAGTTGTACTGTGGATAAGAAGAGTCTCCCAATCCAAATGTGGTGAAACTCATGTGGCTCAGCAGGTCTGCAGGAAGCTTCTTCTTAAGCATAAACCTCCAGAACTTCTTACCGTTCTTGGGGATCTCGCCCTGACCTGTTGTAGAACACACAATGACCAGAAGCTGAATGTCCAAAAGTTTTTTGAGGGGGAAATCATCCAGAGAACTCACATGGGTCTCAAACCTAAGGTGTTTGCACTTCCTAGCAAGAACATATGCAAAGTCCTGACTGTTACCAGTCTCGCTTCCATATAGGATGCTAATGGATCGAGGAGGCATCTCCACTTTTGTGTCACGCGGTACAGAAAGTGAAATTAAAAGCAGACAATGCAGGTGGTGATATAGATAATACCTACAACATCGTCACTTCAGTGGTTCCGCGAATAACGACCAACATCCCATACTCATTCACTCCACACCCTCCTACTTGTCGTCCCTCGATACCGCTTCTCATCTCATCGACCATCGGCACTCGGGTCCCAAATGGGTTATCTCTTCCATCACCGACGTGGGGGCGCCCAGCCAGATGGTGCCCTATCCAAGATGCCCTCTACAGTGGTGACTCTAACCTAGCGGGTCGCACCCGGTGCAGATGGCAGTGAGACAGTGGTAGGGCAGCGGCAGGGCATCGCCTCGGCGCCGTTGCGGAGCAGGGGAGTCGGGGGATATCCTATGACCCTAGGACTGTTTGGAGTATCACGAGAGAGAGGGTTAAGAATGTCACAGGGATGTTATTTGTGTTCTAGGCTAGTTTGCTGGGTTTCTTATGTTCTACACCTGTGCACCACTGAGTTTTGTGTCACTTGGTTTTGTGAAGCTTGACTTATCTCGAACATCTTCTGGCAGT
This sequence comes from Kuraishia hungarica, assembly GCA_030567555.1. Taxonomy (NCBI): domain Eukaryota; kingdom Fungi; phylum Ascomycota; class Pichiomycetes; order Pichiales; family Pichiaceae; genus Kuraishia; species Kuraishia hungarica. The sequence goes on from JAJLSL010000001.1 coordinate 385,058, forward strand.
CCGCAGGAAGTCGGGAAGTCAGGAAGTCGGGAATTCCCAACTTCTCGACTTTCCCCCAAAAAAAGCCACCATGCAAAGAAGTGAGCTATGAGGTCGGCTAAGACTTGATAAGGTAGATGATCTCCCAGCTCGGTACTACTTCTCTTTTATAGGGATGCATTTTATGAAACCTCTTATGTAATATCATTCTAATTTTAGTTGCGTAGTGCTTACGGGGTATCTACTCCCCAAAATCTATATACATGACAATGCTGGCATAGTCAAAAAACACAATATGTATCTTAATCTTAGCCAATGCTTATTTACCTCAATTCTATCTTGAAAGACGAGCTCAAGATGTCTCTAACTTCATCCTGCAACACGTTGATTTCCTCATTGGTAATGTTTCTGTCCATGGACTGGTAGTTGATTCTGTAACAGTGGCTCTTTCTTCCTGTTTTAGGGTGAACAAACTCATCAACGAGCTTGACACTTTCCACCAAATCACCCGCTGTATTTCTCACAATCTCCATGAGGTCATTCTCATGTAATGGACTTTCAGAAGAGGACTCGGGAAGCCAAAATGCCACATCCCTCAAAGTTCCAGGATATCTTGAGTATGGGCTGAAAGTAGTTATGGTGTCCTTCTGGAACTGGTTCTTGAAACGCTCATCAAGAGACCAGAACAACCTGATATCTGGAATACCGAAGAGAAGCATGGCAAGTCTATCAAGACCTATTCCAAATGCCCATCCAATGGTGTCTTTCATTCCTGCACTGGTGAAAACCTGCTGTCTAACAACACCACAGCCCAGACACTCTAACCATTCGCCTTTCCACCAAACCTCAATCTCCCAACTTGGAGCAGTCCATGGGAAATAGGCTTCCACCCAACGGACTCTGAGCGGTTCATTCAAATATGGTTCCTCAGACCCGGCCAATTTGGCTGATTTCTTGGCCTCGTTGAACACCTCGTTCACAACCAGCTCTAGGGTTCTCTTCAAGTGTGTTCCAAGAAGCACAGCTTCCTGCTGACTCATGTAGTCTTGTTTAGGATTAGACACTGGGTCAAACCCTGGACATGGATCCTCCACAATGATATCCACTTTAGGAATGCTGTCAATATCCTGCTGTATCTTTGCCAAAAGAGTGGCCCCATCCCCATACTCATCCCTTTTCCATATACGTGCACCTTCCATCTGGTGGAAGGCGGGGTAATGGGTCCTATCGATCTCATCTCTACGGTAAACGTCAGCAGAGATAAAATATCCAGGTGTTTTGGTCTCTCTGAAACATTCAGGCTCATGCGCAGAGGTGTGGGTTCGCAACAGAGTGTCCTTATTGAGGTAATAGGTGTCTGATTTGTTTCTGCTTGGATGATCTTTAGGGAACCCAAGGGCATCAAAGTTGTCATGTGTCGAAACAATAGGCTGGAAGCTGTTGTAGAAAGTATAACCCAGATCCGCAAAACGACGCTCAATCAAAGTCCTCAAAATTCCCACCGGGTGGTTCTCATCAAGGTGAAGCTTCCTGTCCGTAAGCTTAAGAATCGACTCAGGCACATTGGTCCATTCATCAACGGCATAAGCTTTACCACCAACAACTGTTTCCGTCGCTTTGCTGGCTAATTCACAATTCATTAGTTTTCTGATAACTGTATTCACTGGACATGAGACTGGTAGATATGACTAGGGCCAAATCAATCCTGCCTTACCTCCCCTGCCTGCTATCACTTACCTGTAGCTACTCCCCTTACTGAATGCCTAGGACGCAGGCTTCCGCTTAGGCTTCCTGTTCTGGCCAGCTCCAGCACCCTCAATGGTGTGACTGGAATCCTCATTGTTGTGTTGCTGTGGATGTGGTTGGACAACAAGCAACTAAGCAGAAGAGTCTACATACATCACCGGCGGTGGTAGCGTTAAATATACGAGTTCATTCTTCTCCTTCCTTCCTTCCTTCCTTCCTTCCTTCCTTCCTTCCTTCCCTCACGTTTAATCCTCTACTGATCCTCCACACTGCATATGGCCATAGTTAGGATTACCCTCCTCGTCTGCGTCCTGCGTCCTCGAGGCCGGGTCCTTCACCATGGATTATGTCATCACTGAAAAGTTGGCAGAGGTGGTGATGGTTGATAGAGGGAGCACTGTAGTCGGGACAGAGTGGGGCAACTGAAAATAATCAGGTTGCATATTAGATATCAGGGTAAAATACCAGATAATCATATCCTCAAACTATATAGATACATCTTTTTTTCATAATGTTCCGCTTGTCGTTTGCTGGACTTGGCCGTTTGGCGGGCGGTGTTGGAGCTGCTAACCCAGCAGTGTCTACATTCACCTCTTCGTTCAAATCAACCTTCAAGAGATATTCACATGAGCTGGCGCCAAGGTTCACCAAGGTGCAGAAGAAGCAAAAGGGTAGAATTACCGTCAGAACTGGTGGCTCTGCCAAGGGATCTACAGTTGTGTTTGGACAGTACGGTATACGGTTAAAGTCAGTGGGTGTGCGTATGAGAGCAGCCCAGCTTAAGGAGGCAGACAACGTGTTGATGAGAATGATGAGACCTGTGGGTGGACAGCTATGGAAGAGGCTCAGTACAAACATTGCAGTGTGTGCCAAGGGTAACGAAACGCGTATGGGTAAAGGTAAGGGACCTTTCGACTACTGGATGGTTAGAGTCCCCACTGGTAAGGTGCTGTTTGAGGTTGGTGGAGCCAACTTGCACGAGCAGGTGGCCAAGGAGGCCTTCAGAAAGGCTGGTGAGAAATTGCCCGGTGTTTTTGAATTCATCAAGAAGGGTGATGCCCCAAGGGTGGGGTTGAAGGTTGTCAAGAAACAGGAGCGTCCCATCAACTATTTGGAGCAGCTCAAGAAGGAGCCCACAAAGAAGTTTGCAAACATAATGAAGGCTAAGCAGCCTGACTACAAGCTGTTCACAGGAAGAAAGAGTACATAATGAAACAGATCGCCTGTACATACCTACCTTGTATATATATATTTTATAAAGGAATACAAAATTATGATAACAGGAGTGTGACATATTCATATTATTAGTCTATTGCCTCAAAAATGCGACGATGATCCATTTACTGAGAATCTCTCTCAAAGGTCACCATTGCATTTGTTACAAAACCTTCCAAGTGGAAGATATCCTTTGAACCCAAGCTTAGCCTATCGTCAAACACAGCTGCACTCTCCAGTATTGACAATTTCACTGTATCTCTGTTCTTCAACCTGAATTGGGATTCCTCTGCTAAAGCCCAAAACTCATTGAGAAGCGTCTTGAGTATGATCTTGGCAGGGATTGCATGAGAGAGAAGTTCATACAGTATGGTTCTCGATTGCTGCAGTTTCTGTACAGTACGGTCCTTGGCTATACCTCTAGCCAAATCTTTGATCACACCTTCCCAGTCTGGGTATATCATTGGAGTTGCAGGAGTAATTGTGTCATTGTTCATGTAGAGGGCCTCAAGTAAAAGAATCCCTGCCCTCAAGTTCCTTTTGCTAGCCATAGCAACCTTGTCAAATACAACACCCTTGTCAGATTCGGATTTGGGGAAAACTGTACTTGCTTCGTGCTCTTTGGAGACTATCTTTGAGAAGACAGTTGCCATCTCAGATGGTGTAGGAGCCGGTATTCTGATGAGGAGCGTACGTGATTTGATGGGAGATATGATGTTGGAGGTGGCATTGCACACCAGAATAAGTCGTATGTTGGCGGAGTACTTCTCCATAGTTCTCCTCAGGGCTGCCTGTGCGTCTCTGGTGAGCAATTCTGCCTCATTGATGATCACTACTTTGAACTTGTTGGTTTTGGTCGTGGAGTAGTTTTCAACCATATTGGTAAAGTCCACACTTTCAGTCTGAGCAACCTCTTTCAACAGGTCCTGGATCACAATTCTATCGTTGTTGTACATGTCACTTGGCGTGATTTCCAAATGGTAGGGAGAGGATATAACGTTGAATTCTAGCTTTCTGTTTGAAGGGGTCACAAAGGTCTTGAGATCCACCTTCAGCTTCTCCACGTTTGGACCGTAAAGTTCTCTGAGTGTGGCCATGATTCTGGTCTTCTTGCCGGCACCTGGAGGTCCATACACCAACAGATGAGGAAAATCCCCAGAAGATGCCAGAGCCTTCAATCTCTTTGAGATATCGTCATGGTAGTCAAGCTTGGCCAATGACTTTGGTCTATGCTTATCCACCCATAAAGACATTCCGTAGTTGTACAATAATAATTCTCGCTGAAGTGTTCTGAAACATATATTACACAACAAATATCTAAATATACAGTCTCAATTAACTCAGCTATAGTTCCTACTAACCAGTGGATCGCCATAGCATACACGGTGATTTTTCACGCGTCGCATCGTGTCGTGTGGGGCTGAAGTGCGCCAGCTGTGCAGGCAGGCAGTTCAAGGCAGGCCAGGCAGCAAGCGCAAAGGGCAACGTTTATGAATGGAGTTGAGTAGCATGATCTGGACGGGCTGGCTATTATTCGTAATAATCCTTTCTATAACCTAACATGCGGATGTATATTTCATTTCATTACATTCAAATATCGTATAATCATATCAATTTACAAGAAATGCTGCACTTCTTCTTACCGTTGGTCCTTTTTTGCCTAGTTCTCCACCAGCTGGTCCAACTTCTCTTCATTGGCTTCAACATAATACCACGTAACACCCTGTGCCAAGCTGAATGGGTTACCCTTTGAATCCCCATAATTTGCGGCTGTCACTTTATGCTCCTCGATGCTTATTATCCTGGCCAGCATCCAGTCCCTGCCAACAAGCTCGATGTACCTGTTGTTATCTGGAGTGTTCTTTAAGAAATAGTGAGGTGCTCCAATGTTGAACGCAGCCCATGGCTGTCCAGATCCAACCAGAGATACATTCTCTACAGTGTCCAGAGAGGTCTTTGAGGAGTTGTTGTCGTCTCTAGTGGGCAAGAAGAGTACTAAATCACCACCCTTGAACATCCTTATAGATATTCTATGCGATAACTCACGGGTAATGTTGGATACCTCAACCTTATTGGAATGGTTCTCCTTCTGTAGTCTCCTAGCAAGTTGTTCGACATCTCGGAACCTTTTCCCAATACTCTCCACAACGAGGTTTCTATCCACTTTCACATGACGTATAAAGTTGGCAAAATCCTCGTTGAACGCGTTACCGTCCAACACCTGTAGTAATTGCTTTGCCCTGACATCAGTTGGAGTTTCCTCCGCTGAAAGGTTTTCATCATACTCAGCATGTCCATCATTGTTGGCCGCACCTGATGATGCAGTTCCATCGGGGCCGGCATTCTTCTTACTGGTAGTAATACCAGAAGAACCATTGGAGTTGAAGGCAGAGTCTGGTTTCTTGATCTCTGCAAAATCACTGCCTGAAATGTTGTTGAATGACAGACCAACTTGACCACCATCCTGAGAAGGGAAAGGCTCTTCGCCCTGACCCTGGATCCACCCAATATACTTCTCGGCCTCTCCAACAACATCTGACACAACGTTTGCTGTTGAGAACTCAAAATTCTCTGTCGTATCTGGCTCGTCATCATGGCCCGGAGACTTCTCTATGGTTGCTCTCTCATTCAACCTTTCCGACCTGCGTCTACTCCTTAAACCTTTTACTCTTCTGATCTTAATATCTCCCAAAGGCGAAACGCTGCCACCATCTCTCTCCATCAACAGACCAATGGACTCCAGTATAAGACAACATAGGGCTAAATCAAGATAGAGCTCTCTACATATCTCCCTCAACTTGAAGTATACAGAATCAACAGCATTGACAAGTCCAGCCATTGCCAACTCTTTCGTGGAGAGTCTACTGCTTAAACTCTTATTCACCGTGCTGAGACGTTCCTCTTCATCTTCAAGCTCTTCCAGCCGAGCTTTAAGGTCACTCATTTCGTTGCCAGTCATTGTAGCCTCTCTGTTGAACTCACTCTCCTTCTGCGACATGTTTGCGAGAAGATCCTGTTTCATAGAGTTCACGTCATCAAACTGGCTCTTCCAGTGCTCTGCAGACGCAGAAACCTCCTCCTTTTGCTTGCGAACAGTACCCAGCTCCTCTGTAAGTGATGCAATGATCTCCTCGTACTCCTTCTGAGCACGGGCCATGGTATCCACTTTGAGTGCCTCCACTTCCTTTCGGTGTGATTCTTTCAAAGTGGCCAGTTCCTCCTCTAAATGGGCTGCACGGTCCCGAGTGTTGTTGAGCTCTGACCTGCGAGCCTCACCTTCTAATGAGCCGTCACGAGATGTTCTAGTCTCAACAGAAGTGCCATCGCCATTCCGGATCCTTCTTTCCTGTTCTTCTTTCACTCTTGCCAACTCTTCGCTCAAGGCTCTATTCTCGGCCAATAGTTGTTCAACTCTACTCCCAATACTCCCTTCAATGTTCCCCTGCTGAGTGGTGGCAGCTGCATTTCTTACACTGGGTGGGAGCCCCAAGGTTTTCCTCACCGTTGGATGTTCAAACTTGGGTAGATCTGACCTGAATATAACACTGGCATTGTTAAGTGCCCTACCGCCACCATCACGGATACTATCGAATCCAGCTACACCACCAACACCAACACCAACACCAGTCCCATCAGTAGAGCCCCATTGCTCTTTGAACTTGTAGAAATTCTGCTGGTGTAATAGATTCTCAAGTTTCTTGATTCTTCTCTCATAACCCTTGATCAGCTCTTCATTTACCTTTGTATTACCAACCAATTGATGATCATCCAGTTGGGAAACCTTAGCTTCAACTCCACCAGAATTCCCGTCTACAGTACTATCACCGTTGGCAGAAAACGTTATGAGCACTCCTTCGATCTCAAAGCTCTTGATAAACTTCCTAAACATCTTGACAAACGAAGCATCAGAGGAATCCAAACTACCGAGGGTGCGTCCACTACTAGTCCGTATTACCGCCTCCTCTTCCTGTTCTGCATGTTGCTGGTCACCAGTAGAGGATGATTTCAATAATCGGGTTTTATCAATCATAGCAGCAGCAAGTGCCGCCATGTCAGGTTGGATTCCCACATCGCTGATATTCCTCTCTAGTTGAGCAACCACATCTCGGTTAACACGCTTCTCTTTTAATGTATCGATATAGGCAACAACATCCCTGGGAGTGATGTTATTAGCGATATTCGTCCATATATTAGGAGCAGAGGTAGAAGAGGAGGAAATGCCCCCAGTTGCTCTACCACGACCACCCAACGGTGAACCTGTTGGTGATGATTCCGCGGCACCAGACTGACCTCCCTGACCATAGTTGGTGGTGGTAGACCCTGCAAAGCCGTAGTGCTGTACATTGGTGTTGATGTTCTGGATCAACTTATTAAGAGGGTTTATGATGTTTGCAGAAGACAACCTACTACCCGCGTTTGTCAAAACATTATTTGCGGCATTACCACTACCGGAGCGATTGGGTACAGTACGGCTTCTCGTTATTCCAGAAATGGTATTAGATGATGCCCCAGCATTGTTAGAGTTAACACCACTCCCTTCAAGCACAAGCTTCGCTTTGGAGAGCTGCTCATAGACAAAACGCGTCTTGTTCTCTGCGGTCATATTAAGAAAATTGATCCCATCACTACCACCGTTCTGGTTGCTGAAGTCCTGTCCATCAGCAAACGTAAGTTCTGCAACTATTCCATCACCGTTGCCATTGTTGCCCGTGATTCCGTTATTGGTTGCTGCCCGCCCCAAGGGATCGACATTGCTTGAGGCAAACCGGTCGATCCACCTAGTCCTATAGTTAACCTCAACAAATCTCAACATCTCGAGGATTTCATTAGTGCGGTAAGCCAGTTTGTTGAAGTTTTCTGTCCATTTGAGCTTCTTAACGTTGGCAATCAACCAAACACCAAATATCATTGGTAGGTCACTCACTATAGAGAGTTGAATCTCACGCTGTTGGAGGTGAGTGAGAAGGGTGGAGATCTCCCCGTTCAACAAAGAGTTGGACTTGATCACTCCTAGTTGTACCTTCGTCACAGTCATCAAGGTTCTCCCAATTAGTCTCGTCTGAAGAGTTTGTTTCTTGACTATGTCAGCCAGTTGCTTCTCGTATAGTTCAGTAGATACCCTGGATATCTTTGGCACGGCCAATGAGGAGTGTTTCTTATAAACACTCACAAGAGAAGATATCTTTTGTATAGCCGCACTAGACAGATTGCTACTATTGCTATGAACAGTTTGGATCATCTCTTCAAAAGAGGGAAGGTTCTTACACTCTTCCAAAACCTCAGAAACAACAGTTTCCAGCTCTTCGAGGGTCTCCTTGTCAAGCTGCTGTTGCTGTTCCTGGGAATTACGGAAGTCAGAAGAGGGTGGCAAGAACTCTTCTCTGAAGTTATCGTACTCCTTGTTTAATCTGGCCCTCTCTTCAATGACATCACCGTCTATTCTGGTCCTTAGCCTTGTCAGTCTCTCATTAGCCTCTGTCATCAACCGTTGTGATTCCGAGGCACATGAGCGGAGTTCCTCCTCAGATAGCAAATCTGATAGTCTGATTAAATTGGGGTCGTTGTTGGCATTGGCTGTATTGTTGTTACTGTGTGTATTTGTTGATGTGGCTGGGTAAGTATGCCTGGTCCTGGTATTACCAGTACCATTATGGGCCCTCTGGCCCCCCGGGGCTCCACCACCAATGGTGAATACAATATCTCTTAAAGTGGCATATTTTTCATCCCATGTCTCATTAATGCTATTCTGTTGTAATAATATCAATTGGTCAACAGCAGCGTTGAAGCTCTTCTCAAGACCCTTGAACATGAGGCTGATATACTGTATTAATACATTAAGCGATGTTATTATAACCTCAATCTCCTGCTGTTTGGAATATGCAACAGACATCGCCGATGACTGTGCGTTACCAATAGTGCCCAAATTCACACTGCCGGCGTCAATAATGGTGGCACCATTATTTTCACTGGTTTTCTTGTAGTCAGACAGAACAGCAGCAGCCCAACCAGAATTTCTCCTCAGAGAGTTGAGCAACAACCTCAGATTGCTTAGATTTATGTCGGATGAGTCTATCCCCATCCTTCTCTTTATAGAAAGGATATCTTCTAACTGTGATACAAATGACGAGAGCTCCTGGCCGCCTATGGGTGAACTTGTAGGCTTAATCATGTTCAACAGTTCTCCCTGGTTAAGTTCTTTGACTAAATCGTTAACCACATTGTTATTCACAGAAAGGTTGCTGCCATCTCCTGAGTTGCTGTTATTGGCTGCGACAGCGGCATTGGCCACTGTTTCAAGGTTGAAATACCTCCTGTTGAAAACATACACCTCTGATACCTCTTCATGTAGAAGCATGGAGAACTTCAACTTGATTCCAAAAGGGGTGAGCAAGAACTGATTTTCTGATCCGATTCCAAACGAGTTTCTAATAAACTGCTTAAACTGGTCAAGATTGTTAAAAGAATAAAGGCTGGCCGCCACCCTCTGACCCGTCATGGAGTTGAACACCATGATGCCTCCAGGGTGTCCTGATCCACGCAAATGGAATGAGGACACCATCGACAACGGGTTCAGTGGCGTATGTGTGTTAGCCATTGTGGTAATTGTGTTGTGTTTTCTATGTCAACTGTGTGATGTCTATCGTACAAGACATATCACCAATGTCTCCTCTTCTCTCCTCTCTGGGGATATGTTATAGATATGCTATAGCGGAGAACCCCAGTAAATTACAGGTATATGAGGTCATATAACTGGATTGAAGTAGATAAATTGTAGACCCCTCAATTGTTGTTGTGTGTGTCTCCTGTGTATGTGATTGTCAAAGGTTTTTCTAGTCCCTCCTGCTGCCCTCTGGTGCCTTCTATTTGCCTGTCGAGTTATCCTCTACAACAAGTAGAGTTCAATCAGAAAAAGAGATTAGATGTACGCCTCTCCGCCTCCACTATATACAGAGCATGCGAGAAAAAGAAGAGATGCCCTCGAGATGAGACCCGTACGTAAGTAGATCCCCTACTATATATACGTATGTATACGTATACCGCAAAGAATGATACACTGATAAGTGTCTCTACTCCATATAGGCCAAGTAAATCTAGTTGTTATTCACTACGTATGCCTGGCTCTCTTTTGTGTGAGCCCAGCCTTTTACTACACTGATCATCTCTGTCCTTATCGTGTGTCTGTGCTCCTCATCCCTACTAGGTGGTGGTGCATATATGATGGATTGAAGAGGAGATGCAACAGTGTGTAGCCCAAGGTAGAGAGGCAGGGATGGAAGTAGGGAAGGAGGCAGAACGAGGTACACCGTTTGAGACACGCTTTGAGAAACGGCATATGATGGCTGATATCATACTTGGTCATTCCATCACATGGACTTCCATCATATGGATTTTCATCACATGTGAACCAGATCGAATCTTATCACTGACCCCCGCTTGGTTTGAAATACTTCCAGTGGACTGCTCCTCCCAGTGTCACCTTCTGTTCAAGCTGTGCTGTGCTGTGCTATGCTGTGCTGTACTGTTCTGTACAGTACTGTACAGACTCTACGTGCAGAATAGCTCATCTCGTACGCTTAGCCTACAAGACGTGTGGGTCTATGTGTGGGTCTCTGTGCGGTAACAGGAGCAGTAACCGAATGCGATGTGAGGAGGGGCAGCGGGGCAGGCACATCAACCAGGGCAAGTAGAATAAAGTCCGAGTTGAACAGCGAGTTGAGCAGCGAGTTGAGTAGCGAATGCTTCTCCTGTCCAACCTGAGCAAGCTTGTCCGAAATGGGGCGCCTATATGCTCCGATTGTTTTGCTGCATTATTCTCCATAGGTTTTTGCAAGCGGATATCCACACCATGCTCATATGGTATTGATCGTATTTCACGATGCATCCCCTTCCCTCACGAAGCATCCTCCTCCCTCACGATGGATCCTCTTCCCTCACGATGGATCTCCTTCCCTCATGATGGATCCCCTTCCTTGCATGGTTCATTACCTACAGGTACTTATGCACTACAAGCATCTTACGCATATATAGTGAGAGAGACATAGAGAGGTCATCGGGGCTACTACCATCGGGGCATCTGCTAATAAGCTTATATGCCTGCTACTACTGCTACAACCTAGAGAGCCGTGGTAGTGTGAGTCGTGCATGGCAGGTATCTCTACTAAAATGTCCAGCAGAAGGAGAGAGTGAGCAGGGCTGGCAAAGACTAAGTGGAGACTCAGCAGATAGTGATGCACTAATAGGCAAAGGCACTGAAGGGACTATACATTCACACAGAAAAGGACAAGGACAAGGACTCAGGACTCAGGACTCAGGACTCAGGACTCAGGACTCGGGACTCGTGACTCGGAAGGATATAGAGAAGGGTGCATTTACACATTCACACTGATATTTACACATTCACGACAACATTGACAGAGTCTCTGATACACCTCATTAGGTATTAACCTATTGAGCGCACTTATTATGTCCATACAATACTCTAGGCTGGAGTTCAGCCCGAAAGATCAAACCTCAAATCACAGAAATGACAAAATGAACCAGGTAATGGCATTGATTGATGAACACCTTTCGGAACCATACTCTGTTTATGTTTATCGTTTCTTCCTCAACAACTGGCCACAGCTATGTTTTCTCGCATATTCAACAGACGATCCTGATAAAGTGATAGGCACCATCATTTCCAAGGTAGAGCCTCATAGAGCTGTGAGGATGAGAGGTTACATTGGAATGCTTGCGGTGGACAATTCCTTCAGAGGGAAAGGAATAGCAAAGGAATTGATCAACAAAACTATAGATACTATGATCACAGATTACAAGGTGGATGAGATTATACTAGAAACTGAGGTGGTGAACGATAAGGCTCTTTCATTATATGAGAACTTTGGCTTCATAAGGGTGAAGAGACTGTTTAGGTATTATTTGAATAAGCACGATGCATATAGGTTGATATTACCAATAACTGAAAAGTCATGTCAGCGATCTACATTCCTGACGGAAATTGTGGCAGACAATGCTTCGGGTATAATATAGAGAGGGCGAGGGAGCGAGGAGGAGGAAGCAACACTGGGTGGCATGTATATATATAATGGCTGTGTATACCCTACGATTTGTACTTTTAATACACTTATCACAAGAGTTTTAAAATTTTATGTATTAACTAGCCGTCAAAGTATTCCCGAAACCAACATTCCCGATGCGTTTACTCGTCCTCGTCGAACTTTGGTGCAAGGTAATATCTCAGATACCCACTTGGCAACTTGTACTCGAAAAGGGCAGGGGTGGCTTCCTTGAGCTTGATGACAATGGTGTCAGAGAGGGAGGTGGCCTTGATGATGTCACCGAGGTACTTGGCACCGAAAGTGAGGTTCACTGGCTTGTCAAGGGTTATCTTGACGCTGTCCTCTGGCTTCTCGAGGTCTGTATATGGCTTGACAACAACGCTACCGGAACCAAAGTCACCCTCAGAGGCGAATTTCACAGAGTCCTTGGTAACGATAATCTGCAAACTCTCAGAGAGGGTCTTCATATCACGGCACACCTTCTGGAACTCAGAAGCTGGCATGGTGATCTGTGCATCTGTCTCCATGTCATCAATCTTGAGGTATTCAGAGTCGATATCCATCAACTTGAGGGAGTATTCAGAGATCTTGTCCTTCTTCTTGTCCTCAAAGATGATAGACACGGAGTCTGGAGCATCTGGACCCTCACCGGCAAATAAGGTGAGGTAGTCATCGTTGTTGCCGTTCTTAATCACCTTGTTGAATGACTCCAAGTCGATACCGAGAACAATGCTTCTGTCGCAACGGTACTCCTGGAAAGAGTCTGAACCAATGAGAAGGGAGATGAGCAACACTCTGGAGTCATCAACAGCCTGCACAGAGATACCATGCTCGGTACAGTTGAAGTTACAGAGCTTGACAGAGTCCTTAGTGGCGTCCACAATCTGGTTTGTCGTTAGTATGACTGTCTGAACAGTCCCTGTGTGTTTGGCTTACGGCCAGCTCATATGGCCACTCCACTGAAAAAAAAAAAGTCTCCTTTTCAACTTACCTTCTTCAGCAAAGATGCCTCATCGAATTTTCCTTCAAACATTTTGATTGGATATTATTAAGTGTATATGTATAGTTTGTTTACTTAGTAATAATAGAAGAACAAGCAAAAAGACAAAACCAACAGTGTTGATATATTCCAAAGAGTTGGTGGAATAATACTCTCTTGCTGGGTGCCATGCGCACCAAGCAGAGAGTGACGCGTTGTATGGAACGCGTTGCCATGTACAAAGGTGCCGGGTAATAGTTGCAGCGGTAAGTCCAAGCGCCTCCCGCGTCATTGGCCGTGGGCCGTGGGAGATGCCTCCAATCTGCTAAGATTTGTTAATAGGAACATTTGAAGCTTCAAAAGAACTTGATAATTATAAGCTAAGGGAAACTGCTATAATTGTATGTGTTTAGAATATTGTATAATAATATCATTGTTTTTTTTTTGGTTTTGCATGGATTAGTATTGTGAACATTCATCGATTGGTTATAGAGATTGATCAATTTTCTTTTTCCACAAAGAGAGAAAAATGGATGAATTATGCCGAAACTGATAATCTCCATAAACACCACAGAAACCACCAAAAGTAAATCGCCCCATAAAAATTTCTTCTTTACATAAGAGCCAATATCTATATGAAAATCTTGGAGCATTCATCCCCAAGTATTATTATTATTATTTTGCAATTTTATCACTTCTATCGTTATGACATTATCTATATCCATTTATGCTATAAAGGGACAGACGTCTGGCTCCTTTAACTGCCACCTGCCTTCTCTCACCTCTGTGCTCTCCCTTCCCATTTACCTGCCCTCTGTGACCATACCATTTAGCCGTGCAATCTGGACGTGCCATCTGGACGTGCCATCTCCTCTCCTCCATGGAGCTCTCCCATTCCCTACTCTACCTACCTTGCTCTTCGCACATTCACAGATAAGGCTAATGGCTGGGGGAGAAAGAGTGCAGGCCGGAATAGGAAGATGGGAAGGCATCTTGAGGCCATCTGACGGAAATGCACCTTTGAGCAGGAGAGAGAGAGAGAGAGAGAGAGAGAAACAGAGAAACAGAGAGAGACAGAGAGAGAGAATACTCATTCGTATACGGTTGACTATTCTTGAGCAAGAGACCACTAGAAAACCAAAACGCACAAGAATTGTAATTGTTTGATATTATAGTTTATTGTACATTATATACATATATATATCCATATATTTGTTATCGTTTTTTTCGGATTGTCCTGTCACCACTGTTTCACCCCCCACCACTCCATTATTATTTTTTGCTCCTTTTTGTAATTTTTCCCTTCTCTTACCACAACAATGGATATCAAACATCTTGTGGAATTCAAGGATGCTCTAAATAATGAGTCTGCTGTGATAGAGAAGAGCTTAGAGGATCACAATAATATCTTTACAAATGCTGCATACACTTCTCATTCTAACAGAGGCAATAAGCTCTTTCTCAGCAGGAGAGGGCTCGATATAACCAAGCTCAGCGCACACTCAGAACAGTTATCTGTGGATACTGTGGAGTATGGCAATTTCGAGAAGTTGGTTATCAGGAATAAGCGCAGAAAGGTGGGTAATCTGCTGAAGAAAACAGCTAACAATGGGGAGAAGAAATCAGCCAAGGCTGTTGCTGTTACAACTGCTACAGCTGCTGAACTTAAAGAGGAAGAGGATGAGGCCTTTGCGTCTGACTCTGAGGACCCATTGTTATCCATAGACTTAGCAGAGATTCTCGGCCCAATTCGTGACCCTTCAGATATTGTGACTCGCAACTCTTTGAATGTGGTGATGAGCCCACATACCCTTCAAGGCAGCCATTTAGCCAAGCTCGCATCCGAAACTATAGACCTAATCGAGAGAGAACAGGACAATGTGATACAACTATCCAAACTAATGAATGTTTTCCTTGGTGATGACTATGAGAATTATCTTCCTGAAAACTTGAAACTACCAGATTACGACCACCATCTCTCCTTTGATGATATAGATAAGGAGCTGGAGAAGGAGAACATCAAGCCCAAGACACAACAGGTTACAACACCCAGTGCTGTAACCCCCACAGAAGAAACCAATGGTGGTGTTATTACATCTATAGAAAACATCGACGGTCAGCCAGATAAAACAATTACCGAAACATCTGACGTGAAGTCTGAAAATACAGGGGAAAATGGAGAAGCAAAATTAAAAGATTTCGAAGATAGGAGAATAACACGCAGACAAATGTCGTTGGTGAATCCGTCGAATGAGGCGGAAGAAGTTGAAGTTGAGGACGATGAGACGGGTGTGGATCCATTTTTCAGATTGCCCAAATTTGTCAAGGACGTGAATTTTGGGCTCTCTGATCCCAACGATGCGGAAGAGACCAGACAGCTGATCCAGATAGCGCTGCAGAGGAACGAGGAGTTCATTCGCTGCTTGAGTGGTATACGAATGGGATTTGTCAGAGCAG
Source organism: Kuraishia hungarica (assembly GCA_030567555.1). Lineage (NCBI taxonomy): Eukaryota > Fungi > Ascomycota > Pichiomycetes > Pichiales > Pichiaceae > Kuraishia > Kuraishia hungarica. The sequence goes on from JAJLSL010000001.1 coordinate 400,493, forward strand.
ACAGAATGAAGACTAATATATACAAGTGGTGTAAAGAGATGAGCGGTGACTACACCGTTGAAGGTGTAGATGGCAATGTCACTGCTACTTCCACAGCCAATGGGACCGGTAGTGGTTCCTCTGGCATTACTGCTGTAAGCACGGCAGGGAATGGTTATGACGAAGAAGGTTCATAGGTGTTGACCGTTTGGGGGGCATATAGAAAGAGTCATGTATCTTTATTTTTCAATGATTTTCACGCAAGAAAACTCAATTCTGTACAGGATTGTCAATAACTTATGTCTTGGTTTGATATTACTCACTATATACAAATAACTATCTGTACCCACTTGTAGTGGTATTGAGCACCTCAACCATATTGGCATTAGGTTGAGCAGTCTCTCCAGTAGCAAATGGCACCACACAGGAACCCACTACGCCCTCAAATAACCCATATATAACCTGTTTAAGATCATCACCAGTCTGCTTGAAATCAGGGTATGAGTTCACTTCCAAGATATCACAGTGGAGATCCTCATCAACAAGGAAATCAATTCCATAGATTTCAAAGGCATTAGGTAAGGGCTGGAAGTTGAATCTATCGACACTTACAGCAGCTTTGAATAAGTCGCCAACTATCTCCTTAATGGATGAGAAAATGTGCTCCTTATCCTGCAATGAGATAACAGATTGCCAGAATTCCACCACGTTGGCTGTGCTGGGATCAATCACACCGTTATCATCGCGCACCACATTTTCTTGGAGACATGTATTGGTGAGATGACCGGCCATATCGATAATGCCATCCTCATCTTTCTCCATATCAACACTTCTTTTATAGGCACCATCTGAGAAAAGCATTAACATATGCCTGTATACAAACACTTGAAGAGAACCATTGGCGATCACATATGTTCTAATATGGAACTTTCTATTACCGTACTCATTCAATAAGAGTGGTTGATCACGGTACTCCTGTGCTATGAAGTGTCTGAGCTGAGATGTAATGACACCGTTTTTATTACTCTCCTCGTTAGCATCATCGCCATCACCACCATTACCCCCTAATGGCTTATTATAGTCGGCTCTTTCCTCCTCCTCCTCTTCATCTTCCTCCTCTTCCTCAAACGAATTGAACACCTCTTGCAGCTCATCAACTGTCTGAAACAGTCTAATGCCTTGTCCCTTATCACTCATAGATGGCTTAAGGATCCAAGTCCTTCTCTCCGAAGGGCCCAAACTCTCATTCTCTTCAAGCTCGTCTCTCAACTCATAACAGTCATCCAAAGCATCATCCAAGAATTCTGCATAGTCAAGCTCAAATTGATATGTCTGAGGGAAACTCTCCACCAGAATGCTCTCTGGATTCTTGGAAGTGTAACGATGGATAGTATGGGCAAGGTAGTGCTTTCTGATGAGTGCCTTTCTATACACATATGAACAGGCCAAGTAGTTATCATCACCCATCAACTTATCAAAGTCCAGTTCTTCATATTCTCCATAATGGAACACCTTGCTGATAAGGTCTCCTTTCTCTTCCAAGGAGAGCTGCCCAACTGACAAACTGGATAAGGAATCGTACAATTTGTATGCTTGCCCTGAAAGAGACTTTTCCAAACCCTCTACAATCGCTGGGTATATGTAAGCAGTAATGGGGATGGTTAAAACCACAGATAGAGTGTTGGTCTCTTTGAGTTGCTGTTGCTGTTGCTGTCGCTGTTGCTGTTTCTGGAGGGTTTCCTCCTTGCCCATTACCGGACTACTAAATACGGGTATTAATATCTATCCTTATTATATGAATTGAGCAGCGTAGAAAAACAGAACAAAAGAAAAAACTCCCTTACAAATAAATGTAGAAAAAGATTCTCGTTCGGCATTCAAGTAGCGCAATGAAATAATAGTGAACGAAAACAAACAAATATAGCATCACCAATAACAACCATTTCACCTTTTTGGATTTTCAACCAAATTGCTACCTGTAACCGTGATCAACACATATACAGTACCAACGGCTTTGAGACTCTATCTTATATGTCAAGTCATTTTCAATCTTGTTGTAAGCCGGAACTTCAGTTACCTCCAACGATCATGGAAAAGAGTAACAATAAGAGTAGCAATTTGAAAACAAACAAACAAACAAACAAACAAACAAACAATTGTAAAATATCTAATCTCACCTACTCTGTAATATTGATTTCTGTACCGATGTTGAGGTTATCAACACCTTTGAATACCGCTTTTAAGGCAGTGACACTAAAAATAGGGGTTAGTAATTGCGTGAAATTTTCTGGTGCAAGATAAAATAGACTCACCTTATATTACCGTCACTGATAACTCTACCATCGTTTAAACCTGTACTTGCAAGGACATCCTTATGAACGGTTTCAAAGTCAGGGTCCCATCTGAACTGGATCTTTCGGTTGATCGACACATCAATGATATCGGTATGCCTTGCCTGAGTTTCAGGGGCATCTTCTTTGAATCCCGATCTGGAAGGCAAATGGGCAGGGGTGAAGATAGAGCCCCATGTGTTGTCCAAGATAGGAGCCATAATGATCTTGGTGGTGCCTATATCGAGAGAAGGAATCAAGGGCACATTAATGGTGTACAGATCGACATTGTTGTCCCATAGGGAGAGGAGCTTGTTGATCAACAGCACTGATATCTTGGATGCTTTGGAGAGTATCACCTCATCGATTTCCTTTGTCTCAAATGCATACGAGAGGCCAATGGCCTTTTTCCCAGTGAGTGAACCTTCCATAGCTGCACCAATGGTACCACTAGACATGATGTACAGAGCGGTGGAGTTCCTTCCGAAGTTCGGGCCGGAGATCACCAAATCAATTGGCGGTTTCTCATCCTTATAGATATGATGGATGCCAATATCAGTACAACTGGCTGGTGTGCCATCGATCAAGCACCACTCCTGGAGGGTGGGATCGCTACGGTGCTGCTCATTAGGCTGCGCAAATGGACCAATGCACGAGTTGTTGAGTGGCTCATCAATCTTACCGTATATGAAAGAAGCAGTCAAATCCTTGCCTGCAAAATGAGCCTTACCAATCCATGATCTCTGCTGGGAGGGAACCACAATAGACAGGTCCCAGTCAGTGTATTTGCTCACTGCCTCGGCAAAGAACTTGACGTAGGGTGACGAGAGGTCATTTGGTGGACCGTCATCATTGGTGAGCTAGGGTGGTTGTTAGTAAGGGAGGTGGGATGAAGAAGTAAAGAATAATACTTCGGCAGTCATCTTGTATAATAGCCCTTGATTTCTTCGAGGAGGAATATTTGTATCAATAAAACAAAGAGCATCCGTCCCCTTTCTGCATCTGTACCCTTTTACACAAAATCTCCACCACGGGTATCCACCACCGGTCTCCACCATTGGTCTCCACCACGGGTTTCATTCTGTATCACCGTTCTGTGTCACTACTTACCAGTACGTGCATTGTTGTCTATAATTTAGTCGATCGACAAGGGCAAAACAGTCTATATTTCCATAACCCTATTCATATACTTTTATCCTCATAGCGTAACTATATATATATATATATCTCAAGGGCCGGAAGACTCTGTCAAAGCCGCAGTTGCACGTTGCACGCTGCAGGATATTCCGTGCGATGAGCACTGCGGGAAGCTCGCGAACAGTAGCCTATTAGGGCGGGAGATGAGCTATAAAGTGCGTGCCAAAGGCCGTTTTGGGGAAGGATATTCCGTGTGGAGGTAGGGAGAGGCATGGAGGGGAAGATGTGGAGCTGTTGTTTAGTATTCTTGAGTGGAGGAGGTTACATGGATTTGAGGGATTATCATATCGTGTGAGTGATTTCACGTTGTGAGGCAGAATTGGGCCCTAAGTGGATTCTAGATGTTTTTTAAGTTCCAGATCAGTTGTCTCGGTTCTAAGTGTATATGGCATAGATCTCCATCAAGGTGACTCAAGGAAGATTTGAACTCTAGGGACTGAATTTAACTACACAATCTACATTGCTAAGTGACATAGTTTAATATCGTTAACTTTTTGTATTAAGCAAGCATCGTAAAATCTTGCGTCATGTATACTTATGCTTTATCATAGAGGGAAGGAATCGTCATCCTTAGATGACCATCACACTCTAGTCTAATGATCCATGAGCAGTTATTCACCAGAGCAGTGGTGATGGGCTGTATCTATGCCTTTTTCCTTGATGTCCAAACAACCTGCCCCAAACCAAACCATTCATATGTTCTATAGAACCGATAACTTAGAAGACTCTCTCCTTTGGAAGAATGTCAACCAAGAGATTGTCAATAGTGAAGTTGTTCAAGTTGCTCTTGACCTTGTAAGCCTCAAGCATCTCAAAGTACTTGTCAAACAAGAAACTGGAATCCAATGGACCACCCTTAGCCTCTGGGTGGAACTGGGTGGAGAAAATTGGTCTGGTCCTGTGGATCATTCCCTCGTTGGACTGGTCGTTGAGGTTGATGAAGTACTCCTTAAAATCAGGGTGCAAGGTGGTTGCATCAACAGCGTAACCGTGGTTCTGAGATGTGATGTGGCATTTACCTGTGGTGAGGTCAAGGGCTGGGATATTGTGGGCACGGTTACCGTACTTGAGCTTAATGGTCTTAGCTCCGCTGGCAAGGGCAAGAAGCTGGTGGCCAAGACAGATACCGAAAATTGGGAGGTCCTTGTTGTTCTCCATGGTCTCCTTCAAATTCTGAACGGTGGAGGCACAGTGGGTTGGATCACCTGGACCGTTGGAAATGAACACACCATCAAACTTGTCGGCAACATTCTGCACTGGATAGTTGTATGGGAGCACGGTGACAGAGGAGCCTCTGGACACGAGAGATCTCAGAATGTTCTCCTTCACACCACAGTCCAATACAGCAACGTGGTACTTGGCATTCACAGCAGGGATATGGAAAGGGGCCTTGGTGGTCACCTTGTGCACGAGGTTCACGGAACCAGGGTCCTCAAATGCAGCATCTTCATCGGCATCATAAGTCTCACCGATAGAAAGTCTGGCAAGACTGGAACCTTGCTCACGGAGATAGGTGACCAGTGATCTGGTATCAACACCAGTAATAGCAGCAACACCTTCACGCTTACACCACTGAGAAAGACTCTCTACAGCGGTCCAGTGAGAGTACTGCATAGCCACGTCGGAAACAACTATACCAATACATTGGATATGCGGGGACTCAAAGTACTTGAGTAAGTTGTATTCGTCACGCGCCACGCTGCTGGGGACACCATAGTTTCCAATCAATGGCTGGGTAAACACAATGATCTGTCCTCTGTAGGATGGGTCAGTCATGGACTCTGGATATCCCACCAAAGAGGTGGTGAAGACAGCCTCTCCACTGATGTTCTTATCAGCTCCGAACGAGTAACCGCTATATACAGGACCATCTCTTATGGTCAAAGTGGCTCTGTCCATCTGACGAGTTGCACTGGAAGAGATTCTTGTTGAAGAGAACAGCCTTGCGGACTGCACTCTTCCCGACAGGAACACATTGGTTCTGAGAGTCGGAAATAGTTGGGACTTATTAGACAGGAGGAATCTGAAACTCATGGTGAAGTGCTCCAAATGTGATCGGATATATAATCGTCACGGGTCTGATTCATAAATGACAAGATCAAAGGGAAAGAAAAAGAGACCTTTAAAAGTTTTTTTCAAAGCAATCAAAAACCAAAACCTTTCTTCCTGGCAAAAAAAACCCTAGACGACATCAACGCTTCCACTACGTGAAGACGCACGCTCGATGATGTTATACACCCTAAGGCCTGCCTAACCGCTATCTGTGCAGCGATGACTCCTTCCTACTACTAAAAAATGAAAAATTTCAGGCAGGGTAATATGGGGCATGGTCTTGCGTGATCCACCATTGATAGGGTCATTTCTGGGGAAATTTATTAGGCGATCTACTAAAAGAAGATAATTTACATGTTAATATGACTTTCAAGGTTCTAGGTGTTTGTTTATATTTTTGTTTGTGCTGTTTTCAACCCCTTTTGATGGGGAGTTCTTACTTCTGTGCTGTATGGTAGCTACTGATAGAGAAGGCTCACACCGCGCAAAACCAGAGGGCATCCGAATTCGGTAATCGCAGCTTCTTGAGTGACAGAGACAGAGAAGAGAAATACTCTGTTAAATGCACGATATGTTACCCTACTCGCTATGAGTAATAGTGGGAACGATTCAGGCGTAATTTTAAAAACGGGTGTTGCACTTACGACTCACAAAATTTTTCACTTTCTGGGTTAGTGCACGTAACTTTCCCTCCTTCCTTAGAACCTCAGCGTCTCTCAAACCTCTTTTCTCTCACCGTCTTTGTACTATTTCTTTTCAGCACTATATTTTCGTTTTAAGAAGCGTTTTAAAATTCTTTTCCTTGTATTAACTATACTAACAGTTTATAGGCAAAATGTCTCACAGAAAGTACGAAGCCCCACGTCACGGTTCCCTTGGTTTCCTCCCAAGAAAGAGAGCTGTCAAGCAGAGAGGTAGATGTAAGTCCTTCCCAAAGGATGTCAAGTCTAAGCCAGTTGCTTTGACCGCTTTCCTCGGTTACAAGGCTGGTATGTCCACCATTGTCCGTGACCTTGACCGTCCAGGTTCCAAGATGCACAAGCGTGAGGTTGTCGAGGCTATTTCTGTCGTTGATACCCCACCAGTTGTTATCGTTGGTGTTGTTGGTTACGTTGAGACTCCAAGAGGTCTCAGATCCCTTACCACCGTCTGGGCTGAGCACCTTTCTGACGAGATCAGACGTAGATTCTACAAGAACTGGTACAAGTCTAAGAAGAAGGCTTTCACCAAGTACTCTGCCAAGTACGCTGAGGGTTCCAAGGATGTTGAGCGTGAGCTTGCCAGAATCCAGAAGTACGCTACCGTCGTCAGAGTTCTTGTCCACACCCAGATCAGAAAGACCCCTCTTACCCAGAAGAAGGCTCACCTTGCTGAGATCCAGATCAACGGTGGTTCTATCGCTGACAAGGTCCAGTGGGCTAGAGAGCACTTTGAGAAGACTGTCTCTGTTGACTCTGTCTTTGAGCAGTCCGAGATGATCGATGTCATTGCTGTCACCAAGGGTCACGGTTTCGAGGGTGTTACCCACAGATGGGGTACCAAGAAGCTTCCAAGAAAGACCCACAGAGGTCTCCGTAAGGTTGCTTGTATTGGTGCTTGGCATCCAGCCCACGTCCAGTGGACTGTTGCCCGTGCTGGTCAGCGTGGTTACCACCACAGAACCTCCATCAACCACAAGGTTTACCGTGTTGGTAAGGCTGATGATGAGTCCAGTGGTGCCACTGAGTTTGACCGTACCAAGAAGACTATCACCCCTCTCGGTGGTTTCGTCAGATACGGTGAGGTCAAGAACGACTTTGTCGTTGTTAAGGGTTCCATCCCAGGTCCAGTCAAGAGAGTTGTCACTCTTAGAAAATCTCTTTACACTGACACCTCCAGAAGAGCCCTTGAGCAGGTTCAGCTTAAGTGGATCGACACTGCCTCCAAGTTCGGTAAGGGTAGATTCCAGACCCCAGCTGAGAAGCACGCTTTCATGGGTACTCTCAAGAAGGACCTCGAGAACTAAGCCCATTCACTTGCTGGCTCGCTTGTTTGAGAATGTCCTGGTTGTATAACCTGTATAACCTGTGTGTATATGAGCGCTTTGTTTAATTGCATGCATGTGTTATTTTCACAACAACCCGAGACGGCTGGAGATTAGTTTAAGAAATTGCCAATAAAAAAGTTCGGTGTGGCATTATTGTGATGTATTTAGTCTACTATCAATGAATTCATATCCTTTTTTAAAACCATATAATGAGGAAATGTAGATTATTTTACTACTAAAGCCTACTGATAATTCGTGGTAAAGGACTTACGTTTGCCTTTACATTTACCTTCCAAGCCTTGATCATCTGATCATGGCTAGCTGTCAATCTGATTTGGCATGTCCTACAAGTGATTCCCCATTGTGCTAGCTGTTTCTAACGCTACATACGCATTGAGTTATGCTGAACATGATCATACTGCTTATAGTTAAATAGTATGCCTACAGCATGCCTAGAGAACGTCAACTATCCACCACCCACTATCACTGCAATGTCAACCTCCACATGGTATACGATCAATCAACTACATTTGCAATGACGTAACCATTCAAGTCAGTGACACTAGTCAACCCGTCGTAGTCATTGTCCATGATCACCATACCATGATAACAATACCGTGATGTCCCTACCCTCAGTAGTGCACACAGTCTTACAGCCTTACAACCTCAGGTCCTAGGCCCTAGGCCCTATGCTTTGGGCCTTAGGCCTTGCAGTCTCGCAGTGCTCAGCCCTGATAGCACCGTAATGCATTACAGCCTTACTCTTTACAGCCTTACTCTTTGCAGCCTTACTCCTTACAGCTTTACGCATTAAGGTCTATTGCTCTGGCCCCTTCTGCTATCTGCACATTTCATCACGTGTCAATTTTGCCACTAAGGGAAATTGAGGCAAACCCACAAAAGCAACGAAAAATTTACACCGACACGAGAATTCGCAGCGGGTAGTGGGCGGTTTCTTTTTTCCCGTTGGAAAAAATGTACAAAGAGAAATTCTATCTGCTGGCGATGCGTTATATACGGTAATACTTGTACTCTTCTTCCTTTTAATCAGAACAAAGTGGATAGATTGTATTTATTATATATATCAATACATTCTTTTTTCTTTTCCCTTGTTGAATATTTTTATCTTTTATATCTTTTATCCTATATATAACGGATAATTGTTTTGAAGCATAAAAGGAAAGAAGTAACAGTAATAATAATGTCTGATCTTCCTGCTCAGTTAAACGGCATGAGCCTTAATGGCGGTGATGCCCCAGCCAATGGCGGTAACAGCTCTTATGTTCCACCACACAGAGCCCGTACCGGTCCTTCGTCGAATGCTTCCTTCAACAACGATGGTGGGTACAACTCTTATGATTCTGGCTACAAAGGCAACGGTTACCAGAGAGGTGGCCGTGGTGGAAGCCGCGGTGGAAGCCGTGGTGGATACGGTGGTTATAACAACAACAACAGCAGAGGCGGCTACGGAGGCAGCAGAGGCGGCTTCAACGGTGGTAGCAGAGGTTACGGCCCACGCCCAGGTGAAGGTAAGTTCGTGGACGGTGTTCACATTCCAGGCCCACGCGACGAGAAACTCGAACTCGAGCTTTTTGGTAAGGCGGACGACCCCCAGTTCCAATCCAGTGGTATCAACTTTGACAACTACGACGATATCCCAGTTGAGGCTTCCGGTGAGGATGTCCCAGAGGCCATTACCTCTTTCCAGAGCCCACCTCTTGAGGAGCTCCTTGTCGAGAACATCACCCTCTCTCGTTTCACAAAGCCAACTCCTGTGCAGAAGTACTCTGTGCCTATTGTGATCAACGGCAGAGATCTTATGGCCTGTGCCCAGACCGGTTCCGGTAAGACCGGTGGTTTCCTCTTCCCAGTTTTGTCCCAGTCTTTCCAGAGTGGTCCATCTCCTGCCCCAGAGGACGGTGCCAACGTGTTCTCCCGTCGCCGTGCCTGCCCAACAGCTCTTATCCTTGCCCCAACTAGAGAGCTTGTTTCCCAGATTTACGAGGAGGCCAGGAAGTTCTCCTACAGATCTTGGATGAAGCCCTGTGTCGCCTACGGTGGTGCTGATATCTCCCAGCAGATCAGAACCCTCGAGAGAGGTTGTGACCTGCTCGTTGCCACCCCAGGTCGTCTTAACGATCTCCTCGAGAGAGGTAAGATCTCCCTTGCCAACATCAAGTTCCTTGTCCTTGACGAGGCCGACAGAATGTTGGATATGGGTTTCGAGCCACAAATCAGAAACATCGTCCAGGGCTGTGACATGCCCGATGTCCACAACAGACAGACTCTCATGTTCTCTGCCACCTTCCCAAGAGACATCCAGATTCTTGCCAAGGATTTCTTGAAGAACTACATCTTCTTGTCCGTTGGTCGTGTTGGTTCCACTTCCGAGAACATTACCCAGCGTGTCATTTACGTTGAGGATGACGAGAAGAAGTCTGTCCTTCTCGACATCTTGTCCAGCAACGAGGAGACCCTCACTTCTGGTCTTACCTTGATCTTTGTTGAGACTAAGAGAATGGCCGACATGTTGTCTGACTTTTTGATCAACCAGAACTTCCCAGCTACCTCCATTCACGGTGACCGTTCCCAGGGTGAGAGAGAGCGCGCTCTTGAGATGTTCAGAAGTGGCCGCACTCCAATCCTCGTTGCCACTGCCGTTGCTGCTAGAGGTCTCGATATTCCTAACGTGACCCACGTTATCAACTACGACCTTCCAACCGACATTGACGACTACGTCCACCGTATTGGTCGTACCGGTAGAGCTGGTAACACCGGTGTTGCTACTGCCTTTATCAACCGTGGTAACAAGGGTGTCATCAGAGATTTGATCGATATCCTTGCTGAGGCTAACCAGGAGGTTCCAGACTTCCTCAACACCATTGCCAGAGAGACCTCCGGTGGTGGTATGAGAGGTAGAGGTGGTTCCAGAGGCAGAGCCAGTGGTGGTAACAGAGATTTCAGAAGAACCAACAACTACGGCTCGGCTGCCCCATCCGGTGGTGCTGGCGGTTACGGTGGTTCTTCCTTTGGCGGTTACGGCAATGGAAATGGAAATGGAAATGGCAACGGCCAGTCCAGAAACACCGGTTACGCTGCAACCTCCTCTTACCAGTCTTCTTCCTACGGTAACCCATCTTCTTCCTCCTCCCCATGGTGGTAAGCGGCTGGTGCAATGCAAAGGAAGAGCTCGTCAGTGTTTGACAGTTTGAGAGATGATATTGCTTTAACAATTTGCTAACTCTCTCTTTCTCCTCATTGTGTCAAAAAAATCAAACGGATCACCCAATGGTGGTCTGATACTTTTTGTTGTTGTTAATTGTTATTTTTTAAGTGTTTCTTTTATCGGAAACCAGAAGGAATAGGAAAGAAAAAAAGATTTACAGATAGAATGGCGTTGAGCGGTGAACAAACAAACAATTGTTGTATCACGTGCGTTTCAATGTTGCCATTTATTTTTGGTGGTTGCTGTTGTATTATATAATATGAGGGAAAAGGAAGCTTCCCTTGCTTTACAAGACAACGGCAGGATCACTGTTGTATATGTGTTTGGCCTGTTTACAATCACAGGCCCACATGTTGGTTATAGCCCAACCGGTTCGCTCTGTGTTGGGTATCACATATATTCTTCTCGCTTGCTATTTTTCATAATTGTGTTTTTTTTTGTTTTTTGTTAGATTTGTCTCTGGGTTCTCTCTCGTTCAGGTTTCAGTTTGCCATTTATAGATTTCTTGCATTTGCATATGACTGGCTTCAGTTTGTCAGCGTTTTGTTCCAGCAGGAGCATTGGAAAATTGGGATATATTAGAGGAGAGAAAAAAGAGAGAAATACAGAAGAGAGAAAAGAAAACGAATGCTTGGCTCAATTATTCTATCAATTGTTTTTTTTCGAGCCTGCAGTCGTTGCAGTTATTGTTCTCATGATTTTTTCCTGTTTTGCTGTGGTTTTTCTTTGGCGTTATGGAAAATAGAGAAGATAAAATGATGTATAGTTTTTTCTTTTTTTGTCTTGTCCTTCAGAACTGGTTTCTAGCTTTATATATACATATATATATATAAATATTTCAAATATATTTTTTGTCATTATATTATTAGTGTATTAGTGTATTAGTGTAGTATATTACCTTACCATGAGAGTGGAGAATTGTTACAGCTTATGCACTCCGTGCTATACCTCCCCTATTTATACCCTGACCCAGATATTCCACCCCACAAGCACATATCTAGTTGTAAAGAAGAGAGAGTCTCCGATGAAACCCATAATGGAGACATAGATGATGAAATGGTTGTACTCCTCCAGTGTCTCCCCTCCAATAATAACACCACCAAGGAAGATACCAACAAGTGAAATAGCACCCGTTACAAGGTACATGGTTGCATACCTTTTGCCGAAGTCCCTTGTTGGGGAGATAACACCGACACAAACCGGAGAGAGGCTGAACACAGCACATGAGAATAGACCGTACAAGGCCGCGTAGAGGAACAGGGCCGCCCTGATATGGCCCAGTCCCAACCACAAAACGAGATTGGTCAAAGTAACACAGAAGATCATCACTGTTGAAACGTTGTAGGGACCAAACTTATCGGCCAAGACACCCGTCAAGTACCTACCCAGCACTCCCATTGCGTTCACCACACCCAACATGGCCAGGGCAGTGGAGGTGCTGGCGCCCTGCTTGATTGCATAGGAGGCAAAGTAGATTAAGGTACTCATCAGGGAGAGCTCGCTGAAAGAAGTTGCCAAGACAGAACATGTATACTTTATGTCCGTGAACGCCTTAAAATCCACAATGTTCTTCAAATAGTTTGCTGTGTGCTTTGCGTATGAAACTGGCAGTGCGGACTTGACAACGTATGAACCGCTTTCTGCACAGGCAATAGAGGAAGTTCTCATTCTGCCAGCTTCGCTAGGGGAGGCATGACGTGGACCGCTGATTCTTTCTTTGATCAAGCAGAAGGAGACGATCAGACATGCTAGACAGATCATTGACAGAATACGTAAAGTCCATGGGAATCCAACCCTTGTATACAACGCTGACAGGAGAAATGGAAAGACAATTCCTCCAAGAGAACCTCCCAATGTAGCTAAACCAGTTGCCCTGGCTCGTTTGTGATTAAACCAATGAGCGATGACTCCCATAAGTGGTGTCATGCAAATTGCACAACCAAGTCCTGTACACACTCCAAATGCGAACAAGAATTGAATAAAAGTTTTGCAACTTGCTGTGAGTAAAAGCCCTCCACACATCATAACTATGCCTATGCTGAGAGGAATCTTGACCCCAAATTCATCAAATAGGACCCCAGAGAAGATGCCACCCATGTAGGACAGAGCAGTGAAGATGGAAAAGATCCAGGCGGTGGTGGAGCTGCTCTCGTTTGCAAGCTGATGCATTGTGATGTATGCCTGAATGGCTCCGATAGAGTTTACAAGACCGAAATCGGCGAAAAACCCAAAGAAGGAGCCAAGGATCACAAGCCAGGCTGCGGTACCACCATCTGGATACTCAATCTCATCATCCTCATCAGAGATCGCAGAGCCTACCACTGTCATCTCAATGTTGTTGTTGTTACAAGTGCATTCAGCTGCTGTGGTATCCCATTGGGAGGTACCCAGACCGTCGTCTCTGTTGAGATCTGAGCTGAAGTTTGCCTGGCTGAGAATAGAGCCTGCCCTTGCACGAGAGATCCTGCTGGCTCTAGAAAGAGAACGCAATGATCTGGTCCTGGAAATTGTATCTGATGGAAGTTCTTCCAGGACGTAGAGGTCATTCTCCCTTGGATCATCCTCCACAAGACCGATAACGGCGAAGTCATTCGAGGACACAGGAGAAGTCTCCTCCTCAAATATGGCTGCAGCAGAGTTAGTGAAGGGAGGTGCCCTCAAGTCCACAGTCACTGTCCCTGAGACAGTGCCCATTCCAGAAAGACGGCCGCTACCCGATCTCTTGAGCACATCAATTGCGCTGTTGCATTGGTAGTCAGCGGCGACAAGCTCATTAGTAGTTTCCAGAGCAACCCCATCCTCTTTCTTGTCTATATCATCTTTTCCGTAGCTATCAGCGACATTGTGAGCGTCAAAATTACTGGCGTAAGATTGGTGAGAGTTACCTTCGTAGCTGTGGTCCATGCTATGATTAATTGTTGTTTGTGGTTGTCTTACGTTATGCTGAAGCTGAGACAAAAAAAATAAGCTTCAATTGAAACCCCACCTTCCCCATGTCTCTATAAATCAACTCTTGTAGAAAAAAACACAACGCAGGGCTGACAAATTTGCACAGTGAGGTGAAGACTCAACCGTTGAAAAACCTAATTGCGGTGCTGAAGCACGCGGAAGCCATCTCCACTGCATGAAGGCGCGCAATGTTTTGCGATCGTGCATGAGGTGTGCTTCCAGCCGTTGGGGGGTTGGCAATATAAGCGACCTAATCGGCATTTGTATCCGTTTGTGGGACATAATGGATGCTCTCGCCCATGCGCAATGGCCCCAGCGCCAGGGACCACGCACCAGGATTCGGCCGAACGGTGTGGAACACCACCACGAGCAGGAATACCACTGTGGAGGGGGCTGATTCATAGGAAGAAAAGGTGGAGTGGTTAATTAATTACTTGTAGGATGTATAATGGTGTAACATGACTAGTTATCTAATCACTCTTACGGTAATTTCGGATATTAGAAGTGGTCAAAAAAAATACATGTATTAATAATCAATTTTTGAGTTATTCTATCTATCAGCAGTAGGAATGCAGGTTAGTAAAGTGAGCCACAACAAAATCCGTCTCCTTCTCTGCAAAGATAAGAGAAAGATAAAATAGAGGAATCAACGGCAAACAAAATAGGTGATAAGATAAGATAGAAGTCTTCGATCCCGTTGTTAGGGTTGTATCAGTCTGACATGCAAATCGTTTTTTTCTAACGGTCATTGTTAACTCCCGAGAAAATGGTAAACTATCATCAACTAAACGAAGAGGTTAAATAGATAAAAGTGAGAATATCTAAATGAAAACAAGGATATAAATAATAATAACAACGTATATTGGGTAAACTTACTATATCGTAAATGTTAGTACTCCATCTGAAGAGAGAGCCAGAAAAAACCTGTCTTTCTTTGAGACCCCTTGCTCTACTCTATCAGACACCTATCCCTCATATCTTCCCATCTAGCTTGTCATGGCTTTTTCGTTTTCAGGTGCACGGCTTGTCACAGCCGAAATTTCATCAAACACCCAGTTAACATACTGGGGGACAGTTGACCGTCGTGAGTGTGCAAATCATCATTTACTAAGCTGACAATGGGAAGGACTGGAAGGAGCTTGCTGTCTTGTAGAGAGACCATAGAAGCCTCAAGAAGGTTCACTTACCTTTTTATAGGGTAACCATCACGAGCAGATTTGGCTGCTATGACAGTCGAAAAGCAAACAGACAGCTGTCTGTCAGCCTCACAACCGGCAAAGCAACATCAAAAGAAACACAACACAACATATAATAGAATGGAATCAACAATAAAGAAACAACAAACATGTAACCAGTCAATTTCCGTCAGACATAAAATTATCTCTTCACTAATCAGACATATGCTTGTCAATTTTTAATTTCATTTCATCCTCCGGAAAATAAACTGGAAACAAGAGCAATAAAAGGTGACCAGAAAGTAAAAACAATTAACCCAGAAATGGGAAACTGACCTGGAAATAGAATATTACTATGTGACAGTGTTAGAGGATGCTTCATACAGCGATATATGTAAGATACACTCTCCAAAACTCCAAAAACACTCTCTGCATATCCAGGAGGAACAACCACAGGAGAAAACAATGTTACTCCAAAATGGATTATTCAAACTTTTATACACTTTGTACTTTTCAGAAAGGCATGAATGGTTATAATAAAGATGTTGTCATCATCGTGAAACACGGATCTGACTCGTCATCTGGGTGATCATCTTCAAGTAAGGGTACAGAGAGTGAGAGGCTTGAGTGTATTTATTCATATGAAATTAACTTACCATTTAAGTAATAAACACCCCAGATATTCAAATACCTAGTTAGTCGAGGCGCGGGTTGTAATTCTCCCACGAATCGTATAACCAAGCATCCAAATATCCAAATATTCCGTTACAGCAGGGAATACCTCTATAATATCCAAAGCTGTTAGTATTATCCAACAGAGTTGATGTATCAACGAGAAAGTAAATATTTCATATCTCCAATTTAATCAGTCGCGGTGAGTTTCTGAGGCTCACCATGTAAAGCAGTGTCACTCATGAAAGTATTCAGTGCCCAGTGCTATGGATCCTCATGCAAATGGAGAACAAGGAGAGATAAAAATATCGTATCCAAGTATGAGTATTGCTGATATTTACCTAGATTCTTTGTTAGCATATGGATCATAATATATATATATATATATATATATATCATAATTCTCAACTCGCAACAAACCATCCAATTGGTTTTACTCTGTAATCAGTCGCGTAATGCAAAAACTTATCAACACTATGGGTTCTGCCAGTAATTCCAGCTTTGTTTTTGTTAAGTCATCATTAGAGTAACATTGGATGGTAGGAGAGAAAGAGAAAGAGAGTTTGAAATATCTTACATACCTTTTAAGGGAATTCTTCAATCCACAGATGGCGGTGATCTCTTCTTAACCTAGAAGACAAACAGAGACTATTGAGAAAGATAATGTTAGCAAAACATGCACACATATAAAGATACGCTTGAAAAGCGAAGTGCTCATATCAATGTACATTTCAACTTAGTTTTGACATCTGCCAGCCAGTGCTATAGACCTTGGAAAATATCAGCTCACATTTAATGGGAGGCCAAGATATATCCAAAGGTTGTTCTTCAGCAAGAAAAAGGTGATCATTCCGTAGTCACAAACTCTAGTTTGAAAATTTAAATTTGATTCATCAGCAGCAGCAGAGGCATTGGGGGCAAAGCAACAAGGTGTACATCGTGGTGGAATAAAGAGTGTATACATACCCTCTCTGTGTATACTCTTTCAAAAGAAGAGGGTAAAGTAGGAGGGCCGAACCCCACCATCATAATGGAGAAATAATATACACACACATATATAAATATAAATATCCATATATCTATATGAATATATCTATATATCTATGTATATATATCTGTACCAGAATATGGATATGACTATCAATATATGTGATTGTAAATCTTGTTCTATAATAATTCATACAACTGTGTTATAATATTCTTCGGCAATCATGTTAAATACCTACAGAGTATAGAAAATTTTTCGAGCCATGGGGGTGTTGGCGGGCGGAAGAGAGACGTGTACGAGCCAATAGCTGTCTGTCAGGCAAGCCCTAAGAATGCTGTTAGAAGGCCCTTGTAAGCCCTTGTAAGGCATCCGGGTAATGAAAAGGAGGTCTGGGGCTGCAGATGCTGCACACCGTACGGTGGAGACGTGGAGACTGAGTGGTGGAGACTGAGAGGTGGAGAGAGTATGAACAGAGATCATTACGGGAACGGCAAAGGCAGGCAGTAGGGCAGGCAGTATGATAGCTGGGACCATAGGCGGGACCGTAGACGGGACAGTAGGTGAGTATATGATGAGAGTTAAGCATATAGGCGAGGGCTGGGAATAATCACTATATTGAAGTAGGAGCTCGACACAGGATATCCAGAACCATGGCGGTAATCTTGACTACCGCTCTGAGATGACAATGAACTTTTGTATCACTTATCGATGTAAACTAAATATTAGTATGAGTATCCCATAGTGAATAATGGATCATCGTAGACTCTCATAGTATTCCACCTGCATGGCCAAGCGGCATAGTAATGCTACACGGAAAGCTATGCAGTAACACTACAAGGTAGTGCTTTTACTAACAAATATGGCATCGAGCGTGGTGATTGCAATAGTAAATAGAGGGAACCCTACTAGGCGAATTTGCTTCAGCAGGCTTATTTGTGTAGTAACCACAAATAGAAGGGGGATTGACAACAATATCCGTAGAGGACTGTTAACTGGAGGTTACCCAGTGGTAGATCATTCATTTTTTCATCTCTTGCTACCCACACACACCAAGCGCTAGAGAACCAGCTTCCTGCTTACCTATCACCATGAAACAATCAAAGGACACTCTTTTGTCCGACACTTCAGTGTCTGCTGACTCTGATCTGCCCACCATAGATGTTCCATTACCCAAGGCAAGCTCAATATCCAATATAATAGGTACATTCAGCATAGAAGAGCTGGTTGCAAAGGGCAGCGTGAGCACTGTTGGATCATCCTCGTCATCATCCTCGTATACACACCAAACAGGTGATCTGGAAGATGCCTTTGATAGCCAATTGACTTTGGCCGCTGGCGTTCAGAGGCTCACCTCCATACAGGGCGCAGCTTTCGACAAATTGGCTTACAGAGTGTTAAGAGACAACACCATTTTATCGTTGACCCCATTGGCTGTGAATACAACATTGCTCGAAACATCAACAGCACTATCAAAGCTGAGATTCCACATCCCTGATGGAGTCCGCCCACATTGCATTGCCATCTCTGAAGCCACCTCCAATAACAGCATAGTGATTGATCTTTTGACGGAAACGGATTATTTCATCACCATCTTGGTGAGACCAGGTGATTTCACCAACTCAAAGAGTATCACCACTAGAAGCACTAGGGAATGGCTCAAGTACTCGTCTCCATATGCTTTGGATATACGGCCTCCTCATCTGTTGAGGGCCATTACCCATAACAAACACATCGTTGCGTTGAGAGATGGAGGATTATTGGAGCTGTCACGTGAAACCCCTCTTTCAGATATATCAACCGCACTGTTTAACGACTCATCGTATTTTGAGTCTTTCAAGAATAAGTTCTTTGGTCATGACAACGTGGTTGTTGTTTCATCAAATGCCAAAATGGGAAGGGAGGAGAAAATATCCAGTAGAGCAGTGGTATCCCTTTGTACTCATGGAGATCTGCTTGTAACACTCAGCATTAACAAAAAGCTCTGCGTATGGTCCTTGTCTACCCGTGCTGTTCTGCTGGAGAAAGAACTCAACGATATCCTTCCAGAGATCTTGCACAAGACACCACTCCAGGCAGCCCCGATGGATCTCGTACAACTGATTCCATATGACCGTAACAACTTGTACATGTCTGTGATGTTGCCAACTGTGGATAGATTCTTCAAGATATTCCAACTAAGCACAAGTGGTACAGCAGCCAATGTTTCCGTTTCCATTTCCAATCTACCTGTCAACATTGAATTTCAACTCCAGGATCCAGAAGACACTTCTTCCATTGTATCCAATTGGTTGGTACAGTCATACAAATTGATAAGACACTCTCATAGTATAATCTCTCTTTATGTCTTGTGGAGGCTCAACACCTCGGGATGCATCCAGAAATGTGATATCAGCATTGCTACTGGTGAGTCTACATGGGCTCAGGTGGCTGACAACGATGATATCGAGCAGAGAATACTGACGAAGGAGACTGCTGTTATTTCCCGAACCATCAAATCGGAGGAAGAACTCTCCAACTACTATTTGTCGTTGCTCTTCAGCAAGGGGACTTACAACAGCTTAGTGTTGGAGACAGTTCTACCTTTATTTGAAGCCTACTATAATGGAGGCGGTGTAGGCACATCAGCAATGGAACAGGATTCCTCCTCTTCATCAAATGCATCTACGCCCTCTGTTCATACCATAATTGGATCTCATTCTCTCAAGTCACGTGTCCGTTCTTTGATTAAGAAGCATGTGATCTACGACCCTCAACTCCCACTCGACGCCTACATCGATGACCTAAGGACCCAATGGGCAAGACTAGATACATCGTGTCTGGAGCTCTCCAAGAGGTCACAGGAGGTGGTTGCCTTTGATGTAGATGAAGAGAGTGGGTTTTTGCTTATTGTGAAGGGTTTAGAGTATAGTGTTGTTAAGGCCGCTTCGCCCATTGAGGAGATTACACATAGCCAAGGAATAAACTTCCCGTCCCATTCAAAGGTCAATGACGCTAATATTAGACAGCTGGTGACGTTGGTAAATGAGTTCAAAGATGGTTTCTCAGGAGAGCTTGTCTATGATGTGGTGAGCAAAATACTTACCCAGACTGGCCACCAATCGGTTTCAACACAAATGTCGTACATATTTGAGTCTACTCTCTCTCCAATGGTGGATGAGACTACTCTGAATGCTCTTGTCACTCGTTTGGACGTTATTCCCAACGTCCTGGATGTGTTTAACTACTTGATAGGTTTGCCATTCAAGGTAAACGATGGTTTCAGGCTCATTTCGGATACCTCTTTTGGGCCGTTTGGTAAGAGCCTATTGGCTTCGTTGCTCAAGTCCGAGGTACTACAGCAGCGGGAGTTAGTAGAGTCCCTCCTGTTGGTGTTGCTTACTGTCGAAACTAACGATGAAATTGTTGCCCTCTATAAGAGGCTCTGCAAAGTGTATAGCACTCAAGAGCTTGTGTTGGACTCACTTTCTACTCCTTATGATGTTACCAATGTGGAATCTGCTGCCAGAGATAATAAGAATACGGTTGTTCTTTCTCCTTCTTCATCATTGTGGATGCAGATAGTACAAGAGCATTATAACGGGGGTGTGCTACTCAAGGGTGTGGCTAATATCTCTGATAACGTGTCGTCTATGATGTCATTCACGTCTTCTGATACATTTATCTACCGTGTTATTGCTCAGTTGATGTCGGTGGATCTGGACAATGTGGCTCACGAGGTGTTTCTGAAGTATTTGCCCCAAAACACAGCATCTCGAGTTCTGGACGGACTTATGCTGATGAACTTGAGAAAGGACAAAGAGGCATATGACGTATTGACCAGCTACGGCGGGAAATGGCTAACGTTCAAAGAAGAATTGAGCGATTCTGAATTGGAGGCTTTGGTTGCCCATTTGCCAGATCCCCTTAAGGCAGTGTTTGGCTCTAAATCATTAACTGTGTATTATAACAAACTGACCAGTCTCTTTGAACAACGGGGCCTCTATGCTGTTGCGTTGAAGTTTGCGGTTGAGGCCATCAGGAGCAACAAAACTGGCTCAGCGACTGTTTCATCATCAGATGATGACGAGATGACCGATAATGATGAAGGATATGTAGGTAATGAGCAATGGAACTGTTTCAATTTGTCATTGAAGGTTGGAAACTACGACTTGGCTCATGCTACGATCCCAAATATCCCATCTCAATTCCGCTCAGAGTGTCTGAAAATGTTTATATTGAAGTTGTTTGACAATGGAGAGATCCATCGGATTATCAACTACTCCTTTGTCGATGACTTGGATAAAGTGGATTCGATTTTGTTCGAGCTTGCAGAGAACTTTTCCAAACACTTTAAGAGCAACAGTGAAATAGCTGCCTCCCTTAAGTACTACAAGGTGTGCTATGCTTGGAGGTTGAATTATGGTGACTACAGAGGAGCATGTGAGGCATTGTATAGATACATTGAGAGAGTGCAACATGCCAGACATAGTAGTGCTAAAACGGCTTCTAGCACCAAGAGACTCAACCACCAGAACCTAATCATGGTTGAATTGTACCTTATAATCCTTAACCTATTGTCTACTCTTAAGGTTGCAGACGATAGGTGGATTATCAAGACTGCTCTTAAGGAGTTTGGAGAGACAGACAATAAAGTGATCACATTCACTGGTATTTCAAAGGAGTATGAAGATGTATTGGGGGAAATGAAGAATGCCCTCCTTGAGGGGTAGACGTTCCACTGAAGCGTAACTACAATTTACAGAATGTAGAATATGTACATATGTTAGGTAGATACAGATGAATTGAGGTGGATACAGTGGCATCAACCCCACTGTGTGTACAATATAGAATATAGAACCAGCATTTTAATGATTACACTACTACTCTGTCACTACTTTAACCATATACCAATTACTGAATCGTGAGCATTATTATTACTGCCCCTTCGCTTGGAAATTGCTCTCTAACTAATTATACTCTTGGTGATATCTGATCTAATCCCCCATGCTAAAGTGATCTTACCACCCCACTCTCCATTTACTATGTGACGTACCGCACCGTAAGGCGTTGAGGCGATGAGCTGATAGGGCAAAGTGAAAAATCACCCCCACACATTTGGCTCGTTCCTCGTAAGTTGTCGTTTTGGGGTGGAGAGCTATAATATCACATATCGTTTGTTTAATCATTTTGTCATAAAATACTGTAAAAAACGACGAGTAGTTTGGTTATATACTTTTTTGTATTTGTACTGTGCCCCCAAGAACACCAGGGCCATCCATCCTATCACATTACACAGAATGATATAGCATCTCTGTGTCATTGTACATATATACACAAACATAGTTAATTATTCACTCATTTAGGAAATATTTTGCAACACCACAGATAGGTCAAAGTCTACTCGCGCCAAAAAGTATTGTACAAGCAAAGGAAAGAGGTTGTTATCGGTTGTTATCGGTTCTTATCGTTAGATGTTACCAAGAGTCCTCACCACTCTCCCAAAGAATGCCAGTGTAGGCGTAATAGGAGCAGGTGTGTCTGGTTTGTTTTTCACGTATTTTTTGACACAACTGAGACCTGATGTCAAAATCCACGTATTTGAAAAGAAGAACAGGGTAGGAGGTTATATCAATTCGAAACCCGTGAACACACTATCAGGAACCCCAACGGTATTTGAGAAGGGTCCAAGAACCTTACGTGGTGCAAGCAACGGAACATTGGTTATCATAGACACTCTTCTCAAACTCGATAATGAAGATAAGATTAAGGCTCTACACAACTCAGTAGATGCAAACAAGAAATTCCTTCTTTCCCCAGTGGGTGATGTACATGGAGACAAAGGGAAGTTGACCCAAGTTCCCGACTCGTTATCTACTTTTGTCAAGTTCCTAGCCGATCCCCTCTCCAAAGGACTTGTAAAGGGTATATCGGTTGAACCTTTCCGGAAGGCAAAAAAGTATCCTGGCAATGATGAGTCTGTGGAATCATTTCTTTCAAGAAGGATAAGCAGGAATATTTCTCAAAACATTGTTTCAGCAGTGCTGCATGGGATATATGCTGGTGATGTAAAGAGACTGAGCATCAAGAGCGTAATGCCCAAACTGGTAGAGATGGAAGAAAGGAGTGGATCATTAATCAAGTATGCATTTTCTCAGTTGATTGCAGGGTTTCGGGGAAGGAAAGGAAATGAAGATATCGGGAAAAATGAACTATTGGATAAGTATACACAACTGTTCAGTCCCACCATAGAGTTTGAGAGGCTGTCATCCTTTCTTAAAAGCTACCCCATGGTGACGCTAGAAGGAGGTCTTCAAACTTTGCCGCTTTTGGTGGCCAAAGAACTGAAGAATCGTTACTCTGATAATGTGATGATACATAAGCAATCAGAGGTGCAAGCCATATTTCCAGTGGACAACAATAAATTAGAGGTGAAATTATCAAGTGGACAGATATTTCAGGTTGACCATGTTAGAAGCACTATTAATACTTCTGTGCTATCACAGATGCTTCCACAGAGTAAGAATGATATTACAAGGTTGCTGGGTAGTCTCAGATATACGAATATCACATTGGTGAATGTTTTCATCCCTAAAGATGTCCTTCCAGTCACAGGGTTTGGCTACCTTGTGCCTCAGGTGAATTCAAATGAGGAGTCATTACTGGGTGTTATATTTGATTCTGATGTAGAAAAGAATGTGGCGCCCATTATCAAAGAGCATACACTA
The DNA here is from genome assembly GCA_030567555.1 of Kuraishia hungarica. Classification (NCBI taxonomy): domain Eukaryota; kingdom Fungi; phylum Ascomycota; class Pichiomycetes; order Pichiales; family Pichiaceae; genus Kuraishia; species Kuraishia hungarica. The sequence continues at coordinate 423,791 of JAJLSL010000001.1, forward strand.
ATAGAGAGAGCCAAGGATTATGCTGCAAAGAGCAGTGATTCCCAACAACCGTATACCAAGGTCACCTTAATGATAGGAGGACATTACAATGTTTCAGGAGAGGAGATGTCTAAATCCCTCACCAAATCAATGGTGCGTGAGGTTTTAAGAAAACATTTGGATATCCAGCTGGAGGATGGAGTAGACACTGTGGAGATTGAGTTTATACCTAACTGTATCCCACAATACGAGGTTGGATATTTGGAGCTCAAGGAGAGGGTGCTGCATGCAATAGAAAAGGATATGCCATTGTTATCACTTGGCGGTATGGCATTTGGTGATGGTGTTGGTGTTCCAGACTGTGTTTCGAATGCATTTTCTGACGCAGTTGTATTAGCGGGAAGGAGATAGTTAGAAAACACTGTTGACTACTATTCAAAAGTACACTCAACCAAGTCATCTGTATATAATACTTAGCACTACAAAAATGTATTCTCACATACAAAAATGTATTCTCACATACACAATATGTATTCTCACATACACAATATGTATTTTCGCATACACAACGCACAGTAACGGATTAATAGTAATAATGATATATATATATATATATATATATAGAAGATAATGTGTTCATAGCCATTAACGGCCAACGGGTATATGCTCAACTTGTTAGAAAGGACTTCTCTACTTTGGTATCCTCTTCTTTCGTTTCCTCTACTTTGGTGTGTTCAGCTGACGCACCTCCATGCGCGTCGCTTCTCAACAGGCGAACAGGCGCTAACGCGCACCCTTTTTGCGCTTTCTGGCTTGCTTGCTCCTCCTTCTGTGGTGCAGATGTCCCAAAAGGCACCCCCCAAGAGGCATGCCGAGCAGGCATACGAAGAGATCCCAACACAATAGCTGTCTAAGTCTCACTGGCCATGTCATCGCTGTACCTATAACGTGCGTTTGACCGCTGTAGCGAAGACGCATCTCCGTCAGTACAGGGTGAAGAATGATGAGAACGTAGAAGGTGAAGTGGGGAGGGGAGGTCGGGGGGTAAGGCGGAAGAGCAATACGGCAGGGATGTATCAATGATGTATCAATCAACTCATGATCAATTCATATAATATTCCATGAGCACGTTATGGTAATTGATGACCTGATTGAATATTGCAACAGTCAGTGATATTGAACTGACTGTTGGCCCATCCACATAAAATACACCAACATGACACGGGTTCCAACGCTGTCACGCAAAATAAGGCGTTTCGCTGATTCCCTCAGTTTGAACAACCCGAGCCAATACTTCCCGTACAGCCCATACAGCCCTATCATAAAGGATAACTCACTATCTCCAAGAACCAGAGGTCTATCAGGCTGGGACAAATTGAATATCTTGAGGTATAGGCTGGGTGGTCGCAATGTGTTTAGAAGGTTTGTCTTGCTAGCCACGTTGATCACCACAGTTTTATTCATATGGCGTCCTTCAAGTATTCCAGAGTCATTAACATCTGCAATCACCCAACCAAAGTATATCTTTGACTGGGAAAAGTTCAAATTATCACCAATTGGACCGAAATTGATCCATATGGATTATTTCCCAATATCTGTGTCTGGGTATAGTGCATCCTTGGCGAACCGGAATGTAAACGAGAATTTGAAAACCTTTAAGAGTGTGAGGTGTGGATTTATAAAGAGACAGGCCAATGAAGCCGATGGAATTTCTGTTTCTGCACCTAAAAACATGCTATATTCAGATAAACAGAAAAAGGAATTGTCACAGAAGTTGAGGGAGGGTGAAGTTACAAATCAATTCACCAACTCTGGCTCATCTTCAACGTGGTTGGACCAGCATAGAGTCCATCTGATGGTGAATCGAGTAAGATATCAAGTGATGTCTGATGACGGGACAAATATATACAGTTCGTTTTTGGAAGGAAGACTATACGATACAAACTGGCAAGAGGTGAAAAGGGGAACTGTCTTGGAATTGCCAGCTTCTTTTGATACCCTCGCATATGGTGACACTGATAAGTTCATAGAGGAGTCCAGATGGCTGGATAAGGAATCTTCAAAGAAGAATCTTACGTTTCCGTTAACTTTTACAGATAGAGGGGGCCAGATCATTTCATCGTCCAGCCAAATACCCCCCAAAGTGCTCAAATTCATCAACAGATATGGAGATGAGGAGCCTATAGTAATATACCCCACATCTTCGAGGAATCAAGACTCAATCTCCTCATGGGTTGGCCGGCCCAACAAGGAGATCCTACGTGGGTTCTTCCCATTCAGTGGAAGATCCATTGATTTTGAACTGGACAAGAAGATTCCACCTAGCGGGGATTCTTTCCATTGGTCACCATTTTTTGACTATGGAGATGGTAACGGTGAGACTATTAACTTTGTTACATCTTTTTCTCCTTTTCAAATTGTTAGGTGTTCTTTATCGGATGGAAAGTGCTCTATTATCCATCAGGAGTCTCCTTCTGGAAGGACAGAGCAACCGAGCTCTGATCTAGTGAGTTCTGAGTTGGCAAGTTCTGATTTGGTGAGTGGTAATATTGTTGGAGGGAGTAATATGTTCCCACTTTTGAATAATCCATTGACTGATATGGAAAAAATTGGTAACCTTTCTTCTTCGGTACAGGATCTTGATCAATTCAAGGAAGTATGGGTAGGATTTGTGGAATCGAAGCTTAATGATTGTGGATGTGGCCAAGAGTTCATTAGGTCTCAACTTGCCGTGGTGTTAAAGGACCGAAAGGATCAATTCCAGGTTGATTTTATCAGTGAACCTCTACGGTTTCACGGCACAAAGGTGAAGGATTCTATTAACGTAGAGCTTGTTGATAGCAGTGTGACACCCTTGACAACCACTTGTGTAAGTGGAACCAATACGATGACTGCAAACTCAATTGCTTACTGGGATGTGGTATCGTGGAATTCCAACGATGGATATGATGATTATATGGGGGTAGTGTTATTGAGCGAGTCTCAAAATGTACAGATTGTTCATATCAGAGGGGTGTTGAACTATTTGATCCGAGTCGGCTCGCTTGGGAGATCCCATGGTGACAATAGCCAGGGAATAGCGGGATCTTCACAAATTGTTGAGTGTGGATTAGGAGGTGCAAGGGATTACTGTGGGAAATATCAATTGGAAGTAATGGGGTAGAGATATATACTAGGTTGGTATACAGGAACGGGTATACAGCAACGGGTATACAGCAACGGGTATACAGCAACGGATGAGGTATACGCACAGGAGACGTTTATGTATAGGATACGTTTATACGTTTATATACGGGGAATGTATGCGATATCACTATGAGTGGCAACTACACCGCTGTTATTGAGATGTCCCACTATACAACAGCATATAAAATATTGACACATTCGGTTTATTAAGCCTCCTCGATTGGTACATCGTGTTATGCATCGATCCTGCAAGAGATCTCCCGTAGAAGGTGCTTTATCAGTGCGGCGGGACTCCCGACCCGACACTGAGAGATCCCGCTTTTAGTAAGGCGCATCTCTTGTTATGGAATTTCCAAGGGTCCTTTTAGCAGGTGGGAGGAACAAGGTGCCCAATTTTTCAGAGAGCGCCATTGCAGAGAGCGCAAAAGGCAGGAGGAGGATCAAAGCGCAAAAGACAGATGTACCAAGGCACCAAAAGCCAAGGGGCCAAATCTCAAGAAGCGTCACATTGTCACAACATGGTGAAACTTTATCTAGGCTTTGAGACACACACAAAGCACACAGGTGATACCAGCAATTGGGTACAATGTGCTTCTTCCTCCATATCACCTCCCAAGAAATTCCTCTGCGTCAAACCCCAACTGGCCTACGTACGTATGGCTTATGTGCGAGGCGATGCACCCATACTCTTTTAGCCCGGAGCTCACTTATACGTCTCATCCCGGGGAGTGCATCCATCACCTTCAAAAAACAAATGCTGCATCAAACAAATTTGCAATCTCTCCACAGTCTTATACTACGGCACGATTTTCATGCTTTCATGCAACCCTCTCTCCCTCTCTCTCTCCCTCTCCCTCTCACTCTCTCCCCCTCCTGTCCTTCTCTCTGCTTCCAGCCAAAGAAAGTTCCGGGCATACAACCAACAATCTTGGGTTGTGTCGCGCAATCCGCCACAGTCTCTCCAAGGGGCCCTTCCCGCCGGTCATTCATCTGCCCTTGCTTGGGGAAACCTAGCCGACACCACACCCTTACGGATTGAAAACGAGTCATATAAAACACAAAAGTAACCCGATACCCAAATAAATCTCAAACACAATTTAACCCGACACAATGAGGCTAACCCCCACCTCGAATACCCCATCTCGTTTACCAGCCGTTCCTCGTTTCTACCCATGACCACCACGCCAACTAACTAGCTACCTGGATGTCTCTTTACGCCTAGGCGGAACCTCGTTCCCGACTTCTAGTTAGGGCATCCCCGAGCCTTGCATGTTCCGTACATATCATAACATTGAGATGGTACGCCCAGCCTAAAATCGGGCCACATCTCTTTGCTTAGTGCATAATTACTACACAGAACCTGCATAAAAGCACTCACGCAACAGCTGTAGGAGGAGGAAGCAAAAAGGACGGGTTGGGGTGCCTGGTTTACAAATTAGTAATGGCTATTAGGGATTGGATGTTTTTTTTCACCTCTCTCTTTGCAACCTGGTGACATTTTATAAATTAGAACTGTTCCCCACAATCTTGACGATCATTTGGTGTATTTCAGATCAAACAATAATTTTGGCCACAACAGCAGCCCATCCGTCTCACTGCTATACTGTTGCTGCTCTGTTTACCCTGCGTTCTATCTGTGTTGTTATTACTACATGCAGAGAAGATACAGGAGGAAAGGACCAAGCAAGAACACACCCCGGGGACTCAAACATACACATAGGCAGATCTGAACTATTATTGGATTACTATCTCACACCACATTTTAATATTTATAGACATCCAGGTATCCTGCTTTTGCTCATTTAAAACACAAGAGTTGCCCTCACACCCACCTACTGTAGAGGCACACACATACATACACTATACATACAGACGCATATAAACATACAGCTGTCGTGGTATCACTCCATACACATTCCATTAGAATTCACAATGAACGCCTCTCTTTGTTCACTACACCATTACACGAGGAATTTCTCGTATGGCCCTTATAGGAATCCATCGGGGAATAAAGGGTCAAAACTCTTCATGCTAGGTTACCTGGCCATGGGCCTCACCATCCCCTTCCTGATGCCTCTGGTGACATCCATGCATGAGGAGAACAGCGATAAGAAGGGCACATTCAACACGAGAGGGATATTCAAAGTATGACTGTGTATTCACACATGTATACACACACACACACGCACACACCTTTGATACGGTTGTTTAATAATAGGCGGTTTGTATTTATGCGGTGCAGTGTTGAATGAGACATGATATGGCTCTAATGGACTCTTTAGGACTGTTGTTGCCACTGGCTGGCCCGCTTCCTCCACTCCTCATATCATCTGATGATGCATTTCCTGTCACGGTTGTTGTTTGCCGAACTGGAAGATTCTGTTTTTATATACTTCATTTGATTTTGGTATCGTCATTGCTTTTTTGTAGCTTTAGTTTCTTTTTTTTGCTCTCTTAGTTATTCTGGTTGTGTCTTCGGATGGATTTTCGGGTTTTTGTATAGCATCTGCTTAACTCTAATAGATATATTGAACATTTCATTATCGCATCTAGTAGAACTATACTTTATGTAATCAACTATTTATCATATCTAACATACAACCCATCTATGAAGTGTGGGTGCTTAATACCTGGTTCTCTAGCTGTTTTGAATGCGGCAACTGCATCGCTCACCTTCCACCCAAGCTTTTCAATCAAATAACAACATATAAGGAATCCCGTCCTGTTGAAACCATAGTGACAATGCACCACAATGAGCGGGTTGGCCACGGTATCACCATCACCAGCAGAACTGTGGTAATCAGCAAGGATCTCATCAACAAGAGCAATGAAACCTCTGATCTTGATCAAATCGGGGATGATTTTACTGACAGTTGGCATTTTGTGGTACTTTATCCTTTGGAAAGTCTTTGGGTTGTACGATGGGAGATCTGATGAAATGTCTATTATGGCCACTATATCAGACCTGGTCTCCTCCAAGTGTTTTGGGTTATGTATTTCATCACTTTCACGTAACGTCTTCATGGCAATTAAGGGAGAAACATCCTTTGTTGTTGGATTAATGAGATCATTGCTCACAGACTGGATCTTGGACCATTTCAGTTCATTCTTCATTCCCCATTTGTCTCCGTTGATTAACGCCTTCACCTGCAAGCACCATGGGATATTAATGTTTAGGTAATCAAGCTTCTCTATAAAGTCCAATGTCAACCCACTGATCATTTCACCTCTATCTAACATCACCGAATGGTTACAATGGGCAATCCTCTTAAAGGAGGGCCTAAATTTGTGGCTTTCTAGCAAGGTGACAGTAGCCTCAGCATGCGCTATAGGTGTCACTGTATCATCCTCTCCACATACCACTAGAATCTTTGAGTAATCCTCATTACCAATCCCATTGATCTTATTACATGCATCGATAAGCTCGTCCTGCGAACATATCTGGAACCCCTTGAGGTATTTGAGGAATACCCTACTGTCTGTGTCAAGGTTCCACCTGAACTGTCTCAGCCTTTTAAATAGAGAGCCATCTCCATATGTATATGTCATGACTGAATGGGACTCCAAGGCTCCAAAACGGTCAAATGCACGGAAACAATCAAAAAGATAAGGGTAACTGTTGAACAACTTCAATGCGGTTTGCTGGACCTTGGTGACAGGGGGTTTACCCGCATTCTCTGCCAGGAACCTCGGTGGTGATAATAATACAAGAGACTCAACAGAGCCAGCAGGGAGTTTGTTCAACAACTTGACAGATATATGTGTTCCCATGGAGTGCGAAATTATAACCAATTTCCTATGTTTGCACTTGATTTCGATTAACCGCTTTAAAATATCAGCAATATGATCGGTGGTGAAGTCTTCCCAGCTCATTGCCTTTACACTGTCCGCAACGTTCTTTAGGTCCTCCTCATCATATTTGCTGAGTCTGCCACCAAAAGTATACTCAATTTTGGAGTTACCATACCCTGGCAAATCCACTGCCAATACATCCGAACATTGGGAGAATAGGGCTAACAATGGCTCAAATTGTGCTACTTGACCCCCCAATCCATGGATGAAGAGCACCACTGGTAGCTCGTCAAGCTTCTGTATGAATTCTGTTGAAGATAGTTGTGATTGGTGTGTGTCTCCGCTACTCTCATCGCTATCTGTATTATTACGTTCGTTATAGATACGAAGGGGGTGTGGAATAGTGACAACATTCAAATACACCTCTTTCTGTGAGAGAGTTTCCAGGTTATCAATCTTCTCTATTGCACTGTATTTGGCTGCCAAAGAGCAGTCATTTGGCTCAGTGTTGAGAACCAATTTCTCGAAATCAGTATGAACATCACCAAGCCAAAATACTCGGTAGGCCAATTGGAGTAGATTACCCCATTTGGCAAAGTAGGTGGAATTGAGCTTGCTGGCTTCAACCTCCTGCAAATGACCAAGACTATTGAGATTGAGAAGACTCCTGGGGTCAGATAAAGAGTTTCCTGCCGAGTTCACCAGCTCCTCTTCTTCTCTCAGCTCTTGGTTAATATCCCGGTCCACCATCTGGTATGCTATGTATTAGTGAATGTATCTATGGAGTATCCCTGTGTATTGATGTTGTGCAAATGACTTTGCCTATATATATATATATGGTGATAAGATATAGCAAGAGCCACTTCACAACAGTAAAGGCAAGTTAATAACAAAATGCAACAAAAGCTATGTGGTCCCCTGTTTCACCTTGTTACTCTGCTTAGTTAGTCTATAAAACACCCATACAGTATATTCTCAAACAAATACACCACCGTAATGCTCTCCCTTCCCATCACTGCCACCTTCTCTCACATCATGTAGCATAGCATATCTCGTACTACTTACTGCACCTGAGCGTATGGCTCACCGAGAGAGATGTGCTGCTTAATCGTAGGCTGAGGTGGCTCAGCATGTATGAGTTGCACGTGAGCTGCTGTGCAGTAAGTGTCTACACCTTCTATGTGGGGTGGGCTGAATGTGCAGAGGGAGGGCGAGGGGTGGAGAAGCAGGAGAGCCATAAGAAAAACAAATGCGTATCAAATATTATAGCAGAGTATAGGTTATTCTGCGGACAGACGAGGTGAGAGACTAAGCTGTAGGTAGCTTCCGTAGCTTCCCTTCAGTATATAGGTTACATCCAATAATCGTCTATACTGCATATGCACTGCTGTATTTCACAATCATGGTTTGGGGATGCACAGTCATTGATTACTTCAAGATCGGGTGTTTGGTCTAGTGGTATGATTCTCGCTTTGGGTGTGAGAGGCCCTGGGTTCAATTCCCAGAACGCCCCATTCTTTTTTTAATTTTTTTGAGCCTTCAATATTTTTTTACCAAGAGGGTCCTGGATAACAAACAGCACACTGTTTAATGGATACAATATATATATAGTAGGGATAAACATATATTCATACAGTAATCAGTAGCTTATTGGCCTTCCTTAATCCGTGACAATGGAGCCAGCCATTTATATATGGGATCACTATCACATAACATATTGGTGACCCATTTCTCCTCCCAGGTTTACCCAAACCGAACCTCAAACGCTATTAGTGGTGGAGGTTCCCATTAGCCCTGGAGGCTACTTACTGTGAGGGAGCTTGCCTGCTCTTCGGCAAGCTTCTGCCATGTGCCTCCAACGTTGGCTCTCTTCCGTTTTCGGCTTATCTTCTCCTTGAGCAGTGAGGTTGCATGCAACATTTCTATATGCACGTCTCTGCTGCGGCTTCAAGTGAGGACCCCAGGCTGAAATCCTGGGTCCACTGGTTGGGTGGTAAACTTTTCTTTTGTAAGAGAGAGATATAATTCTGATATAATTTGCTGTTGTGGTTGTTATATGGGTCTTTCTGGGGTACCAGGCTGAGTGGACTCTACAATACTTCACCCCAAGGTGCTATTTTGCTATCTCCATCATATAACCTCTCCACTGATAGCGAGATGACTTCAAAGGCAGTGCCATTGGAATGGGGGCACTTCAGAGACCTCATAGGGAGGAACTACCTGGAAGGGTTGTACAGATCTCCTGATGCTCTTGCCTCGTACAACAAGCAAAAAGAGGTATTGAAGTTGAAGAAAATTCCTCTTTCCCTCTATGTCATGGCTGTACAGCTTGGTTGGGCTCCCGAGGGCATATCACTCTCAGATGCCAAGGAGGAAGATATAACAATCATCCCAGCCAGTGAAAAACTTCTCGCACACAAGAACGATATCAAAATATTGCAGAATGATTTCCCTTACTATTTTGATTCAGATGTCAGGCACTTGGTCGTGTGGACGAAGGTACCGGTGCTGTCTGACCCCCATTCCGCAAAAGGCGATATCTCTCCACACACTAGACACATAATACAGAGGTATATCGATAAGACGTTTGTGGAGCACCTTGGCGTTCCCAGAGACAACATTACATGGTTTAGAAATTGGTCAAAATTACAAAGTGTGAGATCCATCTCTCATATTCATGTGGTGGTGAAGGGCCTTACAGAGAATCAGCTCAATTCCATCCTCCATACTGCGGGTAAACCGTTGGATTATGATAAAGATATCGATGTTCCCAAGATGTAGAGGAGGAGTACGGGCGGGGAAGATCACAGTGGTGATATGTACAATAGAAACTTACACTTTAGATATTAGAGAGGTTAATAACCACAGATATCATTAGAATACCCTTTCGCTAATAAACATAAATAGATGAAAATACTAATAATCAACATATATAGCAATTCATAGTAGAGCATGATCACATGATGATAGTGTCCCTTGTTCTGCAAGAGAATATCTACCATCACTTTCTATCAGTAGCATATGCAGGTGGAGATACAACCTTTTCGTCCTCTTCGTGGTCGGAATGATACCCTGAGTTGCTGGAACGATCCATTGAGGAGGAGGATCTATTGTAGCGGGTATCGTTAGAGTCTGTGCTCTTATCCGCCATGAGTGAAGCGATGAGTGAATGTATCGGTCCTTGTCTGCGTTGGCGACGACCAGGAAAACGTCCGCGGGTAGGCATCTCTTCAAAATAGCCCATGCCATTATTAGAATAGCCCGTGCTATTGTTGTTTGACTGATTGTAGTACCGGGATCTTCTGCCACACATTATGAAAGTTGGGTGTGAAGTTGGATTTGGAAGTGTAAAGAATGAACCAATTGAGTGATTGGAGGAATAAACGTACTCAAACTGAAGTTACAGAAGTTCACAATTAGAATGATAAAAGAACAGGAAAGGAGGCTCCTAGGCTTCTCAAGGCTCCTCTTTATAGCACATCTTCAAGCAATATACAACTTCGGTCCTCAGACACTGCCCCCTACTGGTTGCAGGAATCAGAAACAACTACCCCGCCCATCATGTCTTCTGGAGTAAAACATTCACCTCACACTTAACTATCTTGTATCTCACCCTTCTCTTGCGTCTACTCTTCTTGATCAAGGCTGACCACCGATGTGACCTCTGCACCAGCGACAGAGCAGGCCCTGGTGGCCCTGGGGGCCCTGCAGGAGGTTTCCCCATTACACCGGGCCCTCCAACTGTGCCCGTTGAGGTCTGCCCGAACATGTCTGCCCGTTGAGCTTTGCCCGAAGAGCTCAGCCTTACCAGTTGTATGCACAACAGGTGCATGACACACCGACTGCTCCATTCCCTTCGGTGCAGGTGCGATGAGCCGGCCAGGGCTCAGGTGAGGGAAGCACTCCGGAAATTAGCCGCCTAGCAAAAGAAGTTCAGGTCCAATTTTTATGTCACAGGTCACGTCGTCGGTTCCTTTTTCTTTTTATTGTCCTCTTTTCGAGAGTGTACTAGAGAGTTTGGTCTATCGTGTCGTGGAGGCTCTTCCAGCTTGGGCGGCCCTTCTCTTTAGAGGGAGTATTGGGAACGTGCATGAACGCTGCATAATGAAGAGCATAGGCTAAGGAGCGTGGGCCAAGGAGCGCTCTGTAATCGACGGCTAAGAGGTAGTATTATTGAGTAGGGATATCGAAGGCAAAAAATGAAGGACAAGCCCAGTAGATCATGACCAATGCTTCAAGTGGTGGACCTATAAGATGGATCTATGGATTCCGGTCAAGTTGGCACCACATGTATGTACGTATATCTTATCTGTCTGCAGATTGAGAACTGGCCTGGCATAGACAGCACTCACCGGTTACTAGACACCAGTTGTCGATATGAGGTAATGATCGTATTTGAACCTATGTACTTATATAATGCGTTGCTCAACGACAATGACCCGTTGTACCCAACATCCAGTTTATACCTTTCTTGATAGCACAGCGATGCTCTCCACGTGGTGCGTTTGGGGGAAGAAATCGAACCCTCTGATGCTATCAATCTTGTAGTTAGCACCATTCTCCGTTTGTGTCAGAAAGAACTGCAAGTCTCTAGCTTGCGAATGCACATTACAGGAGATGTAGATCACCTTCACAGGATTGAATGCAGCAAGCTGCTTCAGAAACACCTCGTCACATCCCTTTCTTGGTGGGTCCAGAATGATAGAAGTCTGGTCATGGGGCAAATCGATATCAGCAAAGATCTTCTCCGCTTTACCGGCAATAAACTTACAGTTATCAACACCGTTGAGCTCTGCATTCCTGGTGGCAAACTTGACACTGTCCTCGCTGATCTCCACACCGATTACCCGTACCACAGACCTTGACGAGGTGATACTGAACAATCCAGATCCACAGTACGCGTCAATCAAGTAGTTCTCTTTCGTGCTATCCAGTTGAAGGTTTTCCTGCACATACCGAATCACAGATGGGAGAATTGAGTTATTGTTCTGGAAAAACTCTCCCGCAGAGAACTCAAATTGAAATCCGTTTATATGTTCCCTGACAATTTGTCTAGGGTTTGTGACACATGTCTTTACTACGGTGCTTTCATCATCTTTGATTTCAATCCTGGATACCTTCTCTTCCCCAACAGGAATAGACCCAGCTCCAATTGTCTCTGATATATCCTTACCAGCCCCCACCAAGGTTGTATTTTCTCTGAGCAACACAGTTGCTCCCTTTTTATAATTCTTAAAGGTGGTCTCAAACCTCCTCCTTTCATTGGTAAACGCCACATTGAGGATATCTGTACCAATGACACAGTCCTCTATGTCCAATGTTGCTCCTAAGCTCTCTTCTGGAACTTGTCTCCACTTGGGTCTTCCCTTCATTCCGAAGCCGAGGTGTGGTCTGACCTGACATCCCTTCTTTGGGACATCAAAATGTGGGGTCAGCTTAGTACGATAGCCATACTGCAAAGGAGAAGCCATAGTGTCGCTAATAGGGGGCAAGAGATCTTTCTCCTTCAGCTGTTTGGCGAAAAACTTATAGGCATTTTCAATGGTTTTCCTCTTGAGGACCAGCTGGTCCTTATAGTCAATTGCCTGGAACTGGCATCCAGAGCAGGCACCGAAGTATTTACACTTGACCAGGGAGTTATCACGAAGTTCACTTGGCTTCTTAATGCTGATCAAATCACTCTCTGCATATAATGGATGTGTCTTGAAGATGGAGATGTCAACAACATCTCCAGGCATACCAAATGGAACCAGCACAATTTGCCTTCCTTCAGGAATGTCAGGGTGAGGGATAGTCGCTAGACCGTCACCATTTGAAGCGTAATTCAGCACCTCAACATCCTCAACACTTCTATGGTACTTATCTCTGTATGCTGGGTCATTGAGGATTTTACTCATGGGGTTTCTAATACTTTCCTCGGTCAATCCAAATTGTTCTAACAGCTCTGAAATCTCTAGCTGAAGGACACCAAGTGGTGAGGTAGGCTCAACATCTTTGTTGAGTTTATACTTTCTCTTCTTTGCAGAGTGTCTTTGTTGTCTCTGAGGTGCTGGAGATGGGGAAAGAGGTCTTTTGGTACCTGTGGCCAAGGAATCTGTAGCTGAAGCATCTGTGGACTCCACCACTGGGGTTGCAGCGGTAGTAGCAACCGGCTTGATTTCTTCTTGTGTCATGACTGGATATGATGCAGATGCACTATGATAATGATACCGAGTCGTGTGTACAAAGAGGCTGCTTCTCAAGTTGGATCTTATAGTTCCACAAACAGGAGGTAGCTTCAGCTTCAATACACTAAAAACACACCTGTTCATATGCACACAAGTGACTGCGATCCAGAAGCGCTATGTTATAATCACAGTACTCCTTCAATTTACTATCTAATCACCCTCTAAACTTTTCAGCCATAGTTATTATTTTTTTTCTGAATTATGCGGATTGCACTACCTCATCTCCTCTCTTGCTTGGCTACGGCTGGGAAGGCATCTGTTAGCGGTCGAATGTCAGTTCCTGTAATAGTAAGCAGATGCGCTGCCTCTCTGCGGGGAAAGAGATAGCACTATAGAGGGTGGGTGAGTCCGAGGCTGAATGGACTGGAAGGGTGAGAGGGGACCAATAAAGGAAACAGTATTTGATCGTTTTCCAGTGGGGAGATTGGTGGGGAGATATATTGGCCAACGAGTGACTATGGCCCACCTGCTGTACAGAGGAAAAGGGCCTAGGTGCTTACAGTGTCAACGCTTACAGTGTCAGTGCTTATTGTCAGTGTAGTCAGTGCTATGCACTCGCTGCTATGCACTCGGTGTTATGCAGTAGTCATACTAAGGTCTCTCATAGCAGACTTTGATCTGGAGGGGCCAACAGGAGAGGCCAACGGGAGTAAAATCAACCTTTAATACTGGCTGTAGTCGATTAAGGAAACCAACAGAAAAATCACCATGTAAGTGCAATGCCACATTTACACTTCAATTGTTGATATTGTTGTCCTCCAACTCGTAAACTCGCTTAGTTTGAAATTACTAAAAGACATGCAGCTCCATTACCTTTTGGTGCTCCTATCACTACTGGGTGATATGCAGGGCACAGATAGTCTACAAATAGTACATGCATGTCAACAGAGTACCCTGGTGAGGGGAGAGGAGGGAAGGAGGAGGAGGTGGCCATACGACAGTTACGAGTAAGCGGAGAATACCCCATGAGTTTCAATCAATGAGGGAAACATAACAGTGTGTGGTAATATATTTTGATATTTATTTATATATAATTCAAAGCAAACCATAGCACCAATTGCAATTGTGTGAGCTGATTCGTTCCCTATCATCTCCATATTTTGCAGACACGCACCATGTCTGTGATATTGTATGACATTCCAAGCTCTCTTGATCCTCCCAATTGGTCCTCCAACTCTGCTGCCACGAGACTGGTACTCAGATATCTGGAAATTTCATTTGAAACATTATGGCTCGAGTACCCTAGGATTGCTCCAACTATTAAGGAACGTCTTGGACCCCAAATTGAGCCATGGAAGAGTGATCCTCCCTACACTATCCCCGTATTGGAGCTTAATGGGAAGGGTGCCATGGGGCGTACCAACATTCTCGAGTTCATCAAAAGCAAACCACAAGGGTTGAAATATAACGAGGAAAAGTTCAATTCCTTCTTCACTGATCCTACTGGTGACAAGGATAAGATCTACAAGGCATCAGACGACTACTATAATGATGTCCTGATGAGTAACAAGTTTGCAGCCCCTCTTATGGGTCAAGCCGAGGCATATGTCGCAAAAGATGAAACGGATCCAGAGTATTTCCAAAGAACCAAGTTGCACCGGTATGGGGTTGACTGTAGAGGGGTGATTGAGGATGAAGCGGTGGTGGCAAAATGGGGTGAGGATGTTGAGAGGGAATTCCATTCCTTTACTGAATTCAAAAAGTTTGCTGCACGGGATGGAGTTCTCGACAAGTTCAAGAGTGGTAAGTTCTTCTTTGGGGATGAGATTACAGCTGCTGACTTCACTGTTGGTGGGTATGTTTGGTGGCTTGAGCAGGGGTTCGAGGGAGGGCTTAAAGAGCTCAACTATAAGGACGCATGGTTCCAGGACTGGTATGAGAATGTCGTTGAAAAGTATATGAAGTAGACAAATCTATAACACACTATCAGATATACACATGGCCTGCGAACACCGCCCAGTTCGACTAACCATTATTTCCAGAAAGCAAACTGAAATCCCAAAAACAAATACAATTGCACAAACTTATCCGATCGGATCTTCACATAATTGAACAACATCCACGGGACGACGAATCTCCCTCCTCCTTCTCAGGGCCCCCATTATAATATTTACTGCGGTCTCCGCCACTAGATGAATTGTTTTTGGCTGGTTCTTTGGCCTGTCTGCTCTTAACAGCCACCGTTATCACCACATCAAATATCTCCTCTACATTATACATAGTCTTTGCAGAACATTCCATGAATGCAATGGCGCCAATCTCTGTAGCTGTACGGAAACCTTCAGCTGAGTCCACCAGGGAACCCTTCTCTTGTTCATACCTCAAGTCCGCCTTTTGCCCCACCAATACAATGGGAACCTGTTCACCACAGAAATGCCTCACCTCAGGGACCCATAGCTGTAGAACGTTCTCCAATGAGGTTTGACTTCCAATGGAGTAACATACAATAATCAAATCAGTATCAACGTACGAAAGTGGTCTCAACCTATCGTATTCTTCTTGACCCGCAGTATCCCACAGAGAGACGCTGTGCACCTCGTCCCTGGGACCTTCAACCTGAGCCACCGTATTTTCAAACACCGTGGGCTCATAGTACTCTGGGAATTCACCATTGGTATAACTGGAAAACAGAGCAGTTTTACCACATGCACCATCGCCAACAATCACAACCTTGAGGTTCTGGTTGGTCTTCTTGACCGGCCTTCCCCTGATCATGCTATAGTGTGAGATATCAAAGGGAGGCAACAAGGAGCGGGCTCTATACTGTACTGTTTCAGATCTCCGTGGTGATTCAGATATGGCATATGGGTTAGCACTGTTGGAGTTGTAAGGGTTGTCATTGGATGTTTCGCCATAATCGTTGTTACTATCTGTGTTCTCCTGTGTGTTGTAGAGCTGTTCTTGTTGTTGGTAGTATGATTTACGTGCCTCGTCTCTCTTCTGGTAGAATGTCTGAAGATTGAGGGCTTGAGTGTATGGGTTGTCTGGGTCATCCACCTCCATATGGAGACTCTTTGTCGGCGAAGAGTTGTAGTAGGGTCTATTTAGGCCACCACTATTTCTTGGGGTGGATGGTGAAAGCATGATCGAGGGGAGGAGGAGGAGCAGAGAGTCAGCAGGTGATATGTAGTGTTAGAAGGTATGTTCAGCTGACCAACCACTTATAAATATGTAGCTGTATTTATATATATATATCTATATATATATATAGATTTAGTGCTATATAGTGCTATACAGAGATATCCACCTCTTTATTGTGACGTGTAGTAATTCCATCACCCACACTCTTTGGAGCTCTTGGAGCTCTCTCACAGCTCAATCATTTCAACCGTAAGGTAAACAAACACAATTGTCTCGTGCACGATATATGCACGCCAGTGCAGGGATGTAGGGGAACAATTAGGTGGGTAGTCAGTAATTGTGTAACCAGATCATGGCCCTCACTACCTTTCTGGTAGCGCATAGAGCATAGCCGGGCGGGGGCTCTGCATGCAGCATATCCAGCGGCCCCTACCTAGTAGGAGGGCCCTAGCAACACCTTCCCTATAATATGTACGGCCAATCTATGCAGCACAGCCATTCCACCACTGTAAGCAGTGCCTGGATAAGTGAGTGTAGTTAGGATGCGGATAAGCTGAGCTCCCTTGGATGGACTTGGACGGACTCTCTTGGGATGAGCTGAGTTGGGCTTCCGTAGATGGATAGGGCGTGCAGCTGAGGGAGCTGCTGAGCTGCTCCCTTAGAGATGCGCAACGGTGGGGGTCGGTGCTGCTGGGCAATCATTGTGGATAAGAGAAACAGTGTGAAAGATAGTGGGGGCTGTTGTTACCACACGCTTTGGTGATTTCATTTTTACAGTAGGGTTCTTCTGTGTTTGGTGATTTGTTTTTGTTTTTGTGTTTGTTTTTTTGGCTCATAGATCAACTGACAAAGGACCATTGACTAGGACCATTGACTAGGACCATTGACTAGGATCATTGACCAGTGATCGTTCACACAGAGGGTACATAAGGTGTTTTAGTGATATTCTAACTGAGTTGTATTTTGTTGTGTTGTGTTGTATTGTGTGGTATTGTGTGGTTGCTAAATTGTTGCTGATCCAATTATTTATACCCGATTGGTCGTCTTGCTTACTGAAGGTCACCCTCGGCTGATTCTCTACTATACCTACCATAACATCAATACACAAACATTATCAAGCATCATCAAACATCATCAAATCGCGCTATCCCTCGTCTCCGAACTTAGAAACCCACAGGTTATCATTATTCAGGCGAGACTCGATCCTCAATCGGGTGTCCAATATATATATTCCAGTGTCTGAGCAGTAATAGACATCCCACATTTTACATAATGACATTCAAATCAGGCTCATTGTTGGACACGCCAACAGTCCCAATAACCCTCTCCTCCTCTGTGGAGTTTGTGGGGTCTCAAGCAAAGGAACACACTCATGATTTAATAGACAACACTACTGAAGCGAGTGTGGGGTTCAAGCAACAGGACTACTATAGAAAGAGCCTTTCGCCTCTTAGATACAAACTCAGAGGCTATCTGTTGCCATTGATTGAAAAGGAAACCCCCATAATAGCAAAAATCCAGCATAGGTGGAGGTCTCCAGCAGCTGACGCGTATTTCGCATGGACCGCGAATTTGGCCAGTCACACCTTCTACATAATAATGCTGCCTGTTCCCTTTTGGATTGGCTCGATTGATGTTGCAAGAGACTTGGTGTTTGTGCTTGGACTGGGCATATACTTCAGTGGATTATTCAAGGACTTTATGTGCTTGCCTCGTCCTAGATCCCCGCCAGTGCATCGTATAACCATGTCCTCATATACCACACAGGAGTACGGTTTGCCCTCAAGCCACAGTGCAAACGCAACTGGTGTAGTACTGGTGATTCTACAGTACATTTGGAAAATCCGCGATACTCAGTTGGCCATTGTCACACTAACAGCAACTGTCTTCTTGCTGGTATACTACGTGTCCATAGTGCTAGGACGGGTTTACTGTGGAATGCATGGCTTTGTGGATGTGACAGTTGGAGCCATAATAGGAACTTGTGTATTTGCAGCACGTTCTTTGCTTGCTGAAGTTTGGGACTCCAGCATCTACTCAGGCTCTTGGTTGGTGCCACCTGTAATTGTGTTTGGTTACTATTCCTTGATCTACTTTCATTCCGTACCTGCTGATGCATGCCCTTGTTTTGACGACAGCGTTGCATTTATCGGTGTGTTAGGAGGGTTGGAACTTGGCCATTGGTCCTATGCTGCTTCTTCTTATGCCAATTCTGGGCCCGATCCTGCCTTAATACCCTTCGACTACGAGCAATTGGGACTAATAGGCACCATTCTACGAGTATTTGTTGGAGTTGGTTGTGTCCTCGCATGGAAGACCATTTCAAAACCAATTCTATTGAAACTTATTGGTCCTGTACATAGGCACATTTTCGGTGCCGCCCCCATTGTCAATCATGGAGCAGCAGAGCAGGAAGTTAGTTCGAACACCACTAGAGCACTTTCTCCATCAGCTGATTTGGAGAACAATCTCACTGAGAGAAAGAAGTCAAAGAAACTCGAGACAATAAAGGGTGCTGAGGAACCGGCCACGTGTGATGCATTTAAACGCCGTTACGAGTTGGATATCATTGTAAGGTTGATTGTATATGCAGGTGTCGCTGCTGTTGTTCCATGGAGTTGTATAGTGATGGAATTGCTAGGTCTGACTTGTGAGCAACAGAGTTAAGGATTATTAACTACAATAATAAAGAGATGATAACATACAGAGAAAAAATGAAATTCTTACAATGTTAGGTGTGCTATGTATTTATAATAGATGATATGTATATTAAGGATCAATTCAGTTAACTAGTCAGCATATGAACTTCTCCAGAACTTATCCAGAACTTCTTCAACTTATCCTGAGCTTTCCCTCTGTCATCAGGAGTGCACATTATGACTACCAATTTCAATATGCGGTAGTCCCATTAAATGCTTATCCATATATAATCTTATATATGGCTGTTCATATATGTATATATATATATATATTTAGCTGTTAACTCCTCCGCTATACTATTCTAGCGTTCATCAACCAAATATGTACACCTTTGAAAAGTACGTGCGGTCCTCAAAGGTCATCGTGCAGTCCTCAAAGGAGCTCTCTCTACTGTGGTTCTATCTGAGTTCTGCACGCCGATCTTAAGAAACTTGAAACTTTTCGCAGTCACAAACTTTACCAAAAGGGTAACTAGTGTTCACACGACTTGAATTTTCCACCGCTATACAAAATCCCCAGGCATCTAACGCCTTACCCTACGCTGTATGTCTCTCTCTCTCTCTCACTACGGGTGTCTCTCTCTCGCGACAAATTCTCTGAGTGTCCATACTGAGTGGGAGGTCCTCCTAGTAAGCTCTCTCAGGCACTTTACTCTCCCAGTGGTGAAGCTGAAAAAAAAGAGATATATATGTAAACGGCTTGAAAAGATTATACACTTTGTATCTTGTACTACAGACAAATTATATCAAAATGGAAAACGATAAGGGCCAGCTCGTAAGTAGATTATCAAGCTGAATAGAGGTTGTGCGGAACATTGGTGAACGATTATCAGCATTTAGACAGATGGTCATGAACACAGAAAGAGGCAAGTTCTCTCGATTTGAAGACAGATATGAGAATGTAACAACATCAAAACAGCGAATATCGTAGATGAAAGGTTTTTGTGGACAGCGATGAGTGTAATTATACCACAAATGAAGAAGACAATATCCACACAGTACATGATATCACTGTGACAGGTGTAACAGCAACACAAAAAAACCGACCAGCATGAAGATAAGATTTCATTTGAGGTATATTGCCCTCAAAAGGTGCAGTAAACCAGGACACAAAGCCATTAATATAATCGCCAAACATCCGGAAGGGATTATTGACGTGCATCCAAACATAACAGTCTCAGATCTTCTAGATTCCACTTCAGTGTAAATGACCATTGCTGAGTATTATTGTTGAGAGTGTAACAGATGTCCGTGTTTGCCTACTCTACATTTGGCTGTATACTAACTATTATCTTTTTTTAGGTTGAACTTTACGTGCCACGTAAGTGTTCTGCTACCAACAGAATCATCAAGGCCAAGGACCACTCCTCTGTGCAGATCAACATCGCCAACGTTGACGAGAACGGACACGCCATTCCAGGCTCCAAGGTCACCTATGCTCTTTGCGGTTACATCAGAGGCAGAGGTGAGGCTGATGACTCTCTTAACAGACTCGCCCAGCAGGATGGTTTGTTGAAGAACGTCTGGTCTTACTCCCGTTAAATCACGAGGTGTATGTGGTATGAGAAGGTGAAAAAGGGTTGTTTTTTAAGAAGAGGTTTCACTGGTTTTTATTTGGGCATCCATGCTTCTTAAATACTCCTAATGTATACATAAAAGATTAGTTTGTGTTTATCTGTAGTGACTTTTCAGTAGAAAAGGAGAGAGAGAGGTAGAGCGAACTAGATGCCAGCTTCTGTAGATCACCAATGGGTATTACTATTCGTCTGTGAAATATTCCTCTGTGAAATATTCCTGTATCAAATATACCGCTGTGTCTACCTTAGTTGGCTATGTTATGAATTATCCAGACAGGCTCTGTGGTGTTTTTGTGGTGTTTTTGTTGTCCCTTCACCAGTGCTACTATAATAACCACCCTCGCTGTCCGTCTTGTAGAGCAATTCTGGCATGGAGCACACTGGCATATGCGGCCCGGCCCATACTATAACATCCTCTCTGCATAGGCCATATAGCTGCTGGGTGCCACCACCCATTTCTACAACCGCCCATCACACAAACCACTACGGGATAAAAACAAATGATACACACTATTTGGACAAAAGAGGTGATGAAAGTTCAAGTGGATGAGTTGATGAGAATTGATGAGAAAGAGATCAAGTAGAAATACCTCCCCTTGGGAGTTGATCCTGGAGAACCCTTTGGAAGTAAGCCATTCGTCTTAGATTGGCGCATTACCCAAAGCAGACTAGTTATCTTCACAGCTTATTCAAGCAGTACTTGCAACACCTTTACGAGCAGCAGTAGCAGTAGCAGTAGCAGTAGCAACAGCAACACTCTCTAAATTCATACCCCATAGCGTTCTCCTTCACGATAACCATGATCACCAAATAAATGCCATAGCCTTATTAATATGATCTTTCTCATTACATTAATATAATTTTTAAAAGCATTTTCTGCATCACAACTGTAGCAGGTGATATCTACTCTGTTCCTCCTCCACCGTCCCACGTCCCACGTCCCGTCCCACGTCCCACGTCCCGTCCCACGTCCCCCGTCCCGTCCCCCGTCCCGTGCTGTGCCCTCCCACGGATCAATCGATCCATCTCCCCTCCTCTACTGACCCACTGCATGAGCTATACAGGCCTGCAGCCAGCAGGCAGGCTGCAGGCAAGCATGTAGGAAAGGCCTACAGATTTCGCCCCTTTGACATCCGGGTAATCACTGCATCGATTTTTTTCGCCCTTTGTCGATTGCCTAAAATTTTTTACCCACTACTTCAGTACACGTTATCAGAGATTGTCATTTTCAAACAGTCCACAACCGTACAAACATCAAAAATGGCTTCCGACGGTATTACTGAGATCGACTCGACTCTCATCGAGACCAACTACGACAATGTCGTCTACTCGTTCGACGACCTTAACCTTAAGCCTGCTATCCTGAGAGGTAAGTTGAATCGCTGTATCTAGCTATATGATCTGGCAAAGGAGGAGCACCACTGTGAAGACGTAGCAATTGAAGGAATCGGGGATTTTCAGTAGATGATCTCATCTCTTTAGATTGATTGAGGGCTCCATTTCGAGAAACAGGGACCCGGATCAATTATTAGAGGAGCTACAGAGAGCACATCGGGGGTATTATTCCTATTATAGAGGTACTGCACTGTTCAGGCTGCCTTTTGTGGCGGCGCTTTGCTTTCACCCCTGGATCCAAGTCCCAGCTATGTATTCTTCAGAGGAGGTTCTTAACTCACCAGATTACATTATATAATATCATATCTAATTGTACATACTAACATATTGTGTAGGTATTTTCGGTTACGGTTACGAGGCCCCATCTGCTATTCAGCAGCGTGCTATTCTCCCAATCACCGAGGGTCGTGATGTCCTTGCCCAGGCTCAGTCCGGTACCGGTAAGACCGCTACCTTCACCATCTCCGCCTTGCAGAGAATCGATGAGACCGAGAAGGCTACCCAGGCTCTTATCCTCGTCCCAACCAGAGAGTTGGCTCTCCAGATCCAGAAGGTTGTCCTCGCCATTGGTCTCCACTTGGAGGTCACCGTCCACGCTTCCATCGGTGGTACCGCCACCAAGGACGATGCCGATGCTTTCCGTTCCGGTGTCCAGATCGTTGTCGGTACCCCAGGTAGAGTTCTCGACATGATTGAGAGAGGTGCTTTCAGAACTGACAAGATCAGAATGTTCATCATGGATGAGGCCGATGAGATGCTTTCCTCCGCTTTCAAGGAGCAGATCTACAACATTTTCCGTTTGCTCCCAGAGACCACCCAGGTTGTCCTCCTTTCCGCCACCATGCCCCAGGATGTCCTCGAGGTGACCACCAAGTTCATGCGTAACCCAGTCAGAATCCTTGTCAAGAAGGATGAGCTTACCCTTGAGGGTATCAAGCAGTTCTTCGTCAACGTTGACGAGGAGAGATACAAGTTTGACTGCTTGTGTGACCTTTACGACTCCATCTCCGTCACCCAGGCCGTCATCTTCTGTAACACCAGAAGAAAGGTTGAGCTCCTCACCCAGCAGTTGACCGAGAACAACTTCACCGTTTCTGCCATCCACTCCGAGCTTACCCAGCAGGAGAGAGACACCATCATGTCCGAGTTCAGAACCGGTTCTTCCAGAATCCTTATCTCCACCGATCTTTTGGCCAGAGGTATCGATGTCCAGCAGGTTTCCCTCGTTATCAACTACGACCTCCCATCCAACAAGGAGAACTACATCCACAGAATCGGTAGAGGTGGTCGTTTCGGTAGAAAGGGTGTTGCTATAAATTTCGTCACCCAGGAGGACGTTGGAATGATGCGCGAGATTGAGAGGTTCTACTCTACCCAGATTGTTGAGATGCCAGCCTCCATTGGTGACATGTTCGACTAAGCGGTTTGAAGTTGCATATATACATATCTAATGGGAAAAAGAAAACGTAGTGTGCGGTTGGCTCCACCCCCACCACTTGTATTCACACCGGTTTGCCTAATCTGCTTTTTCCAGCCTTTTTCTGCTCTCTGCGAATATTAGGGCACCTTTTTTCTACTGTTGTTTTTGTTATAGTCAAAAAAAAAAGATGTAAGCTAAAGTAAGACTTCATTTACTACGTAGTGTGTAAAGTTCATTGCCATATGTCTAACTACAATGTTATTGGAACACTTCAGATTTGTGACATTTGCATATTATTTCCGTCCATCTACCACCCATAATACATGGGTGATAAACAGAGCATTTAGATATCTATAATGTATATTCTTCTTCACCACCTCTATTTACTCCGCTCTCTGTAGCAGGAATATCTTTTTTTCCGGAACCATTATTTTCATTTCATGCCTTCTCCTCAATTTTCTTTTCAACATCCTTCTTTTCATCCAGGACCTCCTCTACTTTCTCTAACTGGTCCTGCTTCTCCTGTTGAGGAGTCTTCTCGTCTGCCACCTCGTCTGCCTCTTCTGCTTTGCCCTCACCCTCCGAAGCTTGGGGTGACTCCAACACCTTACCATTATCGTTTTCTTCTCCTTCGTAATCGCTCAGCTTGATATCATCCTTCACCTTCTCACCATCCTTGAGTGACTTGTTCTGTGCCTCTTCTTCCTTGATAAGCACATCCTGCTCTTTCAAAATGTTAAGCTTGAGCTTCCTGTCGTCGCTATTCAATTCCAACTTGGTAACATTGTAGACTTCATCGGGAATAGAAGAGAGCA
Organism: Kuraishia hungarica; assembly: GCA_030567555.1. NCBI lineage: Eukaryota > Fungi > Ascomycota > Pichiomycetes > Pichiales > Pichiaceae > Kuraishia > Kuraishia hungarica. Next base: position 447,962 of record JAJLSL010000001.1, read on the forward strand.
CAGCCAGAAGGGCATCGTAATAACTCTCCATGTCATCAGCATGCTCTCCGTAGGTGAATGTGGAACTCAAAATCAGCAATGTGGAAGGGATCTTTTGACGGAGCCTCAAATCCAGCCATATCTGCAAATCATCCCTGAGCCTGGCTGGAGAAGCACCCTGTGTCTTGATACCTCTTGAAGCGCATGCACTGTGCAGTTCCTGGATGGAAAGACTTTCAACACCCTCGTAATCGATAGCCTTGTCATCCTTAATGATCTGCAATAACTTGAACCTAATTTGGTATCTCAACATCTCATCTGTTCCAAAGGGTCTCAGGTTCATGTATCTGGCCATAGCAACAAGCTGAGGACGGGATAGGTTATCAAGCACTTGATCGTTCTTGAAGTACCTGGCGATCCGAGTGAGCTCATCCAAGCTGGGCTTATCAGTAGCGTCCTGAATCTTAGTGAAGAAACTTACGAAATGCTTCTTGGCCTCCTCGGATGCATTTTTGGGCAAGTTCAGACCACTCTCTTGCACTGTCTTTTGGATAAACTCTGAGGTTGCCTTTCTGGTCTCTATCAGGGAGTTACGCTTCTTCTTCTTATCCGCCGATGACTCATAAGTGGACGGCAGCAAGTTGGGGAACAGTCTCAGTGCAATTGGGAGCAGCAGCTCTGCAAATGGAACAATAATAAACATGGAAAATGGGATCAGTCTAATGAGATCCTGGATGGTTCTGGTCAACTGACTGGTTTCTCTGCGCGTGAGCTCATACCCTGCAACCATCTTCAGCAGCAGCTTACTTGAAACTCTTATCTCGTATCCCAGCAGCTTGGTTCCATCCCAGTAATGTTGAACTTCATGTTTTATCCTATCCCAAAGTGGTTGCTTCTGCACAGGTTTGGCTGGTGTTGGATCTGCTGCATTCCTAAGGGCAGTCTCTGCTGGGCGAGCCACAGCCTTCTCAGTTGTATTTGCCAAAGGCGTCTGTGAGTCTCTCTTTGACTGTGTTGAGTTTGCTCTAGTGGTGGTAATCAACACGCTGCTAGCAGTGATAGCACCATTGCGACCCAGCAATGCTGGTGCTGCTATGCAGCAGCCAGCACCTAGCCGCCTCGCTCTGTACAGGCTACTCACGCCACGTACCGTTGACGATAGCCTCAACATCTAGAAACTGAATGTGTAGATATGCTATATATGTGTGAGTAAGACTAATAGGTATTAGTTATGCAAATATATGTATGTATATGTATATTCAAACCACAAGTAGTACGGTCCTCTCCACCTTGACCACTTTTTGAATAATATCACAATTGCCCGCGCACCCGATGGCCAGCCGGCCCTCACTATCAGAACCCATCGGGTTTAACTATACACATCGCCGATGATGGGAAAAGTGTGTGTACTGCCCAGCTATTTACACGTATTTTTCTGTTTCTTAGTTGGTGCACTGCACAGATATTACCCATAGAGGCGGGTAGAAGGAGGAACCTCAAAGGGTCTGCCTCTCCCAGGATGACCAGCTAAGGAGGGAGAAGTGTAGGGAATCAACTAACCTGTTGTTCTTGACAGTTGCTGGGATCTGCCGGAAGCGTTTGACAGCCCCATTTGCATCCGCTGGTATTGCAGCCCCGGATGAGTACCCCTTTACGTTAGTAACCTGCAGACCTTTAAAGGTGGAGATAGACAGTGGGGTGGGGCCTGGGGCCTGGGGCGCTGACTACGAGGACTTAGAGGTTGGCACTGATGGACACTACGCGGCAGGTACCTCGATGTGCTACTGTGAGACGCACGCCAATTATTATTTCAGGTGAGGTCAATAAGGCACCATCTTTCTATATATATACTATAGGAGGGAAGATATTCCAATTAAACAACAAGCATTTGGTGTGGGATTGATGAGTGAATAGAAGCTAAGTGCAGTGCCGACTTCCCTTTAGTTCATAGATAGCAGAATCAGTTGGCTGTCCCTTGAAGTCTGCATTCCATCCCCTCCCCTGTGACTCCAGCATAATGGCATCAATTACATCTGCAGAAACAGCACCTCTTTTTGTTGCTCAGTCCCGAGGAGTACTTGGCGATGAAGGAATTCTAATCGGTCGACAGGCACTTCCTTTTGATAACGTTCCTTCGTCATCCTGTTTGGCATGTTTCGATGGAGCAACAGATGGGTCTGCCCAGCTTCCCTCTAACCTCATTGCATATAGCGATATCGTGTGGGTGAAGCCTCATTCGGACCAGATAGTGGAGATTACATATGCAGCCCTGGTGGAAGGATATTTACAGCCACGAAGTCTCACTTTGGAAATAGATGATCCAATTAGCTCAAACAGCAATGATAGCAACAGCATCGGCGGGTCAAATGGCTCACCGGCACAACAGTTATGTGATAAGGTAATGGCTAAGTCATACCAAGATTCTACTCTACAAAGATCAGTGCTTGTTCTGATTAATCCTTATGGAGGTCAAGGACATGCTTGGAAATTGTACCAGGAGCAATGTAGGCCGTTGCTGGAGGCTGCGAGGTATAACATTGAAGCCCAAAAGACTACGTATCAAGGTCACGCGACAGATATAGCTAGAGAGATGGATATCACCAAGTACGATATGGTGATTTGTGCTTCTGGGGATGGTATTCCCTTTGAAGTTATCAATGGACTGTACGAAAGGTCTGATCGGGCTGATGCGTTCAATAAGCTTATCATCACACAGCTGCCCTGTGGCTCAGGTAATGCAATGTCAGTATCATGCCATGCTACTCACGATCCCTCAAAGGCGACATTGTCCTTGTTGAAATCGCCAACGAGGAGATCCGATTTGATGGCAGTGACCCAAGATATACCACAGGCTGGGTCGGCTGCTGGGAATGAGAGGGTCACTACACGCTTGTCCTTCCTCTCTCAGACATACGGGGTTATTGCAGAAGCTGATATAGGCACACAGTGGATGCGTTGGATAGGAGACATTAGATTTGGTTTGGGGGTGGCAGCAAAGACTTTACAGGGCGCAAAATTCCCATGCGAATTGTATGTGAAATACTATGCCAAGGATAAGGAGAGTCTTTCTGTGCATTACCAAATGCACAAGGATGATTCGGCACAATCTGATGTCAAACAACTGGATAATCTCACGGAAGAGTCATTCAAAATACATTTTGAAGATTTCTCAGCTCAGGTTCCTGATGACTGGGAAGAGGTTGACAGAGACTGTTGCAGAAATCTTGCTATATTTTATGTAGGCAAGATGCCGTATATAGCCAAGGAGACAAACTTCTTCCCAGCAGCGTTGCCCCTTGATGGTACCATGGATATGGTGGTTACAGATTCCAGGACGAGCCTGTTGAAAACGTCAGATGCACTTTTAGGTCTTGATAAGGGCCTTCATGTATGGAATGACGAAGTTCAGCACTCAAAGATATTGGCATACCGGTTGATCCCAAGGGTGAAGAAGAGCTACATCTCAGTGGATGGTGAATCATTTCCGTTTGTCCCCACTCAAGCACAGGTATTACCCCGGATCCTCAAGACAATTCTTCATGCCGGCGCATTCTCAGAGACAGGTTTCTCGGAGAGGATATAAAGCATGGAGAAAGATGTTTTAATATTGATACACCTTCGCTCGTGAAGCAATATGGTAGTATAATATTTAGTTCTTTCCAATTTATAGATCATAGTAATAACAAATCTTTATGAAGAAAAATTAACTTAAATTCGAGACATACAAACACCAAACATTGGCATGTTTGAAGATAATGGGAATATATAATGACAATCTCCTAGCATCACTGCACAGTATAGTGCAGGTCACACCACCTATTCAACTAGTCTCGCCCCCTCGGTACTTACAGCAACTTGGTAATCTTTCCGATAGCAATGGTCTGGCCCTGGTCTCTGAGGGTGAACCTTCCAAGCTGTGGGTAGTCCTCGTAGGTCTCAACACACACTGGCTCGTTGGTCTCGAGCACGGCGATGATCTTCATTCCCTTCTTGGCAAATGCAGGTGGCTTCTTGGACTTATGGTTGGTACCCTTCTCCAGCTTGTGGAGCAACTGCGTAAAGGTGATCTCCTCGATAGCAGTATGCACGTGCATGACACAGGAGAAACCAGTGGACAAAATGGACCTCAGCTCGACAATGGCAATCTGTGCCTCAAAACGAGTAACAGTCTTGACAGGGTGCTGTGGGGAAGTGAGGACGAAGCCGTTTGAGAGATCCTCCTCTTCAACACCCTTGAGCTTGAGCCGCACCTGTTCACCACTGTAAGCGGCATCAGCCTCGGCCTCGGTCTCGTTGTAGATGGTGAGCACTTCAACGGTGGTCTTGTTTGGCATAAGAAGCAAACTCTGACCCTTCTTAAGATGACCAGACTCGATCTTTCCTTCAACGATGGTACCCATATCCTTCATCTTACCACTGATTGGCAGCATGAATGGGCCGTTCACCTTTCTGTTGACTGTTTCCATACTATCAAGGTACTCCAAAAGAGAAGGACCCTCAAACCATGGACAGTCAGCACTTGGCACTCTCTCCTTGAGACCAGCTCCGGTGTAACCAGACACTGGCATGAACAAAACATCAGACTTGTTGTAGCCGATACCCTTGAGGTAAGCACCAAGTTTGGTAGTACACTCATCGTATCTCTCCTTGCTCCACTGCACAGTGGTGTCGTCCATCTTGTTCACAACAACAATGAGCTTGTTAACACCCTGGGTCTTGGCCAGAAGAGCATGCTCTCTGGTTTGACCACCCTTCTCGAAACCTGTCTCGTACTCACCCTTACGGGCACTGATGACCAAAATACCAACATCGGCCTGAGAGGCACCACCAATCATTTCGGAAACGTACATCTTGTGACCTGGGGCATCCAAAATGGTGTATCTACGCTTCTCGGTCTCAAAGTAGGCCTTACCAACCTCAATGGTCTTACCATCAGCTCTCTCTTCCTTGTTGGTGTCCATAACCCACGACAGATACCAACCCTGTCTTCCGGCGTCCTTGGCTTCTCTCTCGTACTTGTCAACAGTACGCTTGTCAACGGCACCGGTGAGGTAAAGGAGGTTACCACCCATGGTGGACTTACCAGCATCAACGTGACCCATGAAGATGACAGAAACGTGATCCTTTCCGCCAAACATATCGTTAACAACACTCTCATCCACCTCATCCTCTTGCTCCTTGGCAAGGGCAGTGGCACTGCTGACATTGGAAGAAATAGACTCATCCCTCTTCAAAGCTGGAGATGGACTTGGGGTTGGGCCCTTGGAAGCAACCTTAACAGCCTCCTTGGCTGGTGCTGCAACTGGCGCGATAACTGGTGCAGGAGATGGGGTAGCAGCGGAAGGAGCTGGTACAGCAGCTTTCGCTTCAACAGCTGGCTTGGCGGTTTCCTCCTTCTTCTCATCCTCCTTCTTTGGTGCACCAACAGTAGCAGCACCACCGCCAATCTTAATACCAGAAGAGGCATCGAGCTTAAGGGTACGCTTGACTGGCTTGTTCAAACTGTTAAGACCAGCCTGTTTCTGCTTGTTGTAGTCCTCCAATGACATGGTCTTTGGCTCCGAACCGGTAGAAGCAGCTGCGTAACCATCGTTGCTGTTGTAACCATTGTTGCCGTAGGAGTTGTTATAGTTATTGTTGTACTGGTTGTAGTTATTGGCGTAATTGTTTCTGCTGTTGAAGTTGTTACGGTAACCACCTCTGCCACCATTGTTGTTGTTATACTGGTTGTTGTACTGGTTATACTGCTGCTGCTGCTGTGGCTGTTGTGGCTGTTGCTGCTGGTCTTGGCCGTACTGACCGTATCCCTGCTGTTGGCCGTACTGCTGCTGTTGGCCATACTGCTGCTGCTGCTGTTGCTGCTGCTGCTGTTGCTGGCCATATTGACCATAGGATTGACCAGGGTTAAAAGACTGTGCGCCACCAGGTGTGAATGCAGACACCTTGTTGGGGTTGAACCTCTGCTGCTGTGGCTGACCACCCAAGTTGGCGTTCTGCAGGTCGTTGCTCAGATCATTGGGGGTGTACGGGTTGTTGCCCGACATCTTTGATGTAATGGATATATATCAACTGGGGGAAAGGGTTGCAGTATATAAACTTCGTCAACAACTGTGTCTGTTGTGTCCTGATATATATACGGGTGTGCTTCGATTCAATACCAATATCAATGATTTAACCAACCTTGCGCACTCCTAACTAGCGCCTGCCATGTTGGAAAATCCTCTCTATCCACCACCAAAACTTTCGATTCAAGCACACCAAAATGTTACAGCGCACAGGGTGCGGTGCCCATACAAAAAATTTTCTCCTACTGTAGAAATTGGTAAATACACTGTACGCACAGTACAAGTTGGCTTGACGGTATGCCTGTACGGTACGGTATGTACATAACTATGCACGTTAACTGGCTAGGAATAAGGGAAGGAAAGGACCCTTTAGAGGGTTCAGTAGAAGGGACTAGGCCGCCTGTACGATCTCTGTATGATCTCTGTACGATCTGTCTATGAACACTATCTATGGGCACGCGGTGACCAACCAAATAGCGTCAACTTAAATATAATATACTCGCCAACAGTACCATTGGGCTGGGGTAGGGATCATAACTTGTATATTTGATGGAAATCCATCCAGTCCTCTTTTTAATGGGGATGGATCACTCACTGCCTAGAGGGATAAGAGATGTTAATGGCCAACTAACTGCATGTCCCCCTTCCTTAGCTATGTAGGTGTAACCGTGCACGCACCCTTAACTACGTAAGATTAACTAGCTTAACTATGCATCGCCACTACGCATCGCCGCTGTGCATTAACTACGTGTGAACTGACTGTATGCACGTTAACTATGGGTTGCCCCCTCGCCCCGCGTATAAAGGGCTAGGCAAGGCAAGTGAGGCAAATCAAATACAACAGAGGAGATGAGACAGCTAGCAGTGTATGACTGTATGTGAAATGGGACGAGGTTCATTTTCATATTCAAAGAATTGCAGAGGAGTAAGAGTTGCGCAGGAGTGAGGTGTTACTAAATCTAACTCTGAGTCGTGAATTGAATAGAGAAGCATAAAATCTATGCCTATATTTTGATATAGAAGAAGGAGTAGCAGATAGTTGAACACGAGAAACCGCAAACATACACCCACCAGATAGATCGTACAGAGAAAGAGACACAGCACATAAAACATAGCACATACACACAAAGAGTCAAACACGCTTCTTTCTGACTTTACAATGCATAGTGGGGATATACTATAATCTTTGTGTAACACTATATATTTCTGTTTTTGTGAATGGTTGATATGGTACCTCCATTTTTTCCCACACCTGCCACAAGCAGCGGTAGCAGCAGCAGCAGGATTCCTGGAGCATGGAATACAGATCAGCCGCCACAAATACAGCGAAATATCAACAACAACAGCAACTACAATGTGGGGTACGAAGAAGAGAGAATGATTCATATGAATAATACAAAAGTGCGAAAACTGAGACAGAAATCATTACAGGGCCATTTCCTTGCCCAACTACACGTGTTTATCCTGTTGGAGCTCTTAGTATCATATAACTACGATCGTTCGTTTCTAAAACTGGCTGTGAGAGCAGTGCTCCAATTCGTGATAGCAAACATGGACAACGACACTTTGGATAATTGGGCATATTTCTCTCTTGTTGCAGGTGCAGCACCCGTTGGAGATGAGAATAATAATAACGTTAATATAGGCACATCCAGGAACGAGCAGCTGGGTGGTAGTGATTTCAGAATTGGAGGGTTCCCGCAATCCATTAATAATAACACTGATAACAACACAGATAATTCATCAGAAACATTAGCTGAACAACGCAGAAAACAGGTTCAAATGTTCAAAACAAGCATCCTCACAGAGATCTTCATATTCAATATTGCATGTTTGCTTGATCATGCTTTTAGGGGAGATGCTGTACCGCTGCTGAAACCCCCAGCAAATGATCCATATAACATTCTTGGTAAACATGTTTTTTCACATTTTGAGATACACCTTCCTAAGCCCGATGCTGAGTGGTTTGATGAAATTATGTCAAGGATGTCGGAGTATGCGGTGGATGCATTGAAATTCATCCGGGAGTACCTCAACAGGAATGCGGCCAACTCCATATATTATCACCAGAATGGTTGTTACCTTCATGGTGACATGTTGATTTCGTTGGTTGGAGAGCTGCCTCTGGCCCATAGGAGCTTTATTTACTTCCTGGATGTGAGTGTATGCGTACTGCAATTGTTGTTCTTCCGGTCTCAGTTCAATAATGACAAACAAACCAATACGATCACAAGTGAAGGAGATTCGCCAAGGCCTATTGCAGTGTATATAGACGAAACTCAGCCTTTACTTCGCGGCAACCGTTCAAGTTATGGAGGTGTTGCCAACTATAGTGCTGATAGCCATCAGGATCATAGCCATGAGGATGACATTGAGGATGGATATCAGGGAAGCGTTGAAGTTTTACAAGTGGATATGTATCCTGGACTTACAAAAGAAAAGTTCAAGAGGTTTCTGAATGGTGGGAACAGAGTTGGGGCCTCTACTCAGGGTCAACGTGTGGGGGGTGTACGATCAATGGCATAGGTGTATATCCATGGGGTGTGTGTGTGGTTGATATTATTTATTGGTTGTATTAATGTTTTCGTTTGAATTAATGAAGCAAAATATATTTATTGGTCAATACACATTGGTGGTTATTCATAATGGTTAGACTAGATGGCTAGACTAGATAGTTAAGCTATGGTTAAGCTATGGACAAGCTATGGTCAAGCTATTGCCCGGGGTAATTCCTGCATGATGCCCTTAGTGAATAAGAACATTACACTGCATCCCACAGGAAGGGAACGGAGCAGAAAAGAAACATCATCGGAAACAAATCGATTATATTATTTGAAATGAACAACTGTCTAACTGAAACCGACAAACTTGGTCTGCGATTGATCTCCTATAGTGCCCCTCATCCTTTTCAGGCGGGGGTGGGTGTGGGGTGAAGGCACATCGCATGCTCCTGCCCCTCGGTGCAAGTCTGTGCGATCAAGACGCACGCCGCAGTGCGGGCATTTCGGTGCATTTTAGTTTCTGTTGCCGTTTGACCTGCAGGTGGGGGGTACCCCACACCGCTACGAAGATAACACGGGTGCAGGAACTACAGGGTCGGGGTGGTGGGGGAAGCGGAAGTGCTTTGGTCCCCATGGGCCCAGAGGTGTACGGGTCTAGGGTCTAGGGGTCTAGGGGTCCAAGAGAGGAGGGAACAGCAACGATATCCTATCTCAGATTACAAGGAATCCCTCCACAGGTATCAGGGGAAATATTTGAGTCCTAAATCTGCTCTTTGAGTGATCATTATCCTCTTCTTGCTCCACTTCTAATTATAAACATCCGTACGTACATGATGCATTTTCCACAAGGTTCCGCATTATCTCCAGCACAGGCCAATGCAGGCAGGAGGAGATGGGTACCTTCCCGCATGGCCCTTGGTACAGGACTTATGTTCCAGGCCCACATAAATCCACAGCCAAAAGACGTTCGGTTCAGTCAACGGGGTTCCACTGGAGGACTCGGAAGAGTACCCTTCCTGGAAATCTTCCCTCGCCACATGGAAATTGAAATCCGGCATTGTTAAACTCCACATTTTGCGGAGAAACCAAAACACAAATGACGCACCCCACATATACACAACTATGTAAAAAATGTATTTAAATGGAGAAATCGGCAATGTGTGTCTGTGCAATATTCCTCCAATATATTTATGTCTCTGCCACTCCCCCACCCCTCCCACCCACGCCTCTTTCTCCACTGGCCGGTAATTTGCGACCCTTCCAGAACCGGCAGCACCTGCTCTTTAAATTAGCTGTAGGACATCTCTCCCTCTCTGCGCCAGAGTGTGTGCATGTCAGAAAGGCAGGGCGCGTTGTCCTGTCTCCTCCTGTCTTGTAAGTAAGTACACACTACGTCATCGGGATGGTAATTCCCTGCTCAGTCTGCCCTCGTGATCTGGTGCTCCAGGACACTTATTATTATTAGGAAGTGCAACTAATCTCTCCGAACTGACAGTTTCCATTAAGCCCTCTCAAGCTAACATACTGAATCTGTTGGTATAGCTTGTTTCTACTATTTCATATACAATTCCTTGCGTGGGTGCACAGTATTGTTCAAAGTGGAGAGACCTTGACATTGTCTGCTTAGACTGGCTCATTCTCTTTTCACGCACTGCGTCTTCGGCCCACTTGACAGGGACAAGAGACTCGGAATAGTCGCAACTTCACGAGCAAGGATTGACACAGTCGTCATAGGGGTGTAAAAGTTGGCAACTGATATTCCACAAGCACAGTTCATAACCATCTTCATTGTTATATATATACACTTGATTCCCAAAGATATACATATACATATATATATATATACATATATCGCAACCCCACTTACTCCGCCCCGCCCTCGGGCACACTCTGATCTGTCATAGCAAACCAACCATACCTATCATATAACATACATCATATATAACACATACAGAAAACCATGTCGGGATCATCGAGGCCACCAATTGTGAGGAGTGCCTCTTCTTCCTCGGGTGTCAACTTTCAAGGCCATGGAAGATCCCTCTCCACGGAATCACTGGGCTCCTTTACTAACCAGTCGTTTGTGGGCAGTTCACCCTTCACCTTGGGCGATACAGGACTAAAGGTGCCTGGTGTTGTATGTGCCAACAATATCCTACCACCTTCTCACCCCAATTCCCCATACTTTTGTTCTGTACCGTTGGATCCCAAACCTACAGAAGAGCTGGCCAAGAGATTTACCATGTGGAAGAAAGTCATCAAGCAACTGGTATTCTATCTCAGGGAGATGTCATTGGTGAAGCAACATTACTACTCTCTCAACATGAAAATGCTCAACAGCGTACAGTTCCTTTCCAACAAGAACCCTGGCTTTTCCAATATTAAAGTCAGAAATACCCAAAGTGGCGCTAATAGCAGCAGTGGAGCAAGCATAAGTTCGGGAAAAACTGGATCAAACTTATTCAAAGTGATGTCGTCATCGCAATTGGAAGGCTCTGGGTCATCTTCCACTGCAGATTTCTTTGCAGGAACTTCTGGGGAGAAGTTCATTCAGAACGCCTTTTTGCCTGCTGGTGATGGCTCAGTACAGAGTATTTCCCATGCATTGCACAGTTATCATAAATGTTTAGCCGAAAGAGAACTGATTACATACAACCAGCTGAGTCTCAAACTGGTTCCAAGGCTCGAAAACTTGAAAGATGCTTTGAATGTCAAGATTAAAGAGATAATGGGTTTGAGAGCCGATTTCAAAACTACACGGTTGCGTCATGAGATTGCTATCACGGGTGGATTGCTAGGAGACTACATAAACAGTGTGGATATGTTACAGAAAGGGTATACCACCACTTCCTTGGGGACTACTAGAACCATTCAGGATGACCCTAAAGCATTGAGCGGGAAAAGAGACCCCTACCTGTCCAAATTGAGGTTGGAGCAACAGCTGAGAAAGCAGCTCATGGAAGAAAGACTACTGCAGGAGTCATTTGGGGCCCTACAGCATAGTGCTTTGGAATTGGAGAAGATTGTATATAAGGAGGTTCAAGCAGCTATGCGTACTTATCTGAATCTGTTAAACGCAGAAACGGAAAGTACAAAAGTCAACCTTATAGATGAGTTATCGGGAGGATTCCTTAAGAGTGATCCAAGTTCAGATTGGGATTTCTTTATTAGTAATGATAGTGACCGTAATTTTGTCAAGACACTCTCTCATGAGATGAAACCAGGGCAACCCTTAAAGCCTCTTGCTCCTAGAAGGGTGTCAGATGTGGTATATCCGTACCAGAAGAAGCTTATATCGCGGTGTCTGCGTTCAGGTTTCATGGAGAAAAAGGGTAAGTTCCTTAAGAATTATGAGCGATTCTACTACGTATTGACGTTGAACTATCTCCATGAATTCCGTACCAATAACCGTAAGAAGGAACCCAATCCTGTTTCTTCCATAAGCCTTTGTGACTGTTCCCTTGAAAAGGGTGACTCCGATACTAAATTTATCTTAAGGGTAACACATAGGGAGAATGAGAACCTCACAAAGTCGAAATTCACCTTCAAGTGTTTGGACAAGGAAGAGCATGCCAGATGGGTGGGCAACCTACAAGAGTTAACTAGCATCAAGAACTCAATTGAGAGAAACCTCATCATGGAGATGAAGTTTGAGGATGCACTAATGAGGGAAGGTGGTAATGGTGGAAATGGTGGTGCCATTATCTCTGGTGACTCCTCATTTGTCACCACAGATACTTCAGATAGTGGTTCTTCGTTGGTTAACAGTGCTGCAGCATCCACTTTTGCATCTTCTGGTGAGAGTTCCAACTTTTCTAGACTTCCCAGATTCATGCCCATTGGCGGAGCACAGGCGGCAGCAGCGAGTGCCCAGCCTCAGGAACCAACTACACCCGGTACCACCACGTCCAGTGGCACAATATCTGGAAATATCAGTACTGCCTCTCTTCATTCGCCACCCAACGGTCTTGCTGGTGGTGCAGTCAATAAAAATCTCACATATGCCTCAAAACGGACGCCTGGACAGAAGAGTGCCCCAAGTGATATGTACAAATACGCTCAGGTAGCTTCTCCTTCTGAAGCAAATGCTGAGAGTAGCTTTGGAGTGGATGCAGTAGCCTCAGCTACTTCACCAGGAGATTTTGCGAGTGTGGGCATTACATTGGAACAGATGAAACAAGTCGAGAATATCCTCAACATCAACTTTCAAGCTATGGACCTGGAGAATGGAAAGATTGTGATATCTCCTGGCGTGTCATTCGGCTCGCCTCGTGGAGCTGGCAGTACTCAGTCGTCCCCGGGTGTAACCCCTGGAACTGCCACTGCCAAAAGTGCTACTGGTAATGGAGATTACTTCAATTTCGTAAAGCCAACCCGCCCCACCGTTGACTCACAGACCGGTTCTGGTCCTGGCAGCAATGGTAATCCTCAGACATTGCTGCATCCCAGATCCGGTTCAGGAACCCCCGAAGTGGTGTTGGAAGGACCTTCACCAATTGACGTGCGAGGTCCATTCTGGGGTGGAAATGGCCAAGTTAGTTCACCCGAAGATGGCATTGGTGGAAGCGATGTGCTGCAGAACTCGAATGGCCCTTCTTTGAGAGAGCAGATGAGAAACCAACGCATTCAGCTTCCTCCCAGAGAAAGCTGGTTGCAGATGAAGGAGGGTGTGAGGGGAATTCCAGCGACCCCGGGTGAGTTGCCACAGTCGTCAATTCAAGATGCCATTAAGGGCTTCAACGTTGATATTGAAGAGGATGCTGAGGATAACTAGTCGTGGGATTGGGTATATTATGTGATTTCCTCAGACTCTCGATGCCAAACATTTGTCGCTTGCATTGTTTCCCTTTAATTGATTACATGAATTCATCATCCTAGTATACATCGCAATATCATATTATTTCGTTTATATATAAACCTGTCTGCCTCTAATGATTCTAGTTCTTACCAGTACTACCGAAACCACCAGCACCTCTCTCTGTAACCTCCAACTCCTCAGCTGTGATCTCAGCAACATCAGCCATAACAATCTTCTCCAGCACAAGTTGAGCAATTCTGTCACCCTTCGCAATGGAAAAGTCCTTCTCGCTATGGTTGAAGAGAACAACCTTCACCTCTCCTCTGTAGTCGGCATCTATAACACCGGCACCAGTGCTGATACCATGCTTCACAGCCAAACCAGAACGTGGGGCAACTCTTCCGTAGGTTCCTTCTGGAACAATAATAGAAACGTCAGTGGCAACTAGACCCTGTCCATGTGCTGGAATCTTGGCCGCTTCGGAAGAGTAGAGGTCGTAACCAGCTGCGAGGGCTGAACCTCTGGTTGGAAGCTTACCGTTTGCTGAACGCAAGAATACTCTCAATTTGCCAGACATGTCTACCTTTTGTTTCTTTACTTCTGGTTCAGTAGTGGTCATCTCTAATGTGTGTGGTACAATTAGCCTGTGTAGATGAATTTGAGAAAAGGAGCAAAAATATATAATTCACCAGTCTTCGCTGTGCTACGTGCTCACCACCATCTCTCCAAGGTGCATGAGAGACGCGTCTCCAACGCGTAGCAGAGCTGAGGATGCATATAGAGAGATAGTAAGCGGTTATGTAATATTTCATTGTTTGATTATCGGAAAGGACTGAATTAAATATATACGTAAATGATAATTAATAATTAATTACACATATATTCGTTCATTATGATAATTTACACTTCTATTGGGAGATTCCACCGTAACCTCTACTAAACCCCCATCGAATCTAAACACCTTCCTCCCATGCTATGCACCTACAGGAATATCCGCTAGAGAAATATCCACTTCAGAACACTAAGGATCATCCTCAGAATAGATCTCACCAATCTCCAGAATAAAACAACAACCCAGATAATCCATAGTGTAACCACAATGGATGTTTCCAAAAGCTTATAAAAACATCTCGTTATAAGGTCCTCCTTTGAAAAGCTCATGTTATTGGCCAGTTTCTCAAACCGCTCGTTAAGCTGTCTAACCTCTAAAGTGACAGTCGTGCTGATCTCACCAATGGCACGATCCGAAACCGATAAGAGGGAATCCACTTTATTGGAGTAATCCGATGCCAAGGAAGCCCTGTAAGTGTCTGTGCTTCTAAATAGTTCGTTGAAAAACTGGTCGTATTCCCTGATGACGGTAGTTTCCAACTCCTTGTAGCTCTTGTTGGTTTCCACTGTTATGTCTCTCACCAGCTTCTGACTTCTGGCTACGGATTTGTCAACCTGATCCATTTTCTGGAACAGATGGTTCTCTCCAACCATCAAGAGTCCCTGTAATCTCTTCAGGTCGTTTGCTTCATGGGTGAAGTCAACCACTCCAGGCCCAACTTCAGGGTAAGCTGATGATTCAACCGCTGTCTCCTGGGTCTTGGCAATCTGGTTATGATTATTTGCAATACTGCCATCTTCATCAACACCTGATTTGGCATTGAATGGAGTGGTCACATCCTCTGCAACAATACTCGACAAGTCGGATTTCATATTTCTGTGTTCCCAAACATCAGATTCCAGCGACTTGGTTCTATTTCTATTGCCCAAGGGCTCAATTTGAATATTCTTGATTGGAGTCAATGAGGCCTGCTCTCCAATTTCCTGCGTATTCACAGAAACATGATTCAGCTGCTCATCCGATTTACTGCCCTGGCTTCTACCAGCACTAGAATTTTGAGTTACATTGATGGTGGGGACGGCGGTCATTGAAGCTGCTACAACTTCAAGCTCACCGGAACTACTATTTGCCTTGGATTGCAATAGCCTTGCAGGACTCTTGGAGAGTCGTTTGAATTTCGACAATGAATGATTTGAGATTGTTGTTGAGTTCTTCCTGCTGAAAGAGCTCGTTGAACTATGAAGTGTCGGTTGTGGTTGTTGCTGTGGTTGCTGTGGTTGCTGTTGCTGTGACTGCAGTTCTGATTGTATTCTGGCCGCGCCTGGTAAAGAATAAGCACTTTCAGAGGGCACACTTGCCTTCTCATTTGTCTCGCTCTTCATCTCATTCTGTGTCTCACTATTGTTTTCTGTGTCGTCAAATGCACTGGAACCATCGAAATCAGCAAACAGCTGTTCATGAAGGCGCCGGGGAGTGGTGATATCACCCGTTTTGGAAGTTCTGTCACGGTGGTGACGTTTTCTATGGGGTCTGTGTTCAATCTGACCATCAATGGGAAACCATAAAGTTCCATCCCGTTGCTTCAACTCATGCCAATGGTTTGCCCTCCATGTGATATCATGTACATGTTCTTTCAAACTGACCTGCCATATCAATCTGGGGTGTTTGTGAATGGAAAACACCAGCGAAGGGGCCGGCAAGGGGCTAATTGTGAGGTCTGCAAACCTCTCCTTGTGATGTTTTCTAATCTTGCGGTTCCGTATCATTTGTAAAGGATTGTACACTCCTTCCACCCCGGGGTATGCCGGTTTGGGGTGTAATGGGTCAACAGGATCCTCTACATATTGAATTTTAGTGAGACATTGATTCATACTCATATAATACACAGTGAGGTTCAGCTTGACTCTGTCAGCACGGTCCCTCGTATATTTCGATATCTTATGATGCAAGTGTGGGTTTTCCGTACTAGTGGTTAGCATTTCCGTCGCATGAACATGCAATTCAGGATCAATGTTTAAGTCAGACATCAACGATCTTCGTATATCCAGGAATAGAGAAGTCAGTTCACTTGTTTGTTTCAATGCCTTCTCATTGTGTAAGATATCTAAAGGTGGTTCTGAAGAAACATCCTGGATGCTATTCCTATTGGGGCTGCTATAAAGTTGTTGTTGCTGTTGTTCCTGGTTCAATTCTGCTGCAGTGGAGCCTGAATTGAAGCTTCCGGCTGGTGATTGGCTGAAATCATCACTTCGCCTTACCAGAGAAAGAGGTGCCTGTTTTAGTATTGCAGATGATAACGATGCAAATTTATTAGGGGTCCCATATTTCTTCTTGGTTGTTGCTGTTGTTGCATTGGCCCCGCTGCCACCACTGCCACCACCGCCAATCATTGGTGTAGAAGGAGGGGAGGAGTAGGTGGAGAACTGTGGGTCTGCCTGTGTTGGGGGAGATCCCAGTAAACTGTTCCTATGGGGAAAATGTCTATATGAACTGGCAATTGTGCCGCGTGATGATTCACCAACAGAGCCTGTGCTCTTATCACCACCAGCGGCTCTTGAGGCAAACGAACTCATGGTGTTATGCCTTTGATCGGTGAGGCTTTTTGTATGTTGTGCCGCCACATCACCACCTCCATTTCTATGGCTCGGGGAGAACCCAGACCTCAGCGCACCCTCCATGGTGTGTTGCTATCAGTATAACAGGAGAACTGGATGAACTGGGCGAAGTGGATGGAGGGAGGGTATTAGAGGGTATTAGAGGGGATTGGTGATGCTATTGAAGGATAGGAGGCCCGAGCTATATAAATCTCTCAACCATAATGTAAAAAAAAAGGTATTTATGCTGTTTATGGTACAGAACAATATGCTATCTATGCTATCAGTCTCTCAGTGTAGTCAGTGTAATCGGAGTATATTACACTCAATATAAATATGTATATATTTGATGTACAACAGTGCCCGATCTGGTCACCTTCCTCCGCATCACTCGCATACAATAAGATGTCCTAACAACTCTCCTACTAACAATCTCTAAGCTGCTCAGTGACTCCTTCATTATGTACGGCATACGGCATGCTCCGTGGGCATGGGGGGAATTAAGCCGGTAGCGCAGCTCACTCTAACAGGGGTGCGCATAGCCTCTCCAAAGCCAGCTCTCCATAGTTAGTTCCTCATAGTGAACTATAGAGGGTGGTGTTTCTTAGTTACTGCAGTGTCTTCACTACTGCGGAGTTGATGTGCTACGCGGGCCTGAGCTGATCAACCAAGTGACGGTTACTTAGAAGCAATATCAATCCCCATTCAGCTACTCAGGAGAGAGGTCACCAAATCATCACATTACCAAATCATCACATTGCCAAATCACCACAGTACCAAATCACCACAGTACCAAATCACCACAGTACCAAATCACCACAGTACCAAATCACCACAGTACCAAATCACCACAGTACCAAATCACCACAGTACCAAATCACCACAGTACAAAATCACCACATTGTAAGCGTACATCATACCTGTAGTGATCAGATATCAATTGTCCTGAAACACGCGACAGGCCGCACACTCTAATACTCCCCTCTCCCCCTATATAAAATGTCATATTATTTTGCCATGGTTGGCACAAAGGATAATCCTTTATACGAGTTGGAAATCGGAACATATAAACAGTCTGGAGATGGAACCCCCAAGTTCACCGCAGAAATGAGAGAGCTCAACCCATTCATCCTGCATTCTTCATTGGATATAGTGGAGGACCTACAATGGAAATCGAACCAATTATATTTCAAACTCATAGATAGTTTTTATGGCTATTCCGTGAGCGCGTATGTCACGCCGGGAAACGTCAAGTTTTTGTTGTTGCATGATGTGAAATCAGAGGAGAGCATACGGCAGTTCTTTGTGGAAGTGAATGATCTGTATGTAAAGACGTTGTTGTCACCGTTTTATAATTTCAATGAGCCAATTAGGAGTCGAGGGTTTGATCTCAAGGTGAAGCTGTTAGCAAAGAAGTATCTTTAGGTGTGTGAAGTACACAGTATAGTATAGTATTGTACATTAATTTCATCATTCTATAATACATTTATCGTACACTACACTAATCCCACCAATAACGGCTGTTTGAACTAAACAACAACCACTAATAACAATAAAAAAAATTAACCACAATAAAACAATAATAAAACAATAATAAAACAATAATGCACAGCTTTCGTAAACATTATAATATACACTTTATTCTACCCATCCATTCTGGATATTCCCCTCAATAACTCTCTGGTTGTGAAAGCCTTGCCCTCACCATTGGATGACGATGACGACGATGGCCTGGAGCCCTGTGACGAAAGGTAGTTCTCCAAGATCTTTGAAACGACGCCCATCTTTTCCTGGGAAAACATATCAATTGCCTTTGTGGTGGAGTCCAACTTATGAACCATTTGCGTGAAATCATCAACTGTCTTCTCCAATGAGGTGTTGATCACATCTGTTATGGCTGAGTACTTCTCTTTCACCTGTTTGCCAATAGAACCGTCCACCACCTCCAGGTCTTTGGCGGAAAGGTCTAATGACTTTTTAACACCAGCACTTGAAATCACCGCATTATTCACATGGCTACTATCAACTTTAATATTTTCATATGAGAGAACAGCCTCATTATAACTGTTGATCCATAAGTCCTCTTCTTCCTTAAGCTGTTTGAGTCTTTCCTTCAGTAATTTGAGGTTATTCTCATTTATGACGTTCTGGTCATTAGGTACAAGTTTGGTGGTTATCTGGGAGTCCAGGGTTTTATCATCCTCTCCCTCTCCTTCTTCTTCTTCTCTATGCCACCAGGACGTGTTGAGCTTTCCTTCCGCTATATCTCTCACTATTTCCTCTTTGATCACACGTGCCACGTTGAACGCAGTCACATTCTCATTGGCGTTGGTCTTCTCCCTACCCTTCTGCTTCTCGTAAGCAAGAACCCTCTTGCCAACCCATACCAAAAGTTGTCTCATCCTTTGCGGTTCTGGAAGATTCTCATCCATGTGCTTGTAGAAGTCTTCAGCGGCAACATCCTCATGGGGTGAAGCTATAAAACCATTGCCTATTGAAGAGACTCTTTTGCCTCTGTTGCCCAATGAGGATCGTCTATTTCCAGATTTACTATGAAGGTACTTGCTCCTCTTCACTGGAGAATCCGTTAGTTGCATTGTTATAGAGTGTGAATGCTCATGAGCCACACCGTATTCTGGCCCATCATCATCATCATGTACATTGGCTCCACCATAGAAATCTGATTCTTCGTCATCATCAGAAGGAGGTAATATATTATTTGAGCTTGGTGCTGTCTTCGAAGCTGTTGCTCTACCCTTGCTCTTCGCTACAGGTTTTGCTGGCTTACGCGCGGGTTTGACCGACTCCGCGCCTTTCTTGGTGGTGGCCCGACTTGTTTTCTTGGGGGCCAAAGCACTCTCTTCACCACCCATCCCATCTACTAAACTATCAAACCCAAACCCAAACGCCTTCTTTGCCGCCTTTGGCGTAGAAGACCCTCTCGTTCTGTGTGCTGGACTGCCATTTAGGCTCTCGTAGAACGAAATATCTTGTAATTCCGTGTGTGACTCGATGGCATCCAATAGCATCGAACTGGCAGGGACTCTACCATTACTCGAAGAATTCTGTGATAATGTCTTTTCTGTTCGCCTTGTGATTTTGGGTTTCTTTGTTGGAGGCTGGTCATCAGTCACTGACTTATCTGTGTGGTGCTTGTCTGCTTTAGCCTTGGTAGAAGTGGTGGCCGCCGCCTGCTTGGTAGCTGTATTGGTGGTTGCCTTGGCTGATTTGGTGACAGCAGCTTTCTTTTCAACCACTTTGGCAGGGGGTGATTTGTGAGCAGATGCATTTGGTGGGGGTACCCTTTTGGTATCATTTGTGGTGTGGGTGGGTATGCCTTTGGCTGCTATCACATTGCTGGTCCTCTTGAACACAAACCCATCATCCTCTTCAAACGGTGCACTTTTCCTCCTATCTTTCCCTATGGATTTCGACTTTGATTTCGTCTGTGTTGTAGACCCCTTGCCCTTTAATATCTGGTTCAGCGATGATGTGGACCTCTTGGCCTTATCTATTATGCTCACAGCTCCACCTTCACCTCTCCCACTCGCTGGCCTGGCCATGGCCGGAAAGAGATTATGTATTAGTCAACGATATAGGGAGATATCCGTGAATGTATGCAAGGACACTCAGTTTTTCACTAGTTGTTGCACCGGGTAGTTGTTGAATGTGGTGATCATGCTCATCAAGGAGACTACGTAGGGACTCAAAAAGAGGGCTTCAGAATAATATATATATATATCAATCTCTTCTATGTGTATCTGTCCTTATGTATTATATCAACTCCATTGAATATTCTCCAATAGTGTCAAATCGGTTATATGCGATGAGTGATCTGACTCTCTCTCTCTCTCTCTCTCTCTCTCTCTCTCTCTCTATATGTATATTTTAGTGGTAATCCTTGCGTGCTAATAGGCGCGTAGCGGATGAGGTGGTGGACAACCTCGGGGAGCACGTACGCAAAAATACGGAATGGGACCTTTAATTTCTATTTCTCTATGGAGATCAATATTTTCTGAGTGATTAACACTTTTTTTTAATATCCTCTATTTCTTATATTCACCTCGATCGCACTACCATCGTGAGCGTATACAACTTGTATCGCACTTGTTATTCTTTTGTTGTGATCTGAACGACATTGTGTTGTCATGGCAACAATAGTTGGCACACTATCTAGATGGTGGGGCGAGATGAGCTGGACGAAGAGGTAAGGAAATTATGTAAGGGATAATGTGAGATGAAATATGGGAGGTTGTATGTATCAATATACAAGACAGGATATTTATGATTGATCTACTCAGCATTCAGGAATATAATATGCCAGGACCACATTAATGTTCGTCATGTTTGTTTCTAAATATACATGCTAGAAACACAAGTGCAACTATTGTGTCACTCCTATGGCTTACCGGTCTATATGTACTGGCTCACCGGTCTGTATGTACAGGCTAACCGTGACTAACACCCCTCTATTTCCCACCTCCCAACTGATTCCACCCGTTGCCAAAATTCCACCTTTCCTCATTCCACCCTCGCTTGTTCTGGATTTGTAATTCTCTCTAACAAGAGGTTCAATTTATCCTGTAAACCCTCTTCTGCCGTCGTGTTGTCCTTTGATATCTCGGGTAATTGTCCCAATATCCATGACTCCTTGAGCGTTCTGGTTATAGAGAGTAGCTCCTCTGCCAGCCGTATTATTGTGGATGTGTTTGCCTCGATTTGAAGTGTTTCCACTGCTAGAGTTTCCTGTGATTTATCCAAGATCTATCCGTTTGTTAGTTTACCAATTCAATTGAACGTATCAACATGTCTATGTATGCCACCACTACTTACACTTGCAAGCTCCAGTATGCTCTGATACTTTTGTATAAGCACCTCCACATTGGTATCCACTTTGTCTAGACATTATATATGTTAGTACCCTCAGTTATTGGTTTATCTTAATCGTAATAACAGCGAATAGTTATTGCCACCTACTCATTAAATCCTGTGACCTCTTCTGCATTATAATTTGTCTATATTCTCCCCAAGTTGATGTGCTGATGTGGGTATTCCAATCAGTTGTCAGATACCGCGAAAAACAGCCCTTCTAGAACTAACTCTTCTAGAACTAACTCTTCTAAAAGATACTCTTCTAAAAAGAAACTATATTAAAGAAATAAATCTGCCAATTAATTGACCCAATCCCTCAATTCCTCAATGCAATCCCTTGAATCATCCATCCAGTAAATTCCTTCCCCACTTGTCGTTTATCTCTATCTCCTAAGCCTAACCGCTGTCTATCCTCCCTCCACTACGCCTGCCTCCCTCCACGATGCCCTTGTCTGCAAAGAGCGCCAAGGTTTCCCTCTGCCTGTGTGTCTCCAAGTCTGCCTGCCACACATGCTTAACTTTGTCCTACACACTTTATTTAGTAGACGCGCGCGCTTTTGTGCCCCACAGTGTCATCATCTCCTATAAATATTTATGCATGAATTTTAGTTAGTGTGGAATAGTGCGATGACCCCCTCGGAGTAGTGAGAAACTCTCCACGGGTTAGTGGGGTCGGATTAGTGGGGTGAGACGGAGAGTGTATTTGTGACGGGGCGTGTGCTGTTTTATCGTTCTAGATTTAGTTAAAGGGCATTCATTCTGGGCTTAGTGAATAATGGTATTTAATACCGTATCTATATATAATACCGTCTGATTTCTTATTGCGGTTGTGGTGTCTCCTTTTGGGCGTGGGATATCTCTCTCTCTCTCTCTCTCTCTCTCTTTCTCTCTTTCTCTCTTTCTCTGTTTCTCTCTTTCCCTCTTTCCCCGCATCCTGATCCAGATATAACAGGTCTGGGTGGTACTATACAGAATCACCCATAACCACACTATTTTATTATACACCATCTATTTGTTTTGGAGAGCGCTTTTATAGACGTGTCTCCATTTTCACGATGGACTCCAATCCCCCGTCGGTCGGTCCTATGTGGGATTACGGTACTTCGTTTAGACCCACATCATGCTCTTCTGCCGGATCAGGCCTTCTCCTCAGTGGTAGATACACCTATTCTTCATTCATGTAGTGAAATAAAAAGCATGCTAACTAACTCCTTCATCCAAAGAAAAGGGCCAAATAGCTGTAGCACATCCAGAAGTAGTTCAGAACTCCCTCTATCCTTTAAGCGATAGTACAGCGGCAAAGATATTGGCCTATCGTAAAAAGCTAGATTTCCTCCTCAATAACAGTATTCAGGAATCATTATCCGTGGATAACAATGCAATGGGATTTCCTCTGTTGGCCATAGTTGGGCCATCCCACATTATTGATCCTCTTCGGGCCCGCCTTTGTGCTCAATGGCTCAGTGTCATTTCGGGAAGGCGAAAGTTCAGTATATCTCAATCAGGGACCAAAGAGGCTGATCATGAGGTGGTTAAGATATTCACAAAGGGCATCCCAGTAAACTCAAGCCTCGTGCTTCCTTGCATGAGGGCAAATATCAACAAATACAACAGTGCTCATGGCAACGAGAAGGACAACGGAAGTTTCTCCTTTATGAGCTACGAGGTGCGGTATGGTGTCCCTCTCTGTCGGACCTTATTGCATGAACTCTCTCGCTATATCCCAGTTGTGGGAAATCTCTTGGACACTCTAACGCCTCAATTTGTTTCTGATCTTTATTGTCTTGCGACCATCGATCCTTCCCTTGTGGAATCTCAATTGCATAGGGAACTTGTATCTGGAGTCTCGTACGCCGTTGGATATCGTGCAGTCCCCTATGGTTCTCCAAACTACCAGCACAAGCGTGATTCGGTACTCCAGGCAGTTTCATCTTCTCGTTCCCCTCACCATTTCCTGGCCATCTCTAAGAATGGAATTGTAGCTGTGGTGGGGACAACAGGAAACAATGACACTTTTGTCATATTGGCGCTTCCTGATGGGGATTCACTGATGGAGAATGAATTGGAATCATTGTTAACCTCAATGAGGGATGAAATTCTCTCAATTAACAATACCACATTTGCCAATACAAAGGGCCCAAGGTTGGTAATCGATATAGGGAAAGTGAGCCCTCAATCCTTCGAGAAGCAAATCTATATCCTTGATGTTCTTACCACTGACCGAATTGTGGGGCCCCACATCTTGGGTGTGATGGTTGATTCCGGAGATGCATATCTTCCTAGAGACTGTGTCTTGCTTGAAGACACCTCTGAACATCAAGGTGGTGCAGGTACCCGATCCAATTTTGATGTTGGGTTGGATGCTAATCTCCATAAGGATTATAACAGGTTGAGAACGAAATTGTTTGGAACCGCAGATGATGAAAACTCATCCGTTCATTCAAGCAGCACACTTCTAGGAGATGACTACACTTCCTTTATATATGCTCATCGCCTGGTATACATATTGGCGGAGATCAGCACAAAGAGACAGGCAATCTTAAGGGACACAACGCTTCATCTTTAAGACTTAAAAAACGACTCGCTCTACATTTAGATTTTAATAAGAAACAATTTCTCTTTAATAACATTTCATTCATGTTTCGTATAAAACCGTGAGCACGTTAAGACAAATAAATAAGAAGACAGAACCTTTCTCCTGCGCTGAAGACTAGTCAAGGCATTTACTTGGAGGTGTCGACAACATATCTACCAGCAATCTGTCCCTTCTCCATAAGCTCATAAACTTGTGGGAGCTCAGAAAGACCAACAATCTTGATTGGAGACTTGACAAGACCTCTTGTGAAGAAGTCAATAGCCTCAGCAGTGTCAGCTCTGTTTCCGACATAAGAACCTCTGATCTGGATGCTCTTGATAACGTGGCTGAAAACCTCAGACTTGACAACGGCGCCGGCTGGGAGACCGACAACAACGACCTTTCCTAGGGTTCTCACGTACTTTACAGACTGAGAAATGGCAGCGTCAGAGACAGAAACATTGATGACACCGTGTGGACCACCATCAGTAGCCTTGATAATGGCGTCAATAACATCCTTGGTCTTGGTGAAGTCAATGAACACCTCAGCTCCAAGTCCCTTGGCAAGGGCCTCCTTCTCGGCACCACCGTCAATACCAAGCACTCTGTAACCCATAGCCTTGGCGTACTGCACGGCAAGGGAACCGAGTCCTCCACCAGCACCAGAGATAGCGACCCACTGACCAGCGCGGAGCTCGGCAGTCTTAAGAGCCTTGTAGACAGTGATACCAGCACAGAGAATTGGGGCAATGGCAGCGAGATCAGTACCTGGGGGGATATGGGCAGCCTGAACAGCGTCAGCAGTAGCGTACTGTTGGAAGGAACCATCGTGGGTGTAACCAGAAAGGTCGGCATCTGCACAGTTAGCCTCAGCACTCTCTCTGCAGAACTCACAACCCATACAGGAACCGTTGATCCACTTGATACCAGCGTAGTCACCAATCTCAAAGTTGGTCACGTTAGAACCCTTGGCAACAACGACACCCGCACCCTCGTGGCCACCAACCAGTGGCAGCTTAGTGGCCAATGGCCAGTCACCCTTCCAGGCGTGGAGATCAGTGTGACACACACCAGAGTACTTAACGTTGATGAGAATCTCATTGGACTTTGGCACTGGGACTGGGATGTCCTTGTACAACAGTGGACCACCGTTGGTCTCAAAGATGACAGCCTTTTGTGTTTTGGGGATAGACATTATAGAAGAAGAGATGTTGGAGTTATAGTTTTGATGCTTTGAAGCAGTGAAGAAGGGAGGTGAATGAGAAGATCAATTGGAGGGAGGACGAACCCCTACTTAAGTACTTTTCGGAATCAAATGCAAAACCGTCAAACGTGCTGCCATCATCCTCATCATGATGAGGGGTTAGAATGTGGAGGCGCTGGTGCTAAACAGAGCATCTGGCCATTTGTGGAAAATGGGCCAGGTCTAAGAGGGGTTTCTTCCCACATAGTGAGCATCACGAAAAGGGCCGGTCCTCAGGAGAAGGATGTCCCGGTTTTCCCTGACGGTTTGGCATTTGAGGAAGTCTGGGGTCTCACTGTGACCTGCTCCCACTCCCATATACCCGATTGAGGCTGGGGGGTGGGGTGGCAATCTACTACACATCCCTACAAGAATTACCTCCCTATAGATTTCAACAAATCAAAGTGGGGGTTAGACACCTTCTCCTCCTCTCCAGTCAGTTGGAACTTGCAGACACAACTTGCAGAGAGTGCAGCAAGTCGAATTCGCCTTTAATGCGAATAACTCCTCCCCCCGCGTCTCTTCCTGCTGCGACCACTCCACACAACTGTCAGTGACATCTGCCAAGTGTAAACCACACTAAGAACCCATTAAAGAGCAGTCGACTGCTGATTCGAGGAAGAGTAAAGGGGCAGATTGTATGTCACAGAGGGGGGAGAGAACGCGGTCGCTTACCTCTCCACTCCAACCTATTGTGGAGCGAGCGCCCGTTTTCCATCTCTGGGAGATTCTTCGGTTGCGTGAGCCAGCTGCATCCATGCATTTTTGTCCCGCAATTACCCCACAGAGCCTTAGCACGCTCACCCCTATAGGGCATCCTCCCTTAGACCATCCCTTAGGCCCTCCCTTAGGCCATGTTTCCATGTGTCCTGGGAACATTGGGAGAAGATGGAACTTGAAGGGGATATTGCTAATAGTGTATCGTCCAACACTCGTCATAGCTTGAAGCTCAGCCAAGGCGAGGCTAAACGAGGCAATATTAAGGGGGACTAACGGGGATGATAAAGTGGGGATATCCGAGCTGCACAAGGGGTGTGGGTGGATACATGTAAGAGGATACGGTTGTGTTGCAAGCAATTGAGCACGTTACGGATGCAGGGCGTCTGATTAATTTACAGAATGACTCGTGGAGATTTCAGCCATAGCTTTGGAAGGGGGCAATATAAGGGTCCTGCTACGGGTTGAGATTGGCCATTGTTTACCAGCATTGATCAGCGTTGACCAGCGTCAGATCAATCCTGGGTCTTCAGGAGGTATTTTCAGGTTGGTGGGGCAATTGAGATAATTCAGTGGACACTCTTTTCTCTACTAGTAGTATCATGCTCGCACAATTGTGAGCACTGGCCCCCAGTTACTTCGAGATGATTCTGCCAATAAGGTTTTTACCTTTGAAAAGGAACAGCCATCGGAGGTAAGGGGGTCTGTAGGTTAGAAAGGGGGGTGTCACTCAAACGTTTTGCTCATCAAGGAGCACCCCTCATTCAATGTGGCTCGAATGCCATAATCTAACTAACGTACGATCTTTTCAAGCCTAAAACAACGTCGGTGTGTTGCTAACCCCTCTCCGGGGTGACGGACGGATAAAAGGCGGCCAGCCAAAAGAATTCCAGAACAATAGGGGTGCTCATAACAAACACAGCGTTGGGCCAATCTCACTGTTGCAGGTGCATCAATCATGTGCAGCACTGCAATGACAGATGGATTGTGCAGGGTGCAGCGAGGCCATGCTGACTGCTCGTTGTCATTTTGGGTGACAGCCATCTCTAACGTGCGAAGCCTCTATTGGAAATATACTCGCAGCCCTTTAGGCCATCAATTGAAAGAAAAAAACTCCACTGCCTCAACTGTTAAATAGACCCTACAATTGATGTTCAGTATTATTCCAGACTTCTGTGCTCTCTGAATTGTCACTCTGGCTTTCACGAATGAAAAGCCTAAAAGGCAACAAACACACCACAGAAGTACATCCATGCATGCATACATCGCACCACTCTCCGAAAGAACAAGTGGAGGCCCTAGCTGCCAAATTCCGTGTCCGTCTCCCCTTACGTTTCCACTTGCATTACGCCCATTGGCTTGGGGCTCAAGCCGCCTTCAATTCGCTCGATCCCCTTCGACCGGTTCAACGCATGGATATCAATCAGAGTTGCGTCTAGTAGGTAGTTAGTTACCTATTTTTTTCTCGCAGTGTAGCGCATTGTATTTCCATCAATTCATACTGAGAAAGTTGATTACTACTGATAGCGTAAGCTATGTAACCCTGTAACCGTATGTATCCCTCTGTGTAACTAAGCCTGGTTGGGTGATCTGCCCATCTCTTGCGGAGATAGTCGCAGGGTCTTCTCGATCTATGGCAGTGGTTGGGGTAGCTCTTCGGGCGGTACTGTTATGGCTAGGCACAGGAGGCCACAGGAGGCCACAGAAGGGCACTGTTGTTGTTGCACACAGTGCTATAATATATTTAATCTTGAAACGTATCTAGGACTTAAATTTACACACCATAACATAAATTATTTAGAATAATTAATACTTTCAGTATGCAAGCTTTTCAGGCTATGAGATACTTTCATTTCCTTATTTATTTTATTTTTGTGTAAATCATACATATCTACTTTCTCTTTTTATGGATTAATTTGTGCTACGTGAGATGCACAATTTGACACAGATAGAAAATAGTAACAAAAAATGGTGAACACAAAGAATATCATAGATTATAATAATGAAACAAATATTTACAAATAGTTATTCAAAACTGGAAATAAACAGCTCTGATGGAAGTGTCGCTATTTCGGAGCCGAGCCCTTAACATGTTGACGACCCTTAACATGCTGACGACTAGCTAGCTGGCTGGCTGGCTGGCTGGCTTAGAGTGTCTTTCCTCTCTCCTCTAGCAGTATACTCACCACTTCTGTAGGACAACCAGTTGGTAGAGGAGGGGGGCCATCACAGCTACGTGCTAACGCAGAAGGATCACATATTCTGCAACCTGGTGGGAGACCACGGAATAAGACCAGCCTTGGTCAAAGTTTATAATTATTACGTTCTAAGTATTAACATCTCTCCTCCTCCCTTCCTATTTAAATCCACATCAACAACGCATTTAGATTTTGCTTCTGTTGTTCATTCTGGATCCGATGACAACCGGCCTGGTCTACCGAGACGGTGTATTCTGAAAATATGTGTTCTGCCTCGTCTCCACCAATGCTCTCCTTGCATCGTTGCTCGCACTTGCGTCCCAAGGTGATGCCGTTGCTTGGCAGTGCTCCCAAAGAGAAGGAACAGGCGATGAGGCCCGTGATATTTCCCCGGATTCGGGGCGATGAGATGACCTGAGCAATTGATGGGGTAATTTTACTAGACCGAATGCCGAGTGCCTTAACTTCCACACTTTAACGGTTACAGGAGGGGAATGCGTTCTGCATGCAGAGAATTCACCACCGAGCAATTAATTATATTTATATATATATATATATTGAAAGGTGAATCTGAGCTTTGGTCGCATTCACATAATAAGTATAGTTGTTCTCGGTTCTGCTGTGTTTTATATATAAATTTAAGGTGAATTGCTGATATGGCTCTAGATCGTCCAAAGTGCAATTCTTACTATTGGGAGGTGTCAGATGAATGATCCACTATCATCCCACGGTCTTGCTGCAATGCAGACAGACAGCAAGAGCAACAACAACGGCGGCAAGATTTCCTCACTGACACAGCTGCCTCTTTCCATTTTGGAAACAATCACAGAGATGGTGAAGAATTCTTCGGTGACCTCACTATTAAGCTTTGGAACAACATGCACTCTATGTAATCAATTAATGTGCCGATCTCTTTACCGCAATTTGTTGATTGTTGAGGATGATATCTTGTATTGTTCGCCCATGAATCTCGATTTTGATTCCAAACTCAACTACACAGTCATTGGGAAGTCTCAACTGAGACTTCTCGTCTATTCTCTAGTGTGGCAGCCCCATGTTGTGAAGTACATCGAGAGAGTTCTCATAGCGACAGAGAGCAGTCTAATGGAGACTGCCCCAGACCATACATTGTCGGAGTTTAGTGATATTCTACTGGAAAATGGTTACAACATCCAGAGAGATCAATTTGAAAGAAAGCTTTGCTCGGTAATCAACCTCGACTTCAATAAGCTCATGCTCCAAGGAAGCTTCTACAACTCCAACAAGGACTATATGAGGGGTCCACTTCTCAGAGAACAACTGACTCCACTATATGACAATGATAAACAGGAAATCGATCATTTGGAAGCGGCATACGAGGATATTTACAACGACCTCACATCGTATGACTGGGACAGTCCCTCTTTTGATTCTTTGTCGCTTTATAGTCGTAGTAGGTCTGCCTCGAGGTGCAGATCATCATCAGCTGAGAGAGATCGGAATCAACAGCATGCTCAGGTGCTTGATATGGAAAGTTATCAGCTCACAGAAATAGCTGCACTGAATGACCTTTCCCAATCTGCAACCGAAATATCCATCTACATCTCCTACGAATTTCAGCACCATCCTCTTCCTGTTAGGATGGACGAGAACGTATATTTCATTCTGCATCATCTCAAAAAGTTAGAACTCAATTCTCACATTTCATTCAAACGTTTTCTTTATCAATTCCAAGAAGCTGCCAGACATGCATTCTGTTGGGGGTCACCCGACTACGAGGGGACATTCTTGTTGGACAATCTAGAAACTCTCTCCCTATCTTATGATTGTTCCCAAAGGGAAGACGACAGTCCCAATCTTTCCGATATTCTTGGATTAATAAACGTGAGATCCATCAGAAATCTGGAACTGAAATTGAAAGCATCACAGACATACGGCACTCTTGATGGGAAAGATTTATCTCTCTTTTTCAGCAAGTTCATACAAGTAGGGGGTCTAGAAAGCCTATCTCTTGTCAATCTTTCCAATCAAAGCTCACTTTCTTTGATGCCGCCAAGTGATACGGTTGATACGGCATTATGTCATCCTTTCTATTCTTTGCTAAAGAATTTCCCTTCATTTCCTAGGATGAAATATCTGTATGCACAGATGGATACCTTCCCGTCTACTCCTATCTTTGCCACGTCAACAAGGGTAAGCCCTGGAGGAACTCCATTTGTGTATCGTCTTTCGAGGGAATGGGCAAAATTCAAGTGCGATTGCTTCGAGAGTATGATCATGGCTGGAGAAAGAGAACTCGTCTTACCCGACTACTTGTACAACTGGAAACCATATCTGTTGTTTTTTGAAGAAAATCGAACCATAAGCATGGGAAGCATATGGGACTCACAGCAAGATCTGGCTTCTGCTGGGAATTTCACAGAGTATCTGAACAGGTGTTGGTGCGAAGATTGTGCGAATTCTAGACTCATATTTCTTGAGTATTGTCATGTATATTCTCGAAGCCATTCCAATCATCCTTCAGGTAAGTTTCAGAGCGACCTGCAAAACTCGTTGTTCTACCGATTCTTCTACAATGAAGTCATAAGGCTGTTACGGGGAAGAATAAGAGGATGCGAACGCATCCTCAATGTCCAATCAGGGCTGGATATCTTGAAGCTCCCATTCAAGGATCTACCTAAGGAATATAGAGAGAAGGAGAGTTGTAGGCAGAGATATGGTGCTGTTGCAGCTCCATCTTTCCATGAGGACTTCAATGATATAGTGCAATTGATAATCCATGGTCTTAAATGGGATGTGCAATTTATTTTTGGGAAAAACCCAAATCTGGAAACCTTGGTACTAGGTGGGATATGCTTCAAGAAAGACACAGGGTGCCCGATTGATCCTGCAGGCGGTGTTACAAAAGTTGTTGCAGTGCATGATTCAGTGGAATTTTCTTGCTGAGAACAATTAATTATACATAATATAACATAACTAACTTCCTCACGCTCCATTTCATTATTAGTACCCTTTCCACGCCACTGGTCAATGCCTCTGGTGACTTGCTACTAGTTATTACTACTCGTTATCACTATGCACAGTTTATTCGCTGGCAGTCCTTGACACTGCATGAAATGTAACGGTATATGCATGCGGCTTTATTTTCATGTATGGTGTAGTGCGTCTGAGGGCCGCAATAATAAATACTGGATGTCTCCCAGAACGGCTGCAGGCGCACGATGGGGCTTGAACAGGGGCGTGGGTTGTCGATAGCCTGCCGATAGAGTGTCGATAGCTGTCCTGAGGTGTTTGCTTTGTATTTCGGACTTGTAATGTTTATAGGAAAGGGGTGGAAACTACTCAATTGCAACCATAGTCATCTAAGTTGATCAATTATCGTCAATTTCGTACACTATATAATTGTTCCAGCATGTCTTCTTCCACTGTCTCTCCCGACCTGTACACTCGCCTGGGAAAATCAGGACTGAAAATCTCCCGTATCATTGTGGGATGTATGTCCTATGGCTCTAAGAGTTGGGCCGACTGGGTCATCGAGGATGAGGATAAGGTTTTCTCTATTCTCAAGAAGTGTTACGATGTTGGTATTAGAACCTTTGACACCGCTGATGTGTACTCCAACGGCCAGAGTGAAATTCTTCTCGGAAAGTTTTTGAAGAAGTACAGCATTCCAAGACATAAGGTGGTCATTCTCAGTAAGCTCCACTTCATTGTTGACAATGAGACTCCAGGCTTCAGCCTGAGAACTGCAGACTCATTCCCACAACATGAGTATATCAATTCCAAAGGTTTGTCCAGAAAGCACATCTTTGATGCTGCTGAGGATTCCGTAAAGCGTCTGGGTACCTACATTGATGTCCTACAGATTCACAGATACGACCCCACTGTTGAGCCAGAGGAGGTTATGAAGGGTCTTCACGATGTTGTGGAGAAGGGCTACACCAGGTACATTGGTGCCTCCTCCATGAAGACCTATCAGTTCGCCACTCTCCAGTTCACCGCAGAGAAGAACGGCTGGACCAAGTTCATCTCCATGCAGAACTACTACAACTTGCTCTACAGAGAGGAGGAGAGGGAGATGAATGCTTTCTGTAATGAGACCAAGGTTGGTCTTATTCCATGGTCTCCTAATGCCAGGGGCCTTCTGACCAGACCAGTAGCTGTCCATTCTGACAGACAGACGTCTGATGCGACCTTTGGCAGACTTGGTCTTAATCACCTCACCACTGCGGACGAAGAGATCATCTCTAGAGTGGAGAAGGTTGCCAAGGAACTCGGCGTTTCTATGGCTGCTGTATCTACTGCTTGGGTCATCGGTAAGGGTGCTTCTCCAATCGTCGGTATCTCCTCCACAGAGAGAGTTGATGACTTGCTGGTTGGTGCCTCTCTTAAGTTGAGTGAGGAGCACATTAAGTACTTGGAGGAGCCATACGTGCCAAAGGCTGAGGTTTGAAACCTTTGATTTTTTTAATCTCTCTTAGGTACAAGAGTAGTAGTAAAAGCAATAAATATCTTTTAAAAAAAGCGCGTACACAAATATATTCGCGGGGTCATTTTACATTTGTAGCGTTGCCAAAAGTAGTACCGTACCGTGTATCTACCTCCTCCACATCGTCGTTGTGGTTATGGCATAGGTGCATTACAGCATGCTCGGTATATGAATTTCATTTAGCCTTGTGTTTTGCTGTTGCCGCTTCTGGAAGTCTTTCCTTTCTGCTTAGATTACGTACATATGTTAGGGCGTACAGGCTGTTAGGCAAAAGGGCTGGTTACCACATTTTTCTTTCAGCCGAATGAGAACGAAAGCATCGCTTTCTTGGAGGAAACATCTGGCGATTCATATCGATTTAGAGGCTTCCACAAGGAATTATATACAAAGAGAAAAATAGCTGTTTAATTTACCCTTCGACAGTTTCCTCCGAAACCCCTTGCTCAGATAACTCCGATGACGTAGCTGCATATCAGAAGTAAAAAAAACAGGGTGTGGCAACCTTGCTAGGCTGCATGCACTGTCGAAACGGCTCTGTATACTATCGCATATTTATTAGTAATTGCCCCATACAGCTAACTACTCATATTATTACCCCGAGGTTTCTTAGCACGCATACCGCCGCTAGGAACCCCTATTGGCTGGTGGGCAGAAACTGTGGAGCCTTTGGACGGTGTGGGGGAGTAGATACGAAATTCCCTCAAGACATGCAAGTCTGGTGGCAGGGCTTAGGTGGGGAAGTCTACCAATAGGGGTTGAGGAGCCCAATTGGTGAGAACTGTTGAGAAGTATGGGTGAGCTGGTTCAGACCCTGCAAGTGAGAGAGAGAACAGGGAGGTTATGCACGGGGATGATGGTAGAAGGGGAGGCTCATGAACTTGGTATAAAAATAGCGCAAGCCCCTCTTGATTGGTGACTTTCTCGTCCATTGTTTCATTATATAGACATCAAATTGGCACTGTACTGCTGATCTTAATAAACTAACAAATTCAAGCGCTTGAAATTCTGAACAATGTCTGAAGTTCCAAGTGAATTGTACACCCGTCTGGGTAAGTCGGGATTGAAGATCTCCCGTATCATTGTGGGATGTATGTCTTACGGCTCTAAGAGCTGGGCTGACTGGGTCATTGAGGATGAAGAGGAAGTTTTCAGCATCCTCAAGAAGTGTTACGATGTCGGTATTAGAACCTTTGACACCGCTGACGTGTACTCCAACGGCCAGAGTGAAATTCTTCTCGGAAAGTTTTTGAAGAAGTACAGCATTCCAAGACACAAGGTTGTGATCCTTTCAAAGTGTTTCAATGTCAGTGATCCAGAAAACCCAACCTACAACCCAAGAACTGCCTCCTCTTTCGCACATGAGGAGTACGTCAACTTCAAGGGTCTTTCCAGAAAGCATATCTTTGATGCCGCTCGCGCTTCCGTTGAACGTCTCGGAACCTACATGGATGTTTTGCAAATTCACAGATACGACCCAGATGTGGAGCCAGAAGAGGTCATGAAGGCCCTGCACGATGTTGTTGAGGAAGGTTTGGCTCGTTACATTGGTGCTTCCTCCATGAAAGCCTACCAGTTCGCGACGCTTCAATTCACTGCAGAGAAGCATGGCTGGACCAAGTTTGTCTCCATGCAGAGTCTCTACAACTTGATTTACAGAGAGGAGGAGAGAGAGATGAACGCCTTCTGTGACGAGACTGGTGTCGGGCTTATCCCATGGTCACCAATTGCTAGGGGTCTCTTGAGTAGACCACTGACTGAGGTATCTGGATCTGGCAGAGACAAGTCTGACTTTGGCTTCAAGAGACACGGTCTAAACTCTCCTTCCGAGGCGGATCAGGCCATTGTGAAGAGGGTCGAGGAGCTTGCAAAGAAGAGAGGTGTTGCTATGGCAACCGTTGCTTCCGCTTGGGTCATCTCTAAGGGAGCTTCTCCAATTGTGGGCATCAGCAAGCCAGAGAGAGTCGATGATCTTATCGCTGCTGTCACCTTTAAGCTTACTGAGGAGGAGATCAAATACCTTGAGGAGCCATACAAGCCAAAAGTGTTTGTGATTTAAATCGACAAATGGACGTCAATTATTTATTTTTCGTTTACTGTTGACTTTTGTCTTCTTTTCTTTATATATTTTTTGTGCCCCAATAAATGGCAAATATCGAGAACAAAGTTTATGTAATTGTTGTAGAATGGGGGGGGAACGGCACAGCATGGCTGTCATATCATAATCTGGGGAAGTGTCAAGCCGATAGTTTTTCAGTACCAACACGACCGACGCGAACGCGTGGGCTGTGTGATGAGGCAGGCAGGTGCGTTCCTCAGTCGGCACTTCTGATCTCGGCCGGTATGCCTCAACCGGTTATATGTGGAATATATTATTCAATTGGGTTCTAGTTGAATCCCTTGGTCTCTGTGGTTGCAGACTTTTCTTGTTTTGTATTTCATTCTCACAACTTGCTGCCGTAGATTGGCGTGGTGGACAAGGTTGACGAATAGAAGGCTTTAAGAGACATTAATTCATGCAGATGACAATTACACTGTGACTACGGATGGAAAAGGAGTTTAGGGACAGAGGTTTTGTGAACACAGAGTTGATAATTATGATTTTTTCTCAATGGTGGCCCATTGGAACCAGACTTTAGGATGTTTTTCTGGGGTGACATGGTTGGGTTTTTGGTACTCCTGTTGTATCTGAGTGAAAGTCATCCTCTACTGTTGTGTAGAAGATAAGGCAACGGGCAACAGCAAGATATCTCTGTTTAGAAACTGTTGACATGAAATGCAATTGCAGATTATGTCAACAGATCTGGATGGAGGTGATGTACACACCCACACGCTAAACACATGATCTTTACCAATCAGCATCATCATGAGGTATATGTGGGATCGAGTGTAAGTCTTCTCCCTTGAGAGTTGGCTTCTTAGGCTAAGAGGAGTTGACGAATCCAGACTTGCAAAAGAGAGACTGATAATCGGAGATAGTGGCAGGTATGTCATATTTCTAAGTAATGTCTTCTAGAATGCAGTTTTCAGTTCACAAAAGGAGTAGATGTCGCTGTGCAATTGTTCCGTCTGTGAATTCTTTGCTTCAACGTACAGAGCAACTCATACATGCTGTACTGTCGTATTCCGGTTCAGACTTCATTACATGATATCGTCTCTGACTCTATGGCAAGATCCTCTTCCGATTGTAGTTGAAACATTTTGGTGAAGCTGGGGCTCATGTCGTCCATTCCCTCCCTCGATATCTGCCATGGTGTATCCTTTGGATGCTCTATTGCAACCACTCCTATATGTGGATGCTGGGCCCTTCATAGAAAGATGCAAGTTGTTAATCACAGTTGGTTGGCCTTGCATGTGGGTCTTTTCCCGATTGAGTCTCTTTCCCCACGGTAAACAAAGAATAGATATCATTTCAGATGACCTGTTGCATGCTAAAGGACTCCTCGATATAATGGGAGCACTGCCGTACGCCCGCCATATCATATCTCACCTGAGACTAACTCGATCAACTCTGTATTGACGACTCTGAACCTTGCTGAATGACATCGAACATCACTGCCAACTGCATAGAATCAAAATGTTCTGCCCTCTCCCGTGTTCCTTGAGAGAATCCACGTGTAGATCAGTGTAACTGTCATACACTTCTGACAGATAGCGTGAAAAACTGACACTACATCTTTGTCTTGAATTTCCCGCTGGGACATAGTTCCAGGGAAGCAATTGTGCCTGATCGTATTGAAATTGGGTCAATATAGACTGGAAACAATCTGTACATTCCTATATGTCTCATCACTCTTCTATTAGGGCGTTCTCAATCAAGGGGAACGATCAATACATCTCGCCGTGTATGTCAAACGAAGAGACTCGGTGTGAGTTCCCACATAGGTGTGTACAGTCTGTTAATATCGTCTTATGGTCTTACTGATATTATGAGAAAAGTGACAAGCAGAGAGTATGTCGCCACATCGCCTATCAACACAGAGTGTTGTTAAAGTGACTACTAATCTCGCGGCTACATTGCCTGTGAGAAGAAATGCAAGAAAGGCAGCCCCCTTTTTTCTGTAAGTAATTCATACCATATTAACTAACAATTCAACACTACTAACAATTTAACCACCACCAATGTTCGTGAACGTGTGGGTATATATACATATATATCTCTATGAAATTCATTATTATCAATACTCGATATATATCAATACAAAAATATTCCTGTAAACCATTATAACATTTTAGAGTTCTCATACAGGTCATGATACAATGGTACAAGCCATGTTTAAATTAAGAGGTTTGTTGTTCAACATGATCCTTGTAGTAGGCCCGTTCTAAAATTGTAAGGTCCTAAGATCAAAAACACGCACGAAAAACAAATGGCAATAGAACCGACACCGTAAATATAACACTTTCTACCCTTCAAAGAGTGCAACTCTCCCACAAAAGTACTGATCGTGGAGAGAGCACCACAGAAGCCTTCTACTATACCGTAAAGGACAATACAGCTCAATCTGTTTGTAATCAGATGAGATAACCCTGAAGACTCCCTTGCATACATCAACAGAGTACAGATGGCAATGACAATGGAACCCACCAAGTTTGCGGCAAAAGTACCGAAGGGAACCCAAGATTTATGTGCAAGATTCAAGTACTTGGCAAGAACATACCTCAAGAAACAACCGAATGGAGCAAAGCACAGCGACAATGACCATGGTTTCCACCAGTTGGAGTTATGTAATGTACAAGACAGCACTAGCATGAGAATGAGTAATAAGCCACCAATGACTGAAAGCAGAGGTTCCACAACCGATAGCCGCTTGTGGGTTATGGATATGATGAAATTTGGAAGATGTTTCTCGACCGCTATCATTATATCCTTGCCTATCTTCCAGCCAAAAACGGACACCGCAATTTGGACAATTATAACGTTGAGGAATTCCATTATACCGTAGGCACGGTTGGGGTAATGAACACCCGTTGGCTGAAAGACATCTATTGTGTTCACCATGGCCTCGAGCATGAGGGATGAAAAAGTGGATAGGGAGCCACAGTATCCGGTGGTCATGCCAATATACAAGAGAATGGCTTTTTTGCTGCTATATGGAACATATTTGGAAGACAGAGAACCCATTTCATCACCTTCACCTTCCACTGGTGTTATAACAGGGACGAGGCCCGGCTCGGAGGGCTTTTCTTCCTCTAGCACTCTCTTCCAGTGGAGGTCTGAGGAATTGAGAGCTGACATGATAACACATGCCGCAAAGTTGGACCACAAACAAGTCTCACCATTGGCATTGATGTAATTGTTGGAGTAAGAAGTCAAACGCGTCAAGGCAATTCTTGACAAGGAGCCAAGGATAGACCAAAACGACAGATGCAAAAAGAGATGCACAAACTCGAGAGTATCTCTTGCGTTTAACACTGCAGTCATTGTTTTTCCTTACAGAGTAGGCAGAGAAAGACACAATACACTCTGTGGACTATACTAAAATACATAATCTGTAGCGTTGATCTTAAAAGACTAACAAGATAAAACAAAAAAAAGAATCCCAAGGGAAGGGTGTCATGGTAATAAATGCGTCTTTGTAAGGATAAGTTATGCATCAATCTGCGTCATCCACAACTGCATCATCTCCTTGCCTGAAAGACATTTGGTAGCCGTTGGATTATCTGTACCGCACTACTCCCGATAGCTGCGCACAAATAAATCCCGTGTTGACAGCTGGTTTAGCCGCACAACTCTGCCTGGTTGAGTGAATGGCAGGCAAAAGAAAAACTGTCAGCGCTTGGTCCTCTGCCTCTGAATGCAAGTGCTGAGCGGGTAGGTCCCAACATGGGCCGATGCAGAGGTCATCAATGTGTTGTTCTCACGACCTTTTTATTGCACGACCTCTTTATTGCACGACCTCTTTATTGCACGACCTCTTTATTGCACGACATATAGTTGTAACAGATACCATTTGGCAAGGGTTAGTGCAGGAGGTGTGAATAATATTCGTATGGGCACTCACCCACACAGCTTGCTATTTGCCCACTGCTTGCTGTTAGGTGTGGAGCTGCTCCTTCAGCTACCGTTCGTTCCCCTATGCTCTTGCCGCTGCTGCCTGCTGCTGCTCCACGTTACCACTCCTGCACTTTACTGGTTTGCCGGTTCCAAGTAGTTAAGAGTATATCCGATTTGACAGTTTAATACGCGCAGTAGTTGATGACGCTCATCGCCTCTATCTAAATTGGGATACTAAGAGCCCGAGAGAGGTTGGTGTGACTAAGTTGGGGATGTCCGTGGGCCAGTGAGTGGGTCGATAAATATGTCACGATACACCCTTCTGATATACCTGGGTTGTGCGAAACAAACCAAGGTTTTTTCTTTACTTCTTTCTTTAAACTTGGGCTTGTAGGTTCTTTCAACTTAAAACTGCTGAGTGTTGATGTTAAGGAGATTTTTCAGTCCAAAGGATTATAGTTTTGGGTACCGCTCTTTAATACAACAACGTACTACTTCGTCCATCTCATCAGTTGGAATTTCAACACCACAAAAAACTTTGTTAAACATGACTGCAACAAAAGTAGATGGCCATACTGAGGCTCCAATTATCTGTAGGTTTAATGTGTTTTTGTTTTTGTTTTTGTATTCGCATTTGTTGTGAATTTCAACACACTATTACTAACAATGTTATCCCTCACAGTTGCTCCAAAGACATACCAGTACGATAAGAGTTCATTGGATATAACCGATGTTATTTCTGACCCTATAGAACAGTTCCATAAATGGTTTGCTGAAGCACAAGAAGCAAAAGAGCCACTTGCGGAGTCCGTGTCCCTGGCAACCTGCCATCTCCCCAGCGGAAGAGTTTCTAATCGTGTGGTGCTATTCAAAGAGTTGGATCACAGAGGGTTTGTGATCTATTCCAACTGGCAAGACTCCAAAAAGGGAAGGGACATCGCCTCCAACCCATTTGCAGCAATAACCTTCTTCTGGAAAGAGCTCCAGAGACAGGTAAGAGTGGAAGGCTCTGTGGAGTTTGTTTCCAGAGAGACCAGTCAGAGATACTTCGACACCCGCCCAAGGGCATCTCGTATTGGTGCTTGGTCCTCACCTCAGAGCACTGTGATCGCATCCAGAGAGGAGTTTGAAAGCGTTTACACCAAGAGAGAGACGCAGTTTGAGGGAGAGGATCAGATCCCATGCCCACCATACTGGGGAGGTATCCGCATTGTCCCCCTGGAACTTGAGTTTTGGCAGGGACGTCCAGGAAGATTACACGATAGAATTGTGTTCAGAAGAGAGACGGAGGACGATAAGTGGGAGATCTCGAGAATTGCACCTTAGATGCATTGTGCGCTCCATCACCCTGCATAGGGGTGTATTATTACCCTATGAAGATAAGACACAAACAAATACACCAGGTCGTCTTGTTGTTTCATCATTAACGCAGAACATGATATTATAACATGGTAGAAAAGATTACAGATGATTTTACGAAAATAAGTATAAAAATTATCATTATGACTTTATCATTATCGCCATAGAGGCTAATTATCTAAACGTGTCTATATAATTTAGAACTTCTTGATCACCTCGTAGAAAGTTCTACCCTGGATCTCAGCAACCTCCTTCTCAAGGGCGGATGGCTGTCTGGAACCGTCTGGGCCGGCAAGGGTACCAGCACCGTAAGCGGAACCACCGTGCACCTCGTTGATGTTGGTGAGCTGGGCAAAGGTGTCCTTGTAACCAAGTGGAACGTAGATCATACCGTGGTGAGCAAGGGTGGAGAGGGCGTTGACAGCGGTAGTCTCGTTACCACCACCGGTACCGGTGGAGACAAAGATACCAGCTGGCTTGTGGTGGAGAGCACCAGAAGCCCAGAGGCCACCAGTACCGTCAATGAAAGCCTTCCACTGGGATGGGAAGTTACCGAATCTGGTTGGGATACCAAAGATGAAGGCATCGTACTCGGTGAGAGTGTCAACAGTGGCAATTGGGTAGTCTGGTCTTGGTGGAGCGTGCAAGATGGTGAGAATCTCAGCTGGGAGGGTCTCTGGGATCTGGAAGATCTCAGCAACACCACCGGCAGCAGCGACACCAGCCTTGACGGACTCGGCCATGGTGGCCACATGGTGGTAGAGGGAGTAAATAATGATAGCAACCTTTGGAGCCATTTTGAAGAGATCTATATAATAATACCTGTGTAAAGAATCCTGGGGAACAATAAGAAACCATGAATTTACAGACTGAGCGCGACACCACTCCTTTATATTTTCTAACCCAAAAAAAGAAACAGGCCCAGGTCGCAGAGGGGGATACCGCTTAATCGCTGTCCAACCTCATCGTCGATAGTGTGAAACTCTGGTATTGGCAACGGCATGCATGAAAATGCTAGGACCTTCGGATAATCTGTGGCCGAGACTGCACAGCCTGCTCCTATTCGGGGGACTCGACCGAGTAGTGCGCTAGCAGCGTCTTTGTAAGATTTAGTAAAGGGGCCACACTGGCTGACAAACTGCATGTGGGACGCACAAACCCATGTACTTCCACGCACCATGGTCTGCCACAGCCCTAAACTCTACATAAAGTACAGGAAACGCCTAGCGAATACCTATAGAACCGATAAGTTTACTAAGACTGGCGATGGTGCGATATGCACCTGGGTCCCTCTCCAGCTGCAGACGCAGCTTAGTAGATACGTAGTAATGGCAGCCAGCTACACCTTCTCCACCTTTAGTGCAGGCAGATGAGGGTAAGAAAATAAGCCAGGGATATGCAATCTCGAGGCTGATTGGAGTGGAGAGGTAAGCAGCGGTGGGCTGTCTCGGGTTTGGGGGTGATAGTGCGATAAAGGACGAATTTTCAACGTGTGTTGAGTCAACAATTGTTCATATTATAATACCATTAGTCATTCCTTCAGTCTTGGCTGCGCTTTCTGACACTTTTTCCTTTACTTATATTGGAAGTTGACCAGGAATTTTCACATTCTAAGCACTTTTCGCATCAGTAAACATACATTTCAAAATGGGTAACTTTGCGGTAAGTAACCATTAGCTGGATTTGTTGGCTCATGCCCTTACCAATGTCACCCCTCCGCCTCTCCCCTCCCTTGAGCCATCAATTGTATTGTGTGGACATCACATGGCCAGCAATCAAGTAGGGGAGGGTTCCTAACATGAGCCATGGGATCGTCATAACGAAGTCCCTTGAAAGAACATCCCTCCTTTCCGCTTGTAATGCTAACATCCACAGATCATCATCTACTCTACCTACGGCCATGTCCTGACCCTTGCCAACTCCGTCAAGGAAGGTATTGAGGCCGAGGGCTCTACTGCAACCATCTTCCAGGTGGAGGAGACTCTTTCAGAAGAGATCTTGAAAGTGATCTACGCTCCACCAAAGGCCGATCTTCCTATTATCACCCCTGGGGACCTTGAGAAGTTCGATGGTTTCGTGTTCGGTTACCCAACAAGATTCGGTAACGTTCCAGCTCAGCTGAAGGCCTTCATTGACTCTCTTGGTGCTCAGTGGGCTCAGGGTACACTCCACCACAAGACCTTCGGTGTGTTTGTGTCTGCTGGTACTCCTGGTTCCCAGGAGCTTACCGTGCGTAACTTCCTCTCCTTCGGTGTCCACCATGGTATGATTTACGTCCCTCTCGGTTACAAGACTGTCTTTGCCGACCTTGCCAACATCGAGGAAGTGCACGGTGGTTCTCCATGGGGTGCTGGTACCATCGCCGGGTCCGACGGCTCCAGACAACCATCTCCTCTTGAGCACAGAATTGCAAAGACACAGGGTACTGACTTTGCCACAGTCTCTGCTAAATTCATCTCAGCTACTGCTCCAGCCCCTGAGAAGCCTGCTGTCGCTGCTGCCCCAGCTCCAGTCAAGGCCGCAGCTGAGAAGGCTCCAGCCAGAGCAGCGCAGGCGACAACTGCTGCTGTTGAGAAGGAGGAGGATGAAGGTCTTTGCGGTCTCAAGTGTACTATTATGTAGATTTCTTTCAATGGTTAATAATTAATATGAGGTTTATTGTATATTAAGGGTATTCAACTGATTTTTTTACCTGTTCTTTGTAGCATGAATCAAGCAAATAGAAAATAGTTTCAGAATCCTAATATGGTTGTCCTATGCATTGAATCCAGTCCCTAAACATCACTTGGGCGTCACTATTGTCTTCTTGCCCACCTTCTTCCTCCTAGCATACTTCATCACAAACGAATCTATCTTTAGGTTTTTAGTGTTAAGATCCTTGATGAAAGGCTCCAGGTCCTCCAGCTCCCACGATGGCTGTGCTTTGAAAAGGGCATTGAACCTTCCCTGCGGTGTATCTGGAAGAGATCCCGGGTTGAAAAATTGTATCTTCCTGGTCAAGGGCCTTATGAAATTGCCCCTTACTAATGACAGATCTATCGAACAATCATAAAATGGTGGGAAAGTCGACTTCCATCCAATGAGAAATTCATCCTCGTCACACATCGATCTTGAGGCAAACTTACGAAGGGCTTCGACCCCATACCATGAGGCTAGCTTGACATCGTCTAATGCATATGGTTCGTTACGAAATCCCTCTTTGCTGAATTTACATAGAACTGTTTCCACCATGTCAATCGTTATCTCGTCATCTGCAATTGCCTTAACGCACTCGGCTAAACCCAACTCTCCCATATCAAGCTCTGAGGCAATGCATGCTGTGATGAGTGAGTGTAGCACCCTACTTACAACTTCTGTTGATAAAATCACCGCTGTATCATTAACCTCACATCCATTCAAGTCACTCCACAGTAACTTGAACTCAGCATCTGCAATTGGTGACCTTTCCCTTAGTGAGTCCACTGATTCTAAAGTTGAGTTGAATATATCATCAGATCCTGAATATATCGGCACTTGTGAGATATCTATAGTACCTTTCATTCTAGTGCACTCCAGTTCATTTGATAATAATGAGAAACCTATTTTACTGTGTGTATCTGGGGTGATATCATCCTTCATGAGCAGTACTGTGTTTGAGTGGTTCTTTTGACGTAGAGAGAATGTACGTGTATTGGAACACAGCACTACCCGTGAGTCTGTTTCAAATGCCTTCAATTTCAACCTGGACGCTGTTAGTATTCATATGCCAATAAACCTCAAATGCGACCCATTTTCTACTCACTCTTCTTCACCCTTCTCAACTATCTCCAGAAGATCAGGGATCAGCTGTATGAGCCTAAACGACTCATCTGGCTGCAGCCAAGAGTATATGCCGATCTCTGA
Organism: Kuraishia hungarica; assembly: GCA_030567555.1. Lineage (NCBI taxonomy): Eukaryota > Fungi > Ascomycota > Pichiomycetes > Pichiales > Pichiaceae > Kuraishia > Kuraishia hungarica. The sequence goes on from JAJLSL010000001.1 coordinate 492,040, forward strand.
GTTTGTCATTCTGTAAACAAATTATAGATAGTATTGACGAATAGATGTAAACATGTGGAAACTGTCCACATCTAGAACGAATGCGATCTACTTAGAGTTAAATCCATTAGTTACTCTCAACCCGGTCACCTACCTACCTACCCACCTAACTACCCTACACTCACTCCATCACACACCGTACAGTGAAACATTACGCGACTGTCAAGGGCCCCGCGTGTACCTACGCGACCTCATCTGTTTCTCGCACTACCATTTTTCTCTATCCGGTTGTTTTGTTTACGTTTCGATCTCAACTTTTGAGTGGCATACGATGGCCCTGCAGGTGGCCCGGAAATGCTGTCAATCTGCCCATAGAGAGTGTGATAAATCACTTAGTTGGAGGAGGAGGAGGAGAAAGAGAGAAACGGGGAAGGATCTGTATCATCCGGTTGAGACTGTTTCAAAGTTAAGAGTGTATTAGGTGCTGCTTTATGTTTGATTAGCAATACTGCAATACCTGAACCACACACGAATAGGCACCTATCTATAGTGCTTTTGACTGTATAGTACGGCTGCCACTCATTTCAGCCATACCGTTTATTTGAACACATACACACAACAGTGTGCTTTACAGAGCGACACATCGTGCGAGATACCGCATACATAGAAAGCCATAATATACATATCCAACACTGAACAACTTAGCATACACTATCAGCCACCCATCCACAATGACAATCTATAACGAAAGATACACATCATCCAACTATGGAGATGTATGGGACAAAACCATGACCTCCTTCTCAGGGAATTCCCTCTCCCTGAATGGGGCTAATGGTCAGTTCCAACATGGAAGTCAGAACTTTCAACAATATAACCAGATACAACAAGCATATGAGGATACCAACCTAGCAATGGCGGATATTAGGAAGAACCCCCAACTGAACTCCTCTGATATTGCAATGTGGAAGAAAATAATCCCATCAGCGGCATATTTCTGTGGAAATGACAAGTTGTTTAGAGAGGTTATCGCTGTTGTATATGAAGATCCTGATACGCAGAAGATCTCCACCGTGATAGTATCCAAACTAGGAGAAAGGCACTTCAAATCATTAACCATCGACTCACGCTCCAGGTTCTACCCTGCTGTAGAGAATTTGAGTCCCGGAACAAGAAAGAGCAATGTTAGAAGGGCCATTGCAATCAGTATGCTTAAACTGTATTCTACGTTGACTCCGGTCGAGCTTGATATATTACGTTCATCTGCTCCAAAAGATGCCTCCATTGTATGGGATGAGACCAATGCTGGTGAGTTTGCCAGTAGGATGGTGTTGTTGGACCAGAAGAAGCCAACGGAAATTGGTCATCGTATGATCTCCCTAGGTATGCTCCAAGAAACTCATAACACTTCTGCTCTGCTTGTAGATGCTGTGTATGCCAACGACGATTCTTTAATTGACCAAAACAACAAGTTGGCATTCCTATTGGGAGATCAACTGGACAGTTTGTTTGACCCCTTGACGGAATATTCTCCAGAACCGGCTGAGAGAATCTATCAGCCTCCAGAATATGAACCTGCTGGTAAGGATATCGATGATATTCTCACCCGGTCAGTATGCCAGGAACTTCTACATGTGCAGACCAACTTCACTGTCTCGCTAGTTGCATTCTTGCAAAAGTTTATTATTCCCTTAAGAATCAAAGTTTTGGAATCCAAAATAAAGGGATACTCAGCTGCAAAGCTAAACTCGGTGTTCCCTCCTACTATAGACGAGGTGACCCGTATTAACTGTATATTCCTGGATGCTCTGAATATGGCATCTCCTTATGGCAGTTTCGAAATGATTAAAGCATGTGGTACAACCATACCCTATTTCTACAAAGCATGTATTAGGCATGAAGCTGCGACCAAGAATTTCAACACAAAGCTGAATGAGTTCTTTGGAGATATCCAAGCTTTGGGATTGGATCTTCCTGAGTTAGAATCGTATAATATACGTTCAATTGAGACATTTATCCATAGCACACTCAACCTTACCAAGATCAAGCTCATTCTCACTAGACTTATGAGCACAAAACAATGGTTGCCTGAAACTGTTGAAGAAGTCACCTCCTATTACGATTCGGCGGTCCACACTGTTGATTCTTTTGGTAATGAAAAGCAAGTACAGTATAACCACAGAGTCTTCACGCCTACAGGTAAAATCCTTACTGAATTGGCCAGTGGATGGCCCGCTGAATTACAGTATGGATGGCTTACCAGGCGTGTGGTTGCTGCTTTTGATGTGGAAGACACGATGGAATCATCGATTAAGCACTCTGGAGTGGTTGTTTTATTTTCAGATCAGGTGCTGTTTCTTCAGATAGTTGATGATGAGTACTATGTAGACAGATTGCCCAAAATTGGTGGAGGATCGCGTGTAGCAAGCACGAGTGTGGATGTCCACAAACCATCCGTCTCAGATATGTTGATGCACTCACTTGCTAATGAAGCTCCATTGGTCAATGTGCCTCAGATGAAAGTGACAGGATGGGAAGAGATTTCTAACGTTTTCCCGTACACATTTGATGAGGGTGTTGATCGTTTTGTCGGGTTTAGGCTCAATTGTAAGGCAAGCACAACACCTCTTCGTATCTTCAAGCTCAAGGACCCTAATATCAACTCTGAAAAGAGCATTGTAGATCTTGTGAACAAGGCAAAGATTCTCAGCAAATTACAACCATTTCATTTGTTCAAGGCTGAGTTTGACGGTACGGCCATTTATTCCACAGCACATGAGTATACCTCGTATATCGATGAGGGTCATAAATCTCCATTCTCTGTATTTCTCAATTTACCATTTGATGGGTCTGTCCTTGAACAGAATCCCGGGTTGTTCTTCGCTCTATTTGCTTCCTTCGTGGAGGATAACCTTATTAATATAACGGGTATCACTAGAGCAGGTACCAAAATAGATATGACAGTGGGTGAAGAGGAATTTTCGTATGGTCTGCTATCTCAGATTGTTGAGCTCAGTGGTGGTTATTACTCATGGGATAATCGTGACACACAGCAGTATATCCTTGAAAGTAATGCTTCTCTTGTCTCAAGTCTGCACAATTACTGTAGTCATGACTTCAAGGGTGAACAGAGGACTCTCTTAAACCGTCTAGAGCGGCCAAGGCAAGTAGATAGAGCCAGAGTGGTTTCATCTAGTGGTGGAGTCGGTGGAGTTGGAGCAAGAGGTAGTTCTTTGGATTTCCTTAGAAGATCATCTGTGGGATCAGTCAAGCGAATGAAGTCTGGTGAGGTCTTTGAAGATCACCATCCTTCCCCAACTTCTAATGTATCAAATAATAAGGGAGGCAAGGGAAGAGCAATCCTGAGTGCATTGGCTCCCTCCCAGAGGAAGCAGCAGGCTGGCTATAGAAAACAGAGGAAGAATAGTCCCAATGGAGGAGACAATCAGAGGAGTCCAGTGAGCGCAATTAAGAGGTTATCGCAGATATTCATGAGCCCTCTGAAGATGTCTTCCACAGGTGAGGAGGCTCCTAAGAGGGCTGTGGCGCCTGCAGAGAAGAATGATGCTAGGGTGAAGCCAAAACCTGTAACCACGCAAGGAAGAGACTTTGCTCAGAAGACACCCTCTGTGAAACCACCCTCTGCATCGTCTAAGCAGTCTGTTTCTATTGCTGCCCCTCCTGTTTCATCACCTCAGAAAACTTTCATGACTCCTCAGGCAAATAAACAGCCCCAGCATATGGCTTCTCCTGTCTTTAGCCCACCTCCTCAGTCATTCCCACCTTCACAGCATGATGTTTCTATGCGCCCCCCCACTCCTGCTTCTTCAAGCCTGTATGTCAATTCACACTTTGAGTTCCCATACACTGGGCCACAATCAACCAACCCTGCCTCACAATTTGCATCTCCAGCAAATATCACCATGCATCCTGCAACACGCACCATGAATCCTATGTCCACACCTGTTGCTGTGCCCGCTCGTCAACCCGAGAAGAAGCCTCTTGGGATCAGAGCTGTTACACCAAACACGGATCCTTTCAGCAGAACCCATTTTGGACTCTCGTTGTTATCCAGCCACAGTGTCAGCAGGAAGTTGTCTTCATTGGCTATGGAGATCAACCAGGGTGAGTACTATGAAGATGGTGCCACTAATTGGGACGTGATCTATGGAAGCAAAAAACCCATTTCTCGTCCATTGGATGAGCCCGTTGAAGAGGAGGGAAATGAAGAGCTGTTGGAATCTGGGTCTCTCAACAGTGATGCTGAAGAGTTATCCTCACAAAGACATATATCTCTTAACCACCTTGCAAAGCCACTTCCTGCTCCTCCAGCTCCTGCTTTTGCCAACAGAAAAGAGCCACAAAACGATAGCTTTGATTTTGAGAATTCTTTCAGGATAAGTTTCCAAGAAATTTCTGTTCCACCTCCTCTTCTTTCGGATAGCCATAATTTCAGGGGCAGAACCAGCCATTTTGACAACGAAGAAAGAGATGTTTTCTACACTCCCGCAGATCACCATCCCAGTATTTTTGACGATAATACTGAAGTTTATGGATCATCGCGCTCAGGATCTGATCAAGGAGAAGATGATGATGAAGAACGGTTCTACTCAGATGCTCATTCCCACACTTCTGTGTCCTCGAGTAATTTCCTTAGTGGTGAAGAGTACTTGGATGCGGTTGAGATTATGAGAAAGGCAAGCCAACGGTCTGCTGTTGCCAAGTCTCAGTCGTTCCATTTCGATGATCCGATCCTCACAAATGATGCTTCCTTTGCATACCTTGGCGCTCTCTTATCTGGTGAGACCAATTTCGTTGTGAATAGCGAAAGTGTCACCGATAGTTTCTTGAGTAGAGATCCATCGGTTATGGATGTGACATTGGCAAGGGCCCTGAGAGATCCTTCGATGACATATTTGGCAAACTATATAAGAAGCGGTATGACACAGCGCGACTTGCATAAGATTGTTGAACCTGAAGAAGTATAGGCAACTATGCAAGTTACAATGACGTTACGACTTATATATTCTCTGACTTCTATTATGGCAACTGCCCCAAGATTAATGATAATATCAATAACAATAATAAGAGTACCCAGTTGGTACGATTTTGAGATTTAAATTCTTTAACATACAGCAACGCCTTAAAATCAGACCAATAAGTCTTAACAATTATACCCAAATAAAACATAACCTAATAATTAAATAAAGAATCGCCCAGGATCGCCCAGGGCCCAGTCAGCATCTTCTTCTCCTCTCTCATCATTGCGCTCGATGTTTCACATATCTTTCAACTCATCCCACTGAATGTCACAGCACGGGGATCAAGTGGAACGCCATCAGGACCTATAATGTGTCAGTTGGTCAAGCTCAATAAAGCAATTATACCCCAAGGGTCAACTAACTACTTACCTATATTATGTTCACCCATTACGTTCCTGGTGTACTGTAATCTCGCCTCGTCAAAGGGGATATTCTGAGCATTCATTATTCTCCATATCTGTTTCTTGGCCTCGTCGCCCAAGCCCTTCCTGGAGTCGTTTCTGTTTATGTTGTTTGCTTCCAGGTCAAATGTATCAGAAGTGAAGCCAGTCCTGATATCGTTCTCAAAAGAAGAATCTCCAAAGTGAAGGGGCAAATATAGCGACGTCCTACTCCTAACCAGGGGTACTATAAATAGACAAAGTATTAGTAACAACTGCACACAAATTCATCTCAAGAGCCTAATATTGGCTTCAGTTCTTTCTGTCAAAAGAGACAAACTCACTCCATTTCTTCCTAAGATGGAATAATAACAGTCCCGCCACTACTGTTAGGAACAGTAGCAAATACCCTCCTGAGCCAAATATAAATTCAAACATAGAACGTGGAAAACAGCTACAGTTGGCTGAAATTGGTTATGGTTTCGAATAACACTAAATACAATAGTGAATCGAGTATACGCTCTTTCAGTATCCTGAATATCCGAATATAAATTACCTCCTGTAAATACTCTAGGCCAATATGTGACCCCCTCTCTATAAAACGCAACACTGCAAACGCGGTAGTTTGTGGGGCAGTGCGCATCTCGCAGTGCCCAGCAGGGTAATCCCCCACCTGTAACTTGATAACGGCGATTGCTTTCTATCTCTATGAGAAGGAGGTGATATGAAGCGCAAAAGGAAGGGGATAATAAAAAATATTGACTGTCTTGCAAATGCCTATCATTTAGTATTCTCAGAGCATAACTTATTGTTGAGACCCCTTTCACAGTCTTTGTTCGTCGCCCTTCAACCTCTCTCTCTCTCTCTCTCTCTCTCTCTCTCTGTACCATGTCATCAGTGAACTACAGTGCTGAAAGAGTGCGGGGCACTAATTGGTGGGATGACCCTGGCACCGTTGAAGAGGACCCTGTGAAGGTGTTCCTTACTACCCTTACACTCAATTCCCAGGAATGTTTGGAGTATGTCAAAACCGATTCTGCTGGAGCGGTGATATACTTCGGAGGAACCACAAGAGACAGCTTTAACTCACTCGAGGTGACGAGTCTTGCATATGAAGCACAGAAGCCAATGGCTCTACGAAGCCTTAGGAAGATCGCATCAGAGGCAATGACAAAGTACAGGAGGGAGTCAGATGACCAAGAGATACACAGAGTGGTGATATGTCATAGGCTGGGGGTGGTGCCTGTCAAAGAGGAAAGTGTGATAATTGCACTCAGCAGTACGCATAGGCAAGAGGGGTGGGAAGCCGCCATGTACATACTAGAAAGGATCAAGGAGAGTGCCGAAATATGGAAGCTGGAACAGTATGGTGATGGAACAGCATCATGGAAAGAGAATGAGAATTCTAATTTGTTGAATAGGTGAATTGCATTTGTACTTTTGTTAATCCTTTCTTATAGAACTAATCATCTTGCATTTGTTCTTTCTACTACACAGTATATATATACATACGACTGACTAGCCCTCATCTAAGTTTTGCTATTTACAAACCCACAACCGCCAATCCTCCATGGTCATGGTCTTTTACTTAAGCAGGCAAAAAGGCTCCTGTTGTCCTTGTGATCACATCAACCTTCTCTTTAACGTAGTTCCAACGTCTCACGATGCTTCTTCCTTTGGTACCTGTACCGCTGTTGCTGGTAACACCGTCCTCCTTAGAAACTGGCCTGAGGTATTTACGGCGCAATTTCACCTGAACTGAGAGGTCAAATACCTCACTGTCGATCAAAGAGGATATTTCAGTTGCAGCCTCCTTGGTCATGGTGCCTTCTGACAGTTCTCCCAACCTGGCGATGATCTGTGCTGCCTTCTCAGATCTCTCTTCCGCAGTCAGTGGCTTACAAAGACGGAACTTGGCATCAAATGCAACCCTAGAATCCACATCGGTAGCCGATGCCTCATAAGTCTGCTTCTGTTTCTTGTATTCGGCCTCGTCAAGGAGGCCCTTCCTCTGCTGCAATTTAAGATCATAGATATAGTCGTAGGTAGCGTAGAACTGGGAATCCTCTAAGTTCTTTCCTCCTCTAAGGTATCCATCAATCTTCACCAATCTGTCAGCAGCTACTAGCTGTTCCTCAGGTGTGAGTTGTATGAAGGATGTGAGTTGCTCAGCAAACTTGTCCCTCTTTTCTGCTCTCTTCTGTTGTCTTTCTTGTAATTTCTCTTTGATTTCCGGGAATGCAATGTACTCCTTCCTGCTCATTCTCTCCTCCTCTCTTGTAGCCTTTCTGGCATCTGTCAACTCGTAGTAGCCGAATCTCCTCACCTTTGGCTCCCAGTGGTCAGATGGAAGCATGGTACCTTTCTTCAGCGCCACACCAATAAATTTTCTCTTTGGGTGGAATGGATCCAGGTAATACCTAACATAACCTGGCTCAAGAGCAAACAATGTATGGTCACGACCAATTCCCACGTTCTCACCTGGGTAGAACTTGGTTCCACGCTGTCTGAACAAAATCTGGCCTGTCAGTACGGCCTCTCCCTCATGCTTCTTTGGTCCCAATCTACGACCAGCAGAGTCCTTCATATGTGTCTTGGAACCGGCGGCCTTCTTGGTAGCAGTACGCACCTGGACCGATGATCCGATGTGGAATGAGTCAAAGTTCTTCAGACTCTCATAAACGGAGCCCAGCATCCTCCTAGAGGACGTCAGTCCCGACAAACCTAAGAAAGTCATGGCTATTGTGTGTGTTTGAAGTCCTTTCAGAAAGCGATAGATATATATATCCACCATATTGAAATCCTCGGTCGTTTTTTGGGTGTTGAAAAAGTATTGCAAATATCAGTGTGCATTTGGTGTGTACACTACTATCATACTATCGCTGGCGCTATGATGGGCCCAGCTGCCCGGGGTGGTGGTGGAGAACACATAGTGTGTGTATACCAAATATAAGCAAGGATGGGGTATAATGGTGATGGAAATCATACACTATAGTACCATGTTGATACATTGGAGATGTATAAAGAGCTTCGGTTTTGGGCTCTCCTCTAGATACAACTATATACACAGTAATACAAGGTTGTACAACAATGGAGAGACATTGGGATGTGGTGGTAGCTTCGTTGCAAGATATCAGCAGTTCTGCGGAGACTAGTGTGCTAGACTCAAGGTACAACCGTGGTTTGGTGAGAGACAACCTAACCGAGGATGAGGTGTTGTCTCTGTTGGACGAAGTTACACAACATAAGGAGGGTCTTGAGGAAGTGAGAAGGTGAGTTCATATTTTCTTTTGTAGCTGTTTTGCTAATGCAGTCGTAACTAACCATTATTTTTGATATAGGTTATTGGACACTACGCTTGAGAACGTGACAACACTGATAAATCTGAAGCAGGCTGCATTGTTGGAGAAACCAAGGAAGAAAGATGATATCAAACAAAAGAAAGGAAGAAGGTATGTTATAAGAGAAAGCTCATACATCTCTGGCAAAGAGTTATTGATGTCTGTGCCAATGGTAAACTAACACCAACCTTTATAGTTACTATCAAAGTGCATATAACCCTTCTGACCCTCTTATAATAGGATCAGAGGTGGCATTCAAGCCAAGACAAAGAGGTGTGGATTCAGAATGGATACAGTGTGAAATAATAAGAGTGCTTGGCGACGGTACCAAGTAAGTATTTTTTGCTACGTAGAATTTGTTTGGTTATAATGAGTTGTGTTACTAATTCATTCTAGATTTGAGGTGCGGGATCCTGAACCCGATGAAAACAACAATCCAGGCCAACACTACAAGGCAACCTGGAAGGATGTGATTTTGATCCCTCCACGTGTAGATTCCTCTAGTCTTATTAACTATCCTTATGGCACAAGAGTTCTTGGAAGATACCCTGAAACAACAACGTTTTACGCCGCAGAGGTCATTGGAACAAAGGTATGTCTATAGTCAATCCTTTTTTTTGCCTTTTGCTTTTCCTTCTGTCTAGTGAGCATAATTACTAACCCCTACCAAATAGCGTGACGGTACTTGCAGGTTAAGATTCGAAGGAGAGGAGGAGGTTGGAAAAGAGACAGAAGTGGAAAGGCGGCTGGTCTTGCCGTTCCCGGCTAGATAAAAAGCCAATTATGTAATACCATCCATAGAAGAGAAGTTTTGAATATAAATATTTCACTGTTTTTACGTTACTCAATTCTTGAATTTGCTGCACTTAATTGAACTATAATTCCCCGTAGCAAATGGAAATTCCACCCACTACCTCATCAACCGTGCCTCCATCTCCACCGCCCTACTAGGAAAGCACCTTGCTATCAGGCTGCAGTAACCACCATACTAAACCCTCTACACGTACGTCACTACCTGATTAGATAAGCCGTCTTTTTCAGCATAACCTCAGTTTTTCGTCGCCCGACGTCGCCATACATATAACGTCTGTGGAATATAAAGGTAAGGTGATTTACAATACATGTGTTTCTAATAGCTCAAACATCAATCATAACACACAATGTCTGAGGAGATGGAAGTTGATCAAATTAGGGTGAGTGAAGTTAATTGAGTTCACTTGTGGTATTATCAGCACAATGGTAATTGCTTCTGATGAATCGCAAGTGAGATTGCGCGCCTGATGGCGTCTCCAGATGAATAATAGTGTAAAAAAGTAATATTTACTAACATGAATTTCTCAGGACCGCTCTAGGTCCCCCAAGAGAGAGAGTAGAGAGAATGGCCGCGACCGTTCCCGTTCGCCTCCACGTAGAGGTAGAGGTGGTTACGGACGTGATGCCCCACCCAGATCTGGAAGATTGGAGGACAGGTTGAAGACTGACAGAAACTACGAGAACAGCATCTTTATCGGCAACCTGCCATTTCACACTCGCTGGCAGGATATTAAGGATCTCTTCAGAGGTATTGGAGAGGTTCTTCGTGCTGATATTGTTACTAGGAATGGACGTTCAAGGGGGATGGGTACTATTGAATTCACCAACCAGGACGACGTTAGAAGAGCCATTGACAGGTTCGACAACACCCCCTTCATGGAGCGTACTATCTTTGTTAGACAAGACCAGCCACCACCAGGTGGAGAGAAGTCTGGTGGTAGAGAACGTGAAAGATTCGACAGAGAGCCTCCACGTGCCAGACATGAGGAGGCAAAGGAGGGTACCGTTTTGTTCATTGGAAACCTTCCTTACCGTACCACCTGGCAAGACTTGAAGGATCTCTTTAGAGGTATTGCTCCAGTTGTGCGTGCTGATGTCAAGCAAAATGATTTCGGCCGTTCCAAGGGTTTTGGTACCGTTTCTTTTGAGACAACCGAGGATGCACAGGCTGCAATTGAGAAGTATAACGGATACGAGCTTGATGGCCGTAGAATTGAGGTCAGAGAGGATTCTTTTGCTTCTAGGAGGCCAGAGAGAGGCGACAGAGGTGACAGAGTTGATAGAGTTGACAGAGAGAGAGCACCAGACTTTGAGCCTGAGAACAAGAATAGCGAGTTTACACAGGGTGTTGCCGGAGAGGGTGAGCAGAGTGACACCATCTTTGTGGGTAACCTGCCCTGGGCTACCTCTAACGATGACCTTTTTGAGTTGTTTGACACCATAGGTAGAGTTGACAAGGCTGAGATCCAGTACACAGCTACAGGCAGACCAGCAGGAACAGCTGTTGTCAAGTTTGAGGAGGAGGCAAGTGCAAGCTCCGCCATAGAGAAGTTGGATAACTACGAGTATGGAAACCGTAACATTCACATTACCTTTGCCAAATTTCCATGATGGACCTAAAAATGTATATGTATTTCTATTCAAATAAGTGAATTAACTGTTTCTATTATGCTATCTATGTGTTGTAAACTTTACTGTGCCGAAATTTGTTACACCGTTCCCGCTTTAATAAATTCTAAAAATCGCTCTCCATATTCTTGTGGCGGTATAGCACTGATCGTGCTCTTTCTATGTCCCAACGAACGCCAGAACGTCTCCATCCTTTTGACTACGGAGTAGTTCGTTAGGCAATCTATTATCCCAAGGTAGTAAATTTCTTCCAAGGGTTCATTTTCTTCGTCTGCTGCCCGCACACCGCCATCTTCCGAGTAAAACCTGAACTTGGCCCTACTAGGGTGATTGAGCTCAGGGAGTGACAGACTTGGCCTAGCGTAATTCGCAGGGTTTGGATCTATTATGGAAAGCCGTTTGTCTATTAGATGTCCCTTATTACCAGATCGAAGATCATGGACTCCAAGCAATAACGAGTAGTCCATAATATTCAACTTCTCCAGAAGGGCAACATCCTTCTCCAGCTGTTGTAGAAATAACACTTTCTTCGCGGCCCCCAACCTGAGTCTGGCCTCACTCTCCAACCAGTTCATATCTTTTAAGACAAATGAGGTTTTACCAGCAGCTTTTGCCTTCTTCTCGTCTGTATACCTTCCAAATGTGGACCCCTTAAGGTCGTACTGCTTATGTATATCTCTATGGGGCGGGAATAGGTTGTTCATCACCACGAAATGTACCTTACGTGCACCTTTGCTCTTTGCCCATGGCATCTTCACCCTGTGAAGGCCGTAAAACTGTGATATGAGTGTGTTGGGGTTTTCCTTAACATGGTTGTAGTATTGTCTCAGCACTTTGCGTAGTTGCTTATGTTCTGAATGATGGATGGTTTTGATGATGAATCTGTAATCTCTGGAAAAGTAGAAAAATGACCCACTCTTTCCAGGGGAGCCCAGCTCCGATAACACATACTTGGCTGTGAGAGAAACGAGGTAATCTGCAGCATCCAAGTTGAACAATCTCCTCAGCTCTCTAAATACTTCTGGGCAGTAATCCTTGAATTTGAAATCATATCTTGAAGATGGTGTGAGTTCTGAGCCTGATACATCAAACGCCAGTTTCTTTGTGGCTCTGAAATCTATTTCCGTCAGCGGTCGCATAACCCCTGAACAGCGTGATACAGCTACACGTATGCCTGTCACCATATTGTACGCCATCACGTAGTTGGAGTGGCCCTCACTCACTTTGTGCCCAATTAAAACACGGTCATCCTCCAGTTGTTCCTTTTTCTTTTTCCGTATCTCTCTCTCCGCTAGTACAGATGTGCGCATTTTGTTGAGCTCATCCGCCACCGTCCCATTTGGCTGTGTCGTGGGGAGAGACTGGTGGGCTCGCTGGGGTATGGATTTCAACCTCACGATCTCTTCTCCTGAGATGGTCTCGCTATGTGTCATATTCACACCTGTGCTTCTGACTTTTCCAAAGCTTATTTCCGGTGTGGTATGTCGCCTCTTGTTGGGAGGTGGAGATAGCTCAGTAGCAGCCACGCTGTCCATCATCACCTCTTCTTGCAAAGGAATGGAGGGCTCCTTAGGGTCAACATTCATCTCTACACTCCCATTTACCTTGCGCACCTCCATCTTGTAGTCGCTTCCAATCTCCATTTTTATCCGTCCTTCTATCAGTGCTATGTTCTTAGACCCCAAAACAGAGATTGAGGATGTCGAGTTGGCGACATCAGCCATTTTTGCAAGCGCAGCCCCGTTCAAAGAATTCCAACAGTGGTCGAGGCTGTTGGAGCAAATATGATATTAAACGAATACAAAAGCGGCTTTCAGAAACTCATCAGAGTGTTATTTAATAATGGTATTGGTACCTGGGCTTATCAATATAAGTTGAAGAGTGTCCCTTTCTGGATTTCCGGTGCCTGGTGCCTATCATATATATGCATCTGTTTGTGGCATACGCACTGTGCATGTCCTTTAACATTTTACCCTTTGTAAACAGCCGGTATGTAGGTACACGACCATAGCGGTTACTCCCTAATATCTGCAGAGATGATAGGAAATCTGCCTGCAGCACGTTGGATAATAAACTTACATACATATACTCCCAGAAATGCCTTAGCGGGTATCCAAAGGATGTATACAATTATAATTGAATGTGACCATAAAAAATATTTCTCAAAGTAAGCAGCAAGCAACTAATAGAAACTTGCAATATAATCAAATAATCCTTAGCCCTTCCTTGAGTTTTGAGTCAGCCACTTTATAAAAATGAACCTTTTTCGTGTGAAAAATCCAAATAAAATAAAATAAATTAGTGAAAAAACACAAAAGAAGCTGGCACAATGGAAGCACATAGGATTCAAAAATATATCCCGAGAATACTCAGAAGTGCTCAAAAAAATAGATCAACATGAAACTAACCGGAAATTGCCGCCCGCTACTAAGATATGAAATGCTGATCGTCATGAAAAAACAAGTCTAAAATATCCATAAAATCTCCCAATATATAGAAAACTAAACGAAGAAGGATAAAAATACCTTTTTATCTTTCTGTATCATATCTTCCGGCCCATAAACTGATTCAGCTCTTCACTCATAATTCCATTTTGGTCCACAGTACATAATTTATGTATACCATATGACATGACATGCTTTTGGTGAACTAAGCTTCAATTAAAGTCCCCTATGTTATCCCACCCTAGACTTGGAAAATCCATGTATCATGGACTCATCAGAAAAAGATTGAACAAGAAGGTCTTTAGAAACAGAAAAGGGAGAAGGAAATAGAAATGTCCTGCACTTCCCTTTTCGATTTCTACCATTATTTATGTCACTGAACTCCAGCTCAGCAGACCTGGCTTATTTATTGGCTTCAGATATATGTCACCTAAAGACGGTGACGAGTACCACACTCATATATCGCGAACATACAAGGAAATAAACACTTTTTCTATTAAATATTTTCCTCTGTTGGCGAAGGATAAAACACTATCAATACAGAACATCATAATTGGAGAATTAGCTCATTACGCCGGAACTCAAGTGTTCGCTTTGGTATAGGTCGATTTATATACAGAAAGCAACTAGGCTGTCGCTATTTACTCACAAGCAATGCTAGTTCAGTCGACTGAGGGGTCAGCTTATTACTCTTCAAACCCTTTTATGTCGATTCATGCATAACTGACCATTCTTGGTTTGAACTCCTGGTTTGAATAAAGACAGAGCAATAGCTCATACATGTTTTTCGAGATTCTCTGTCATTCTTCTATTTCTCTCCTCTTGTGACATGAGCCTTACAGTGATGGTCTTATAGAAAGAATAAAATCCTCTGAACTTCACTACCCGCTATTTAAGGGTTTCTCCAATGCATAATTGTTAGGACGAAAATCGTGTAATGATTATTTTCTTCTGTAGTTTCTGAACCTGGATGGAGTAGCTGCAAACTTCAATTTAGAGCTTCTTAGTGCTTTTCAATGTTTAGCTTTAGTCTGATCTATCGTGTTGGTACATATCTTCTTTTCCTAGCGTATCGGGAATGCCACACATCAGACTTTATCCTTTCCTGAACTCACGGTATGCTTCCATGGTATGCAAGTTCGGCAACTGGCTCTACTTTCTGTAGTCCATATATGATCGCGTTATGTCAAAAACGTTCTGAGGGAAAAAAAACAAAAAACAAACCGAGATTCATATATTAATTGAACGACATCCTTTATCACTATTTCGAGTGTCGGACCTATATGAATAGCTGGGCAGTGAATGCAGTGAAGCCACTGTAACTCTGCTTATTGCTCTCTTGTGGGGTTATCGATTACTGGCTTCTGCAAAAAAATGCTACATTGGGTACCAAGACTTGTCATTAATCATTCCATGGTTCTTTTTCTATCGGAAACAACCTTATAAAAAAGATATCCCCTAGATTGGTTGATACGAACAATAATGCTCAGGATATAAGAATATCTTGTATTGCAGCATTTCGAAGTAATTTAACTTTCCAAGTATCTTCTGGAGATGGGCATTGAGATACGAACAGAAACTGTCTGAAATCTTTCGATATATAGTCAAACACATGAACGGAAATATTCCTTCAGGCTGCTTCTGCATTCAACTTGGAGTTCTCTTTGTAGAGCTCTGAGTAGAGGACCACGGAGCAAAACTGATCTGCTTGTATAAAATTTACATCAGTCAGTTTCAAAGAACTGCACTTTCTATCTGGCTCTTGCTCATTCAAGCGTCTTGACACTAACATGACTCTTGGTTTTTGGTTAGGAATGTTATCAACAACACATCGGATGGGTTTAAATGGAAATATGAGACTTTCACTGAAAGTGCTTTGATGATGTTGATATTAGTTGGGTTATACTTACGGGAAAAGTCAAGATTGTTTATGAAGAAACAGTCCACAGCCGGAATTCTGCTTGAAGTTGTAAATAGTAATCAGTTAAATGCTGTTATTAGCTGCGTGTCTTTGTCTCTCATCTATACATAGACTAAAAGCCTACTACTCCGTGAAACGGTACAGAATTTACAAGGATACTTTCGCCCAGACTGCCATTCAATAAGTAATCAAGGCAAGCAGGGAAATATCTCGTATTTGTTTTGGAATCTTGGGTGAACACCTTCCTAATGTATCTCCTCTGAACACTGCCTGTATCTGAGGGCGTCATTCATTTCTGCATAAACTCCGAACTGCCTGTCACTACATCTCAGCACATCTCGTTTAATTCTTCACATACCATGTCATACGCCTGAAAGCCACTTGATACACACGTTCAAGACATAATTCCTGACAACGAAATCCTGTCATCCTTCACACTCTTAAGACTTTGTCCTTGGGTGTTCACGTTTTGGAGTCTGGCTGTGGCCCAAATCGTTTTCCGAACATCGACACCGTTTCAAATCTTAACAATATGTGGTCATCACCAAACCCTGAAGTTCAAATCAATGAAATGCCGACTGCATGGAACATCACCGCTTTCATCTAACCGCTCCATTTAGATGTGTGTAACCTTTTGTTGACAGTATCATTCTGTCAAAGGATGGGGATATCTTTGCAATCTTGTCAAGCGATCAAATTCTAATCTTGTTTCTGAGACACATCTTTATGTCTGTTTACGGCTGCAAGAATCCATGGGCCAGAAGATGAAGAAAGGAAAAATGTGATCCCAAGAGGGGAAATAAACCAGCGTTAAAACTAATGTTGCCTGCTGATATCAATTAAATTATGTTCATTTCAAGCTCAATGCCTCTCTCTCATAAAGTGATAACCGCCAACACTAGGCGTTACATTTTTGTAAAAGAGCAAAAGAGCAAAAAGTCAAAGATTTGCGCTAATTCAAACATACCCCACAGAGCATGACAATTTGGTATTGTAAGTCCCTGTGTGTTTCTGCACAATGTGGTAGATGGAATATCATTATATTCAGTTATACTTTCAGTTATCATATCAAACTTGCGAAGCTCAGCCAGGTGCTACGTATCAGCATTAGAAGGCATAGCAGTACATACAGGCATTAATACATTTATTTCTCTTGACGTCCATTTTATCGATTTCAGGGCAACCTAACTATTATGATTCTGCAATTATCTGACAATTCATGCATATAGTTGGTATGTGATAGTTCATATGCTGTGAATTTCGTTTGTGATCGCAGTCCTAATAAATCTTTGAAATCTAAGAATTGATTTCTTGTCGACATATTCGCTGATTAAGTCGCAGAAATATTGAGACACATCTCTGTTTCTTAGATTAGTGAAGGCTGATTCATTTTGTATTTCCTAGAAGATGAACCACTCATTTAGTCGGTATGCCCAAGTAAAAATTGCTCTTGCAGCACGGGCACGTCTTTGTCAATGTATAATCAAATCACCCGGCAGCCAAAAACAGAATATATTCAGAAGATCGAATTGAGACTATAATAGAAGTAGGCTTCAGTAGATGAGGTGTTACTCTGGTTTGTGTTCCAAGGTTTCACTTTAGTCTCAACCAACAGGAACCAAGCGACAAATATTGGTATAGCAGTACTTTACTTTACTCCTTTAGCATTGAAATCAATAAATCCTTATTTTCTTTATCTATGGCAGGAAATAGTCGAGAAATATGTATTGACAGTAGACAACAGGATGACAGTTGGAAGCCCGCAATTAAAAGTAGTTCTGCATTATATGCAGTGTGATCACAGACTTTTTGGAGGAGGTTCTCAAGAGAACCTGTTTCTTGATATTGGTAGGCCTGTTAGGATTGAGAAGAACACTTTACCATTTACAGTGCAAAGTGAACACGCTTTTCTAGGTTCAAACACTCAAAAGCCAGCAAAGTATGTTCAAAATATCGGATTTCTCCGAGGGGTTCATCAAATATCAAGCAGTATAAGCAGTATACGCAGTTCGTCGACAATACTAGTTGTGGTAAAGGAATAAGAAGGGATGTATGATGCTGATGAAGGAGAGCTTTGAGGGGAATGGATTCTCAAAACGAGAACTGACCGGCGCACAAACTCACTCAATAGAGCAACTATACTGACCAGGCTTCAACTGCATTGAGTCTCAAATACACATGCTTGCAAGAGAAAAGAAAAATGGTGGCAGAAAGACCTGGTAGATAGATACTACAAACGAAGTTGTGAATTGTATATGGCTTCTCTTGAATACCATGTGTATCCTATTGATTTCTATATTTCAGCGTTTTGTGACAATCATGGATATTTCAATTATGAGCCTGTATTTGCTTACAATTGTACTCTAATTCGAACCCGAGTGAGGATAGCACAATCTTTTGAGAAGAACATATTTCTTAAACCTGCAGCACAGCATACAAGGGATATCAAGGAACGTTGGAACGGCACATTTAGTTAAACTCATCCATAAAGCATATCCAGGAAGTAAAGGATTATATAGACTTCAAGACGGATGTCACCATTACTAATGGAGCCTAAACATGTGTGTGCTTATGCACGCGAAGTGTAATGCTTTGTGAATCATTGTTTTTTAGCAGAGCCTCGAATTACAGTGGATCGTGGATAGTAGAGCCCTAGTGTTGTTTTGATGTTTGAACCCTGCGCTATGCTTAACGGTAAAATCTTAAAAAGTTTAGATTAGATTTTAAATAAATGGTGGCTTTTATAGTGTAGCGGAATTCATTACTTGCTGGTTTTATTCCTGAATAACTGGATTAATTGTATTTTTATTGCCTGTTATCAGCCAAGAGCCCTAGTGAATATGCAATAGCAGTGAAGACACTGCAGACTTGAAGTAAGATCTAGCTAGTTGATTTAATTGCTGTGAATAGATGCTATAGAGTAATGAGAAAGAAGTTAGTTCTTCGAGGTTGTGTTTTATGCTTTAGCAAATCCAGGACCAGACAGGAAGTGTATTCTAGAAGCTTGGCCATAGCAAAACAGTTTTCCAACAGAGTTTAGACAGAACCAGACAGCGTATAATAGAGCAATCTCAAACTTTTGATGCTTTGGTTGCCGATAGATAGATATTAGTGCCCCAAAGATGGGTGGGAGATCAAGATTGGCTATAGAAAGATTGTTGCAACGGCGATTTGAAGTTGCAGCAAAATGTTGGTTGGGTTGTGTTGTTCAGTGGCAGTTTTTTGGTGACCGTTGTATGAAACTATCAGTAAATTCTTTGGGGTTAGGTTTCGAGATATGCTCTTTTTTTATAATTCCCATGAAGTGGCAGGAGTCTTCCGGAATGGAGCAGAAATGGAATACTATTCACTCAATGCATAAAGGAGGAAGGAGGCTTTAATCTATGACTGGATCAATTCATTTTGAACTAATTATTAATTTCCTGTCTCTATTATGGCTCTTTTACTCAGTTGTAAACAAAACTTGTTTCCTATCAAATATTCCTGCTTTTTATCCATTTCAACCCCCCCTCCCTCCCCTCCCCCCCTTGTCGTTGCTTATATTGACAAATGAACTCGTTTGTCTGGTTTTCTGAGTTTTCTGCCCAGACATTTACTGGGTTTTGGAATTTTCTCTCATTTTTCTGAGGTTTGTTTATGAATTGTTTCTGCGTTTTTTTTTATCTTCGACCAGCATTTCTCATCTTTGCTTAGCTTTATCCTAAACATTATCTTGGCGCCGGTGTCACATTTATACGTTGTCCAAGATTTCTGTACAATTTCTTCTATTGGAATAGCATCAGAAATAGAAGATTATATACATTCTCTTAATTTGTTTCCAGGTAATTACGTCTTATTTTTTTTTGTCCTCTTTGTAGAGCAGCTCTTTATGTCGCTCCATCCAAGAGGTGGATGCTCCGGGAACTGCAGGTCCAAACCTGGGGTTGTTTCCGGTAGTCGTTCGTGCACCGGAAACAAGGTCCGTGCAACCGGTTACCTCATCACGGATTAGAAAAATTTGTCCGGGAGGCATGAGGTATACCTTACTTATGAGGAAGAAGTTACTCCATTCTCTATTAACGTTTTAGTCTCTCAACAAGCAAAATGTCCTTTTCAGACGATGAGATGCCGTAAGTTCCTCGTGTTATGAATTATGGGTTGCTTAGCATGCTGTCATATCAACTAACAATTGAGCAGAGCGCTATCAGCGAATGCACTGGCTGCCCTTCAACAGTTCCGTGACGAGGAAGATTCGAGGAGACAGAAGTTTGACCAGCTCTACCAGGCTGCAGAGGAGGAATTTGATGACAGAACAGAAGCTTTCAGTATAGAGAACTTCCAAGAGGATTGGAACCTTTCTCAGTTTTGGGTAAGTTTTTCTAGTTTCCAAAGCTACTTCAATCCAATCCTTCCACTAGTGCTAACCATACTTGTCTAGTACAATGAACACACTGCAGACCTGCTAGCAGATGAGCTTCTTAGTGGTGCTGACGAGGAGACAGTGATTTGTATTGTTAGTGCACCATCTGTCTATGCAGCAATCAAAGTGCGGGACCCTGAGATCCTTCCTACAAAGCATATTTACCTTTTCGAGTTCGACAAGCGTTTTGGCTTATTGGCTGGCAAGGAGCACTTTGCTTTTTACGATTACAACACTCCGCTTGATTTCCCAGAACATCTCAAGAACAAGTGTCACCGTGTTCTAATCGACCCTCCCTTCTTGGAGGCAGACTGTCAAATCAAGTGTAAGTAATGAACATTTAGGAAATAATGTGCAAGGGTCGTTGTACTAACAATGATATATTCTTTAGCGGCTTTGACAGTCAGATCATTGCAATGCAACGATGGAACGATATCTTCTACAGGAGTCGCAAGGAACCGCCTGCTGATTTGCACCGGTGAGAGAATGGCAAACATTGTTGCCAAAGCATACCCAACATCCCGCCTCACTACCTTCAACCCTGAGCATAAGAACGGCCTCAGTAACGAGTTCAGATGCTATGCCTCTTACGAGGGAAAGAGTTGGAAGTTCCAGTAAGGTGGTCATTGGGCTGTGTTGTCTTGGATTATTGCGGCCCGTACTCTTCTGCAAAAGCAAATATTACTAAAGTTCTCAGAGTGTACTTGCTGCGAGTGGCTTCACAATAGACGACAGCCCTGTATATTATCATAGAACGATTAAATAAATATATTAGAGAATTTCCCCTCCTCAATTTCGTATCTATATGGATATACATATTTGCTTGTCATCCAGTGCCTTTGTAGAACAAATACTAGTTGTTGCATACCTGGGGAACCACGGATAATGTGAAGTTGAGTCGTACACGCATGAAATTGTAGAAGGTCACCCACACGTACAAAAGTTACAGCTATGCCAAGCGAAGTTCAAGGCTACGGTATATTTTTCAAGTACTGTTTTTTCCGTATATGTCAATATCACCTAACATCGCAACAGCTCCTAGAAAAGATGCGATACAGAGATATAAAGAGGCGAGAGACACCATATGAGCGTCCAGCCACCGGCAAGGGAGGCTTTTTTTCCAGAGTGTATAACAAACTCTTGCATAGTGTTAATGGTGCTCAGGCAGCCACAACGGTGCGAGACAATTCAGTGATAGAGTTCTCTACTCCGCTGAGGTCAAATCCAACAGCTGTTGACAATGAATTCGGATCACATGCTGATGATTCAGCAATTCTAGCATTGACTGGGAAGACCCCTGGCGCAAAGCTGGCTGAATTTTTCAAGAGCAAGGGAGATGCTCCATTATCTGAAGTTGAAGTGGAGGGTGTGCTGTCTCTAATAACTAAGGCATCTGAGAGTCCCGCTAAGAAATCAGCTGTCTCTTCAACCAAAGCCACCAAAAAGACTGCAGACCCAGCTGATATTTCTACAGTGGTTCTTCGCAACACAGACAAGTCAGTTGTTACTGACCCAGCTATCACATACAGTCCATCGTACAGATCCAGAAGAGCCAGGGATGTTTTATCACATGCGCATTCCCGCATAGTGGAGTATTCTGCACTTCCATCACCATATAGAACACGTATAAGTTCACCTTTTGCATCGGCCCTTGAGGCCTCCAACCAAACTGCTTCCAACATAACTGACTCAACCACTGCATCCAGCTTGGCATCTTTAGCCACCACGACACCTGCTCCAGCACAGGCAGCAAAACCAAAAGCTTTGAGTAAAACAGCAGAAACCCTTTTGATCTTGCTTGATGGGAAGCCAGAGGAGGAGAAGGTGAGTCAACCATCGGAATTTGCTAGCCCCTACGGTTCCAAGATTAGGTCGAAGCCAATTGAGAAGAAGCCATTAAACGCTGCCACATCTACACTGAGGAATTCCTTCATTCCACAAGAACAGCCAAAGTCAGAGTCTGCAAAGCGTGTCCTTGACTTCGCACCACCTGTGGATAGCAGTGAACCTGTTGCGCAGACGATTTCAGCAGCCCAGCCAGTTGCTATCAAGCTGCCAGCTGTTCAGCCGGCACCTACCAAACCGGCTGTTGTGCAACCAGCTTCTATTACCTCTGAGCCTGTGGTGCCCAAAGGCACAACTGAAGAGAAGAAGCAGACATTTATACCAAAGATGTCCACCCCCACCATCTCGGTATCTTCCTCCACTGCTTCCTCTGTTTCCACTTCTGCCTCATCCACATCTCGCATAGTAAAGACCGCTGAAGATGAGTTTGTGTTCCCTAAAATTGCAGCTGTCGAGGTATCTATAGATGAAAGTAAGAAAAAAGCTTACGAGTCTGTATTTGTTTTCTAAGGTTTTCCAGGAGTGAAACGGTAGCTTAATATACCACTCTATCAGCCTGTCCAGCGAAGGCATTTGAAGAACAGTTGTGGGTATGTATCCAGTATATGTATAGAGTTATATGAATATTACAGGCTTTAATGATGTCGATTTTTATGTAAATATTACAATTTGATTATCTTATCGAGCTTTATGAAGTTTTGTTCCTCTTCAACTTATTCCCCTAGAGATATCCATCAACCCGCCTGCGCATTGTAAGTAACGTGCGTACTCCGGAACGACGAACGACCTACGCACGCGCGGCATCGCGGAGGGTGCGGTTTCCGATCAGTGTGTATGTATATCAATCTTTCATGAATATCCGTTCTTTATAGACCACCAACGATATATATAACGGACAACTTTTTCTTTGTATATTTGCTCACACAATGGATTCTGTCCTTCTTATTGGTGGTTCAGGGTTTCTGGGCCTTCATCTGATCCAGCAGTTCTACGATGTCACTCCTCGTCCTGCCATATCCGTCTTTGATGTGAGGCCACTGCCTGAAAAGTTGGCTTCATGCTTTACCTTTGATCCAAAAGACATCGCATTCTTCGAGGGCGATATTACCAGCGATAAAGATGTAAAGGAGGCAATCAAGAAAAGCAAGTGTAACGTCATTGTGCACTCCGCATCCCCAATGCATGGCCTACCGCAGGAGATTTACGATAAGGTCAATGTGAAAGGTACCAAGAACCTCCTTGACTGTGCCAAGGGATTGAAGGTTCCGGCTGTGGTTTACACCTCCTCGGCTGGTGTTATCTTCAATGGAGCAGATATTCACAATGCAGATGAGACTTGGCCTATTCCTGAGGTGCCAATGGATGGTTACAATGAGACGAAGGCACTTGCGGAGGAGATGGTGCTGAAGGCCAACTGTTTTGAGGATGGTTTCCTGACAATGGCACTCAGACCAGCTGGAATATTTGGACCTGGAGATAGGCAACTGGTGCCTGGTCTTAGAAATGTGGCAAAACTGGGCCAGTCCAAGTTCCAAATCGGTAGCAACAACAACCTGTTTGACTGGACATATGTTGGCAACGTTGCTGATGCCCACGTTCTTGCTGCCCAGAAGCTACTGGATGCCTCAACCGCTCCTTCTGTGGGTGGTGAGGTGTTCTTTGTAACCAATGATTGTCCAGCGTACTTCTGGAACCTTGCTAGAATGGTGTGGAAGGCGGATGGTCACATTGACCGTTATACCATAGTTCTGAACCGTCCCATTGCCATTGCCGTAGGATACCTTTCTGAGTTCTTTTCTAAGCTGTCAGGGAAGGAGCCTGGTCTGACCCCATTCAGAGTAAAGGTTGTGTGTGCATTCAGGTACCATAATATCTCTAAGGCTAAAGCTCTTCTGGGCTATAGGCCAAGGGTTGACTTGGAAGAGGGTATTAAGAGGACTCTTGTTTGGATGGATGAGAACGAGTCTTAATAAGGAGGTAAAAAAAAGGGATAGACAATTTATGGATGGACAGCGTATCGTCAATCATTGTATAGCTTATAAAATATTTTCTTATGTGGCACCAACCCCACTTTTCACCATATAACTTAACATACATATTTCAGAATTGATCTATCTACTGACATATAACACACTCCAAATGGCCGTCTTTGCCACCAAGTTCCCTCAAGCAACTGGTATGAAAACCATGCCTGCATCTAAATGCAACCAACTGGTTGGAGATCTGTTCCACTGCAGTGGCATCATCATCAACCACAGTTTCTTCTTCTTCTTCTATGTGGAGATGGTCATCTCTCCATATTCTGTATGTCGATTCCTCAACTCCCAATCCCCATAATTTCCTTCCACAAATATCGCATTCCGTGCCAGAAATTGACCAACCTGCTAACCTTTTCGCATTCAATAACTCCAAATCCTCGTAAATATCTTCATTAAGCAGCTTCAATGACATCTCAAGAATGTGGCCCTCGAATGTGTAAGCAGCAAAGATCTCCGTCAAAACAGAACGGACATCACCAAGAGTGGTGACTTTGGCTGAGGCTCTGTTTAAGAATTCAATAAAAACCCTAAGGAATGAATCTCTCTCGGCTTTTCCCTCCCTTTCACGCTTCCAATCTACGCTCTGTAAGATAATCATATTGGTGAAAGCATCCTGAACAAGTCTCTTTGTTATTCCAGCTATTTTTGCCTCAACATCTGATGAAACATCAGGTGAGGAGGAATGAGAAATACGATCCATTACCTTATGGAAAATTCTGACGGAGGAATCTACAAGGTCAAGCAACATGATTTCTGGAGGGGATAAAACATCGCCTGCCTTGACCATGAATGCCCCTTTTGCGCTTTCACAGAGGGAAAACCCTACAAACAGATACTTCCATAAATTATCCTCGATACTGGAAACAGAGCCAACATCTGTGGCGCTTTCAACCACATCCACAAGACTATTTCCCAACAAATCTAGGTAGTTCACTATTTGTTTGCATGCCTCAGGCAGATCACCCATCCTTCTTAATAGCTCTACAAGGGCTTCAACACACTTATGCTCTTTGAGGTACACGGTTGCCTTTTCAATGTCGAGCTGAGATTGATGGAGAGTTATGAAACTCACCAACATCTTTTTATTATTAAGACATAGAAGCCTTAGAAACTCTGTGTGAAGGGCATACGCGTTCTCTGTGAGTGTGTTCTTACCTGCCTCCTCAAGATCTATCACTGTAGATAAGTAGATATACCTCAGTTTCTCATTACAGTCGTCACTGAAAATCTGAATATGTAGTTCTGGTGCACAATCGTTCAACACCTTTGCCAATAATTGGGCATCCCATTGAAGAAATTGAGCAAAATTGCCTTCAACAAATGAAATCACTTGTTCCCGTTCCTCGCTGCCAGTTGTGAGATCCAGGCAAGTTCGTATCACTTCAACAGTATTAAATCCAGCAAATAAATCACTATCATCCACATCATTATTCTCTTCCGTGAGCGCCATCTGACCACTCTTCATGTGTAACCAAAGTTTGAGTAGGTCAACAAATCTGTGTTCTGACTTGTATACGCCAAACAGAAGGTTATGAAAACCAGCACCTTCAAATTCACCAACCATCTGGTTCATATCAGGGAAATGGTAAGCAGACAAAATACTCTGTAGACTTAACTCGCAGTCCTCTTTCAAGGAGACATCAGGATAACTACATAATGTATGTACCAGCTCATGGAGCAGAGAATCAGATAAACTGATGAACTGCATGTACTTTGGGTAATTTCTAGCAACAAATATGGACAGGTAAGTATGCTCAGTAGGGGTGAAGTCATCGTAGTTATCTCTGAAGACTCCTAGAAGCACATCAATAACATACTGTCTGTTGACTTTACTCTGGTAGGAATCAGAATTTGAAGAATCGAAAGCACCCGATACACCGTTTCCCGAACCGTATACCACCTCGTCATCATTAAGCAGGTCATCTTCAAACGCCTCATTCAAACATGCCAGCATGGCAAAACAATCAAACTTGAGCAATGCGTAAAGATAAGGGAAGGCTGGCTCGTTTTGGATATCATCTGTCATATGCAACTTCGTGCTATCTTTGTCCCATTTGATGGCTGTACCATTGAACAACACATAACATATGTTCAACTTAGCCTTCTTTTCCTTGTCATAGTCTATTAGCCTTTCTGTTGGATACTGTCTTCCGGTTAGAATATACGTTATATAGGCATAGGCATGGGAAGCCTGGCTTGGCACGGGTGGCTCACCGGCATCAGATATACCTGGATGGTGACCCTGTAGTTCCTTCTTCACCTCTTTGAGGTAGTCGACCATGGGTGTAATGTAGTCGCCTAGAAGCACATTCGATATATAAACTAAAGTATCGTGTAGATTGTTCTTCTTGCATAGCATGATAGTGAGGTCTATATCAAGAGCCTCAAGGTCCAGAAGACAGAGCAGTTCCTCCAACACTTCACCCTTCGATGCTGCTACATAGTATTCCACCATTCCTCTAAGGACAATGGGAGGCAAGGTAGTGAGCTGATTACTATATATAAATGGCTCCAGCATATCGAAAAATACATCACTCTTTCCCTTTTCTTCAAGCTTCTCATATAACAGCCCATATATATCCGAAGACATATGGGTAGTGACGGAAACCCTCAAACAGGTATACACAAATTTGGCAAGGAACGCAATGCTTTCTCGCTCACTGCCTTCAATCTCGCTGATATCTGTGTCCTCCTTGAAAACATACTCTATCGAAGCAGTCAGGATCTCGTCAACATGTTGCCTCACAACAACATGTCTCTGTTGCTTAACCGTGGGTAACCCTAGAAGAGCAACATCACATTCTCCGGCATATTGTCTTCTTGCATGTTCTAAAGCATCTATATAGTTGCCATTCCGTAATAGCTGTAACAACTTGTCAGCCCAGTTGGTGAGTGAGCCTATGAAGAACTCATACTTCCCCACTATGAAGAACCTCCCCTTGAATACTTTGAGGGAACCACCGTAAAAGGGAACGGCACTTCCTCTTGGGGTCTTCAATCTAGTGAGAAGATCCTGTGTTTTAATATGTCTGGACACCAGGTCAACACTTGCAGAAACTCTCATGGTATCGACATTGATGAGTAGTAACCTTTGAGTAGAAGACAGCAGACTGATCACCGATTTGGATACCCATTGTACTGATACAATAGCTTCTTTACCAACCCATCTCTTTTTCCCTATAAATGACAAGGAAAGGGTTTTATCCGGGCCTGCCACACTGCTTTCCACGTTCAGAACAGTAAGGACATTGGTAAAACAGTACGCTAACCGTGCTGGAGTGGGGCCATCAATATCTCCACTATCGTCTTTAAGCTGAGGATACCATGAGAGGGCACCTGTCACACCAAGTTCGTCACTCAACACTTTGGGTGTTCCAACTTTTAGATGGGTCCGTGGCGTAGGATGTGTCGAGAGGACCAACAATGCCGACGGTAGAAGAAGCGCAATCACCCCTGAAGTATCGGCTGGAGATTGTTCTGTTCCAAGAGGTAGCATTTCGCATGCTAATAGTGGAGGGTTTGTGTTGCTATTTATGTTAATCTGAATACCATCAGAATGGCTATGATGATCACTGGGGTGGCTGTTGCCGCGGGGTGTCAAGGGGGCAACGGTCTCTACAAATGAGTACCTGCCCAATATGTTCCTGGTAATACAATGGTAACCAAGCACATTCCTGTACCCATTATGGTAAACCAGCATGCCATTCGTATCTGTTGCAAATACAGCAGTGTGTCTTCTTCCAGCGAAGAACAAGTGCAATATGGCACATCCTTCATAGTGACCCTCTTTGCTTAGTCTCACCACATCGTGGTACCCAATAGGAGCAACATGCAAAATAGGTTTTCCGGGCTTTGCAAGTTCCCATAGACATAAATGGCCGGAATCGTATCCCGCAGCAACATATGTGGAGTCGGCAGATATAGCCACAGCCGTTATGGCACCATGGTCGCCTTCAACAGCTCTGCCAAGGACACAGATCTGTTCCTGTTGGTAGTCAAATACGAGCACATACCCTTTGGAGGTACCAAAACAAACATAATCCCTGGCACAAACACAAGTTGGTTCACCATATCGCACATGAGTATCTTGGGAGTGTAAAGTACCGGATATTTTGGTTAGTTTAAGCCACCTCACAACCTCTGGTTGATCCTCATATATTGAGCTACTACGGGACATGATGGGAGGTCGTAATTCCTCGGAGGAACTGAGTAGAGGGAACTCTGGAAATGTGGATTTCCCGACAGAATCATCATAACGGGAAAATAGCTTGCCTATTCTGCTCCTTATACGATCATCAAACCGCCGTCCCGGGGTGCTGCTAGAGATACTGCTACCATCAGGTGACTGAAGCCGACTAAGGTGAGCAGGGCTCGGTAACAACTATAAATGTTAATAAGAATCAGAGAAAATAAAAAAAACAATAGCATCTAGTACTTACTTTCAGGTTGGAGAGACCACGTAGAGGAGTCTCCAGCAGATCATCTGGCACATTGGGCTTTTTGTCAAGAGAAGGGGAGAAGTTAAGGAAACTCAACTCTGCGTTCAAACTGGATTGGGTTTTTTCTGGATGGGTATCCTTATCCTTAAGGTTGTTATTTTCGCTGTTGTCATTGGTGTCTTCTTGTATATCGCAATCAACATCCTGGTCTTCATTACAGATCTTGCCTATCATATGGTGCGGGCTTTGCCCCCTCGATGCTTTAGTGGGGGTCCTCAAAGGGTCCAGGCTGCTGGGCATTTCACGAGCGCATTCTCTATGAGAATATGGGTATAGATTTAATTGAACCAACAAGTCTTATTACCACCCACCGGGTATCTGTGCTTTATATCTTCGGCCAATTGGGAATACTGATTGATCTGAATGTGGTCCTGTCCTTTTTCAGCAATGGTATATGTATATGCACCTCACTATCTACTAGATAGAAGGAGCGATGCTAAGTGGTAGGCGATGCCCTAGTGCCTTAGCAGAGTGTGGGGCGGGAGGGATAGGAGGTCGTCGATCAACTACTATTAAGACCAATACGAATATATAGTTGAATTCAGGGAATGAATAGATATTATCACATGCTCTAATTAAAATGTATATAAACAAATGGGAGGAGAAACTGTGGAGTCTCTATATACCTGGTAGCTCGTCTTATGGGGGGTAGACTGCAGGTTAGGATGACTGTGAGCCCATATCCTAAATGTACTTCCCTCCCCTCCCAAACCCAACCGCCATCAAAAAACTGGCCCTCCAAAAAACAAACAAAAAATGAAAAATGAAACAAAAACCACCATTGTCTCCCTTAAACCACCTTTTGCTTAACAAAGAAAGAACTCAGGTGCCTCAATTGCCAGTAACAAGTACACCCCAACACTATTAGCTGCACCACAGTCCATCTTAAAACATGTGTGTTGGTAATCTCGCTCTGGTTCCTAAAGGCTTCCTCCCTCTCTCTGATGAGTGACTGTTCTTTTTGTATGGACTCCAATTTAGCGTTGATCGCCCAGATTCGCCTGTTGAGATCCTGGTCACTTCCTGATCCCCTTTTATTCGGCAAGACTGCATCTTCATTAGTCTCTGCCACAGAGAGTCGTATTCTCGTTCTAACCCTTGATACCCACCCGTCCGCTTGCGGCCTGACACATATCCTGTGCTCACCCGTATCAATTGAGGTGAAGGTGAATACTCCCGAAGGTGCACCTCTTTGGTTGACAATGTTGTGGTCATTATCAAAAGTCTCCTCCACTGTAAACACGAGACCAACATCTGTCTTTCCCAAGGATGATCTGACAAATTCTCCCTTTGTTTCATCAAACGCGTCAACCTCATACTTGATAAGCATGAATGATTCAGCAGCCATGTCTCTGAAGAAACATTTCTTCTCCCCTGGCTCGAGGTAAAAGTGGAAGCATTGACATTGCACTAAGAGACTTAACACAACAACCACAAACGCCCCACGGCACCACGTAGGTGTTCTACACCTCATCCTGAACGTGTATAAAAGGAATAGTCAAAAAAATGCCACAGCACGCTTACCACACACAGACACCCTGGCTATATATGTAAGACTTAAATATCCGTCATATCGTTCGAGGAATATGATTCCTGTTATCCACATTGTCCACAAATATTAAAGCCCACTCCCGATCCACTCCTGATCCACCCCACACACAGAGCCCACTACTCTTCTGCCCCACTAATGGCCCATACGCTAACCCACACACGCGTCCTGCATGCGGCAGACATCGGAGGGAGCCATCAGAGCCAGCCAAGTATCCGCAGGGTGTCTTGATATAAATAGGAAATATGAGGAGAGAGACAAAAATGGATTCATAAATATTTTGTTCTATATCCATTAGTTAAATGACCTGTTTATCATCCGCCATATTTGTATAACGTGATTCTGTGGACTCGGAGTAGTATTCCCTTTTTGTAGTTATCATAAATCCATTTAATATCTCAAATTGTCATAATATTTCTAGAAGAAG
This sequence comes from Kuraishia hungarica, assembly GCA_030567555.1. NCBI lineage: Eukaryota > Fungi > Ascomycota > Pichiomycetes > Pichiales > Pichiaceae > Kuraishia > Kuraishia hungarica. The sequence continues at coordinate 522,347 of JAJLSL010000001.1, forward strand.
AGATTGTGCTATTTGCAATTCTTTCAACAACAATACAATTGATATGCTATTTCCAAAAGTAAACAATCCATAATAAATAAATAAATAATGTATTTTATTGCTATTATAATAAAAGCCTTAGATCTCTAACCGTTATAGCAACTGTTACACATTCATACTTCTTAACTACTTAACTTCCTCGCCCTTCTTCTTCCCACCCCACATTGATAAGGACCAACACGGCTTGCATCTCGCACTACCTGATAAGATGAAAAATACACGCGCGACCTCAACACGGTATAGAGATGAGCACTGGGGGATTATTTCAAAGGAAGTATAACTATAATATGTGTAGCAGCGGTGCAGGACTAGGGTTGTTTTTTTGTCCTTACTGCATAACTTGAACAATGAATCTTTCTCTATTGGACCCCTTTGCGGTAGCCAAGGAGTTCCCCGAGTCTCTTACCCAGACACTCTCCTTTGGCCATTCATCATGTATCAAGTTCAGCCATAGAGGTGATTACCTTGCATCTGGTGTGATAGATGGAACTGTTGTGATTGTTGATAATGATACCAATGGAGTGATAATGTATTTGAGAGACCACACAAGGCCGATCAACTCGTTGTGCTGGTCAAAGTGTGGGAGATACCTACTGAGCAGCTCGCGTGATTGGAAGGTGAATCTATGGGACCTTGCTACAGGGAAAGTGATTAGACAGTGTTTGTTTGAGGGTCCTATTTGGGTTGCTGATATGCATCCCGATAATAAATTTTCATTTGTTGCATCTTTGTTTGAAGGAAGTCCTGTCATTGTGGATATCAGCAGTGAAGATGGGCATGCAATTATAGAGACTTTGCAAACAGAGCCATTAGAGAGGGTCGAACATAACGATAGCACGAGCACTCCAAACACAGAAATTGAAGTCAAATCAACTCAAAATACAAACACAGAAAACTTAGAACACTCGGATGATGAAGGAGAATCATCGAAAAAGAGAAAGAAGAAGGCACTAGAAACTGAACAGGACAAAAGACAAGCATCTTCCAGGTACCGTCATTGGACCTTGGTTAGTGTGTTTCATCCATCGGGGGATTACATATTCACCGGTACCTCCAAGGGATGGTTGAACGTGATAGGCACAGAGACCCGCGAACTTTTATATTCCACAAAGATTTCGAATGCCAATATAAAATCAATCACAGTGGCCGCTTCAGGCACTAAGATGGCCCTTAACAGCAGTGATCGTATTATCAGACAGCTGGCACTGCCACAGCAGCTTTCAGTGAAAAATCGCAGCACATTTGCTGGTGATGATGCTCGTTCTGAAGCAAGTACACCTTCTCCTACAGAACCATTCCTGAATGGGAATGCCCTCGAGAGTGGGATAAGGACACGCACTGTTTCTCCGTCAGCCGCTCCTCCTCAACGATTGTCAAAATCATTCTGGTTAGAAGGTGATGGCGAACTGTTTGAAGTGGAACATCGGTATCAGGATGTGGTTAATAGGCTCCAGTGGAACTCTGTTTGCTTCAACCATACCTCAGAGTACTTGATCGCATCAACGTGGGGAAGTGCCCATGACGTTTATATGTGGGAGACGGCTATGGGGTCATTGGTGAAGATCTTGGAGGGCCCCAAAGAAGAACTGGTGGGGGTTGATTGGAACCATAGGAGGTGTTCCATAGCTGCTACTGGGCTGGATTCTGGTGTTGTCTATGTGTGGACCGTTGTGATCCCTCAAAAGTGGTCTGCATTAGCACCTGATTTCGTTGAGATAGAGGAGAACATCGAATACGACGAGAAAGAGGATGAGTTTGATATATATCCAGAGGATGAAAACAAAAGGCTAATAGAGGAAGAGCAAGGTATAGATGAGGTGGATGTGATAACGAGAGAAGAAGTTGATGCTCGAGGATTTGACCTATCGAAGGAAGCATTTGTAATAGGATGCGATCTCGAAGGCGAGATTGAACATCTGTGAACCCTTATGTAGTATTTAGTATAACTGCAATATACCTCTGTTTTGTTAAAGCTATATCCATTAAGCGAATTAAATTATATACACAGATGTTTTTTCTCTACCTCAACTGCATGAATGCATCCAATAACACACTTCCACCACTTGAATCTCCTTTATTCTTCTCAAACACATTCCAAAACCTAAGGGTCTCATCACCGGCACCGGTAACAATCGTCTGTCCATCAGGGGACATGGCCAAATATAAGACACGGTATGTGTGCCCTGTCAGAGATGCAACCTGTTGCATACCATTATATTTCCAAATGATTATCTGGTTACGAGAATAACCATGTGCGCTTACTATTTCATTACTGTTCTTGGACCACACCAGGTTACAAACCTGTGACCCTGTATCTGTATCGCTTACCTTAGCACCTGTCACGGTGTTCCATATCTTGATTCGTCTATCTGCTGTTCCACCCCCCGATGCAAGTATACCTCTTTGATGAGGAGACCATGCTATAGCCTTAACTGCAGCGGTGTGCTCATTGAACCTGTACAATGGGTCCTGCCCATTGCCTAGCATAGCACCATCCCATACAAACAACTTGTTGTCGTTACCTCCGGAGGCGAGTTTGTTCTCCTCAACGTTCCATTTCAGTCCACAGATCTCCTGTCGGTGCTGATTTTCCACCTTGTAGGTATAATGAGCAGGATGACGGACATCTCTGTGGAGGATTGTTCTGTCACGTGATCCAGAAGATAGCATGTGCTGGTTCCATGCTAAAGACGATGCTCGGGACACATGACCAGTCATTGTCCTTGTACACTTACAGGTGGTGGCATCCCATATCTCAACAAGGCCAGAGTGTGTACCCACAGCCAGATGGGTGCCTGCACCTATCCATGAAACACTGGTAACGCTATCGTCATCCTTGCCCAGATCACATAGTCTGTTCACACTGCCTGAAGAAGCATCCCATAGATATACACAGGATCCTAAACCTACAGCAAGCATGTCCTGGGATCCCCAATCCACAAGATTCAAATAGAAATCATCAGCCAATTCAGGTGCATCCAGCACCCTATACGGCACTTTACTGATACTCCGAGGCTTTTTCTGTGGTGATAATAATAGCCGCTGGCTGTCTGCCCTTACGGGGCTCAAGGAATACAGCTCGTTGCGGGTATCAAGGGATGATGACTGTGGTCTGGTACGCCCAGGAGACTGATAACTGAAGATATTACGTTGGCGTGGGGTGCCCAGCACGGAACTAGAATTGCTGTAGGAGGTGCTATTACTGCTGGCATCGTCATCATTGTTGTTTGTGTTACTGTTGTGGGTAGAACGAGGTGGGGTAATCTGTTGTTGGCTGTTTCCTGCTGTAGATGAAGGAGAGGCAGTCAGCTGCTGTTTGGAAAGAGGACTTGCCATCGGCACATCGCTGCCGAATAATTCAGCCTTCAATACGGTGTTGAATGTACGGTTTGCCTCCTCTTGTCTTAGATGCTCCATTTCGTTACCGTTGGATGATTGTTCTCCTGATCCTCCTCCGCCTCCTCCTGCACCTCCACTGCGGGGGCTCTGCATTGTAGCGCGTATATCATCGTTTGTTAACGAAAAGGCTTTTTGCAGATCAACACCCGCCCTGCTGGGAATATACCTGTCGCTATAAGTAGCTGCTTGCTTTTTTCGCCTTGGAGACGCTAGTAATGGGTTATCACTGGCTGAAATAGATGGCGGAACGGACCTTGCCGTTGAACGGGAAGGCGAAGATGGTGTGAATGGGTTTGGATTATTGTTGCCCGACATGTTATGTGTGTGGTATGATATGCAAAAGGTATAAAAAATGCCAATAGTGTGAGAGATCCACTTTATATATGCACAGGCCACGTAGATGTGGATGATGTGTGGGTTGGAAGCAACTGCTGGAGATTAAAACCACACACCCACACTCATGGAAATGACCCGATATTACTCGATCAAGTGAAATATATATGAAAGGTGTTGTAGTTTAATCTCAACACCAAGCCGTAAAAAAAGATGAATGTAGATAGTTTCTGTCTATCAGTGAATATGCATATACATGTATATCATCAACACATACAGAGACAGACAGTGAGACCCCACGATGTATAAACAGCAATGGGATATTCAAACAAATATAAATATAAATATAGATATAAATATAGATATAAATGCTATATATCTATGTATGTATTAAAAAGAAACCCAAAGAAAGTCCTTCTGACATTGAACCACAAAATGAGATGAATGAGATCATCTAATATGTCCAATCTGGATGTCTCGTCCCTCCTCCCATCTCCTCCCATTCTGGAGTATGCAATTGCATTATGGGCACCTTCGAGGCTACAGATACGATGGATCGTGTCTTGTTTATGTGTGTGACACGTTTGGCAGATACAGAGAATACTGTGTGTATTGGGGAGAGAGATTCCTGGGCTGGGGAGACATGCTGGGCTAAGAACAGTCGTGAGAGGACAAATGTGTATCACAGCATTAATTGAGATCTGTATCTCTATATGCTCCGCTCTATCTGGGCCAAGGCGATTCTCTTCTGCATGCAGAAGGTTGCCGCCTGTAACCGATACAGGTGCTGAGGGGACGGCAGGATTCCCATACCATTACACACACAGACACACCACCTCGAAATATTGGAGATCTTTCCAATTTTGAAAGGGAACGGAGGTTAAAAGGTATTCCTGGTCTCACTTCAATATATCTATCATTCTGATCCATTTTTTTCTCTAAACTCGGAAACTCGTTTTTTGACCCCCGGCTCGAACCAGTTTCCTGCTGTACGTATCGTTATGGTTATCGTAAACCCGTTATCGTGCGTTCGAGGCACTCCCCCCAAAATGCCGTGTGGTTATTATGCAGCGTAATGTTCTAAATGCGTGTGCCGCGCACGAATACCAATCCCCGATAGTGGGGGTTGACTTTTTCACTTATTACTCATTCTATCACACTATGAGTGGAGTTGGGTGCATGGGTGCCTGGGTGTGTTGGTGAGGATCTGTTACAAGGCACACACCTGATTCAGGTATAACTATATATCCATATCCCCGATACTCTCTGTAAACCAGATTTTGTTTTGTTGTTTCGCTGTGGAAATAACATTCAGTTCTATCTCCCATTATATATAGATACACATCCATGACTATCAAGGACCTAACTCACCTCCTTTCAAAGGAGGCCAAATCTCGTGAGCCTTCTCCTCTGAAGAGTGCTTTCAAGTACTACAACAACCCAGACATTGTTTTCTTGGGCGGTGGTTTGCCTATGGCTGATTACTTCCCATGGAACAAGGTTGTCACATACTCTCCAAAGCCTCCATTCATCAATGGAATCGGCGCTGTTCCTGAGACCGAGGAGGACACCACCGTTACCCAGGTGTTCAAGGCCAAGCAGGCAGAGCACGATGTTCCTCTTGCCAGGTCCCTCCAGTACGGTTTCACCGAGGGTCAGCCAGAGTTGGTCAAGTTCATCAAGGAGCATACTGAGCGTGTACACAGTATCCCCTACAAGGACTGGGATGCCATTGTGACCGTTGGTAACACCCAGTCATGGGATGCTGTCCTTAGATCTTTCTGTAACCCAGGCGAGGACACCATTCTCGTTGAGGAGTACACTTTCTCCTCTGCTATCGAGACCGCTAGATCACAGAACGTTGGCTTTGAGCCAGTTCCTATGGATGCTCACGGTATAATCCCAGAGAAGCTCGATGCTCTGTTGGCGGCCTGGGATAAGACCGCCAAGCCATTGCCAAAGCTTCTTTACACCATCCCCACAGGACAGAACCCAACAGGTTCTTCTCTTCCAAGGGACCGTAGAGAGGCCATCTATGCCATTGCTCAGAAGTACGACTTCATCATCATTGAGGATGAGCCATACTACTTCCTTCAGATGGACCCATACCCAGCCAAGGGTGAGGTTGAGCACGAGAACAAGATGCATGCCTCCCACGATGAGTTCATCAAGTCTCTAGTTACCTCTTTCATCTCTCTTGATGTTGAAGGACGTGTGATCCGTCTTGACTCCTTCTCCAAGGTGTTGGCTCCAGGTGTTCGTTTGGGATGGTTTATTGCCCAGGCCCCACTGTTGGAGCGTCTTGTCCGTCTTCATGAGGTTTCCATCCAAACTGCCTCTGGTTTCACCCAGTCCATCGTCAATGGTCTCCTTTCCGGATGGGGACAGGATGGTTACATCGACTGGCTCATTGGTCTTAGACACGAGTACACCGTGAAGCGTAACACTGCAATCGACTCCATCCGTGCTCATTTCCCCAAGGAGGTGACCATCTGTGAGCCACCAGTGGCCGGTATGTTCTTCACCGTTGCCTTTGACGCTGCCAAGCACCCCAAGTTTGCTACTGAGTTTGAAAGTGATCCTTTGAAGGTTGAGAACGCCATTTACGAGGCTGGCCTTGAATCTGGTTGTTTGATGATCCCAGGCTCTTGGTTCTTGGCTCCAGGTGCCAAGAAGGCCTCCACAGAGATCTTCTTCAGAGGTACCTACGCTGCCGTCCCACTTGATGAGCTCGACAAGGGTCTTGAAAGATTCGGTGCTGCCGTCAAGAAGGAGTTTGCCTTGTAAGGGGCTCGCCCTGTAAGGAATTTGCCTTGTGAGCCCTGTCTTGCTGATAGATTCTTAGACATACACTAGAAAATGGTTTTATTAGACGTTGTTTGTGCATCACCAGTTGCACTTGAAAATTATATTCAATTGTATTAAATTATATTATATTATCTTTTTTGATATGAAATTTGTACATGTATAGAAGGGGTGCAGGAAAATAAATCGTAATAATAAGAGATACGCTATACACTATAAGGGTTGGTGATTACCGTTACACACAACAGATATTGTATATTGTTTTTGTATATATTATTGATATACCACGTATATTTAAGTCTTGTTTTACAGCACCCACCTGCACCGACCAGCACCCAATATATTCCAACAAACAAATATATTTAAACATTTCTTAAATCTCATTTGAAGATGAATAAACTAATATATATAATAAGGTTTCATTAAATAAATTCCATTCCCATATTTTCTAAAACTGAACAGTAGTACACCCCATTCTATTCTCTCTCACCTCCTCCTGATGCTCCTGCCTCTGCTTTTGTTTTGTATGCCACGCGTGGCCTGCCTCACCACGCAGTCCGTGTGGGGCTTTTAATTATGCGCGTGCTATTTAACAGGGGAGCGAGAGCGACCACCAGATAGCACAACAGAATAGTAGAAGAATACACATCAGGGCAGAACCATTATCAATTACCGGGGGGAGCGATTGTAATTCATAATCAAAACCATTTATACAACCGACTTTTGCGGTCTCTCTTTGCCCTGATACTCCCTTGTTTCGTTCTTGGTTGTGGCCTCTCATGGAATCGTATTGGTTTACTCTGAATCATTTCAATGACAACACGTACAACCAAAGGGATGGCAGTATAGATCACAATTAATAATTAATTCAGGTATTCATACTATCAAACAGAAAACCAATTATGCACATTCTTAAATTTCCTTGGTTGACCCATACAGGTAAGTATCAATGATTAGTTATTGATGATTAAAGAGGTGCATATACCTGGGTTATCCCCACTAAATATACTAACATAACCCATTCTACAGAGGAACGCCGCAAGTTTGAAGTATATTCTTTGTCGGTCAGTCCAGATGGATCCAGACTGGCATCGGGAGGTTTGGATGGGAAAGTGAGGATATGGCTGGTGGATACGATATCCAAATACCGTAAACTGGTTGCACAACAGTCAGTGCACGAAAGCTCCACAACCAATGGTGACGACGTCAATAGCAGTCCCAAGAAGAAGAAGAAAACGGCAACAATAGCATCAGATCCAAGTTATAATTCAGAACTGATCGGTACATCCTCCATAAAAGTGGACAAGTCAATATGTCGTCCACTCTGTTCAATGGGTCGTCATACAGGAGCTGTCACGTGTGTACGATTTTCACCAAGTGGTCGGTTCCTGGCTTCCGGATCAGATGATAAGATTGTGTTGATCTGGGAAAAAGATGAGGAGGCCACTAAGACTTTAATGGCAAACGCCTCACATCGTCCAGCAACTCTCTTTGGTGCTGGATCAGGTGGTGAGGAGTATGCAGATATGGAGCATTGGACAGTGCGAAAGAGGCTTGTGGCACACGACAATGATGTACAAGATATGGCGTGGGCTCCCGATTCGAGTATTCTCGTCACAGTAGGACTGGATAGATCCATCATAGTATGGTCTGGAACCACCTTTGAGAGGATCAAGAGATTCGATATACACCAGTCCCATGTGAAGGGTGTTGTTTTTGACCCAGCAGGAAAATATTTTGCAACTGCAAGCGATGACCGAACTCTCAGAGTGTTTAGATATCATCGTACGGAAATGACCTTCTCATTGGAGCATGCGGTTGTTGACCCGTTCAAGACGTCTCCCTTAACCACCTACTTCAGAAGGCTATCATGGTCGCCTGATGGACAAAACATAGCTGTACCCAACGCCACCAACGGCCCCGTTACAAGTGTTGCCATAGTAAACAGAGGAACTTGGGATGCAGATATCAGTCTTATCGGTCATGATACTCCTACAGAAGTGTGTGCTTTTTCTTCAAGATTGTACGAGAGAGTCAAAGCAGGTAACAGCAAGAAGAGTAAATCAAAGAATGAGGATAAAACTGCCACTGACAAGTCAGCGATGCCAATTTTATCTAATGAAGATGACAATGAAACCGATGGATCCAAAGCGCTGGAGCCTGCCGAGCCTACAGAATCCACCCAAGAAGTAAGTGGTGAGACTCCCACTGAAGAGATGGGTCCTGCTGAGGTTTTTTCTACCAAAGACTCTTATAAAGAAAGCCCAAGTATCGACACAGACAAGGGAGATAGCGTAGTTACTGGAGACAGCACAGCTGCCCCCCAAGAAAAACAGCAAGAGGACAACAGCAACAGCAACAGCAACAGCAACAACAAGCGTAGTGAAAAAGTAGACGAATCAGTCATATCGACGGTATTGGCTACCGGCGGTCAGGACAAGACATTGGCTATTTGGGATACTGCATCAGCAAGGCCCCTGGTGGTGGCTTCTGACATTGCATTGAAGACTATCACCGATTTAGTATGGACCCCAAAGGGTGATATGCTATTTGTATCTTCTCTGGATGGTACCATTACAACTGTTGCATTTGAGCCCGGTGAACTGGGCAAAGCGGTTCCCTTGGAAAGGAATGACGCGCAATTGCATAGGTACGGTGTGGATAGGGAGAGTATGGTGTTTCCAGAGAGTATTGAGCAGCTTATCCTGGAAGAAAAGGCATTGGCACAGACATTAGAGCAGTCCAAAGCTTCAACCGATAAGAATGTCTCAGACAGTATACCATCCACCGCACGTTCAATAGTTCCTCCTCTGGCCACTACTGTCACTTCCGCCTCCACTGAAGCAGAAGCGGTGACTACACAACCATCAAAGAAAGAACCGAAACCTTCAGAATCTGAAGCGATTGAGCTGGCTCCTCCCACACCATTTGGAATTTCCTCCACGTCCACTTCTACTGCCACAGCAGCAGATACTCGTGCTTTATTAATTTCTCAAAAAGTCGTAAGGACTAAGTCAGGAAAGAAAAGGGTGGCTCCAATCCTCATTTCCAGCAATCCTGTACCGGAGAAAGTGAGAAACACTCAAACAACCGGAGGAAATCTCAACGGGTCCTCTTCTTCGTCTGGCAATGGGTCCTCCTCCTCTACGATGCTGACATCCAAAGAACGCCAGAAACTGATGAGGGACTTGCTCTCCACACCTTCTTATACCCTTCCAAGGTATGGTCTCCAAGTTGCCGTTTCAGCCTTCAGGGATACCCTTCAGCTGGATACCTCTAACCAAGAGGGAGACTCCGATGACGAGGATGCAGGTGGTGCTAATGGGAGATCAGTGGATGTCATTGAGCATAGTGTCAAGAAACAACCCGTGGCTAGAACAGTTTCCGCAAAGAGAAAGCACGAAACCGAGTACCCACAGTGGATTCGCACCGCGGCTGTTGAGTATGCTACGGTGTATCCTGATGTGAAAGGTCAATCAGGTTTGTTTGTGGAATACAGCACTAAACATACAACTGGGAATTCCTCAATGGTTAGTGGAAGTACACTGGAAGTGCGCAATCCAGATGGGACTGCGAAGGATGAATATACTCAGATTATTAGTAACTGTAGTGGTGGAGGCGACCAAGGCCAGGAGACCAAACCAAATGGTGCAAATGGCCATAATGGTGAACAGTCTCGTGAACAGTCTCGCGAACAGCCTCCAAACAACACTCTCCAACATAGATTCACTTACTTTTCGGACCGTAGGATCACCAGTTGTATTGGCCACAATGACCAATACTGGGCTCTCTGTGATGAGAATGGCACAATATCAGTCATTTCGCCTCACGGGAGACAGTTGATGCCTTCCATAGAAGTAGGCTCAGGTGTATGTCTTATGGCCTGTCATGAATGGTTCCTTATGGCGATTTCTGTAGGTGGATTGTGTTATGTATGGAATCTCAAGGAACGCAAAGCGGTGGTGAAGGGAGCATCTCTGGCTCCAGTATTGAATAGATCAGTAGAATTACGACAAAAGGCTCAAAAGTCATCTTCCACCGTGGGCACAGATGTTGCAGAAAGCACCACAACTGCATCTACGGCAGCGGCGGCAGCAGGAGCAGCCGCTGACAATACTCCCTGTGTGGTTCAATGTGAAGTAACCAACTCTGGTTTGCCCCTCATTGTATTGGATAATGATGAAGTGTACACTTATTCTACAGAGATGACCGTGTGGATGCTAGTATTAGAGCCTTGGCATTTGAAAAATACCAAATCTGATGCAGAATCTGCTGTAGATAAGTCTGCTCTGGGTATTCTCAGACACCGTCTATCAAAAAAGTACAGTGCCACTAAACCAACCGCTGCTCCTCCTTCTAATATGTCTACTGAAGAGTTCCATGATGCTATTAGCGCTGCTTATGCCCAAACATACAACTGTTCCCTGGATGTGTTGGGTTCTTAGACAAAGGAGAAAGAGGCATTCTGGAAAGAGGTCTGGTTGGCTTTAATAGTTATATGCTTAATAATCACTCCTTGCGAGTATAAAAGTTTTGTCAATGAATCAAAATGCTCTAATTAATTAATCTATTATTCGTTACCCGCTATACTACATGCCGTCAGCTCAATGTCGTTTCTTCTCTTTCAACAGTTTATCAAAATTCTTGGCTGGCAAAGCAACTCCACCAGTATTTTTACCACAAATAAAACACCCCTTCTTCTTCCGATACGCATCCAAATAACACCTCTCGCAAAAATAGTGCTTGCAAGGAGTCACCACAGGCTGCTTATAATCTGATTTGCATATCGCGCATTTGAAAGGAATAGTCAAAAATTCCTCCACAGATATTGATCCGTTCTTCCCCGCCTTTTGAATATCCTCCCATTGCCTATTCAACTTTTTAGCATTCTTGCTGAAGTCAACGTCGTCTCTCTGGTGTAAGAACTTACAGGTATCTCCATAACCGCAGTAGCCCGTCTGTTTGAAGTCTTTACACACGTCAGGCTGGAAGTCCACTAAGGTTGTTGTCCTCACATTAGACGACATAGTGGGTCTAACAGGACCAACACCAGACGATGTGCCACCACCGCCATTCTCCTTTCTGGTGTGAACGAATGAGGTGTACTTGGTCAACCCTTTGTATGTGGAATCATTAGGATCTGAATGCTCTTGGTCAGTTGGACCATTTGCTTCTTTTTGTTCTTTCTCTATCCTGTATTTTTCTTCATCTTCAGCTAAAAGTCGATCCTGTTTGGTGGCATCGCTTTTACTCAGCGTAGAGATAGTGGTAGCAGTAGCAGTGGTGGTTGTTGCAGCTGCCTCGGGCTTGGTTACTGTGTTTGATGTTATTGTTGTGGAGCTGGTGCTGAAACCATTTGTTCTGCCGGATGATGACAACTTCTTCCTCTTCACTATAGGATTTACCACCAAGTCTTCATCGGAGCCTTCATCTTCATCACTCGAATTTGAATTTGAATTTGAACCAAGGATGGTGCCCTTCTTACCTATTGCCGATTTGTCATCTGTGCTGTTGGTAACAGACGCTTCCTCCTCCAGAGCGCCACCTCTCTTGCGAGACTTTGAGTTGGTTAAATTCACAGCCCTCTTCTTAAACATGACTTCAAAGAGCTCATGGGAATATACAGTAATTAGCTTATATCACCGATAAGACAACAGACACACATATTCTCTCCGTCGTACATATACCGGTCACCATACGTTTATTAGAGGTGCCACTGTGCAACTTCCCCACGTTATCGTACAGCTAGTTGCCTAATCAGCTAAAGTGCCTCGAGCGATGAGCGCTAAGTAAGTAAACATAATCAATCAGGTAAGCAGCATATGCCTCCTCCATCTCTTCTCTTCTTCTTATCAATAATCACGTGATAAAATCAAGGGCTTAAAGCAAATGACAGCTAACGGGCAGATATTGGGCCATGCAATCAATCTATGGGAGAGCTGTATAGGCAGTTGGAAATGGCAGAAGGATAGCTAAGGTCTTACCTAATCATACTGGAAGTTGCACCTGGCACTTGTGGCAGTTTTGGCAGAGGTTGTGTTAGCTAGTAGGTTGGGCTCTCGCTGCGGAGAGAGAAGGTGAAAAATATCTTCGTATAACTATAACAGGGTGTATACACCTATATTGGTTCCTTTCTAGTCCAACCATATACACATATACATATCACAATGGCCGTAAGTAGATATCATGTTTAGATGATATGAGGTTTTGGGTTTCCAGGATATATGATTACCCGTATATTATAAAACGAACGGTGTACTAACATGCGTTCTGTAGAGAGAAATCACCGACATTAAGCAGTTCGTTGAGCTTGCTCGCCGCGCTGACGTTAAGACCGCCACCATCAAGACCAACAACAAGGTGAACTCCGTCGGTAAGAAGTTCAAGCAGACCAAGTTCAAGATCAGAGGTTCCAAGAAGCTCTACACCCTCGTTGTGAACGACGCTGAGAAGGCCAAGAAGCTCGTCCAGTCCCTTCCACCAACCCTCCAGGTCACTGACCTGTAAAGGATTTCGGAGATATATTAATAGCATATAGATGGTAAATGGATGAACTCGTTTGAGAAATTATTGTTATGTTTATTTGACCAGTGGGGCGATATGTTTGAAATATCGGAAGATGGATCAAGGACATAAGAGAGTAAAGGCGATATAGTGAGAAAAGCAGTGACAATGGCAGTTAAAATCATGGATGCTTAACCAACATCATGGATGCTTAACCAACACTGTGTAACGCAGGTATATACCGGAACACTAGTTTTTCCATTCTATAATACTGTTATTCTTCCTCTGTGTTGTCCCTTCCCTTATGTTACCTGATCCCTCATTCTGTGTTTAAAGCAGTCCACCTCATATTGTAGTTACATATATACTGTAGAAAGTGGTGCACCATGACTGTTACTGGGCCCAAGGTCTCTAATTAACCGTAAACATATTATTCCTTGTGAGATATCTGTAGGATTTTTTACATGTCCAGGGTGGTTTATCATTGTCCCTATTATTCGAATATAAACTTACATTATCAAGTATTGCCTGAATATGAGGTTTGACAGTAACGTCTGGAGCGAATGGCGCTAAGGGAGCAAATACACTGGATACTGAAACTGCACACAGAGAGACATGTTTATACACACCAATTGTATATTGAAATAACATAATATATAAAACTAGCAAACCTTGATAACCAAATATTAACAATCAACAACGACAACCTAGAGAGCAAAATAAATAAAACAGATATAGTGGGTTAAGAAATACACTCCCTTGCGGCTAATAGTAACTGATACTGTGCAGTGACGACCAAAGACTTGGTTGGTAGGTACCCCACATTGCATGTATGCTTTTACTATGGATAGCTGCACAAACCAGGTAAACCCTCATGAGTCTTTTTCATATGATGCTGAGACGCCCATAGGGAACAACAGGCTGATAATAAGATAATAAAACCAATAATGGGAGACCCAAGCTTCTAATGCCAAGCAAAAAAAAACAAGTAACACAGCAATTATCAGCGAAGTCATACACAAATCAAGCCATATTGGAATAGCGCCAGAAACCAGTCGCAGCCTTCGCGGGGGCGCGCCACATGCTTCGCGTCAGTGATCAATATGACTTGGAGTATGGTGAATGAAACCAATACGCTGCGCCTCATTATTTTCCCTCACTAGTAGTAGCTAATATTGGTAAATATTTCTCTTTAGCCCTCATGTAACTCATATGACACAGTTGAAAGTTAAACCAATAAGAGTAAAGTATGAACAAACCACACAATACACACTCTCTTCCCGTAAAAAACCCGAGAATAACTTTTTCTCTTAATGATTTCACCACCCCTGAAACATGCAAAACCAGTTCACCTTCAATCTATGCCTCAACACTAAGCATCAAAGAGCACAAAATCACTCATATCGTAAGGAACTATCTCATTGGCCAATGGTGCTGCTGACCATTTGCTGCATCCTGGTGTACTCGAAAGATCATGTTACTGTTCTCACGAGGCATCGCTGGGGGCCCCATTCTCTTAAAGAGAGAGAGACCCCCGCGCTATTTCCCGCCATTTCAAAACGTCAACGAGCGAACACCGGTTATAAGGTTCCCACCATCTGGTGGATCAATACCAAAAAACCTCATAACCAGTGAGTCTCATTTCCGTTTATGTTAATAGCGTGAATACACCTAGAATACTCATCATCACTGCTGGATGACGCAACCTATTGAAGCCATCTAGTTCGTCCGATACAAGTTCGTTTGTGTTAGTTGTGTCTGCAAGTGGAGACATCATGAGAGAAGAAGTCTGGAACAAATCAGCGGTGATAAAATCACTGAAAACAATGTCCTCGAGCTTTGTGGTTGCAGAAGTTGTGGTATTATTATTATTGTTGATGTTGTTGATGTTTGCCTCCTGCTTGATATTTATCTGCAAACTCTCGTTGCTGATATATGATGATTCCTCGTCATCGAACAAGGGGTTGTTGAGGTACTCCTGAGACACCTCTGGAGCCAGCTCCATGGACAACTTTGATGGTGTTGTGGATGGGGGTGGTGAGAGGTACCAGGCATTGGAAGAGACCACAGCATCGGCTGTAACCTCAGTGGCTTGTGGAGAAATGCTGGTTGCAATACTCTCCTTGGGTATATATTTGACGCCAACAATGCTCCTGGATTCCTCCTTCACCTCAACTTTGTTTGAACAGCTCTTCTTTGCAGCTGGTTCTTCCTTCTGAGATGTAGTAAGAGTGAGCTCTTCATCGTCTTCCTCCTCATCATCCTCCTGCCAGTTATCAGTCTCCTCCTTTGAAACGGGGAAAGTGTACTCTGTGACAGTGAAATCGAGATCAGAAACATCACCTCCGAGCTCCTTGAGCCTCTGCACCAAAACTGACTGATTGTTAGAAAGCTTAGTTTCGTTGGCATGGGCAACACGTAGAGTCTTGTCGAGCTCCGACACGTGGCCCTCAAGGTACTCCATATGCCTGCGCTTCTTCTCTCTTGAAGCGTGAGCGGCTCTTCTATTACGGAGGATTCTCTCGACACGACGTTGCTCCTTCTCCTCCTGTGTTCTAGCCCTCTTGCGAGGAGGCAGAGAAACAGCAGCGGGAAGGGAGAGGGATGATGGAGTTGCAGACAAAACAGACATAGCGATAACTCCGAAGGCACTTTTCAAATGAAATGAAATGAAAAACCGGAATACAAACTTATAATCTATATGAGTTTGAGAGGGACAACGAAATGAATAGAGATTCGATTATGGGTTGTCGGTTCTCTTGTTCTCAGTTCTTTCGTGTTGTTTCTTGTTGATCGCCCAAATGATCGGCAGATCAACGTGGAGCGAAGAGCAGGTAATAAATAGCCCGATAGCGTTACAACAACAGGCGCATGTGCCACTCCGAGAATGGCGGTGTGGTGTGGGTTGGTGGGAAATGCACCTGCGAAATTAAGTATTGGGCGGATAGGGAGGCGGTGCGGTGCACTGTCTTAGACCTTTGTTTGTGTCAGCTGGTGGAATTTGTGTGAGGCACAGAAGGGATGGGTTGGGATGGCAATAGAGGCTGTGCGAGCTAAAAATACGTGCACGATGCAAAGGGAGGATTCGATCGAGCCACACGGTGACCTAGGAATGTCCGTTTGTTTATGTGACGTAGTTGGCAGCGGGTTGGGCAGCAGCAGCAGCAGCAGAGCGGAGCGTGTGGATAGGATATATTTAGAAATATACCAAAAAGGTGGTTAATACAGGTTGAAATGTCAACAGAGGTTAAAGACCTGTCAACCCGTGAGGCTGTAAAAATATGAGAATGTATGAAAAGTGGAATACTTCTACAGGGGTGTGAAACTGGGGGGGCATGGGTGCAGGCTTGGATATATATAGATTTACTCCTGTGGTTGTTGGTTGTTGGTTCCTGGTGATTGAGAGTTGATGTGAAATATTGCCTTGAGCTAGGGACTTCAGAAGCCTGGAATATCTGCCTGGAATAGCTGCGTGAGTGAAACGACGCCAATCCACACGCGCTAAAAAGGAACTACATGGGGCAATAAGGCAACGATCCGCACCTGTTGGATCCAAAAAATATCTATCTCTTCTGCGGAGCGGATAGAGAGTCTAGTGCGATCTTAGCTGAAGGCTGCCTGCCATGCACCATCCATGAATGGGCGCATGGCAGATGGGAAGGGAGACAGAGGGAGGGAGGAGGGCAGGCGGCAATGGAGTTGACACCTGATTAGGCTTTTGGCATTCGAGATGGGACTAGATGCTGCACTGCGGCCCATTCATCATCCCAGAAGGGGCTTTATGCATGGAGGTGCTGCAGGTATATGGTATGGAAGAAATAGCAAAGAAATAGGCACTACAGATGCAATAATGGGAGCAGATAGGCAGGTAAGTAGGGAATTAGGCAAAAAGCAGGCAACGATAGGCAAACGCGGGGCTAAGTGAGTGAAATATTGCATAAGCAGCAAGGCGGCACAGGCAGGATGGCACCCTTCTACTGGGTTCTATGCGCATGGGATCCAAGAAGAAGAGAATGCCAGTAGAGAATGCCAGTAGAGAATGCCGGTAGAGAGAACGCCAGTAGAGAACGCAGAAACTACGAGACATCACATCCGACAGCATGGTAGATAACGTTTAATTGTGAACGATAGTTTGCTCCTTAGCGGCATTTCCACACCTGTAGATCTTAGTAGCAATACACGCGGCTGGTATATAAGGTTTCGCAAATACAAAAAAGAAAGCAACCCTGCAAAGGCGATAGGTATTTCTATACGCACATGGCGCATTGTTCCACCCACCGCCCACCGCCCAGTAAGCATCCCCAGTAAGCCTCCCCAGCATTTCTGATTGACATACATGAGAGAAAACTCCGCATCTGGAAACCATTTAGTCTGCATCTGTAATTTGCGTGCATTGGGAAAAGGGATCGTATCTTGGGACTATGTTGGCGCTAGTGGTACTGCTGGCCCACCCTTTGCTAATTGCACTTTCCTAATAGCAACTACCAGACCGCAAGGTGGCTAGATTTCTCTCATCCGCTGGAAGCTACTAGGGTAGAGAATGCTTGGGATTCCACAACCCAACTGTTTAGTAACACAATATAGTGATGCAATGTGGTAATACAATATAGAAACACAGGATAGAAAAACGTAGGTTAAAATCCTGGGGTAACAACCCTATCCTTAACATCCACGGAGATCTCTGTTCCATCCATGGAGATCCATGGAGATCTATGAAGATCTATGGTTATCTTCTCCTCCCCCATCTCCTTCCTCCCACCGCCTCTAAGCGATGCTGCATTTCACCATATCTTCCTCATCGCTTCCTTTACCGACTTGAGACTGTCAAAGGCTAACCGCCGCATCTGCATATCCTATTAGGTCCCCGCCGCCTCTATTGCCCACCCACTGAATTAGCAGCAAAGCAAGAATATGCAAGTCCATATTGAATGCGCAACCTTCCAACAATCCTGTCCCCAATCGCGATGGCTTTGCGCACTCATGTCTTTAGGGTTCCTACTCCATTTGTTATACGATGATTACCTCTTTTGGCTCGGACGGGGCATATTTCAGCTGTACGATGGCAGCTTATCTGTGGATTGAGCACCAATCCATTCATAAACCTTAACCAATTCGGATCCTCCCCGCAGGTAGAGGAAGATCCTGTTGCGATGTGCATCACCATGGGGATACTGTGAGATCCCTCGGTATCTTACGCTTGCTGAGCCGCTGGGTTTCGCGAAACTTAATGATGTGCTCGTACATGTATGTGGTGTGGATAATGGATATTATTGGTTTATTGTTATCATATACAACTGTAGGCCGATACGCCGTAAACCTTCAATTTCACAACCAATGGAAAGCCAAATAGAAAGCCAAATAGAAACCCAAAGTGCTATCTGAATTTCCGTTCGTGAAGCGGCCTGGCGTATTACTATAATTTCCGAGTCACGATGCTCAATCCAAATACACCACCCATGCTTTGGGTGGCTTAGCTTCATTATATCCCCTCATGTTATATTTGTGTCCCCTCCCCTAAGTCATTCTGGAGCATGCACGATTTATATGGATCTTCCACATGACCGTTCCTTCCTTGCATGGCTTTTAGTTGTGGTTTCACTCTGACATAGTGACACAGGCCCCCTATGTATGTTGCCTCTTTAAACTTCCATACTCCTTGTCATAACATATCTGAAATTGCCCACAGACACAATCTGGTGGTGCATCTAACACACAATCTGGTGGTGCATCTCAATTGCCAATTGCTAGTTGAACTTTCTAGAAATTTAGATACCACTGATTAACCTAGGATGCAAAGCACAAGTCACAATATATGAGATCAATCCAGAACCAACAATCCCTCAAATGGTCAACTGATGCTTTTCCACAAATGTGAGGATTCTCTTTATGCCGAGAATCCAACTCCTTGTCTTTTCATCTTTCATTATATTGGATATATTCTTCTCTCCTGTGATCTTGGTGTCTGCACTTCTTGCATGAATACCGACAGATATCACACCGATTGGCCATGCTATATTGCCAATGCTGAGCTCAAGGTACTTTTCGTTTGCACCTTGGTAATCACCCTTCTGCAGACACTCCATCGTAGAGCCAAGAGTAATGAGAAGCTCCTGTTGCAGTCTTTGCCTACGCAATTGAACCAACAGTGGAGCCAGCCACCGCTTGGTTTCCAATAGAAAGGCTGCATCTTTCTCATTTCCTTCAGATGTGGTTATCTCACTGGTCCAGATGTCTAGGATATGCTTGAGGTACTCTCTTATTTGAGAGGCAACCTTGGGCTGGTCATCGCGGATATCTTGTGGGTTTATCTTGATTGATACAATAGGTGGAGTATCTGTTCTTGCTCGGAGGTGGTCTTTTTCGGACTTTTCTTCTTCCATTGTATTGATATCTGGAGGCACTGACCGTGCTTCCTTATCTATTGGTTCAGCACGCTGACTTTTTTGATGCACTACCTCACCAGGCTTCCCCGCTTCTTGAGGGATTACCTTCTCAATGTTTGCCTCACCACCCTCCAGATGGTTCAATCTTCGTACCGTTTCCAGTTTTGACTCTCCATATACCTTAATCGGTTGTCCTAACTCTCTCAAACGAGCTACAAGAGATTCATCACTGATGGAATCAGCTTCAGCTCTCTCCTCCTCGGTCAATCTTGCAACCACCACTGGCACAGGTTCTGATAGTTTGGTCGCTGTTGTCGTTGCTGGCACTGTTATTGTTGTCATTGGTGCACTTTTCAGTTCATTTTTATCCACAGATGACACAACCACCTTCCCATCATCACTGCCATTCCTCCTTCTGCGCTTGCTTAGTCTTATCTCTTCTCTGAGACGTTTATCATCCTCTTCCTCTTCAAGCTTCCTCTGATTGAATTCTGCAGCACTCACATAATTACTCTTGTGATTTCTGTCTCCATTTTTGTGTTTCAAATCATCCACAATCGCCTTTCTCTTAGCTATCTCTTTAGTCAAGAAGTCCATTGTCACTAGACCCACATACACATTCACTACTAAACATAAAAGCAGTCAGCTTTAAACACACACTTCACTACTGCCTACAGGAGATGCAAGTAGTAGCTCAAAAAAAATACCAGTATGCTCAGAAGAGTTCAGGCTATATAACTAATGACTTCTCCCTCACCAATCAGATATACCCCAGTCACTATATGGCTCCCTGTCTCCTCACACTTTCAATCTCGTCTGAGCTCTCTGCTCCATCTGCTCCTTATTATTCACATGCACCTCATCGGGCCCTCCTAATTGAGATCCCACGGCATATCCCACAGTCTACATAGTTAAGGGCTCGAAGGGCTCCGCCAGGGCTCCATAGCTGAGAGCTGCATAGTTAAGAGGTACATAGTTAAGGGGCCATAGTTAAGATGGCTAGAACAGATAGTAAGGTCGTGGAGTATACAACTTTGTCCGGGCTGTGCCATAATACACCGGGCAGTGATAATATCATTATGCGTTAAGGGCCAGATAGGATAAGAGAGAGAGAAAGTGGAGATGTGCAATGGAGCAAGTGATTTGTTATCATCCTAGAGCATCAGAACAAAATCGGATCCCATAGCATATACTATTCTTTTGTTTGTGGTAATTTTGTCATTTTTTCGTGCCTTATAAATTGATTTTCGATCCTTTCATTAGAGATTGGGGTATGTTATAAGCGAAGAGAGATAGAGAGAGAGAGAGAGAAACAGCAAGGGAATCAAATAGTACAAATAGTACAGTATAGACAGCACTATACCACTGTGGGAATAGACACAGCGTCACCGCAATCCAAGGCAACATATTTCCACAGCACCATTTAAAGGAATACTACTTATCATCTCCTTTGACCAATTGACTTAATCACACAATGTCTTCAGTAAAGCAAGAGCCGCGGAGCAATACTAGTGTTCCACCCTCAGGGTCCAAGAACACCGTCAAGTTTGAAAACAACAGGGGTGAACAGCAACAGTCCAGAAGAAATGAGGATGACGACGACCTCGGAGGTGGAGACGATTTTTTTGACGAGAATGAAGTGCCTGTTCCACAAGGAATAGAAGAGGTCAATGAAGATGACCTTGTAGGAGAGAGTTTGAATTTGGACATGGAGCAAGGTAATCAGAATGTGTGGCTTGTGAGGCTTCCCAAGTATCTAGCAGAACAATGGAAAAACGAAGACAATTTCGATGGCAGAGAGCTTGGTAAAGTGAGGATCCGCCCTCCTCAGGGGAACGAGGGTCTTAAGGTGAAACTGCTGGTGAATCAAACCCCCGAGACTCAGAATTTGCCACACGAATATGAGATTTCCATGACGAAGAAGACTGTGGAAAATGAGTATGTTTTCACTGAATCGGAGCTCAAGAGTTTCAAGCTAGAGAGAACAGAGGTTGCTGAGATGCCCCAGCAACCGCAACTACAACCAATAAACAAGGAGGCTGCCCTTAAGAGGCAAATGTTTAGAAAGGTACGGCCCGTAAAGGAAGGCGAAACTCCACGTAGGCGATTTATTCCATCTGCAAGGACGATCCCGAAGAAGACGTCTCTGGTGGGCAAGATTGTGCATGAGTGTCAAGTTGTCCCTTCTGTGAAGGACAAGAACTATAGCAAGATGCTGGAAGAGAGGAAGAGGATGAAGAGCTCCAAGCCTAAATCCAAGGTTGTGTTTCTGGATGACGATGCGGGTGTTATTCATGGTAATGCTGGACCCAGTATTATTAGGGGAAATACCCTCACCTTCTTACCTGCCAGCAAGAAGGACAACAGGGGCGAGGGCCGTGCGATTCGTATGCCAAGGCAGGAGCTTATGGATCTCTTGTTCAGGCTGTTTAATGAGTATGAGTATTGGAGTATGAAGGGATTGAGGGAGAGGACCAAGCAGCCGGAAAGTTATTTGAAGGAAGCTTTGGATTCCATTGCAGAGCTGATGAAAAAGGGTACGTATGCTCTCAAGTATAGGCTCAAGGCAGAATATAGGAACTCTAGGGATGTTGAAAGGAAAGCTGCGCAGCAGGATGATGATGAGGAAGAGAAAGAACAACCCAAGATGTATGAAGATGAAGACGAGGATGAGGACGATATGGAGATGGTTGATGTGGCTTGAACAACAACAGCGTATGATGCATTCCTACCGCTGCACACTGTATAGAGAGCACACTGGAAGTGTTTATGTGAAATACCATTTATGCTCGGTTCAGTTATTTTGATGCCAGCTATAATATTTAGAACCAGTATTCAGTGCGATGATATTTAGTGGTGTTACTTATATATTGAACTGTCTATCCCATTAATATATTTATCATCAATATATTTATCATATCCTCGACATAGTCTGGGCCATTTTCTGAGGCAATGGGACCAGCCTCAAGGGCCCGAACAGCCTGAAGCCTGGCCCATCCAACCCACATTGCCTAACCAGGAGGGCCCAACCAGACGGCACTTCCTCCACCTGCCCCGTTGCTACCCCATGCATGCTAACGAGCCCCCCAGCCTTTCCCCGTTCTACTCTGGCCTCCCCCCTTCTAGCCTGGCCATCCCTACCCATCACACTACCACTGTCCCACACCCTATCCTACACCCTGTCATCTTACGCCATTTCCCCATCTGCATGCGTGTACTTAGCACACCAAGTAGCAAGTGAGCCTACCATCCTATCATCCTATCAGCCCAACCAGCCTACAGCTATCAGCCCGTCTATAGAGAAGTAGAGAGAGGGAGGGAGAGATAGGTGAGGTGGCTAACGCATTAATTGCATATCGGTCTAATTGGAGATCAGGTGAATTGGCTAGCTGACTGACTACCCTTGGACGGTGTAATATTTTGAGATATCGATAAATAGCTGTGAAAGATTACAATATTCCAATTCCAATATTCATAAAGGGCCGAGGTTTTTTCTCTCGAACGATTGATCGAGATTGCTGGGGTATTGCCATCCTTGCTTAGACCCTATCTATATTAGGTACTGGTAGTGTCTCACTGTGTGTAACCCCACATTGATCCAGGGACACAAGAGGGTATCCACATATCGTTGGATTCACATATAGGAAATTCACACAAATTCCACATAGACAATATCACGACATCAGCTACATCAGCTACATCAGCCAAAGCGTTATATTTTACCTCACTTCAATATTGGTTATTAGTCTCCAAGCCACGCTCTCTCCACCTTGTCTCCACCATGCTATCTTCACATCAAGGAGTTTCCTCCTCCTCATCTATAACTGTGAATGAATCTGACGATACAAGAGCCTCGCTCACAGGCAAGTCCAGCATTGATAACAAGGGCACCACAACAAAAGTGCCGAGTTCTTCCCCGCTCTTATCGTCTACGCCTCCCACAGTCAGTAAAGCGCTGCTAAGGGCATACCCATACCTATTGGTTGCCAACAAGGTGCTAGGAATACTCACGTGGACTGCTGATGATATATGGTTATGCATACTCACAACCGCCATATATTCTATAGTGATGTTATACTTTGAAACCATAGTTGTTTATTTCGGTCATTTACTGGCTGTGGGGGTAGTGGCCCTCTACGTATTGTTGAGCTCCACAATTGAAAAGGAACAGCAACTTCGCCCCACGTTGGATGATGTTGTCCATACCATGACGAGTGTGTCAATACGGTATGATTTATTGGTGTCACCAATCTCGGCGCTTGCCCTAACGCCATATGACCTCAAGAGACTGCTGTTTACAACGGTGTTCCTATCACCGGTCTATGTGTTCATCTCCTTTTTGATCGTACCACCCAGAACCCTCTTGTTTGCTTCTGGATTCTTTGTGCTCACCTACCATTGCACATATGCCAAAGTGACAAGGCGTATCCTGTGGAAGTCGCACCTCGTGCGTCTCCTGTTCTTCTATATAACAGGATTGGACTTTTCGGCCAACTCCAGCAAGAATTCTTTGTTTAAGATTGCAATGGCAAAGACGAACAAGGCTATAAACAACGCTACAGGTGCTGGTAACAGCACCGACGGTCCAATTAGATTCACCTATGTGTTGTACGAGAATGAGCGTAGATGGCTAGGAATAGGCTGGACCTCCAACCTCTTGAGTTATGAACGTACCCCATGGACAGATGAGTTTCTCAACGAGTCTGAGTCAACAGACACTTTCAAGTTGCCTGAACTCAACGATGACTCGGGCATGCACTGGAGATGGGTCGACAAGACATGGAGGCTGGACCTTACTAATGATGGATCTATACAGTTGCCTTCTTCCAAGCCAAAGAGCACTGCAGACCCACGTCCCAACGATGGATTTATCTACTACGATAACACATGGAAGAACCCATCAACAGAGGACCTTTTCAGCAAGTACACGAGAAGACGTAGATGGGTCAGAACAGCAGAATTAGTTCCTGTAAAGGCCGGTGGTATTGCTGTATCAGCCAGTAGCACTAACATATCCGCGGCACAAAAGTCTCCTACGTCATCGTCCACATTCATAGACCCCACATTTGATGCTGTTACTCCAGCCACTGCAACTGTCCCTGTAGTGGATGTCCAGACAGTTCACGCCTCGGGAACCACCACCGCCTCCGGTGCTGATCTGGGCTCATCTCCCTCACTTGGTGCACCTGCACCCTCAGAGAGGAAGAAGAGAAGGAGTTTGCGATTCGATGATATTCCTACAGTGATATCTGAAAGGATCCCAGAAGGTGCTGATAATGAGATTAGGGATAATGACCAGAAGAGCCATGAAGATAGCTCAGATAGGAAGAATTTATAAGGCGGGACCTAATAGGAGATGATAAACTTCACCCGCATCTTGCTTAACATGTACATTATATGTAGCATTTTCTTTTGATATTTTTTCCTAGTGGCATATCTAGATATTTAATGAGGTTACGTATTCATTGACACGATGTAAGACTGTTAACTGACATATTGGTATTAACAAACCAGGATGGTTTCTCTTATCTATTGGTGAGATCTCCACCACACTGTAACTCCCCAGATATAGGAAGTGCAATTACCAAGTAGTGTACTAGCCGCAGATTGGTAAGTACACCTCATAGATTTCCGTTTTGGATTCAAGTTCTGTGACTGCGTTTTTTTGAAGGCACCCACTCTTTGTATTAGGTAATGCAGTGTGAAAAATGACCTAATCAGAAGTAGACACACTTACAAAGTGTAGGTGGTTAGCAGCAGCGTGCACACATAGCATGGTGAATAATGCTCTTCCTACTGTTGTTGCAGTTCCTTTCCCTATCACCTACCTGGTTCTCTACGTAGAGATTCTCTCTCAACACCTAACCTACCTACTCTCCCTCCACTATGTAAAAATATACAACTATAACTCAAATATAATTTGAGGAGTTGCGGCTTGAAAAAAAGGTGGTAGCATCACATAGTCAAAATGAAGTACATCCAGACCGACCAGATCCTCGACATCCCAGCTGGTGTCACCGTTGACATCAAGGCCAGAAACGTTAAGGTTACTGGACCAAGAGGTGAGCTCTCCAAGAACCTCCGTCACATCGACGTTACCTTCGCCAAGGTTTCCGAGACCCAGATCAAGATCACTGTCCACAACGGTGACAGAAAGCACGTTGCTGCTCTTAGAACTGTCAAGTCCCTCATTGCCAACCTTGTCACCGGTGTGACCCAGGGTTACAAGTACAAGATGAGATTTGTCTATGCGCATTTCCCAATCAACGTCAACATCATTGAGAAGGATGGTGAGAAGTACGTTGAGATCAGAAACTTCCTTGGTGAGAAGAGAGTTAGACAGGTGAAGATCTACGAAGGCGTCACTGCTGAGATCTCTACCGGTCAGAAGGACGAGCTCGTTGTCTACGGTAACTCCCTTGAGGGTGTTTCCCAGACATGTGCTGACGTTCAGCAGATCTGCCGTGTCAGAAACAAGGATATCAGAAAGTTCTTGGATGGTATCTACGTTTCCGAGAAGGGTAAGATTGAGGAGGCTAACTAAGCGTGTGGTTATAGAGGTACAATAATAAAAGTTTTGTAGTTTATAGCTCAATAGATGACGTTATTTTGAACGAAAACTGCTATACCACTAAGTTTGTAGAGCCACTATTCTGTAGAGTGACTATTCATTGATAGGGGTGTGTGCTCAAAAAGGTATAGCACCCAAAGGGGCCCCACCGCATATTTCAAACCTTAACCGTATACCAAGCAAGCCATATGAGCAGATAGACCCCCCCTGAACTGGCCAGTCATTTGTGAACTATAATTAAAAAATGAATCAAGTGAGCCAGATCGATATAACCACCACCCATCTATTTTTCAACTGTTTATTAAGATAAGTATATAATACCTGCTGTAGAGCCATAGGTATTCCCACTATATAAGTTTCCTGCATCCAGCCATGCCTTCAGCCATGCCTTCTGCGCTACATTGTGCTGCCTAACAAAAATCCCATAGTAAACCCGCCTGCATATCCAGGATATTATTGATAAGAGGAAGAGTGGAGATGGCCTATAAACAGGTGTACAACTGGCTGATTTCTATACACAGATATTTATACACAGATATTTATACACAGAGCAATCAACCCGCACTTTGTGTTTCAGTCCCCTAACCACTACAATGTCGAGTGCTGACAACTTTGGAAGGCGAACATGGGATAAAGAGGAGTATGCCAAATTGGCTAGGGAGAGGAGACAGGCAGGAGGAGACCAGAGGGGCCTCTTGAGGAGTGGGAAGGCTCCACTAACGAAAACACATCAACTATTTGAGAGTAGAAAGGAGTATCTGGAACGAATTGATGCCATGAACAAGGTCACATTAGTGTCTGCCAACGTGTCGGCAACAGGTAAGAGAGGGAAAGGTGTAGGGTTCTACTGTGAGTTCTGTGATCTGACTTTCAAGGACAACTTGCAGTTTATAGACCATTTGAATAGCAAACAGCATCTCCAGAACTCTGGATTCAAGGAGGAAGATACAGAGAAAAATATAACACTGGAACAAATCATGAATAGAGTAGAGCTTCTCAAGAGACAGCATGACCAGAAGATGCTAGAGGCCAGTAATAATAGGGTGTTTGACTTCAAAAAGAGGATAGAGATGAGGCGACAATTTGAAGAGAAGGAGGCCAGGAGAAGACGAGACAGAAGACAGAGGAAAAAGAGGAAGAATAAAGATGACGAGCAGTAGATAGTGAAAAGTTATGAGGCTGTATAAAAGTGGATGTAGAACACATGAATGGAACACATGAAAGGAGCACATGACACATACTAATAATGTATATTATGAATTAATGATGCTAACCCTTTATAAAGTGCTTATATCTTATGCTTATATCATATGCTTGGATCAACAGTTGGGGGTATAACCAAACCCCTAACCCTATTATGTACAGGTTTTTCCTTCTAATCATATGCAACGACAGCTTCTTACTCCTCCGCTGTTCCTGCTCACAACTCATCGGCCTTCACCACCTTGTCAACGGTTCTGAAATAATCCACCACATCGTCTCTATCACGAGACTCTTGTGCACTTCCCCCGACCTTGGAATTGCCACCAAAAACAACCAATTTCTCAGCAATGGCAAGATCTTGCTCGAACTTAATAGCCTCCTTGATGTTATTTGGATAATTCAACAGAACGTAGTCTTTAGCAGCTGGGTTTATAGCGTGTAGCCTATCGATCTCAGATTTCACTATCTGTGTGAATATACCAGGAGCAAGTCTATAGTTGAACTGATAATGACAGGATTCAGACTTGTCGTTCTGTGAAATCAGGGTGTCTCTGAGAAGTATACCGTACTTGGATGTTGTGTCCTGCATCTCCTTTTGTATCAACAGGTTAAGGTCCAGCGAAACAACTTGCTCTTGCTCTTTCCCAAGCTTCTTTTGAATTGTCTGTAGACATTTTTGGTTTCCTCCAATAGTCTCTGGAACAAAATAGAACTTGAATCCGTCGCTTTCCTTGAATTGGAGAGACTTCCTCTTAAGGTTGGCCAACTGTGACTCCCATTCCTGTTCTGTGAAAGTGTTCTTACGCTTGGCCAGCGACTTGGAAGGGTCCTGGGCATCTATACGGTGTACCACGAGTCCAAATATAAGAGTTCCAATAAGTCCAACAGCAAGGAAGTGTCTCACTTTGGGCCCACCTTCATCCTTTGCGAACCCAGAGTAAGGTGCTCTGCTACTCACTGCTGCCCTGGGTGCTGTAGCGACTCTGTGAGAGACAGCCAGCTGTCCCCTTATGCTTCTTATCGCCAGTCTTGCAAACATTATTTTGGAAGGTCAATTATGTGGAAGTGTCCTTTTAGAACGAGGCTGCCGGTCGTATCTATTTGAGAGACTCCTACTTCACTTCCACTTTCTATATTTCACACCATAGTTATGATATCAAAGGCCGAGGCCGCGATGGGCCGATCAGTAGAGACAGAGAGAGAGAGAGCTGGGAAGTTCGTATCAGTACACTACTAAGTAAGGCGTAGTAAGGCATCGTAGAGCCAGAGAGTAAGGAGAAGGGGCCACAACAAAACGATCTTGCACGCCTTTAATCAATTTTCAAAGATATTCACTGTATTGATTGGGCTGATCTGGATGGGTACAAGATATCTGCTAACTTTTTTGGCCCAGTTCCACCCCACTGCTGCCTACTCTTCAGCTGGAGAGGCATCTCTCAGGCAGATGCCTATCTGCCCTCCCACCATCACACCTTCCTACTTAACCACCATGCAATATTATGATACCGGGTAACCAAATAGTGCCTGAAAAATCGGCCTCTCATACTGACAGAGAGGGGAAGAGGGTGTGTAAGATGTAAGCGAGATTGTAGAGGTGTAGAGGTTAGAGAGATATATATATCAACCAGAGCAACAGGTGCAGTAAATAATATTCATATATAGCTATCCAAGGATCTCTTTGATTGCGTGTATATATATACATTTCAGATTATATAACTGGGCGGTACGCACATACACATACACACACACACACATACTCACACGCACTCACACACATACTTTTTGTTGGTGTCAATAGCAAAATATTTGATCTCTTCCACCACTCATTCCTTTTGAAATTAATTGCATATCCCACAAAACATGTCGTTGGTAAACCTCGCTCATTTCTCAGCACATTTACAAAACTGCTCGAGGGTTAACTTGCCCCTTGCTCAGGTGCCTTTAACCAGATTGCACCTTCAGGTAGCATTGGGTCTTTACAAGCATGGGTTTATCAAGTCCATCCAGAGAGGGTCTGACGCTGGTCCAGATGTCGTGCCCACAGAAGTGACCCCGGATAACATTTCAACGAGGAAATTGTGGCTGGGACTCAAGTACAGAGACTCAAAGCCCGTATTGTCAAAGATTTCGCTGGTCTCCAAGCCAAACAGGAGGCTCAGTCTTACAACGGAGGAGATAAAGAGTCTTGCCGGTGGCCGTAAGGTGAGGATCATCAACCCTCTGCAGCCAGGAGAGGTAATGTTTGTCAAGGTGAAGAGAACCAAAGATGTGGTTGACTTGGCCGAGGCAGCTGCCAAGGGTTTTGAAGGTGAGGTGTTGTGTCGTGTCAGGTGAATGGCGCAAGTAGAAGAGCTGGAGTGGGGGGACTGGCTGCATATCTGTATATACAACAAAGGAATCAGTAGGAGGTAATGATGAATATATGAACTATAAAGTTATTGAGTTGTTGGATAATGTAGTCCTTGGTTGGGGTGACCTACTGAGGTGAAGCTTGACATCCCCCATAGTCGACGAGGTATCGTCGCGGCCGTATATAATATTTCTCTACACTTATAGATGTATATTTACCAGTTTCATCTTCTCGGTGTGGATCCATAGTGACTCTGCCCTCTTCGTCAACTCTATGTCCCCCTTCATGTTCCCTTCATGTATGTGAGCCTGCAGTACAATGTGAGACGAGATGCGCATCACCATCAGATAGACCTATACAGAACGATCTTAATATATATAGGAAGAGAGGTTTCCAAAAGGGATCCAAAAATAAGGAAATACTGTATATATACTCAATACCCACCACCACAGCAAATATGGCAGGTGCAAGGGACATAATGAACATGCTGGGGCGGCAGCGACCAGTTGCTCCCACCGCTTCCAAAGTAATCAAGCCCAACAACGCGGGGTCGCGTAAACTGAATAATGGTGAAAACTTGTCTTCATTGGTCGAGGATGAACAAAACAAGGCAAATACCATCATCAATCGAGGCTCAACATTAAAGTCTCCACTCAGGTCAAGTGATCCTTTCCACCATTGGGTGTTGGAAGGTACCCATAGTATTAGACGTATAGATACGAGGTTCAGCCTAACATCCACGTTACCAGCACTACACCAACCACATCAGGAAAGCCCAGAGGCTGTCCAGCACAACAGGAAAAAGATACACAATGTGAAGATTGCCTCGTTTGACCTGGATGGGACCCTCATAAAAACGAAATCCAACGCAAAGTTTGGTAGATCAAGTGATGATTGGATGTGGTGGAGCCCATCAGTGGTGTCTAAGCTGGTTGAACTGGTTAGCCAGGGGTATATGCTTGTGATATTTTCAAATCAGGGTGCTGTGGTTGCCAAGAAGGAGAATAAGAGCTTACAAAATTTTGTCAATAAGCTGAACAGTATATTTGAAGAGTTGCAGGAAAAGGTGAGGGGAGGAGGTGGTGATAAGAAGTCCTCAGAGCTTAAGCTTCCTCTATGGGTTTTTGCTGCCCCCAAAAGGCCTTCTACCAAGGGCAAGCCAGTATCAGGGGAAGTGAGTAGCGTAGAATTGCATGATAGTTACAGAAAGCCCAAAATTGGAATGTGGGAGTTGTTCATAAAAGAATTGTCCAATGTGGATTCAACCATGGAGTTGAAGGTGGATTTGGAGAATAGCGTATATGTGGGGGATGCAGCAGGACGAGCACAGGACTTTAGTGATTCAGATAGAGGGTTTGCTAAAAAGGTTGGATTAGACTTTTATACTCCAGAGGAGTATTTTAACTGAGCCCTGGGGAGGGAGGTATGCGATTGCACATATATATGTATATATCTTAATCAATAAAGAGTTGACGGGGTATCTGGTTCATTATGTAATTGTTAAGAATAACTTATAGATCACCTGACCGTATCCAAATATCCAGACACACAGGCACAGACACAGACACACAGACACATACACACACACATATATATATATATATACCTCGATATATATTCCCCCATAGTCTAATACATTGATATATCATTTATCCTAACACCCTAATATCACTATCTCTCACTCTAAATCCTAATCATATCATTATAATCCACCTCTACCTCCCTCCACCTCGAGTGGGGCCTCTTGGTGGTCATCATCTACCAGCCTGGGGCTCTAACAGTAGGTGGGACCGTGAGGTCGATGAGCCCAGCCCGGCTGACACGACGTACGTTGACGCGATGGGGAGGGTGCAGGTGTACCAGTTTATAGACAATAATAACCATTGGTGTGGGTTAGTTAATATATAACTGGAAGGGACTTGGAGACTTGTCGACTTGTGGTTTAACAATTCAGAGACAATTGAGGATATTTGAAAAATGTCTGACACCGAGGGCGCTGAAGAGCTCTCAAAGGATGAGAGACTTGAGGCTGCAAGAAAGAAGGTGAGTTAGATGGTGGAGGAGGCCTGGTGTGGTGGGGTCGATGGTGGAACGGACAACGGTGCATTGTAGCGGGTGTTCGGTCTCAGAGGGCCATATGACTAACAAGAATTTATCCGTATAGTTTGAGGAGTTAAAGAAGAAGAAAAATAAGAAGAACAAGAAGAAGAAGGATAAGGGTGAGACCACTCCTGAGCCATCTCCTGTTCCGGCATCTACAGAAGAGCCCGAAGGGGTGGAGGAGATAGACGATGTGACAGAGAATGTGACAGAGAATGTGACACATGAGACCAAAACAGAACAAGAGGAGACAGAGGAGGTGGGGAATCCAGTTGAAGAGCCAGTTGAAGAATTAGTGGAGGCTGAAGAGAAACCAGCGGAAGAGGTTAAAGAGGAACCAGTAGAGGAGCTCCAAGAGGAACTCAAGGAGGAACCTGCAGAAGAACCAGCGACTGCATCCGTAGAGGAACCAACAGTCGAGCCTGTTGAAGGACTAGTCGATGAAACGAAGAAAGATGAACCAACGGTGGAACAGGCTGTACAGATCACACCCTCATCTGAAAAACAAGTTGATTTCTTAGAATCCCTCTCCCAGCCTGACGATGGCTCCCCATCGTTCATAGAACAGGCTCTCCAACAACAGATCAAAGACCTCACGGACAAATTGGAACAAGAGAAAGCCAAAGTGGCACAACTTCAAAAAGAGAATTCGGAGCTCAAGTTCGCCAAGATTGAATTGGAAGATGAATTAGAGACTATGAGGGATTCAGCGAAAAACATGAACAAAAGGTTCACTTCACTCAGATTGGATGCAGGTGTGGATAGCGACGACAGCAGGCTGCCATCGAAGAGTCCCGAACCCTTGAAGGCTCGTGATTTCGGACTGGGAGATGATGAGGAACTTTTACAGCATTCTCCTTCATTTGGCAGGTTCCAGAGCTACGATGCCTATAATGCTTCGAACGATCGTCTGGATGTGGTTGATATGAGAGAGCGATTGTTACAGTGGAAGAATTGGAATGTTGACATGAGAGGATGGAGGAGTGTTGGAATGGGACCCGTTATTGAGCTATGAGTACAGTAATACATTGGTAGTGTACATAGGCAATAATAGAACATTGTCGAACTCGTAATATTTCTACCTAACAGAATAAAACCCTAATAAGTATGCACCTATAAATTTACGACAACTGTTTCTGCAGCTGTGCTAGCTGTTTCAACACCGCCCTCTTCGCAGTACCTCCAGTAACGTCTCTACGTTCCACAGAAGTTTCAAAGTTGAACACATCCTTAACATCTGCATTAAATCTCTCATCGATTTCCTTGAACTGGGCCAAGGTCAACTGATCAATACCAGACAGCTTTTTCTCCTCTGCGGCACGGACACACTCACCGGAGATGTGGTGTGTTTCTCTGAATGGAACACCCTTTCTAACAAGATAGTCAGCCAAATCAGTGGCAAGCATATCCATTGTGAGAGCATTCTGCATCTTGCCAGCATTGATGGAAAGTGTGGAAATCACACCATTAGATATAAGAATGGAGTGTTCAACAGTGGTGAGACAGTCAAAGAGAGGCTCTTTATCTTCCTGCATGTCCTTAACATAGGTACTGGGGGCGCCCTTCAATGTCATAAGGAAACCGGCCAATCCACCAAATACACGGCCCGACTTTCCTCTCAGCAACTCCAGAGAGTCTGCATTCTTTTTCTGGGGCATCAATGAGGATCCGGTAGAGTAGGCATCGGCCAGCTGGACGAAACCAAACTCTGCGGTGGAATATATGATAAGATCCTCGGCAAAACGAGACACGTGGTTCATGAAAAGAGATGACCAGAACATGGTTTCAACCACAAAGTCACGGTCGGACACAGCTGTCAGAGAGTTACCAATGACGGAGGAGAATCCCAGACCAGCAGCAAGGAACTCACGGTCAATTCCAAATGGGTGGCCCGTGAGAGCACCAGCGCCAAGAGGGCTCTTGTTGAGTCTCTCGATGATCTGTACAAGTCTCTCGTAGTCTTCAGTGAAGTAAGTAGCGTACATACTGAGCCAGTGGGACCATCTGATAGGCTGGGCTCTTTGCAAGTGTGTATAACCTGGCATTAGCACATTAATTTCTTTCTCTGCTCTGACAACGATGGAGGTGATGAGGTCCTTGAGGATGGCTGCCACCTTGGTAAGTTCCTCTCTAACGTATATTCTCATATCAGTAGCCACCTGGTCATTTCTGCTTCTACCAGTGTGGACTTTGCCTGCAATGCCTCTTCCAATGAGTTCACCAAGACGACGTTCATTAGCCGTATGGATATCCTCATCACCAGGCTTCTCTTGGAAAGTACCTTGGGCCCATTCCTCCTTGACGAGCTCCAGTCCTCTATGCACTTCTGACAGCTCATGGTCAGTTAGGAGTCCAATCTTTTGGAGCCCCATAGTATAGACTCTGGTACCTTCCAAGTCGGCTGCATACATCTTCTTGTCGTATGGAAGGGAGGAGTTGTACAGGTCCATCAGAGGATCAGATGCACCGGTAAAACGGCCACCCCAGAGTCTCAGTTCAGCTGGCTTATCGGACATGGTTGGATGATGATAGAATGGTGGTTCAACAATAT
Organism: Kuraishia hungarica; assembly: GCA_030567555.1. Lineage (NCBI taxonomy): Eukaryota > Fungi > Ascomycota > Pichiomycetes > Pichiales > Pichiaceae > Kuraishia > Kuraishia hungarica. The sequence continues at coordinate 556,585 of JAJLSL010000001.1, forward strand.
ATCAAATGAAGTAGAATCAATTCAGCTAATGCCTTGTGGAGTGGAAAGTCCGAAATGCCGGGATATTGGAAAATTCACTTGCGTTTAAATAGCTGAAAAATCAACCGTTGTGAATGCAACCCAACTGGTCTCACACCGCGCTTAGTCGTGAGTCACGGAAGATGCCCATCGGTGAGTTGCCTTTTCTGGTCAAATTGGGTATAGAACTACCATACAAATGCCTACTTCGAAACTGGATAACTTTGGATATCTGACTATTTTATATAAAACCGGTCATGCTTGCATATAATACCATCTATTAGAAAGGCTAGAACTATAAAACAATACCATTGTACTTACTCCTCTCTACGTATCTGTAACCACCCTATGGCTTACATCTACCAGTAAATCTTGGGTAAAGCGAGCAGTCCCTAACAGTGAATCTGTCACACAACCAAGCCAGAATTCTCTCGGTACCAAGACCGTATCCACCATGTGGACAAGTACCATACTTTCTCTGATCGATAAACCAATAGTAAGCATCGCTGTTAATACCCTCTCTCTTGAAACCGGCAAGCAGCTCCTCCTCATCGTCAATACGCATAGAACCACCAGTGATCTCTCCGACTGTTGGCATAAGAACATCAACAGACTCAGTAACACGGGGATCATCGGCACATCTCTTCATGTAGAAGGACTTGATTTCAAGAGGGAACCTAGTGAGAAGAACGGGAACACCAATCGTGTCCACCATTCTACGCTCAGCAGCCTCAGCGATATCGTCACCGAACTTGAACTGTTCACCATCCTCGTTTGGAATACCGTGCTCGTTGAGCCAATCCAAAGCATGGATGTACTCCATACGCTTGAATGGGAGCTTGGGAGCAACAAAACCAGGGTTGAGCTGCCTCACAAGAGGACCAGCAACTGGGTCCTCAATGACGTACTGGACAGTCTTGGTGATAACAGCCTCGATATGGTTGAGCAAGTCTTCAAAGGTGAGGAAACAGAGCTCGGCTTCAATATGGGTGTACTCAGAAAGATGACGTCTTGTGTGAGACTTCTCTGCTCTAAATGACTCCTGGATACAGTAGACATCACCAAGAGCTGGAAGACAGGTCTCCAAGTAAAGCTGGGAACTCTGGGTGAGGAAAGCCTCCTCTCCGTAGTAGTCCATCTTGAACAAAGTAGAACCACCCTCCACCTGGGTCTGCACCATACATGGTGGGGTCACCTCAAGGACACTCTCTTCGGTGTACACTCTGCGGATGGCAGACAAAAGGGAGGCACGCACTCTCATGACAGCAGAGAGAGTCTCACCACGAAGGGCCAAGTGTCTCTTATCCATGAGAATGGATGGATCAGTACCTTCCTGGATCTGGTTGGTGAAAGAGTCCATACCAGACGGAGCAAGGCCAACAATCTCGTAGTAGTCAACCACCAGCTCAACACCACCTGGAGCAGACTTACCTTCTGGCAGTTTCTCAACAGTTCCGAATATGGTGAGTGTGGTCTCAATGGTGAGTGTCTGTGTCTGGTAGGCATTTGCAAGGTCACCGGAGAGAACACACTGTACGAAACCGGTACCGTCTCTAAGCACAACAAAGGCCAATCCCTTCTGGGCACGCAATCTGTGAATCCAACCTTGAACCTTGACACGCTTGCCAACGCTCTCAACAACAGACTTAACCTTGACCTTGGTTGGGGCAGGTAGTGATTTATCCTCGACGATGGAGATCTTCATGGCCTCGAGCTGCTTGGCAGCTTCATCGGCATCCTTCTTGGCCTGGTTTTCGGCGGCGGCCTTGGACTTCTCAGCCTTCTTGCGAAGACCCTCAGCACCCTTCTTTGCCTTCTTCAAAGCAGAAGCAGAGATCTCAAGGTATCCGTGTGGCTCATCGGAGCCTTCCACTGGAGCCTTGAAGACGAACAGCTTGGCATCCGGGTTGGTGTAGTATGCGAATGCCGGGGTCTTGAGGGGGGAAGTCTCAGAGCCAGCAGTGGTGATATCTTCACCTGAAGTCTCGTTAATATACAATGACTGAGACATGTTGGATACGTGTACGTATTTGTGTACGTATTTGTGTGTGTGTGTGTGTGTGTGTGTGTGTGCGTGTGTGTGCGTGTGTGTCGAAAATAGACTACTATCTATTGGATGTTTCCCTGTGTACCTGACTATATATATACAAACGTCCTCTAATTGGGAAACAATCTTCCTATATATATATATATATATATACAATATATGAAAATAATGATAAATACAATCACAAGATCAATACATATATGAGCCAATGGTTTTCATTAATACAAATATTCAATCCGCTTCCTGCATGTATTCCAGCCATTACCAGTCATCCATCATCCATCCAACGGTTAAATTTCAAACCCTTTTTGGCCCTCCCCTCTACAAAGTAAAGTGCGTGTGTCGGTGAGTCAGTCGGTGCAGAAAGGGCAACGCTAAGGGCAAAGTGCGACAAGGGGGCAAGGCGGCAGCAGGCAGTGCAGCAGGCAGACAGCAGGAAGACAGCAGGCAGTGCAGCAGGCAGTGTAGTAAGGTTGGCGGATATATAAGGGGAGGGAGGTTACTTAGGGATGGCCTGTACCGATGGAGTTCAATAATTTCTTAAAATATCTTAATACGGAAGGAGGAGCCTTGAAGCTTATAATACGCTTGATATTTGAGGCCAGAGGTGAAAAATGGAGGACAAAACTCGTTCAAAGTTGTCATGCCGTTGTGGATCGTTCTGAGATATGTGCTGGCTGAGATTATAGTTAGATGTGGTTAGCTGTAGTTAGGAATAGTGAGGGAAAAGGGAGCGGGAAAAGAGACACATTAGAGAGATGGAGTGGGAAAGGAAAACCGATATACCTCCAGTCTTTCCCACTCAGCAGTGAATTATAAGTTTACAGTCAATGTTTTAAAAATCATGTTTGTAAACTTTCTGCTAATAATAATCTATATATTAAGAAACCTATGTTAAGTAGAGTTAGTTAGTCATTTGTGGTCGCTGTCTCTTGCCTTGGACTGCATGATGATGAGGGAGCTAAGGAAGGAGGGAGGGAGGGATCCACATAACCAGACGGCTTCACTAACATGGCAGCAGATAGAGAGAGCTTGACAAACTAGAAGCAGGAGTTGAGTCATCACAATCTCTGTATCAACTATTTATCTTCTGAGTCATATGATTGAACATAACACTTCATGTCCATGTGTTTATGCCATGTGCTATTATAATTATAGTGAATAGTGAATATAGTGAATATAGAGAACATATGCCACTCCCGTCCTAGTAACGGATCCAGCAACTCCTCCAGCAGCTCCTCCGGTAACTGCTCCTATTTATTTAGAGTGCATAAATATTACTCTACCTATCTAGCCTTTCCAATTACATGCTCAACATTATCTAACACACGGTAAACCATTTCTTTACAAAAATGCTGGTTCTCCACAATAAAAAATGGCAAAAGGAATTACCAACTGTAGTGTGAATGGGTCAACCTATTCGTGTCACTGTTCAACTTAAATAATCATAACAGTGAAGCTGAATCGTCCCCGCCAGTCCCTCCTACGTATAAACTATACTCTACAGAGTATAGTTTCTGCTGATCGCACAAAAGACACGGCAGAAGTCACAGAAACCCTTAGCGAGAATACGGTAATCAGAATAGATGTGTATGTATCAAACAGCCCTCTCTCAATCTAGACACCACACTTGAGTGTTGTCCATCCAGCAGATCTCAGCCAGTTCTTAGCCAGAGGGCCCTGCCAAAAGGCCCTGCCAAAGAGCCCTGCTTGGGCTTGGGCTCCTTCCCTCCCCTCGGTCTGGCCCTCTGGCTCACCGCTGGCTCACCTCCGGCTCACCAGAAGACGGACTGGAGGGCTGGAAAATATATCGGGTAGAGTCATTGCAGAGGGAGATGGATCTTTCATGGGGATAGAAGACTAATTGGGTATAATTGTAACCAATCACCTCAATAAAGAGCGAAGGAAACAGTTCACACTGTATAGAGAGGTGTTTATATTTTTCTGGTATACATATATATATATATATATAATATCTAAGATTTATTTATCACTGTTGACAGTTTAATTGTATAGGTATCATATCATATCTATCACACCTGTCAACTGGACCATATATTTCAAGAGATCACACCTTTTTTTATATCATCACACACACAATGTCACTGGAGGCTTCCCTCGCGGCCCTTTCGATGGCTGCTGTCCCATCTGATGCAATTCCAACCAAGACTTTGGTGTTCAAGCCAAAGACCGCCAAGACCGCAACCCCAGTCCCTGTGGTTGTCGTTGCACTGGCCTCCACCTCCACCCCAGGTGGTATCGTTGCCAAGGCTGCCGGTGTGAAGGAGCCACGTCTTGCTGCCGAGGACCTTGTCGTTGAGTTCTTTGGTGTCACTCCAAAGGAATTCTCCGTAGCATCCATTTCTTCTGCCCACGAGGGTAAGATCAAAGTTCTCCTCGACTCTTCCATTGAATCCACAGCCCCCGACGCTGCTCTTTTGCTGCAGACCGAGTCTTCCAAGCTTGCTCTTACCGTCAAGCAGCTCACCGGCTTTTTGTACTCCACCGGCGTTGAGATTGTCTCTGTTGACTTTGCCGCAGTGGCCGCCGCTGCCGCTACTGCTGCCCCAGCCGCAAAGAAGGCTGCCACTCCAGCTGTCGCTCCGGCTGTGGCTGCCAAGCTCGAGGATGCCAAGTTGATTGGTGTTACCGTGGATAAGGAACTGGATTTCTCTGGATGGTACCAGCAGATTCTCACCAAGGGTGAGATGTTGGAGTACTACGATGTTAGTGGTTGCTACATTATGAGACCTGCCTCATACGCCGTGTGGGAGCAGATCCAGCAGTGGTTTGACCTTCGTATCAAGCGCCTCGGTGTTCAGAACGCTTATTTCCCAATGTTTGTCTCAGCCAAGGTGCTCGAGAGGGAAAAGGACCACATTGACGGGTTTGCCCCAGAGGTGGCTTGGGTCACCCGTGCCGGTTCCAGTGAGCTCGAAGAGCCAATTGCCATTCGCCCAACCTCCGAGACTGTGATGTACCCATACTACGCCAAGTGGGTTCGTTCCCACAGAGACCTCCCACTTAAACTCAACCAGTGGAACTCGGTTGTGCGTTGGGAGTTCAAGCACCCACAGCCATTCCTGCGTACCAGAGAGTTCTTGTGGCAGGAGGGCCACACCGCCCACCTTACCAAGGAGGAGGCTACTACTGAGGTGCTGCAGATCCTTGACCTCTATGCTGGTGTTTATGAGGAGCTCCTTGCTGTTCCAGTCATAAAGGGTAAGAAGACTGAGAACGAGAAGTTTGCCGGTGGTCTCTTCACCACCACCTGTGAAGGTTACATCCCAACCACCGGTAGAGGTATCCAGGGTGCCACTTCCCACTGTTTGGGACAGAACTTCTCCAAGATGTTTAACATCAGTGTGGAGAACCCAGATGGTGCTGATAAGGAGAAGTTGTTTGCTTGGCAAAACTCCTGGGGTCTCTCTACACGTGTTATCGGTGTGATGGTCATGCTCCACTCCGACAACCGTGGTTTGGTGATCCCACCACGTGTCTCCCAGTACCAGGTGGTTGTGATCCCAGTTGGCATCACTGCCAAGACCACCAAGGAGGATGAGGATGCTATCTATGCAGGCTGCAAGGATGTGGAGACTCGTCTGCGTGCTGCTGATGTGCGTGTCATTTCCGACTACAGGGACAACTACTCTCCAGGATGGAAGTTCTCCAACTGGGAGCTTAAGGGTGTTCCTCTCAGAATTGAGTTTGGTCCAAAGGACCTCGAGAAGAAGCAGGTGGTTGCTGTGCGTAGAAATGACAGCGCCAAGGTCACTATCGGCCTTGACGAGTTGGAGACTAAGGTCCCAGTGGTGTTGGAGGAGATCCAGCAGGCACTCTTTGACAAGGCGAAGGACAACTTCGACGCCCACAGAGTCATTGTCAATGAGTGGAAGGACTTTGTGCCTACTCTCAACAGCAAGAACATTATTCTCGCCCCATGGTGTGGTGATGCTGACTGTGAAGATGACATCAAGGACTCCTCCGGTAAGCAGGACAACGGTGAGGATCTCGAGGTTGATGAGAAGGCCCCATCCATGGGTGCCAAGTCCCTTTGTATTCCATTCGAACAACCAGAACTCAAGGCAGGCCAGAAGTGTGTGCGCTGTGAGAAGGATGCTACTACATACTGTATGTTTGGTAGAAGTTATTAAACTGTGTTTTGACTGTATTGTTTGGTGTATATTATAGGGGGAGGAGCAACTAAGGGAGAGAGGGTACTTCTACACGTTTTGGAGGTGCTGCTGCTGCCCAATATGATTGCAGCATTTCGTTTATCATTTAATCTGATTGCGAGGCATATATGTATATGTATGCAGCGTCCTAGTATATTTATTATTGTATAAGTTGATTCCACTAGTATAAATTGTAGTAGATGCATTAAGAGTGGGAGCTCACATATACCACTCTCAATGCAGAGGAGAACGGTATTCCATTACCATAAATATACCATTATATACAAATATATCATAGTTCAATATTCCTATCTACCCCCCCAATTCTGATATTATGGTGGTGGACTGCACTCTGTGGGACCATTGTTAAGAGCCCTAGTTAAGAGCCCATAGTTAAGGATCCCATGCATGACAGACGACTAACGTTTGACTCACATAGTAAATGCGCATCGGGTCATCTTCTAAACGGGATGAGGGTTTATCAGTTAAGCGAGTGAAAAATATACAATACTCAACTTCAAAGGGACCGCACGACGAATATTTGGGGTTAATCAAAGAGTCTAATTTGATCAGCGGAGTTTAATATACAGGAAACCCCAGAAAGTTTGCATTCCCTACACCAACAACACTTTCAGTTATATGAAGTGCCTCTGTGCCCACCTGCATCTATGAGTTATCACTCTGATTAGGCTCCTCAACATGTTCACGAAAAGTATACGGCACTCTCAACTTAAGCCGTGGTTTGTTCAAACTCACCCAAATCGCCCATCGAATATATTGTCGGGTATTTCTCTCAGACACAGCTCAACATTGCCACAATGCCTGGATGAGTTATTCCGTCACCCACCACAGCTGGAGTCAGAAGTAGTTGTCGAAGGTTGGGTAAGGGCAGTGAGAATGCAAAAGAAGGTGGCATTCATTGATATTGCAGATGGTACCACGCATAAACACCTAATGTGTGTTGTGAAACCAGAACTGGCTGAAGGGTTGAAAACAGGTGCTTCTGCTAGGATAGCTGGAGTATGGAAGAAATCAAGAGGTGAACAGGAATACGAATTGAAAGTTTCAGATGCTGTCAACACAGCCACCTCCTCTCCTATCAGCATTATAGGAGATATTCCCGAAAATTATCCATTACAGAAGAAGTTTCATAGTGCCCAATTCCTCAGAACTCTCCCACATCTAAGATGGAGAACAGGTGGTATGGCTGCTATACTTAGAATGAGATCACAGATAGAAACAAGTCTGAATGAGTTTTTCAGCTCACAGAGTTTCACCAGGACCCATCCTCCTCTTATTACTTCGTCAGACTGTGAGGGTGCTGGAGAGCTGTTTAGATTAGAGAGCAACAAGAACATGGAGAAGATTGGGAAAACAGCAACAGGTAAGCCAGAGAGTCAAGACATGTTCTTTTCCAAAGAGGCCTACTTGACCGTTTCCACTCAACTTCACCTTGAAGCTTTGTGTATGGCTCTTTCGAGAGTATGGACTCTTTCACCCTGTTTCAGGGCAGAGGAGAGTGATACCAACAGACATCTGAGTGAGTTCTGGATGTTGGAGGCTGAGATTGCATTTATAACAGATGTTAGACAGCTGACGGAGTTTTGCCAGAATATGATTCAACATGTGGTGAAGCAATTGGTAGAAGATAAAGGGTACAACTTGACAGAATCAATCAGAGATGACGAGAGGGTGTTGAAGATGAAGAGTAGATGGGAGAATCTTTCCTCTAGCAGTAATTGGCATACCATCACATATACAGAAGCGGTAGACATTTTGGCCAACGCTCATAATAAGAACAGTGTTGATTTCAAGTTCGCACCCGTTTGGGGAGACAGTCTTCAATCGGAGCATGAGAAATGGCTTTCTGGAGAATACTTCAAAGGTGCTGTGTTTGTTACTGATTATCCAAAGGAGCAGAAGCCATTTTACATGAAGGTGAACGGTGATGGGAAGACAGTTGCATGCTTTGATTTGTTGGTTCCCGAGATTGGAGAGTTGATCGGAGGCTCTATCAGAGAGCACGACCTCAAGATACTCAGTGAAGAGATTACCAACAGGAAGATGAACACACAGGACCTGCAATGGTATATTGCATTGCGAGAGAATGGAAGTGTTCCACATGGTGGATTTGGAATGGGGTTTGAGAGACTGTTATGTTATCTGAGCAGTACGGAGAACATCAGGGATGTCATTCCATTCCCAAGGGCAGCCGAGAGCTGTGTGTGTTAAAACGCAATCACTTGTACATAGAATTAGCATACCATTTACATAGCACAAGTATCAACTGTTTATAGAACTGTTCATAGAACTGTCTACGGACAATAATAGAAGGAAACAATAGAAATTAAAAAGCTTTGAACCTGTAGTTAGGTGCTGTAGACGGGCAGTTTCTGCGTCAATATGTTGACACCAAGATCACACGGAAATTTAGGGGAAGTAGATCACCAAAACAGGGACCTGGCTCTCCTTGCTTCTGTGAACCCCCCCACTTGGATATCATGGCACATTAAGGCACATACTGAGCCAATCCACCAGATCACAAACTCACAAATCTACCAGGCACCAAATTCAGAAATCTACCAGCCGGTGGGCTCGTTCTAACAGTACGTTAATCTTGCAGCACGCATCCAGAGACATATATATATATAGATGTTAAACCTTAACGGCCTGTAGCGGTTTGCAGCGGTTTTACATCACCCACATATCATGCCACATCGTCCCCATCCCCCCCATCTCCTCCCCCACACATTCCAACACTCTCGGAGTTTCCGAGTCGTCTCCCATTTGATCCTTTGGTTCCCCTCCCGTCTCTTTATCCTCTGCCCCACGCTGTTCATACTCTCACCAACTCTCCACACAGTATGCCAATGACGACAACTCGGATACTCGGGAGGAGATCTCAGGCTCATGCCGTGCACGGAGAGCGTCATCACACAGTGCTGCAGCTCACAGCAGCCCACCGAAGGCATATCTCCCTACGCCAGGCTGGGACGTGCAGCCTCTAAGCACCGCCGGGCCGTCATTTTCTCTTGGCTGCAGCTACCGTAAGAGACTGTGTACTCACGACAACTCTGTTCGACTCTAAAATCCGACTCTACTATTCGGCTCTAATATTCGACTCTACTATTCGGCTCTACTATTCGACTCTAATATTCGACTCCACTATTCGACTCCAATATTCCACTCTGTGGCACACGGTCGTGCTCAATAAAAGAACCCCCCGCTCTTGAATAATTATACAACTACAACCTCGGCATTGTGTACTAATTATTGCACACTATGCGGCTGGCGCATACGTAATAGCCATTTTGGCCAGCCATTCTTGGCCTTTATGTCCAAGCCGCATCTCGCCTGTATCGTATCCCATTGGTGTCTCCTCCTCCCGCCAGGTGTGGCTTGCCTCTACGTATTACGTATTGGTATTTCATTTTGAGTAATTATTGATCTTTGAAAACTTGAGCGGGTTAACTATTTGCATGTAATAAATAAATGATGTCTTGCAACCGATTGCAACCGATTGCAACCGATCACCTCCGTTGTTGTCCGTTGTTGTCCTCGGCTGTGGTTGTCCTTGGTTGTCCCTGGTTGTCCTTGGTTGATATGTGACATATGACATAATTACATATGAGCATGTACGGTTCAATCTCGGACTCCGTCCATCCTTCTCCTGTAATCCTCGTAGACCCAACCCTACATCTCCCGGCTCAACAATGCGATATTTCAATTGTGATCATCCCTTTTGATAAAATCACTCTGCATCCCATCACTATTATCCCACGGTCCATGCCCCACCCACCCTCACTTTTACCATTCCCCCCATCGCTTCCCCCTCATCTCTTTCTCCATTTCTTTTTGCCTGCATATTGCATGCTCCACTCCTTCCATGAGGCTTGATACCCGAGAGCCTTAGTATGGCCAGACGGCACCTACGGGTGTAACCGATGTTGCCAAGAAAGGGGGACAGATGTCAGCAACGAATAGGGTTTGCGGATTCGCTACTCTTGCAGCACTTACGTACTTGCTTTTTACCTCCTCTGGGATATTATATTCTCTCTCTCTCTCTCTGTCTGTCTCCTTTCAACGGTACCCGACTGGAGAGGGGCTGATTGTATTTCACTTATTTATCAACGTATATCGCACCCTTATTCATCACTTATCCCCCCTCCTTTCCTTTCCTTTCCTTTCCTTTCCTTTTTATTGCCTATCCAATATACTTGGGAATTCTTGTTTCACACTGTATATATTATTCATATAGACGTTTCAGGAACACTCCCTTATACATCTCTGGATTGGATTTATTTATCTTTGAGGTCCTTTCCTATATATCACATATACATATCATCACAACATGCCTGCTGGAGCTGATTTGATTGCTGCCTCCGTGCGCAAGCTCGGTGTAGACACCGTGTTTGGTATCGTTGGTATTCCTGTTGTGGAGGTGAGTAGTACCTATACGCTTCTGATCATGTTCACTCTAGCTAGCTGATTTTACTAACTCATTCTTTTAGGTTGCTGATGCTCTTATTGATCGTGGAATCCGTTTCATTGCTTTCCGTAACGAGCAAGCTGCCGCTTATGCTGCAAGTGCCTACGGTTACCTCACCGGTAAGCCAGGCATCCTGCTTGTGGTTGGGGGTCCCGGTGTTGTCCATGCATTGGCCGGTGTCCTCAACTCTGACACGAACAGATGGCCACTTTTGGTGCTTGCCGGTTCCTCCTCTTCTGAAGAAGTGTATAGAGGTGGATTCCAGGAGCTTGATCAGGTTGCTTACCTTACCCCACACGTCAAGTTCGCATGCAGACCACCATCTCTTGAGAGACTGCCAGGTCTTATTCATCAGGCTCACAGAATAACCACTGCCGGTCGCCCAGGTCCAACATACGTTGATCTCCCAGCTGACACAATCCAAAGCATCATCACTGAAAAGGAAATGGAGGAGTATTTGAGTGTTGTCAACGATGAGGTTTCTAGGTATGGAGCTCCAATCTTCGTCCCACCGGCATCCCAGATCCAGAAGGCTGCTGCTGTTATCCGTAGTGCCAAGTCTCCCTTGGTTATTATTGGTAAGGGTGCCGCTTTCAGCGAGGCTGCCACCGAGCTCACCAATCTTGTTGACCACCACAGCCTGCCCTTCTTGCCAACTCCAATGGGTAAGGGTGTTATCTCTGACGCTTCCCCATTGAACACCTCTTCTGCCAGGTCTGCCGCTCTCAAGGGTGCCGATGTGGTGTTGCTTGTTGGTGCCCGTTTGAACTGGATTCTCCACCACGGTGAGGCCCCACGTTTCCAGAAGGACGTTACCTTCATCCAGATCGACATTGTCCCAGAAGAAATTGGTAGCAACACTGCTCAAGGTTCCTACCCATTGGGTCTAGTTGGTGATATCAAGCACACCGTTGAGGCTCTTGACTATGCTCTTGGAAGTGACTACAACGCCGGTGGACTCACTCCACAGATCAATACTATCTCTCGTAAGAACGAGGAGAAGCTTGTGGTTAAGGAGAAACTCATCCCTGGAAAGATGCTCAACTACAACCAGGTGTACAAGATTGTAAGAGACTCCTTGAAGCCATTTGGAGACCGTGTTTTCTACGTGTCTGAGGGTGCAAACACTATGGATGTCGCTCGTATTTCTTTCCCTGTCAACTACCCTAAGCGTCGTCTGGATGCTGGTACTAATGCCACTATGGGTGTTGGTTTGGGATATGCCATTGCGGCAGCTTCTGTCTACGGTGAGGATGATATCATTGTTGCCATTGAGGGTGATTCTGCCTTTGGGTTTTCAGCTATGGAGATCGAGACCTGTGTGAGAAGCAACTTGCCTGGTATCTACATTGTGATGAACAACAGTGGTGTCTACCACGGAACCAACCCATCCTTCTACGATGCCAACAGCAAGACCCCATTGCCATCGACCGCTCTCTCCCTCAACATGAGATACGATCTCCTTGGCGAGGCTCTTGGGGCTAAGGGTTATACTGCCTCAACTGGTGCCGAGGTTGAGCAGGCCGTGGCTGCTGCCATCAAGGGTTACGTTGAGAACAGAGAGACCAGTGTTATCAACATTATCATTGAGTCTGGTGCCGATAAGAAGCTGGAATTCGGGTGGCAAAACAAGAAGGCCGCAAAGCTGTAAGAGAAATCACTATATAAGTGCGGTTTTTACGAGATCTTAGAGAAATACACCTGTCACCACATGCCATGCTGTGCGGGGTTGTGTTGATGACGTTTTTGGGCTTAGAGAAAGTTTTCATTTGATGAGAGGCAATGTGTAGCAGTTTTGCCTCAGAATGTTTTTGTTTGTTGGTTATGGATTACGAATTTTAACAAGTATACTGTTGATGAATTGATGTTTTAGTAAAAGCATAGTGTATTGAGAATGTAGAGATCGTGGTACAGTGTCCGTATTGGTACAACTCACCATGTTGAGAGTAGTGATTAGTATTCCCTTCAAGTGAACATTATGTTACCAACATCTTAATCCTATGTATATCCTTACAGACATTTATCATGAGTGATCAGGTACATTATAATCCATATAATTCCCATTTAACATGCACCACGTATACTGTACATGTGTGTGCCTATAAATCAACAACAGCAATCACATAAATCCAAAAAAACACTAATATTGAGCCTATTTCGTAATCATTATCCTTGGAATCAGGAATCATCCTTAGAGTCATCCTTAGAATTATCATCTTGATGCATAGCATGCTTTAGAGCATCATTCACATCATCTATAACATCTGCCACCTCCTCTTCGATCTCATCAACAAGATCATCTATAAGATCAAATAAATCACCCTTGTGATGCTTGTCATCGTGATCTTTATCATCTTTACCATCTTTACCATCTTTATCATCCTTGTCCTCCTTGTCATCCACGCTATCTGTCTTGGTGGCTATCTCCTGTGTAGTGGTTGGAGAGCCCTCTAACTCAATGCTCTGGTAAAAGGAAGGATCAGGCACAGATTCTGGACTGATTGGAGCTGAAGCATATCCACTCTCGTGGCTGATCAATGAAGCAGCAGGATCCGTTGGGATATCCGCATGCTTCATATCACCGCCATCAAAGAACTTCCTATACATGGAATCGTATGTTGCATTTTCACGCATAATGCTAATCTCATGGATAAATGTCACATTTGGATAGTCGTACTGGTCCTGCCAGTCAGTAGGGAGAATGTTCTCTGCGGATACGTAAGAGCCATATTGATAGGAGGAAGATGCCGAGCCATGGGATTTCACCATCGAACCATTGTTAGGAGCAGGAGAAATGTCCAAAGTATCACATATAATGTTGTACACTTCCAGGTTGGAAAAAGGCTTCAACTTAACACCTCCTCCATCGGCTCCAAGCCTATCCTCAAAGAATGGACCATGACCCAAAAATATAGCACGCATCAACACCTCCGTGTTGTTATATCCATGAACACCTTTAGGAGCATAACCATGTTTCTTCTTCTCCATTTCAGACCTCGTGACAACAGAATACCCCACTTTGGGGATAACCCACAGGGGAGCCACCCTTGAGGTGTACTGGTTATCAATATAGCCAAACTTCCATTCTTCAGGAAGGTCCTCTCTGCGGAATATATTATAATTATCACGGTTCTCATCTACAGCATAGTTAGATGCCATCTCCTGGTAAATGTCCTCGATGGAGTACGAGGAATATGGTCTCAGTCCAAAGAGTGGCCATCCATCCATATGCTCAACCTTGGACACATCCACTAGGTCATCCAAGTATATGAGTCTGTTGTTGGAGGTGGGCGACATTCCATGGTCACTCACCACTATCACATTCACCAGCTTGTTGAGATGTCTTTCTTCAAGTTCCAAATATAAGCTTTCTATGAAATGGTCCACATAGGTCAATCCATTGTCCAATTGCTCGCCACTAACACCATATTTGTGTCCCAATGAGTCAATAGTGGGGACATACGTCATAATCAATTCCGGCCTAGAGGTGATATCCTTATCGAGCCAGCCCATAACACGATCGACTTTGGCACTCAACACCTCACTGCCGTTGTATTTGTCAACTTCCATTGGGTTACCATCTATAGAAGGCACTTCACTTCCTGGCCACATATGTACTGCAGACGAGACATTCTGCTTGAAAGCAGTGGTCCACACAGGCTCGCCTCCCCACCACTCATTATGCAAACTAAGCTCAGGGTTGGTATTGATGAATTGCTTTTGAGTGGATGTATCATAGAAGGTGTTACCCACAATGCCGTGTTCTGAAGGGTACAATCCAGTCACAAGTGTCCAGTGGTTGGGGAAAGTACTACTGGGGAACGATGGGACCATGTATGGAGCGCCGTAACCATCCGCAAGCATCACGTGCATGAACGGAGTGAGCTCAGCAGAGATATAATGGGGATGGAACCCATCTAGGGAGATTACTATGGTTGTGGGGTAGAAGTCATGAGTGCCATTGTTTACAACACGTTTTGCATTCAAAGGTGCACCATCACTAGACGAAGCAGATGATGTGCTTCCGTTACCACCATCCTTTAGCTTTGTTATGCCACTTCCAAACACAGCACCACTGGCAAACAGAAGACCAATGAGCAACAATGCCACGCCGTACATGTTTGACCTCTGTCCACCAAAGAGCTTGTCATACGTGGTATTGCTGATAAGTACATTACGTCTGGGAGTGGGCCTATTGACAATACCATCCATATAATCCTCACTGGCAAACGACGACATACTACGGGTACGGTCTCGCAGCTCTATGGGCTCTTCTGCTTGGAGACCATAGCCACCACCACGGCCGCCAACCATTCTGGAGAATATCTGCCTCACCTTTTGTCCGAAAGAGGTTTTATCCATGTCATCAATGGTGAGGGACATGTTATCGAAGTCGTACTCTTCAGAGGCCAGTAGCCGTGAGGTGTTGTTGTCTGAGGTATCCAAGTTGTGGGCACCATCATTGCCATGGGAAATGATGATGTCATCTTCAAAATCATCCAAGTCGGTGACTGGCATATCCACAGGGAATGACATTTTTGGGTTGGGTATTGATAAGTATGTCTATGGATGGTGTTAATTCTGGTATGTATGTATTGTCTTGTGGAGCATCGGTTCCTCTGGTAGTATGAGATGGGCGTATGTATTATGATAGGAGCGGGATGTATAGATTCCAAACACGCAGACACACGCTCAGCTAGGTATGCGGAGATGTAGTATACCCAAAGATTAGAGATGTACAGGATTTCCTTTGAACAGACTTCCCTTTGAATATGAAATGATAAAAACTATCACGACTATCACGCTTCCTTGTTTAGTCCTGATTTCCTAGTATTGTCGCTGACCTTATTAACCTAATCGGTTTATGCGTGATACTATTATTATCCCACCTGTCTCTCCTGCCTCAATAGTCCGTAAGCACTAAGAGAGAGCGATGGGCATGCAGTGCGACTAAGACGGCTTAGCAGCTTACTAGAGAGCACAGAAGCGTAGAGGGAGGACAGAAGCGTAGGGGGCAGAAGGAAGCCTTGAGCTTGACTCCCTCCTTCTGTCCTAGAAGGCTGTATCTGAGGCAGAGCATCTGAGGCAGCGCATTGCAGGCAGCGCATAGAGGTGAAATGGCATATCCTCCCTGGAGTTCTACCCCCCCTGAGGTCCTACTCTCCCTGAGGTCCTACTCTCCCTGGAGTTCTACCCTCCCTGGGCTTCTATGGTGATAGCTGAGCAGTGCATAGTTAAGGAAGTAGTAAGCCTTGAAAAGCCTTAGTTAAGAGGTCTGTAGCCTTACGCATCGAGGCATCGAGGCATCGAGGGCATCACAGACAATTTCAGTAACGCACACGCCCATTTACTGGACATGCTGATATTCTTCAAAAGTGTCAATCTGGGGAAATTCAGTACAATAGGGGGAGGGAGCTAGGGCCATATATATTCCAAGGACTTCCAACGTAGCTATATCTGTGGCATTTCTGTTTTCCATTTCCTGTTCAACCACAGAATATGCCATTGTAATGCTACCAGCGTACTGTCCTCGTTGCGCCCTTTGTGCGCACCGAAAGGGTTTATCTGCAGCAGCAGCTCTGGATATATCATTTGTGAAGAGAGGAGATACTCTTGCCTCCTGGCAGTATAGACCATTTTTTACAACTGGTCACAGTGACATATCATCTATACGGCAACCAGGTAGTGGTAGTCACACCACCAACAACCAGCTCATATCCGGCAAACGATCCTGTTCCCCACAGTTGAGATCACAACGTCATATACAAACTGCAACTACAACGTCAAATACCAAAGCTGCAACTGTTGGCAACCACAACATCATGCATATACACACAGCACCTTTACCTTCACCTTCATCTTTATCGCACCAATCACATCCCCACAAGAGAAATGTGCTATCAATACCCAAAATAGACATCGAGAAGGACCCCGCATTTATCCAATTACCCTATCATGTCTTCTCTGCAAAGAAACGCAAAACACAAAAACAAAATGGTCTTCCAATAGATATACGACAGGGTGCTCTTAAGTTCCCAACGATGGCTCAAGAAACTATTCAAGAAGTGGAAAATATATGGCTACACTATCATTCCAGCAAGGATGAGCAAGTCATTATTGACCATCTCAAGAGAAATTCAAGTCACTTTGAGACATTCTGGGCTGCAACGGCTCAGAATTGTATACACAACAATTCTCTCTTTGCAGAAATTGTCATTCCTTTTCTGAACAATATAGAAAACTTCAACTCCACCAGTATGGTGCATATCAATGATTTCTATAGATATATGGTTGGGGGACTGTTTATCATTGATGATCTCGACTATGCTTTACAAGCTCATGCTATTCTCTATCCTATGACTCTGGAGTGTTTGGATCGTCCAGATTGGTTGAGTATAATCCAAGCGGTTTTGGCATCGACTAATAGGCCTAGACGTATTTACTTCAGATCTCTCTATGAGACTCTCGAGAAGCCAAAGGATGGATTTTACAATTGTCTTATACAATTCTGTTTGGACGAGGGCGTTAACCTTAGTACGGTTATTCACATGAATAAGCTCTTATTGAGCCATAATGATGTACCTAAATCATCATACCCTACAGTTGACAATGTGGTACGTTATTATCTCAATGAGAAGGATAGAAATGCCATTGAATCCTTGCTGCAGAGATTCGAGTCGCCAAACATAAAGCAACATGTATCACAAAATGGGTGGGCATCACAATTTCTCATCAAGCAGCTGATACGATCAGTAGAAACAGCAAAACTCCCTCTGCGCAGATTACACACGGTTCTAGACCTGTTCCACCATTCTTCGTATGTTCACACTGCTGACTTCTGGTATAATCTCATACGGAAAGTATCTTTAGCCGAAGGGGTACATGGGAACGGGAACTCTAATAGGGCTGCTAGTCTGATCAGTCAGGATGATATTTTGAACCTGATGAAGGAAAGAAATTTGGATGTAGACCAGAGAGTGCTCATTGCGTTGTGCTTGAAGACCAACAATTCAGATATGCATTTTCTAGAGAATTTCTTCAACCTCATAAAGATAGAAAATGATGGCGAAGTTCCTTCAATTCCACTTAAGGTCATAGGCTCTTTCTTGAAGGTGTTGATGAGGAATATTCCCGGGGAAGATATAAGACAATCCTCTACAAATAATGGGGTGACTGCAGAGGAGAGGATTAGAGATGGATTTTCTTTATTACAGGCATTCTCAAGACCTGTGGGGTTACTCAGAGAGAAGGCGACACTAGAAAAAGTTCATAACGAGAACAGTGTCGCAGTTGTGAAGCTTGAAAACATATACAACGAAGGGGATATCAAGAACAATTATGAGCTGGCTCGGGGAGTTGTTTCTGGTACATTTCAAAACACAGCTATTTCTCATTCCTCTAGAGTAGATATATTGAAGCATCTTTTCGTGCACCTTCAAAATTGTACTCCTGCTCTTTTCTGTGGTGACAATTCTACCGAGTATTCATTTGATGATGTTAGTGAATCTGATCTTGGTGCTTTCACACAGCTGGAGACCTTGATAATTGAATCAAAGCTGCTTATTGATGACGTAGAGGGGGCCACAACCAGTATGGAAAAGATGCTGGATAGATTAGACCATCTCTTAAAAGCCCACCCAGAACTAGTGGGAAAGATAAATAAATACACAGGAAAAGAAGAGCAAATTATCCCTTCTTCTCTCACCAAGAGATGGGTCAATAGTGTAGTGGATGGCTGGAACGCCATACAAATGTCACCAGAAGGACGTTCTAGCATGCCCACTTCTCTCTCTCGATTTGATGATATTCCAGCATATGATAGACCCTATCTTGTTATGAAATTAATGTTTAGGTGTCATAAGATCGACACGAACTGTGTTAATCCAAACACATGGAGAAGACTACTGGTCAATGTGGCATATACACGTAGTTATGAAGAGACGTTTGCATTTGCCGAATGGTTGGTGAAAGAGAAATTGCATGGTTCAACTCGTCGTTTAGTGGATCAACAACATCCACTGAGACAGATATTCAATAGCAAGACCTTAGTCAAGTTCATTAGAATCGGCGTTCTCCAACTGGTGCTGAATCCTTATGCTTCTGTAGCTAAACAAGAGGGATCAACTGTTAATGGATACACTCCAGAATTAGATGCTTTCAGCTCTTCTGGCCGGGATGTGACTGGGTTGATACCAGAGTATCATCCTTGGGAACCATTGGAATTCATGCTTAGAATGGCCGAGACGTATAAGATACCTCTGAATACCGACCTTATCAAGTCTCAGATCAAACAGTCTCTCCACAAACTGTATATAGTTGATGAATCATCTCTTGATTGGAAATGGAGAGCAATGCGGAACAGGAATCCTATTGCGTTGTATGACATCTTAGAGGAAGTGAATAAGCTGGCTGAGAAGAAGGGAATTGCAAGAACGGAACGGTCCTCCTTCCAGACAATGGATAAGAGACTACTGGCTCTTGAAGAGGAAACTGATAGACTAGACGACGGCAATGCACATATATAGCATATTGTGTAACAATACACAGTTCATTAACCAATGTTATCATAATATTTTACTCTAAAGAAATTTTCAATCAACTCAAATATATACGCCAACATTAAACTTTCCAAAACTGATGCTTGCTCATATCTTCGATACTCTCCCGTTGCACTACTGTGCTGCCATGTTCATCCAGGTCTAAGTAATATAGGTAATCCAAACCTAGTACATCTTCACAATACTTCAATACCCTTCCATAATTGAGTCCTATCTGTTTCAATCCATGAGAATCATCACTCAAGCAAAACCTGCCACCTCTAGCTATGATGTGCTTTGCAATATCAGCCTTGGGATAAGGTGTATCCCAACCTTTTCTTAGTGCTGCTGAATTGAGCTCAAAAAGACTCCCATACGACACAGCTAGATCGATGGTTTCGGTAATCAATTGCCACACCTCCGGCCATTCCACAGATATGTCATAGTCAAGGTACTTCTTCCCTTGAGCGTCTACATCCGATCCATCCATCATCAGCCTAATGAGGTCAAAGTGCCCTACCACCTCCGGTTTAGAGGACTTGAGCATTTCGTTTTCAAGTTCAAAATAACGGTAAAAGATAGCACGCACTGAACCATCACCACAAGTAGCACGTGCCTTATCCCAGGCTTCTCTGTCAAAATCAATTGGAATATCATTGACATGGTGAACCGACCCCACTACCATATCAAAATGGTACTTTTCCCTCAGTTGCAACACTCCATCCAGATGGCTTTTACCAATTCCACCTTCTGTCTCAAAGCCAACAAGGAATTTTGTTTTGCAACTGGGGTCTTGCTGTGTCGCTAGCTGTATCCTCTTAGCATGCTCATAGTACTTTTCAAAGTTCTCAACAAGCGTCTCATGTGTATATCCTTTCTCCACCTCTTCCGGGTACAAATGCGCATCCGAGTACCTTGGCATATGTTCTGTCAGGCAAAATGTATCGAATTGGAGAGATTTCACTTTCTCAACAACTTCCTCTAATGTATCGCTTGCATGGGAAACATACTGACCACTGTGGGAGTGATGCGAGTGCATGGTGAAGCGTGGGGTTCAGATGGAGGGTAGATATTCACCTGGATGGCTCGTAAAATTACTCACGCACAATTCACGGATGGTGTCAAACAAATATCTAACAAATTAGATGGGAAATCAGCATCAACTTTAATTGATTGTCAATTGTGATATATATAAATGATTGGAAGGACCCTGAATATCTCGTTGTGTCTTTCCTTGGGCTTTTTTTGCCCTGTTAGTATGTGTCACACATGCAATGCAATGCATTGGGTGCATAAACGGCGCTAACCATGTTCTAACTAGTACGGTTAAATGGGACGGAGGAAAGTGCAAGCGAAGCAGAACGGAGATAACTTGAGAGGATGATGAAAACGGAGGGAATGTTAGACGTTGATCGCTGATATATATACAGCCTGTCTTGTTAGTTCGTGAGAAGTATATTTATCCGAAAACCTTTTATATAACAAAAAAAATGAAATAGTTAAACATGGCTAGGCTATGCATAGCCCATTAGATGGAGCCCCTCCTATGGCTCATGTAGTCAGCACTTTTCCTTTGGGCATAAACTATGCACGACATAGATAATACAGAAAGACCTCCAAGCAAAGTATAGGAACCTCCAATCGTCAAGCTCTGGTTCATAATCGAAAGAACACCAAGACCAACCGCAGCGGTGAGGCACCTCGTGAAGTTCAAACAGGAGACGGAGGCTGATGTGCGGTCGGGGAATAGGTCAACCAGAATAGTGGAGGAAATAGTTAAGAATGACATTGTGCCAAACGAAACGAAGAAAGAGCCAACCAATACCACGCTGATGTTGATAGTTTCATTAATGGCCCATCCAAACAGGATCGTCCCCACCACACACACCGCGGCACTGACATAAGTGACCATGAGCCGGGCATTCAACGAGTTGAAGGTTGGTTTGGGACCATCTGCCAACGATAAATCCGCGCGTTCCATTGCGTTGATATACTGTTTGTAAAGCCTTTTGTAGTTCCAATCTAGGATCCTTCCTCCAAGAATAGACCCCAGCAAACCACCAATCCCACTTGGAATATAAGAAAGACCAACATCCAGGGTAGAATAACCGTACGATTTGTTAAGTGACACAGACAGCGTGGTTAGATTCATCAGCCAAACAGTATACAATACAGAGGCAGGCACAAGGATCAATGCTACTTCAGCATTGAAGAGGATCTGAAACGGGGCAATAATATCAAACTTCTTCTTAGCCACAACAGTAGGGTTCTCAGACTTCAACCTCCTTGAAAAATGAGGTAAGGACAAGATGGGAGAGACCGTAAACAGCTGAAGTTCCTTTGGCAAAGAAGAGCCATTCCCTACAGCAGATCTGGACGTTTCTGGGTACCCCACGAAAAACAATAGCAGAGTTGCACCTGGGGCAATTGTGAGAAACCAGAAAATCGCTCTCCAATCAAACGACACTTCAATTAATCCTCCTATGAGCGCACCGAATGTCTGTCCAATAAGGGTAACTCCCGTGGATATACCCATATAGGATCCCCTTTCTGCCTTCGTGGCCAAATCGCTAACAATTCCAGAAGAAATGGATATTGTGGATGCTATTCCAAGAGCTTGGAGACATCTCAGCAGTAATAAACCCACATATGTGTCGTTCAACGCAAGGCCAATATTAGCACAGATGAATATCGACAAACAGGCCATAATAACAATCCTCCTACCATACTGGTCAGCCAAGTTCGAAAAGAGGGCCGGAGCCAAGCCTTGAAATATCGAGTAAACAACAATAGAAATATTCATCATTTCTTCTGTAGTGTGGTACTCTTTTGTGAGAAGGGGTAAAATTGGAAGGTAGATAGGTGAAGATATAGTGCTCCAGAGACCGGCAAATGCAGATAACAGTATGATATAGTACTTTTCGGGTTTCGTATATATGGAATACGGTAATTCCAGAGGATCAATCTCCAGCACAGACAGTGGGTGGTGGCTGTCACTGATGCTGTGTGGGCTGTGGTCGCTGAGATCTACTCCACGGTCATCTTCAGAGCTTGAAGAATGGCCCATGACTTGGGAGGTTGTCTCTGAAACACTGTGTTGTCCTGATTTCGTCTTGTGGAGATTTATAAACATCTCTGTGGAGGAAGTCCTTATCTGTGGGCTATATATTGCCTTGGAAGCATCAACCTCCGAAGACGACCCATCATCCTCAATTGAGGTGTCCCTCCAAGTGCCTAGATCTCTTGAGATCATCCTGGATATAGTTGTTGTACCACTAGTCATTGTGGTGGGTTCTATTATATATGGCTGACATGCAAAAAAAAACACAGATATAGAAACTAGACACGAAATGGCTTCAAATATAAGTGAAAACCATTATAAGTCTCTACAAATAAAAAGGTCAATACCATGCCCCGCTCAGTGTGATTTAATATATGGCGATGACTGATGACGGCTTGCATGAGGCATATTGCCGATAACGGCCATGCATGAGCCAAAAGCGCGCTACCGGGGAAGAGAAAACGGTCAAGGATCCTTGAACCCTTAGCCATTTGGACTGAAGATATAAGAGAAAAATTGTAGACGGCACATGATAGAAGAAAAGGATACAGGGGATCAAATGAACATTCTAGTCATGACTAGGCGGCCAAGGTGTTCTGTCATGCTCCATACTTGCATGCCTAAAGTAGTGCGTACCAGCAGAGAGCATTTACAGTAGCATGTACATAGTAACATGTACATAGTAACATGTACACAAAATGATGTATCTACGGTAGACAATGACGATTTCATACCTCTGCCTTAACTGGGCCTGCGTTACGTTGCGGGGCTGTATTACACAACCGGAGTGGGCCAATTGAATAACCTGTAACACAAACATGGACCGCGTGTTACATTTGGAAGAGAATTGTATATGCTATCATGTAAGCCAAGACAATCCAGTTGAAGCTTGGATGGAGCATCTCCCCTATACTTCCCCTATATCACCCTTCTCCCCTATCTCACCTCTATCCCCTTATGTCCTCTATATGAATATCTAGACTGGTATGTGCCACCAGAGAAAAGGCTGGATAACCAAAGAACGGCTCTACTTTGATCAGTGTCCTCTAAGACTCACCGTGAATAAGCCAGAGCTACTCTGACCCCTGTACTCCTCCTGTACTCCAACTCCGGTACTCTAGCTCCGATGTTTAAGACTCAGGATGGACCAATTGAACTTTTAACACCACTATACACCACATGTAATATACCACAGTACGCGCAGAGAGAGAGAGATAGAGAGAGAAAGAGAGATTTCTATACAACCAGTAATCGGTCTTGATCCTATATATATTTACGTGACCCTTGCATACATTCTACCCCGCTAACCCCCTCAAGGCTCATGTACTTTTTTATATGTGATTAACCTAATGAGGTTAACCGCATACAGCATTGGATGAGCCACATGGCCAACACGAACCACGCAGCCAATACAAACCACACGACTAACACTAACCACACTGCTAAAGCAAAAACAGACAACTATAAAGAACACCAGTACGTACACCCCTGAAAAATAATGTACCGCCGCACATACTCAAATGTCGACGATATTGTCTAATACCACTTGGTTATTTCTCCTCCTGACGGCCCTCCAGCTAGCGGGCTCGAGATGCCGCATTTGGGAGGTATTTACAAAAGGGGCAGCACTGTTGTGCCCTCCCTGCTCTGCCCCGCCCGCACCTTGGCCCAAATTCCTACCTATACCTTTTATGCCTCTGCTCCGAAATACAGTTAGCGGCTTGCGTGCCCGAGAGCTAGTCAGTTGGCATAGGCACGCCTGAGAATTACCGTATTTGGCATGCACACCTACGCCTTATCTTATCACTGAGGGAGGTAATCATGCGGTATAGCTTCCTTAAACGGGAAGGGAGGGCCGGATAGGAAACCCAGAGCGCAAATAAGTGTTCAAGATTAGTTAACTCTAGGCGCTGTCACGATCCGATCAATAATAATAGTCAAAGTTAGTTAGCTCTACCCGATGACACCATTTGATTAATAATAATTGCTTAGCTCAATGAGGGGCTTCATGGGTATAAATGAACTCACCGGCGTCCTTTTGAACGGACACAATTCCCTCTGCGTAAGTGTAAAATCATCTGTAAGTGAGTTTCTCGAGCAGATAACCTTCCCAGCTTAACATATAGTGATCCAATATATCTGTTGATCAGATCTAATTGAGACCCAACCAGACTGCACGTAAAAAAAACCACATTTCTTCACCATGACTGTCCAAGCTGAAGTGACCTCCACTACCATGGATAGGATCAAGATCGTGGATAAGGGCGACAAGAAGGTTGCCGAGGTTGCTGGTAACAACTACGATGTTGCTCTCAAGGTGACTTATGAGGAGCTCACCATCTACGAGAATCCAACCCCAGAGAAGATTACTGAGAAGGTTGAGAGGTACGGTGGTTGTATCGTCAAGAACTTCCTACCAATCGATGTTGTTGACGAGATCTTGGCCGACGCTACCCCACACTTGGACCGTGACTACGCATGGGATGGTAGTTTTTTCCCTAAGGAGACCAGAAGAGTCACGGGTATGTGTGTGAAATCAAAGGCATGTGCCGAGAGACACCTTGCCCACCCACTCAACATTGCAGTTGCCCACAAGTTCCTTGGTGTCAAGAACGCCTTCTGGGTCGGTGATGAGCTTATTGTTGGTTACTCCCCACCACAGCACAACTCAACCATTACCTTCCGTATTGGCCCAGGTGCCAAGGACCAAGTGCTCCACCGTGATGACGCCATCCACCACAACGTCCATCACCACTTGGACAAGTACGAGTACGGCCAGGACTCTGCCCTTGGTTGTGTTCTTGGTCTCACCAGAACCACCAAGCAAAACGGTGCTACTCGTTTTGTTCCAGGGTCGCACATGTGGGACCATTTCAGAAAGCCAAAGGAGGAAGAGTGTGTTTATGCCGAGCTCGAGAGAGGTGATGCTTTCTTTATGCTCGCCTCCTGTTACCACGCTGGTAGTGCAAACAAGACTGAGGACGAGTACCGTGCTGCCTGTGTTCTCTTCACCACTAGAGGTACTCTCAGACAGGAGGAGAATATTTTCATGGGAACTCCAATTGATTATTTTAAGTCTCTGTCTGTAGAAGCTCTCAAGATGCTTGGTCTTACCACTTCTGACCCCTTCTTGGGCTACATTGACTTCAAGGATCCTTTGGCGATCCTTAAGCCTGATGAGCCAACTGCTAGAGAGCAGGTTGACTTCTACACTGGTAGCTATGAGGGTGTGGTTGTTGATGCATGAGGGCAATTGTTATTATTCTAGTTTATTTTCTCATTACTGGTAAGTATGTGTCATCTTCTGTGATATATATAGTCTACCCATTCATAAATCATATGTATACATAAAAAAAATTACCACATCATACATCACTCCCTCTACAACCTCACAACCCCTTCGACATCACTGCTTTTGTGTAACTTTTGCGCTATCTTCTCGTCCCTGTGATACGCCCGTAATCTCATTTTTGTGATCTCATCCGGTTTCAAATCATTTTTGGTGATTGGTGCTGGACACTCGGGACACGATACCAATTGGCCCCTATTGCTATCAATATACTCATACACACTGCTCTTATTATACACGTGACCACATTTCATAGACACCACTGGATTCTCTATCAACTGCCTTGAAATGGGACACCTCAAATCGATCTTACCTCCCTCTATTTCAATATCATCATCGTCGTATTCACCATTATTGGGTAAAGGTTCCTGGGGGAAAACACTCACATACAATATATTCTTCAACAGATTGGCCTTAGAAGCTGCTGCATGTGCGGTTCTATTATCGGTTCTTGATGCCTCCTCTTGGCCCTGCTGTAAAAATGACTGGAACGTATCCAATAGATCTGCTGGCTTTGACTCCATATTACAATACTGTGATAGTGTCTGCAGAGTAAGAGGGTCTTCTTCTCGTACCCTCTGTTGTATGGTTGCCTTTGTGTTTCTGAAAGCCTCGGCGAAATCTTTGTTCCTTGATATCATATCACCGAGAGCGGCTGCCATGCCTTGTATTTTCATCATTGTGGGATCCTCAGCCTTGAGTTTGGACTTTTCTATGGCAAAGGCTGTATCATCAATCTCCCCTCCAGCAACTCTCTCTGCAACTGTATCTATATGATTATCTATGTATTCAAGGGATGTCTCTTTAAGAGATGCTTCATACATCGATATCAGTTCATCCACTTGTTTGGAGTTGTTTGTAAGCGCATGCACTTCAGCTACTTTGGGCCTGCTCAATGGGTAGTAGTCAGGTAGACGAAATGCGGAGGCAGCCATGGGAGGAGTCCCGCCGTCTTCTGTGGACATGACAATGTTGAGGTATGACCGAACGATTGTACCTGTGTATATTGCGTTCAAGAGTTGTGCTCAAGTGTTGTGCGTAATTGTTGCTATATTGATGTGCTTAAGTGTTGTGCTTAAGTGCTGCTTAAGCGTTGTGGTGGAAATATGGATCAAAATAACACTGTTGCTCACTATATGGTTATAATCTATTGTAGATCCTGTCACCTAGCAGTCACCTACTCTAGTCTATATGAATACTAGCTTGTATGGATTCATTACCAATCAGTAATACAATATCACTCTAATGGAATGCAAATAGAAAACCCACACTCATATAATTATACACACAAATATATACATACAAATATATACATACAAAAACATAACTGTATATCTGCTTATCCTCTGCCTATCTCTCGACGACAACCGTGTAGTTACGCGCCTATCTGCATAGTGGAGAGTGTATGGCAAGTTGTCTATGCGGTCTTAAGGCCTAGCTATGCTTAGCTATGCTTAGCTATTTGCCTACTCTCTCCATAGTGTCGTGTCGGTAACAACTATATGGCCGAGGGAGGTTTACGGGTCTAGAGAGATATAAGATGGGAAGGTGTGAATGATAATGGAGAGTGAAACCATAGCTGGAATCGACTGTACGATTTTTTACAGAAGCAACAGGTTTGTTGAGAAGTATATATAGGTGTGTGGAAGGGCCGTGAAAGTTGCGATTTCCCCTTTACAGCTAGTATACTCAGGGAAGTGGTCTGTCACCATACAATCCATACTACTGAGCATAGATATCATCTGTACATAAAGCAGGAGAACAGCATCATTCCATAGATGTATATTGCGAACGGGTTTTCCGAGCAATTAATCTCACAACACACAACAATCACTGTATATCAAAAATGTCGGCATCACCACCCGCTCCCGTAGGTGCTAATGCCAATGCTGGTACAGGTGCTAGTACCGGTGCTAGTGCCAGTGGTACCCCAACATCAGCACCACCCACTCCAACACCAACACCGACACCAGTGACTATTCTCCACAAGATTGTAACCCTCCAACATATACATTCACTTTATTTGGCAAATCTCAATAGCAACAATCGTAAAACAAGAAGAGATATTTCGTTCAACATACTTCAGCTTCAATCGTTAATCAACAACAACCCACTTATCAATCCTCAGTTTGACCTGCTAAACATAAACACATCCTTTGCGCTGGCCAAACAGCGAAAAGCAGCCAGTACTGTCTCTGTCTCCGTTCTCACTCCGGTCCAGATTGTCAACATAATAGCTGAATGCCTTGCGCTTGAGCCCATCTCAGGTGGTAATGGTGCCGATGGATCAAATGTGGTGATATCACAGGTGCCCAAAACGACCATTTTCAAGCTTTCAAACCGAATTGAGATATCTTTGGTGAAAGAGAGGTTGATCAAAATGCTCAACAACTATAAAAATATTACATTGCAAGAAATATCATCTTTGGAGACTTCCTACAAAGCCAGGCGCAACGAGATAAATGCTATAGAAGCAGGCAAAGTGGATGATAAACCATTATACGCAGAGTTTGCTGCTCTTCATGGAATACCACTTACAGGTAATGGTATTCCCCCGTCAGTTGTTGGTTCTAAGGCCGCTGCTGCTGTTACTCCTAAAGTACCCGATGTACCCAAGCAACCTGTTGTAGCAAAGCCAGAGGCTGTCGCAGAGGATGAAGATACTCCAATGGTTGATGCTCCGGTAGAAGAAAAAGCAGAGGTAAAGACAAATGCCGCACAAGTTGAAAAGGCTGTGGAGGTGCAAGGTCCAGTAGTTGATAACCCTACAGAACAAAATATAGATGGTGAAGCTAAGAAGGCACCTGATGGAGCCTTGGGGGCCACTTCCGCTGTAGAGGAGAAGCCCAAAGAGAAGTTAGAAGAGCCTATCGAAGAGCCAGTTGTGTCTGACAAGGAGCAATCACAAGAACCAGAAGCCCCGGAGAGCGAGCCTGCTGAACCTGTTGCTCTACCAGAAAAGGAGGCTATTGAAGAGAAGTCTGTCGAAGCAGGAGCAGATACTACCGCTTCAGAAGCAGTAAATGCAGCAGTAAACGAAGAAGAAGATGAAGAAGAAAAGGAAGAGGAGGAAGAGGAACAGGAAGAGGAAGTAGTGGAAGAAACAGTTAAAGAAGAGGAACCTGTGGCTGCTGAGGAGGCGGAAGTGAAAGAAGAGGAAAAGGACGAAGTGGCAGTAGCAGAGGCTGCTGTGAAGGAAGATGATAAATATGAGGAGGAGGAGCAAGTGCAGGAGCAAGTGGAGGAGGCAAACGAAGCAGAAGAAGAAGAAGACGAAGAAAATGGGGCCAGGGACGCCGAAGAATCCGAGGAAGAGGGGCAACAGGGAACACCATCTTCCTCAAGTACACGTAGAATAGAGAAATCTGCCACTTCTGCTGCTGTTGAAGCAACCACAGATAGAATGACAAGAAGAACACGTGCTCATGCAAGAGAAGAAGTAGTGGAAGAGTCTCCTCAAAGAGAAACCACACCTCCTCTTAAGAAGCGCAAGAGGTCCACCACGCCTGTGGCTCCATCCAATGTCACCACCAGATCGACAGTGGCTTCAACCACAGCGAACTCTTCCACTGTTGCCTCAGGCACTTCAACTCCTCATGCTTCTAACAAGAGGTTCCAAACCATTGCCACTCAGCTTATTACCCAGATATCCTCCAATAAGTTTGCAGGCACCTTCCTACAACCAGTTAGTGAGTCAGATGAGCCCAACTATTATTCACTGATAAAGAGTCCTCAGGATTTGAAATCTATCACCAGGGAAGTGCGCACAGGCCATATTACAGACCTAACAGAACTGGAGTATAGGCTGAGGTTAATGTTTGCGAATGCGGTAATGTACAATAAGTATGGCAGTGAGACATATAAGTGGACTGTTGAGATGATGGAGGAGGCAGATAAGCTGTTTGAGTTGTTCAGAGAGAGTGTAAATTAGAATTAATGAAGCAATAAATATATCCATATCTATATATATATATATATAAAAAGAGAAGTGTAATGCTTCCATGACTATGAATCTACTGTTGTTTTAAACATCCCCTGTAGTTTGCTTTCGCAAACCTGTTATTGACCATAATCATACTATATACATACACGGCAAATATCTAACAGAATATACAACAAATCAAAGATATGAACTTGGCGTTCATCAACAACCAATTTAATCTCTCTTTCACCATTGCTCTTTTATAACCATCACATAAAAAACCAACCCACTGATGATACTAGTAACTCCTTTTCTTTTCTTACTTTCTCATCTGGTTCATCAGAATCTGGTTCTGCTCCTGGAATCTAAGACCAACTCTCTCGCTGTGCTTGAGGAACTTCTCAGCACACTTGTTCAGACAGGTGTCCTCCTTAGCAGTGAGCTTATTGGAGGTGAAGTCGTTGACACAGTCCTCAAAACAACGGTCCACAAGGTTGGTGTATAACTATAGCTGTGTTAGTATGGTCTGCCTATGAATGGTAATGGGTAGGTAGGCAGCTAGCTGGCTAGCTGTTGGTCAACCAGTCTATCTGTCAAAGTTGACTAACTAGTGCAGATATAGCTGATTGACAGTTCACTGGCAGGATAAGCAGCAACATCATCCGACGTTATATATATATTGCCAGTGTAATCCACCGCCCTTGAATACTACCTTCCCCCCCCTTTCACAACCTCCACCTTAACCACTTACCCTCATGAAGTCAGACATCTGCTTCTGCTCAACAACCTTCTGGAACTCCTGTTGCTCTTTTCCGTTTAATTGATCCATTGTTAATATTTGGTATGATCGATGTGCTGGGTTACAAAATATGAATACAACACAGCAAACAAAACAATATCATTCATTAATTTATGACATATTCCATTCCCCTCTCTTGCCCACGTCTCTGACTCTCTCCAACTGTCTCCCCAAGGTGTCTCTGCTTCCCCATGGCAACTCACTCGCCCTCCACCACACTGTCATTCACCACTATGGGCGATGCTCTTCAATTTTTCAGTGCCGATACCGGGTAACTGCAGCGAGATTATGTACGGATTAAAAAAATGGCTTAGATGAGATGGGATGGGATGGGATGGGATGAGATGAGATAGAGGAATATTAGATATATATAATTACGATAGGATTGTGGATCGAGATTCCTTTTCTTTGGCGTTATTTGTTGTCCAGCATCGTTAATCATAGTACTGTCACCCACCCTCACATCATGGTATCTACTCTTAGTTATTCCCAAAGAGCTGCTGCTCACCCATCTCCTGTTGCCAGGAGACTGTTTACTATCATGGAGGAGAAGAAGTCCAACTTGTGTGCCAGTGTCGATGTACGTACAAGTGCTGAGTTATTGGAACTGTTGGACAAGCTGGGCCCTTACATATGTCTTGTTAAGACTCATGTGGACATTGTGGATGATTTCTCGTTTGAAGGTACTGTAGAGCCTCTCAAGGCTCTTGCCAAGAAGCACAACTTTCTGATATTCGAGGACCGTAAGTTCGCCGATATCGGAAACACCGTCAAGCACCAGTACACCGGTGGTGTCTACAAGATTGCCCAGTGGTCAGACATCACCAATGCCCATGGTGTCACTGGCGAAGGTATTGTCAAGGGACTCAAGGAGGCCGGTGCTGAGGCTACCTCAGAGCCAAGGGGTTTGTTGATGCTTGCTGAGCTCTCTTCAAAGGGCTCTTTGGCACATGGCGAGTACACCCAAGGTACCGTCAACATTGCAAAGACAGACAAGGAGTTTGTGATTGGCTTCATTGCTCAGAACGATATGGGAGGAAGAGACGAGGGCTTTGACTGGATCATCATGACCCCAGGTGTGGGTTTGGACGATAAAGGTGATGCTCTTGGCCAGCAATACCGTACTGTTGACCAGGTGATGAATACTGGTACTGATATCATCATTGTGGGTAGAGGTCTCTTTGGTAAAGGTAGAGACCCTCTTGTTGAAGGTGAGAGGTACAGAAAGGCAGGCTGGGAGGCTTATTTGAACAGAGTGAGCCAGTAAGAAAGCTATAGATTAAGTTTACATGAATACACGTCAAAAATCATCATAAGAAAATATCCTATTTACAGTAATATGTACAGCTATATATACACGTCGTCTACTCGTTGAATGGAGCCAATGACTCCTCCAACTCTGAATTAAACCTCTGCCTCAATAGCTCAAACACCAATAACCCTACCGAGGTGGCTGGGATGGTTGTCAATGCATTCCCCACAAACCCCTTATAACTCCATCTAAACCAAGAAATGTCCGCCTTCTGTTTCATATGCAACACCTGGTCCACAGTATCTGTATACGACTTGTAGTAGAGACGGATAAACGGTCTCTGTTTATGCAATGTCTCATTAAAAATATCCAAAGCCTCCAACCTGGCCAAATGGATCTTTTGCACTTTTGAAATCGGATACTGGATAGCCAATAGAGAAAATGCAGCACTTGCACCTGCAAACAGAATAAACGATGTTTGTAGTAGTCTCGCGCTTTTACTCCGATCGGATGATTTATGAAACTCCCTTCTCAGTACTTTAGCCTTACAGAAGTCAAACCCATCCACACACTTCTTGGCCATACGATAGCCTTGGTTCTTAACCATTTCAAATGTCGAGAAATAAAACGCAAACCCTAAACTTTCTTTGACGAAACTGGCTCCAAACCCAGCAAATACACCAACCAGACCAATCTGCTGTAGTTTCATAAGGCCATATTTCCATAGGTTCTCATGCTTACCGCTGATTATTTCATTGGCACTGGAACGGGTATATATGGCATCCAAGGGGGCAGCTACCAACGATTGGAGAGCGCCTGCAAGGAAACCAGCACGAAAAGTATCAATGGGAGAATGGTCTTGAAATCTTAACCCTATTGAAGAAGCAGGTAAAGATGGGGAAGCCGGTATTTCACCTGATGCAGCCAGTTTTTTGGCATCATTTTGAAGGCGTGAAGTGTGGAACCACTGAAGGGCACTGAGATATGTGGTATATAACACCACGCCGGTGGCGGCATTTGCAACTAATGGAGGAAGCACCTGATCGGGGATTAATCTCCATCCTTGTTTACTAATTGCCTTCGCCAACAATGCTGGTGAAGAATGGGAGAACACATTGTATGGCCTCGCGGAAAGCTCGCCTTGTTGCATGGTCCTTATGATGGTCATATAATCAAATCTCGAAGGTCTAAACAGCTTTGCTGGAGTCCTTAAGTATAGCGAAGTGACCTGGTATACGAGTGCTCTTATACCTGCTGTAGAGGCAGAAACCACCTGGGTGGAAGCATTTGACATGTGAGTCTGCTCTGATGGGGACGAATATGGAGAAGAGGAGGATGAGGAGGGGGAGGAAGATGGTTGGACTATGGAACTATGGATATATACAGTGGAAAGATCATCTGAATTAGAGGGCCATGGGTAACTGTGCTCGCTAGTGGATGGTGAAGTGACATAACGATCACCTCCACCTGCTATTCTCTCTATGTGGCCTATTCCCTCTATGTGGCCATGTGTATCCTTGGGATGTCGGCCATTATCTATGTGGCCACCGCTATCTCGGGTATCTCGAAGGTCCATCTTTGTGGTTGTTTATAATTGAGTTCAATCAATGCTATATCATAGTGAGGAGATATTTATATCTATGTATGTTATGTGTATATGTGTGTGTTTACAGCTGTCTGTGAATCTTCTGTGTATCTGTGTATCTGTGTATCTGTGTATCTGTGTATCTGTGTATCTGTGTGCCTATAGATAGACAGCTCTCTCGGAAATATAACTTCAACCTAGTGTGCTTAAGCGTTTATTGCTCTGTATTATATGAATATATTTGATAATCCTAATATTATCTAGTTCTCTATAGTTCTCTATTGTTCTCGATCCATCTATTTCCGTATTTGCCTCTCTGTACTAGGCGCTCTCCGCTCACTCTGTTTACTCTAAGCGCTGAGGAAGAATATTATGTATGTAGGTGAGTATGTACGCTATATAAATGATGGCATACACGCAAATACATAAACAGTAAATAGATCGGTAGATCGGTCGTGTACACACTAATTGTATCTACTCAACGGTTTCCCACAACGGTCAACGGCTCCGCTCTTAGCCCTTACAAGCAGCGCCCAGGGATCCTGAGGATGTCCCGTTAAACTGAACAGAAGGCAAGCTGTCACTCATACGGTGTTGGGTGTTCCAGGTGAGCATATATAATTATAGCCATTCTCTTGTTGTAGGTTACGTTCTCGTATTGTAGATTATGTCATGGACGATATCTGCCAAAACGGTGATCAAATAAAGATCCAAAGATCATGTATATCTTCATGTAACTGTGTATCTCTTTATATAGTGTATGTACCATTACACTTACTTCGACTCCACCTCTCCTTCAACAGATGGCTCAACATGAAATTCCGCTATCTTTTCTGTCAATTCAGAAACATCCTTTGTTTCGGTGGGCTGAGTCTTGCCGGTCTCACTAGTCTCACTAGTCTCACTAGTCTCACTAGACTCGTTAGACTCGTTAGACTCATTGGAATCTTTTGGGCTCTTCTCAGGCCCCTCCTCAGGTTCACCCTCCCCATGAACCTCCTTTAACAATGCCTTAATACATTCATCCACATTGAGCGCTGTTAACCTATCCAAATCGATCTTGTCCTTAGTAACAAGACACACGTTCCTCACCTTCTCCAACACCTCATCTTGGAAATAGTTCTTATTATGGTTTCTGGCAATAAACTTGGAAACAAGCAGTAATAACTTGCCGAAAACTTGAGTTGGGTCCTTGAACTCAAACATCAAAAAGGTTTTGCATGCCAAGCCAGAAGCATCGATTTGAGTCTTGGCCATTCCTGTTTGGTCCGTAGCCAGAACCTCCTTCTTAATGAGTTCAGACAAAAGAGGAAATAGTCCATACTCGAAAATACCCTCAGAAGTAACCCCAAGAGAGTGGGGTTTCTCACCACCACCGTCAATAGAATCAACCTTGTCTTCTAATCCAACAAGCACCAACTGTAAACATTTAAGCGCATGTGCTCTGATCTCACGACAAGGGTTAAAACATTGATGCGCAAGGGCCTGGATCAATGGATAAAATGGACTGGGTGTACCGTTGGAGTTATCGCCACGATTATTGCTACTTTCACCACTGGTGAACACACTACCAGCAACAACATTGCCCAAATTCATCGTCAACGAGATGCTCTTTACAGAAACAGAAATAATCTCTTGGAATGTGTTGATGTTACGGTCAACCTTATGGCCGGTGAATGTCAACTGCTCGTATTCTTGCTCCCATTGAGCACCAAGGGCACCCACCGCACTGATCTCATCCAACAATCCCAACAACAGCATATAGTTGGTAGGCGTCACCATGGAACTGCCAACAACACCTTCAACAAACTCATAAACTGTTGGGGTATGTTTAGGTACCGATGCCAATTGACGCACAATGGTCCAATAGTTTGTGTTATCCAAGAGCAATGGGAACATCCATGTTGTAGGATCCAGCAGACTCTTGAGTGGCTGTACGAGAGATCCTCCCAATTTCAGAACTGTCTCTTTTTGTGATTCCAAAAGGGAAACCAAGTTGTTGAGGGTTGTTGTGAGAATGGCCTCGTTTGGCTCTCCCACCTTAAGAAGAAGAAGCTGGTATACAACTAGACGTAACCTATCAGATGTGGAGAACACACCAGTGATAGCAGCGCCCTGGGGCCCGGCAGACGATTCAGAGTCAGTAGCAGAGCTACTGCCATCGGCTATAATGCTCACCCCAGCTGTTCTCTGCAACACCTTACCGGCCAACTTGGTATCAGCCACGGTGAGAGCCAAACACACACAGAGTTCCAGTATGAAGAGGCACTCTGCGGCATATAACCGTTCAAACTCTTCACCTTCTGGTCCGGCAGCATCGCCAGTTCCCGGTAAACTTTCAAGCAGCAACTCTATAAAAGCCGCGATGTTCTCGGGTGACGTTCTCGTCAAGTGGCCAAACACACCAGAGATATTACTGCTCTTGAGACAGTCAATAGTGGACAAAGTGCTCTCAATCTCTTCATCTGTGGGCTCTGAGGGCTCATCTGAAAAGCCCTTCAAGTATGAGGAAAACGTGGAGAACAACCCGGTATCCTTAAGGGCTTTACTACGTGACAATTGGAACTGTGGTTTAGGTAGTGGCAAGGAAGCAAGTCCCAGGCGAGACTGGAACTCTGGGAAGACATCAGGCTTAAAGAGACCGTTTTCAAATAACGTCATCACCATACGGATCACATGCGTCCATTGGGGACTCACGTGCCAGTTGTTCTTCTTCAAAACACGGAATAGTACAACTGTACACAGCTGTGCCTTGAAGTCACGCCCAAACCATACTGCAGTCTCAGAAACAGTAATGGTGGCATTGCTCTCAGCAACAAGAATCTGTGTTGTTGGAATAAACTCTGACGAGGATGATGATATTTGTTGGTGAGTTTCAGATTGTGTTAAAGGATCCGTATGCCCAGATCCTGTCAGAGTGGTGATGTGAGCCAACACTTCAACTATTCTATCAATGACATCGTTGAGGCCATAGTATGTAGCCACAGTAGCACATTTATCAACAGTGGCCATCATTCTGGTTATAATCTGGTCATCTCCAGCTTCTTCAAAGATAGAAATCAGAGTGGCAATGATCTGATCACACAAGGATGCAAAGATAGCCCTGTCAAATTGAGCAAGCGTCTCGTCAGAGAACTCCCCCTCACCATCAAGAGCATTATGGCCATCTGCAGCAGTTGCAACGCTACGTGCCTCAACTTCACCAACGACAGTGTTTGCCCATACATGGTCAAACCACTTGGTAGTACCGTGATGCTCCTCGGGGATGATGATCTCCCTCTCTTTGATAGAAGAATATATAGCCTCCAAGTACCATGAGGGGAAATCCTTTCCCTTATACACGCCACGCAGGTTCCTCTTGTACTCTTCTGGTGTCATCTGGTTCTTCACCACGGGATTGTGAAGATCAGTGTTGAGCATAATGATGGAGTACGAGAGCACAAACACAGAGTCCTTATCGGGAGATACAACTTCTGTTGCTGGGATATGAGAATGTTTTTTCTTTGTGGATGATAAATCACCACCAACATCAAGAGATGTTCTCTGTGAAACATTCTGTGATGGTGCCTTGGAACCATCAGCATTATGTTCACCGGCTGATTCAACTGTCACACTCTGTGACTCAACATACCTTTCGCTAAAAGTTTCCATAATCCTCTCAATCTGTTGACTCTCACCAGGAAGTCTTAATGATTTCACCAATAAACGAAGGGCCTCATCAACTCTCAAACCTGCAAAATCAAACATACCCAAAAACTTTTCTAACAACTCCTGGTTCGAAGGCTTGGCCAACATTTCTCCCAGAATACCCTTGTTGAGTCTGCCTGATTTCTCAAACAAGAACTTGGCAACGTCATTGAGATTTGCAGTGTCCTGTATAAATCCAAACTCTCCCAATAGACGTAAACCTTCCTTTGGATTATCGTTGAATGCCTTCATACAAGTGATAAACCCCTGCTTCTTGGCCTTCTGAAGGATCAATGGGTAGGTGGCCACAGAATCTATAGAGAAATTACGTTTGGCCAACACGCGCACCCTTTCATGGACTCCGTTGACAAATGTGAGAAGCCCTTCCAAACAAATTGGTGGGACATTATCGGTAGTGAAGAGGGCACTGTCTGCCAATGAGAGCTTGCACAGCACCTTAAGCATTCCTTCACATAACTCGCTTCTCTCGAAATCACAGTCATATGTACTAAACAACTTGGTGAAGAAGTCAGGTGATCTGGCCCATAGTACCGATACACTCTCTACCAGCAATTCTTTGGAGAAGGGAGAGCGTGATGGCTCTGTAGAGTTCTTATCCTTACCACTAGCATTAGCGCCGGCACCATCTGGAGTGCCCTCCCTGCTGATACGCCTAACGTCTTCGCTCTGTCTCAAAAGCAAGATCTGCTTGGTGTTCTTGGGCATCTCCTCTTCAACAAGCTTGTTGAAATCGGGAACAATGGCCTGGAATATCACAGTCAATGCAAGTTCTATCTGCACTTTCAGCTTATCCCCAAGGAGCACTGCCAAAGTGGTGAACAGACGCAAAGCAGGCTGTAACAACACAGGGCTCTCTGTCATTTGAATGATCTCAATAATATGGTGGCACAAATGATCAGCCACAAGTGCAAACACTGAGGGATGCTTGGGCAAAATATCAGAGGATACCTCCACAGCGGTGGTAATGAGTGATAACGCAAATACACGCGTACTTTCCATATGCTGGTACTGGTTTGAAGGTGAGATCATTGAAATGAGAATGTTGAGGTATTCCTTAATACATGGAAGACCAAATGGCACATGGGCACCACCAGTAGAGCTGCTGCTATCGGTTGAATCATTGGATTCACCAACAGATACATCATCTGTTTTGCTGTCCACAGGCTCTGTAGATTCAGCGGGTGGTAGTGAGACTTCAGTTTTATTTGCTGATGCGCCTAGGTCTTCACCTTCCAGTGCCTCCACGTTTCTTATAGGTGGTGGTGATGACGACTCAGCTCCTGTTCCTCCAATAACATCATCCTGAAGAACATGACCATCATTACCCACATTCAATTCATCTCTATTATCCCTATTGTTATGCGATTTGGTTGTTGTGCTATCAATTTCTCTCAAGCGCAGGAATATCCTCACTGTGATGGAAACCATAGTCATCTCAGCTGCCTTTCTCAACACCTCTGAGCGGCGCTTGTTGCATGCCAAGGAGAGACAAGTTTGAATAACCTCGTAAACAACATCGTCTGGCAAAAGCATAGAAATGTCCTGGCTTAAAATCACCTCCAAGAGCCTCAGCACCTTGAGAAGAACAGCATCATCGGCTGATTGGTCACCCGCCTCGAAACGGCACTGGGTAAGAGATGAAATGACCTGTGGCAAAGAATGTTCAATACCTTTGGAAGACATGGAGATCATTCCATACGATAAGAACTTTGACAGTGAGGAAAGCGCAAGGGCTGTTATATAACCACTTGTGGAAGATGACTTGATAACCATCAGAAAGGGCTGTAGCAGTGTAAGGGAATCCACCTCCTTGATAAGGTCACTGTTGGAGCTTCTATAGTTGCTTATCATTGCTCTAAGTTGAATGAACCCACCAAGCAAAGGGTTGTCATCCTTTGCCTTGTGTTGCAGTATGGACGAATAGCTGTTAATGTTATTTGACGAAGGCTCCTTGTTGTTACGAAGGCCAAACAAATGGTTAAGGGTGGGGTAGTCCTCATCCACATAGGGTGAGCTATCCCTGTTGAACTGTCCGGCAAGCATTGCAGCTACACCAGAGCCTGCTCCGTTGTGCTGCCAGCGAACGCCTTTTCTCATTGCAGAAGATATTGTGACACATTCATGGATAATGATTGTTTCTGGGTCAGAATGCGAGTAAACATGGGGGGTGATGACTGAAGTGGATGGCAACGTTGTGGTGGTGAAAGAAACCGGTGTGTGTGATGGTGTGTGACCCAAGTATGACTCCATTGTGGTGTGTTAAACAAGATGTAATGAATATGTGTAATATTATGGTGGTGTGTAGATGATGACTTCACCTAACGATAGAGATCCTACCTAATGATATGATCCAATATAAATAATGATATACCAATAAAATGATATGTAGGTATATATATATATATATATATCAATAGTATGATATGTAGATATATAGATATATAGATATAGGGGTATATATGTGTATATACCGTGTTACCGTGTTGTCCTACTACCAGGACTGCAATTCCCCGATGTACAGTGATAACAACAAAGAGAAAGGCAATTGGTTATCAAACCAGCGTAAATCGTTATACCCGTAACGTAACGCCTTGGATATAATGGTATTCCCTCCAAATAACTATTATCTCTAGTATTTACAGGAAAATAATAACACACGATGCAAATAGCAAACCTTTTTCTAATATACAATTATACACTGGGATTCCCCTTAAATATTTAATGATGCCCAACCTTCTATTGTGGTGTTCCCCTCCTCTCCAAACTATAAGCTCTTCACGCACCGTCCACACGTCCAGCTTGCCCTGCCCATAACACTAGAAAAGGTGGTGAGTGTATGGAAGTCTGTGTATTACGGTAGCCCGCCCACTGTGAGGTATTCGCTGCACGACACTCTGCGTGTCTCTTCCTCTCCGTGTCTCCTCCTCCCGTCTGTGGCTCTCCATCTCTGGGGCAGATGCCTTTCTGGGGCAGACAAAAGACGCCTTTCTGTGCCTTTCTGTGTCGCCCTTAGTTTTTCCCCGTTGAGTATGCAAACCCCCCTCCTCTCGGCAATGCCCTCGGTGATCTCTGTGCCCTCAGTCAGTGCCCTCAGTACCCCCAGTGATCGCATTTCCCTCAGTGATCTCATTTCTCTCAGTGATCTCATTTCTCTCAGTGATCTCATTTCTCTCAGTGATCTCAGTGCCCTCAGCACGCTCAGTGCGCTGATCTCATTATACTAACGAGGTGTTGGCGGACACGACACGCATAAGCTTTGTGGTCTATTTTAGGCTCAGGTGGTAGGTGAGCCATGTCACCTGCGGGAGATGCGTGAACTACGTCAGCTGAGTGAGTTCGGTACGTGTCGTGTCTTAGGATCCAAAAAAGCGTGGGGGGGGGGGGGGGAGTACAGGAGCGTGGGGTGCCTTAGTGAGAGAGACGTAGCGAAGACGTACGGCAGACACGCGGGGGTGGGTGCGGGCAGGTGAAGATGTATAATTAAAATTATACACCTACTCGTATACCTACTTATACACCTACTCATACACCTACTCATACACCTACTCATACACCTACTCATACACCTACTCATACACCTACTCATACACCTACTCATACACCTACTCATACACCTTATCATACACCTACTTATACGCTTGCTATTGTTATAAGATTTTATATAATATGAATAAATAGACATATATTTAGAGACCCTCCACCCGCCATGAAAGCTCATAGCCTATATACATTCTCTACATCTATATCTTCCTCATTGTATAATTATACCACGATCTCCAGGCCAACCTCCACTCCTTGGATTGAAGCTTGGAGTGAAATATATCAAAGTTATATTTCTCCAGACGTTCCAAATATAACTGTGTAGGTATAGAAGCCATGAACGGAACAAAGACCACGTCTGGAATGTTCCCCTTCCAATTACGTGACATCTTTCTTAGTATCTCATCATCCTCATCACCACTACTCTTCACTGTGTTCTTAATTGACCCTTTCACATCATCCAATTTCAACCTGGCTGCTGAAATATGATCATTGGCTGCTGTAGCCACCTCAAACACCACGTCCTGTAGTTTTGATTTGGTAATATCATCCTCTCCTGCTTGCAAATGGCCCCCCATCAACCTCAACAGCTCTTCCTGTGATAGCCCATGT
Source organism: Kuraishia hungarica (assembly GCA_030567555.1). NCBI lineage: Eukaryota > Fungi > Ascomycota > Pichiomycetes > Pichiales > Pichiaceae > Kuraishia > Kuraishia hungarica. Next base: position 597,679 of record JAJLSL010000001.1, read on the forward strand.
CTAGCCATGATATCCAACGGAAGCAATATCTGATTTTTCGTCCTTGCAAAATATACCAATTGCACTATGAGGGTAGCAACAGAGGTACCCTGGCCCAAATGGGCTGCAATATCTGTTATATCGGAAGTTAACGAAGGATGCGCGGTTTCAAGTAAACGAATAGCAGAAGGAGAAATACTTGGTGATAACAATAACCTCTGTGTCAAATAGTTCAACTGTGATAGCGTTCCTTCTCCGTATGAACATACAGCATCAATATTGGCAAACCCACTTGTAGCTGAACTCTTGAGATAGAGTGATCTGGAACTGATCATTTGTTGAAGAAGATTAATATCGAGATTGAGTTCCCTACGCAAACCATCTCTCAAAAGTGTAGTTACAGGTTCTCCTAATGCACGTGTGGAATATGGGTTGGAAAAGCACTTGGCAAGCGAGTCTTCCCAAAACTTGAGCTTCACATCACCAAATGGTGAGCTGGCCCTGCCAACTCTGGATGTTTCCCTATTGCCTGAGTCACCAATTCTGTTCAGCTCGATATAAAAGGCTCTCAATGCAATATATGTGTCTCTTGCTGGTTCTGGAATGTAATGCGATAGGAGGTGAGCGGATTTGTCGTGCTTTATTAGTAATGATGTACAATCTTCCCTTGCTCTGTTGACCTGTTCTATATATGATGAGGGCAGAGTGGCGTCCATAGACCCACTGGAGTTGAACCTTTTCTGATATATATCATTACACAGGTTTTGCCTATATGTAATTGAGAGTGTCTCTGGGAGTATAAGTGAACTATATCTCTTCACTAAGCACTGGCCACACTGGCCCTTGACTGATCTTTCTAATGAGTTCCTCAACATAGTGATAACTAACGATTGATACGAGGAACACCAAAACACACTGTTCAGCTCGCCTGACTAAGAGCGACTATAGAAATTATGATCACGGTTCAATTTATCCCTCACCACACTATATATTTATCACTGATATATTTTCCCATTCACTGTTCTCATCTGCTTGCTCTGAAAAATACACCACCCACTCATCTCCTGTGTCATCTCCCATCTCCACTGAGCTCATCGCCTGCGACGCAGACTGCAACGGCTGAGATTCTTTTTTGGCAGTAGGAGGTGAAATATTTCATTATATGACTGGAAGATGCAGTTTGAAAATGGATGGTAGTGGTCCCAATGTCTGGCATGATTGTTGATATTTTTTTTCCGTTTGTTTGGGTATCTCTTTCTTTGCATCACCACTTTGTTCATACTCGACATGTCCACCCATAAGTTCACTTTCTTGGATATCTCTATTGGAGGAAAACCTGTGGGGAGAGTTGTATTTGAGTTGTTTAGTGAGGATGCTCCGAAAGCAGCGGGGAATTTCTATAACATCTGTAGGGGTGTCAGTGGAGAGGAGTCTTGCTCTTATGAACACTCTGTATTCTATCAGGTGATACGCAACTTTTCCATTGCTGGAGGAGACATATCCCATGGAATCACCTCCACATATCCACATCCTGAACTGGGCTCTTTCAACATAAGCATACCGTCAACTACAGACATCTCTGAAGAGAACCTCATCCCAGTCAATAAACCATTCTTGTTGTGCAAGCCCAGAGGTGGTTTACCCGTCAAAGACTCTTGTTTCTTGGTCTCCACAGCAGAGCTCTCCCATTTATCTGGAACTGTAACTGTATTTGGTAGAGTTGTTCATGGAAAGTCTGTAATCAGAGAGGTAGAAAGAGTCCCAGTCCAGTCACATTTACCCACGGCTGAGCAGTCCTATTTCATTTCTGAGAATCCTACACTGAGCTGGGCACCCTTGGAGTCCCATAAAGTGGTTATTGATGGTTGTGGGGCATGGGAAACAGGTATGGAAGTGCCTGTGTTTAATGCCAGCTACAGTACTATAGGTGGTGACATATACGAGGAGTACCCAGATGATAACGAGGATATTCCTGGCTTCGATATAGAAAGTTCGTCAAACGTGTACGATGCCACCAACACAATCAAAGAGAGTGGTACTCTGCTATTCAAGGGCAAGGATCTCCAAGGTGCTCTTTTCAAGTACTTGAAAGCAGCCAGGTATATCAATGAGTGTATTCCGGAGAGTGATGTGGACGAAAAGATGAACGCCAAATTCATGGAGCTGAAGAAGAGTGTATACTTAAACATTTCCCTGGTGGCCCTTCAACTCAAGGATTATAGCATTTGTGTCAAATACTGTGACTACATTATAGACATATCCAGTAATCCGGCCACAAAGGCACAGTTGGCAAAGGCATACTATAGAAAGGGTGTTGCCCTACGTAACTTGAATCAGAGGCAAAAGGCCCTGGAGTCATTACAAATGGCCCATGATCTTAACCCCACTGATGCATTAATTGAAAAGGAGAGGTCAGCAGTTAAGAAGGCTATAGATGATGAGAATGAAAGGACCAAGAAGAACTTAGCTGGGTTCTTTGGTTAGTGAGATGAGATGCTCCTCGAATAGCCATCGTTGTCATCGTTGAATCTGCTCCATTGTATTATATATCGCAAAGAAATTAATTAACATGTATTTATTAAGTCACAGAATAGAATTCTCAAATATCGTATAACTTACATTTCTCTGGTTCTGTTCTGTTCCTCTTCCCCACGGGCACTGTACGTTTTCCGTACAATTTCCCTTTTGGGAAACTCTTCTGCAACGTTCACCTGCATGTAATTAACTGTATTTATTTATGGCATGCCAGTTGGTGATGCGGCTGGCTGAAAAAAGGAGAGCTGTGAAGATTCTATATATATATATATATATATTGGAATATCTCTAAGTATAATTCTCCTGTTGGAAATGAGATACTATAAAATTCAGATCTCAAAATGCCTCTCTCAGGGCTTGAAAACAGAGCCCTCACGCCAGATGAGGTAGAGAGGGCCCTACAGCAGCTGTCTCTAAAGCTTGAAGATATCCAGACCCATCAACACCCTCCACGGCAAAAAAGCAACCCACAGATCTTTTCACAACCATGGCAGTCCCATGATTCGCATTTGAGTCCCTCAGCTTCACGCCACGAGGTGGGCTCCGTGAACAACGTTATGAGGTCACCACAAGACACGCGAAATGCTTTCCAGGCCAGAGGTAGTACTGGCAAGGGAAACGGATTTCTCCAGCTGAGTCCTAGTGGAGGGGCCGGCCCCTTCAGAAGACGTTCCTCCGTGTTAAGGAAAATGTCTGTTGGAAGTCTATATACTGAACATAGTGTTGAAGTTGGTATTGGAGAGTATAGCTTAGAAGCCACTTTAGAGGAAAACGCAAGAGATAAAGAGGGTACTAAAACGGGTACCCCAATAGCAGAAGAAGGGATTGCTACAGTTGTTTCAAGTACGGACTCCTCACAAGTCTCAAGAAAGCCATTGTTGTCCGATTTCAAGCCACTGAAGGTGTTGGGCCAAGGAGCCTATGGTAATGTACTTTTGGTGAAGCAGCAATCTACTGGGCGTCTCTTTGCACAGAAAGAACTCAAGAAAGCAGTGGTTGTGGTGAATAAGCAATTGGAACGTACAATAGCGGAAAAGACGATCCTCACACAAATATCTCATCATCCCAATATTGTGAAACTCTTTTATGCTCTGCATGATCAGCATAAGGTGTATCTGATGCTTCAGTATGTATCTGGAGGAGAACTATTCCACCATCTAGCAATCAACAAGGTGCTAACGGAGAAAGTCGCCGCATTTTACGCAGCACAGATGTCATTGGCACTTCATTATCTTCATAGTCTGGGTATTGTGTATCGTGACTTGAAACCAGAGAACTGTCTTTTGGATGCCTCTGGTAATCTCATCCTCACAGATTTCGGTCTATCGAAAGAGTGGAGAGATGACGATGATGACTCTATAGGAAACGCAGGTGCTAATTTCCGAAGTATCATTGGGACTCCTGAATATATGGCACCAGAAGTGTTGAAAGGAGAGAACTATGACTATTCAGTTGATTGGTGGTCATTGGGAGCTGTTATATTTGATATGATCACTGGCAAACCACCTTTCACAGGTAACAACCATAAGACAATTAGTGATAAAATCACAAAGACCAAAGTGAAGTACCCGTTTTATATGTCTTTAGACTCCAAGGATATTCTTAATAAGTTATTGAATAAAGCACCCAAGAAACGGTTCTCTGATTCCAGGTGGGACGAGTTCACAAAGCATAGGTTCTTCAGAGATATTGATTGGAAGAAGTTGGAGGAGAGGCAATGCGTTCCTCCCATTGTCCCAACAATTACAAATCCTGAGTTGGCAGAGAATTTTGATTTACAATTCACCGAGATGAAATTGAGTGATATTGGGATATATGAAGAGCATCCAATGCCTGAAATAGAGGAGGAAGAGACACTCAGCAGAGGGACGAGGTCGCCTCCAATAGATATCCCCAATTCACGATCCGGCAGCCAACAGGGATCTCAGCAAATTCCAGAGATCAATTACTTTCAAGGGTTTTCATTCACTGCCAGTCAGAGTTTGATAGACAATTACCAAGGATTGAAGGGATAGGTATAAGCGGTCCAACGAGAGGCACCGCCTTGTATATTACATAGAGAACATCTTATAGAAATAACAATGGCGCATTTTATTTATAATAAGAGGTCATCCAGTTACTAATCATAATACATAAACGTCAAAATTCAACCTCAACGCCTCCTCCGTGTCTTGCAATACCTTCTCGGTCAGGGGCCATGGCACGGCAAATATGCCTGCATTTATCTGGGGCATACTAACAGTTGGTACCACATAGTGAGCACCATCAATATTGGGGCCCAATAAGAGTTGGGCAATTCGCTGTCCTGCTGAATGTGGTGCTTGTAACTGTCTATTCAGATCAATCATTGCTTGATGTGTATGCTGGAGTATAACATTTGGGGAATCCCCTCCCCCGAGGCTAGTGAAGAGGCATGCAATCAGCATCCTCGAACACTGAGGGGTATAACCGGGGTCACCGGCCGAGACAGGCACCAAAAGACATGTACCTAGAAGAACACTGGGTTCATTTCTAAACGTGTTACAGTGGCTGTTGTATAATTTATATGAAGAGGGGAATCGCTTGCGGATGGCTAGTGCTATGCCTCCACCCCATACTCCGTAGCAATTGCAGGCATGGGCCAATACTATGGGTGTCACTATGGGGTGTGCGATGGTGGTGAGACCAAATATATCGCCCGTGATATAATTGACCATGATGATTGTGAATTGGTGTTATGAATATACTTGGAATTGACAGTTTCAGAGATACCATTGGGATGACCTACAGTGGTGGGGTAAGGAGTGAAATCTGTGGGTTTGCGCAGAGGTGATGAGCTACCACAGTCAGTACAGAACATACATCATTATGTGTTAGACAGAAAAACGCTTTACAACAGCTACAATAGAACAAGTTTCAGGATACAACAAATACCTATTTGATAATTATGTATTAAAAGGAGCGCTGCCATGCAAAACGTAGGCTCTCGATTTTATGCTTCACCATCCAATGCCGCCTTGATTACACCAATAGTCATTGTGCTCTGTATCTTATCGCTTCCTCCCTTGGAGATGGCATACTCCACCTCGCTCAATCCCTTCAGCAGCTTGATCCTCGTTGCCGGTTTCAACTCGTAACCACTGAGAATCTCTACAAACCCATTCAACAAATCCACCAGGGCCAAACCTTCCGTTTTCTTTTTAGTATTTAGCACATTGTATGCTCCGGTCCAGTCGTCCTGCATTATAGCATCCAATACAACTTCTACATCTCTGGGTCTTGGTGCACCTACACAGTCGTAAATCATATCCACACTAATCTCATCGCCCGCATCCACAGCAGCATTGCATGCTTGGAGAACATTCAATGCCCTTCTCATATCACCCTGACTTAACTTCAACAACGCCGATTCTGCCTCCTCTCCAATGTTAAGAGACTCAGCCTTGATCACATCTTTCACTCTCTCCCTAATTGCCTCCTCTTGTAATGGCGAAAACCTGAACTTTGTACATCTCGACTGGATGGCGGGTGTTAACTTGTGGGCATAGTTGGCAAGGATGCAAAATCTTGTATTTTTGGTGTATTTTTCAATCACCCTACGAAGAGCATTCTGTGCAGCTGAAGTCATGGCATCAGCCTCATCCAAGATGATAAGCTTGAACCCTCTGTTGAATATCTGCATCGTTGAGGCAAAGTTCTTGATCTGATCTCTTACCACGTCAATACCTCTGTCATCACTGGCATTCAGTTCAAGCACCATATTCTTATATGAATCACCATAGATTTCTCTGGCCAGAGCAATAATGGTGGATGTTTTGCCAGTTCCTGGTGGTCCATAGAATAACAGATGTGGGATTCTACCGTCTTCCGCGAACTTGCGGACAGTTTTCACAACATCCGATTGGCCATAAACGTCATCAAGGGTTTTAGGACGATACTTCTCTATCCATGGAAGGTTCTCCTTTGATCTATCTGAAGTCATCTCAGAAGGAGGATTTTGTGTTTATGACGTTCTGCGTTCTGGGGGCTAAGGGGGGGACAAAAACAGTATAGACTGCAATATATTTAGAATATGTGACTAAATAACTGATATCCAGCAACTTCTCACTCGATTCACAATACTCACTCGATTCTCGATACTCACAATAAACTCGCACTTGTTCAAAATCCTTCTGACTAGGTCCACTTCTTCTCCCTCCTCTCTCCTAGCTGGGTCACCTCTGTGTTAGTGCTCCCCCACTATTAGGCAATAGTTAAAGACGCGTCCGTCGCATATGAAAAGTCGTGTCGTGTAACCAGAAGGCCAGCCAAAGAGCAGAGCTCTGCTCTGCCTGGTTCTCTCTACTCTGCGCTGTCTTTGGCCTCTTCCTAAGGCCCGCTCGATAAAGAGCTAAGGCATCGCCGCATGCACTTCTTATGGTGGTAAGCAGCTAAATAGTTGGCTAGTAGTATGTGCGCCTCGCAGTGTACATGCAAGGCACAGTAATTATGATTGGGGAAGTCCCAAGGGGAAGCAGGAAAAGTGGCCGGAGATGGTGCCGGGCGTTTAACTGAGTTTAGGGGATCGGTATACTTTACACTTTACAGGTAAGGAGCTGTCTGAACAAAACAGGTTATCAAACTGTGTAATCAGGAGGGGTGAGTTCTCTTTGGTTCATTGCTTTGGTGTTCATTGCAATAGTCACAGCGTCCCGTGGGTACCGGTATACCCCCATTAGTCTATCAAACTGCTGGGGCTGTTGCATTCGCTGCCAAGCCAGTCGTTGATCTTTCCATTTGTCAATATATATACCCTTGTGGATATATGGATATATGGCAATAATAGCTGACAGACAGACAATATAGAGTGCATAATATTCCTTCCACACCAAAACATATCCATGGAGTATAACCATTTGAGCACATACATCACACGTATAGATAGCACTGCTTTGCTCTCTGCTCCTCACCACATGAAAAATTACACACATTTCCCACACACACACCCATAATAATGTTACTTCCGAGCACGTTACCCCTATTGATATGGGCAGTGACACTTGTATCTGCTTCAACCGCGCTCAACTCAAATGTCCCCCCAGTAACTGATCCCCATGAGCTATGGAACCAGTGTACAGTGTTCTACTCCCTTGAACTACCGGGACAGTTACCTGAATGCCTGGGGTTCAACTGCTCTTCTCTCTTGGATGAGGATGTCATCATGGAATGTCTAGATCTTCAAGATTCATTCGTAACAGATAGGCAAACCATCTATGACACATATGACAGGTCTACATCTTTTGAGTTCCTTGACCTTGCCACATCCAAAAGAGACGACCCGCCATCACAGATTAACGAATGGTTGCCTGTTGGTGCAGTGATATATCCAGCATCTACACACCTTTATCAGTTTCCAATCAACACAGACAACACGGGAGTGGCTGGAGCACTAAATATTTTGGTTTTCATAAGTGGTAACATATGCAGTCTGCCTAATGGTTGGAACGACAACACTCAGAACGGTCTCAACCTCTACTACACATACAACGAGACCGCTTTCAATAATCTTGATTATGACTACATGTCTATGGAGCAATTCCAGAACGGATATCTTTCAACCATTGCCAAGAACCCAATTTCTGACCCATACCCTGTTCTATATTTGGCAGTCACCAGCGATGAATGTGCAACCTGTACCGCATCCTCCAATGGAGATCAACCATCCTGGTACTATGAGGTTGGTATATCACAAAATGACCTTGTATTCCAATGGGATCTCACATCCATGGCCTCCTTCGTTGATTCAGATGATGATTCCGCTCTCTTTCTGTCAAGTGCTCTGGCTGGTAATGGTTCCAATAGCACTACAAATCCATCTGGTAGTACCTACAGTATGTATATATATGACAACTCCTATGCGGGGTACTTTTCAGAGCTCAACCAGAGTTGGTGTGCAATTAAGAGTGGGCCATACTTGTTAAATTCAACCGATATATCCACCTCTCTGACGGAGAGGGATGACACCTGGTTTGAGCAGTTCTTTGTGAGTGGGTTGAATCTCTCAACCACATATGTGGCATACGTAACAGAAGACTTTGGAAACAACAGTTATGGAGGTGTTGTTTATTCCCAACTCTCCTTTAGCACTATGGAAAGAGTCTCATGTGAGCTCATCTATGGACTTGACTTTTGCGATGAGGTGGCATATAGCGTTCCAGCTTCTACAGCTCTAAAGGCTGGTCTTCAATCCACAGACGAGCTAGCTGCGATGTATGATGATAACGCAAAAAATCTGTACACAAACTTCACATATGCTTTGCAACAAATTGCCTGTGACACAGAACTGGATGCCCGTTATTCTCCTATTAGGACTTGTGCCGATTGTGCCTATTCCTACAAACAGTGGCTATGTTCTGTGTCCATCCCACGATGTACCGCACAGAACCAAACTGGGTATATTTTCCGTGAGAGTGGAACGGGGCGTAATGAGTTTGTAGCTGATGAGGTCGACCCCCCTCTCGACTATTATGAGATCTTGCCATGTATAGACATGTGTAATTACATCGTGAGGGACTGTCCCGGAGACTTTGGGTTCTACTGCCCAACATCAAACTTCAGTATCAGCAAGAGTTATTTCTTCCAAAATCCTGCAAACTACACCACTTGTAATTTTGTGGGTGTAAAAAATGCTCAAACCTCATTTGGTATTCGGAGAATAGTCACAAGCAGTTTGTGGTTATGGTCAGCTTGGATGGTGGTGTTGATTATGGTGGTATGAACGAGTGGTGCAAAAAGGAAGCAGAATTCTAATTTCGGTTATACAGATAGACTTAACATTTAGACAAACATTGTTTATATTATATTATGCCATATGTATACATCATAGAAGTAGATCTAATTTTCTACCTTCTCTATCTTTCTTTTATGTGAGTTAGGTTCTTCTACACCAGCCTCCACGTTAATTGTCTCCTCTTGCTGGATTTCAGGCTTGGGTACATCTTCTGTCACCTCAGCATTTGCTATATCCTCTAATGCATTCTTTACTTTATTTGACTTCTCGAACGCTTCTCTTGCTTTGGCCAACTCTGCTCTTACATTGACGCTCGACCCCTCTTCAAAAACCTTCTTTAGTACAACTGACCAAACCTCTTCAGGATTACTTTCAAAATCATCGAGGATAAAGCAGTTCTTTTCCAAATCCCATTCTCCCTGTTTACTTCTAATGAGCGACACCATATATGCAGACGAGCCGAGAGCCTTACCAAAGTCACTAATCAGAGATCTGATATAAGTCCCAGAAGATACAGCAGCCGTGAAGTGTAGGAGAGGAGCATGGTGCTCTGCAGGGTTTTCAATGACTGCTTCATCTTTTCCATAATTTACTGGAGGGTCTACCGCAGTTAGAAGGCCCTCTTTCTCTGCCCTTGCCATATATTCCTTGGAGAAATGTAAGACATCGTCATTAAGAGTAGGGTTTCCAGCTAGCTTTGAGTCCAATGGCACACCATCCTCATCAACCTCTGATTCTTTGAATGGGTATGCATGGTCGGTTGAGAGGGAGTCTGGATGTACATCCAAATTGTATATGATAACTTCCCTGCTTTCGATTTTGCGAGGCAGAGGTAAACCCTCTCTGGCATATTCATAAAGAGGTTTACCATTCATCTTCAGAGCAGAGAAGAGTGGTGGAGTTTGGGTAATTGATCCAACAAACTTTTCCCTTGTCGCATCTAGTAGTTGTTTGTTGATATGATCCACCGGGTTTCTTGTTAATAGCGTACCTTCTGAATCTCCCGTCGTGGTGCTTCCACCCAATAGTGCCTCTGCTTCGTACACTTTGACTGTTCCATTTGTATACTTTTGCAGTTTCTTCGTTCCTGACCCCACTCCTATCACTAAGACACCAGATGCCAGTGGATCGAGAGTTCCGCCATGTCCCATCTTAGCTTTGGGGTTATGTATACGTTTCTTGTTCCCCTTTCCCTGGTATCCAGAAAGACGAGCGGCCCTGAGTTCTGCCAAATGTGGAGCAAATGCCCTGGACATTGTGAAGATGCGGTTTATATGCTCTAGGAAGAAGGCAGAACTAGCCCCACTGGGCTTATCGATTGCAAATATTCCATTCATCGTCAGAGGCAGAGAGACTTATATAACAGGCTCTATGCTGCAGTCCACTCACTCACTAACTTCAGATATGCCCTCTAGATGACTTCTTATAACACAACTTCTCCTTCGCTGTGTACTTTCCCTACAGTGTCTACTCTGTCTCTACTCTGGCTCTGCTCTGTCTCTACTCTGTCTCTACTCTGTCTCTACTCTGTCTCTACCTTCGTACGCCCTGTACTCTCCAACTGAAAAATCCTAATCCTCACTGCATACAACCTGCAGAGGCTCCATGCAATGAGGTCGTGTACTCTGACCAACCACCCCATCTCTCTCTCTCTTCCTCCCTCCTACGTATCGCACGCAAACACACCCCAGCGTTCGTTGCCGGCCATTGCACCTCCCCCGGCCGCTGTTATCGCCCTCCAGCCCACCTACGGCTTACGGCTTACGGCTTAACTATGCACGACACGCATGGGTGTATGGCGGAGGCTGGCCTGCTTAACTAGCACGATAGGGCCATCTGAGATGCGTGCCTCTTTGGGGAACCATAACAGATGGAGCAGAGGGTCAATAGATACGTGTACAGTAGGAGAAGGCTAAATATAAGGAGTGTGTCTTTGTACAATAGCATTATATTAATTGGGTCCACATAGCTATAGATAATAGCAGGTGGGCAATATGGCAACTGTTCAATTGCTGAGTAGTGAGCTGAACAACCTCATTTCCGAAGCCAAGAGGAGAAGTCCGGAGATCAGACATGTAAGTAGTATGGGTTAACTGCGGTGGAGGTGTGTTAGCTGCGTGGGGAGGGGGGGAAACCATGGCATGACAACGGCGTATATCGCCACATGTTTCCATATATGCTCGAATGTCTCTGTTGTCTGATCAATTCTAACACTTATAGGCTGCTGAAAAATCATTGGAGATCCTCTCTTTGTACGATTCCACAAAACTCGAGGCAGAGTTTCTAAAGTGTAAGTATACCGAGTCCATATACCGCAGAGCAATATCTCAAAACACCGCTTTTGCTAACAATCAGCTCTCTCTAAACAACCCGACTTTGTTGCTCCATTCGTTCTCTCTTGCCATACAAGAAATGCAAAGTATATAACAATTTCGATTCAATCACTCAATAGGATCATCCTTCTGCAAGCACTCCCTATAACCAAAGTAGACCTCGTGCTCGATGCATACATAGAGGCCACACAACTGTCCCAGGATGTCCAACTCAAAATCCTTCAGGGGCTGCCATCACTGTTCCAGAACTACTCCCTTTTCATCACAGATGAAGTGTTGAGCAAATTGCTATATGTTTGTAGTTTATTACAAGGCAGCAATAAAGCCACGGCTGTGATAAACACGGCAAGTGCCACCCTCCTTCAATTAATCGGCCTTGTGTTTGAAAAAGTGAATGAGGAAGATAAATCTGGTTCTGAGACTGAAAAAGTCCATTCGGTCCCCATAGACAATAATGGTTCGGTGAAAATAGCATCCAGGGCATATGATGCACAGAGGATATTCGTTGATCTGGCCACACTGATAGAACACCATAAGCCCGCGTTTCTCAAGTCCAATTATATCACAGAGGATTTTGGTTTTGAATTACTGGAAAGCATTGTGATCAATAATAAACAGTTGTTTTTGGATCACGTGGAATTGGCATACCTCTTAAGGATCCGTGTGGCCCCCATACTGCTGAGGTTCCTTAGTTCAAGCAGAGACTTCACCGTGATGGTTCGTGTTTCCCGTCTCATGTCACTGTTGATCAGGGAAGAGTTCCCTATTTTGAAACTGGAGTGTGAGGTTATTTTATCTTTATTAACACATACCATCTCCAAGGAGTCATCGTCACCCTATTGGAAGAAGGTTCTCTCCTTGGAGATATACAGGGAGATGTTTAAGGACTTTGCCCTTATAAGGGATGTCTTCTCTGAGTACGATAACAATGCTAGTGAGGCCCGTAAACAGGTCATCACAGAGTTCTTGGAGGTTTCTCTTTCTATCCTTAATGATCACCATAATGTACTCAATACTGGAGAAATCGTTCAGGCTCCTTCATCTTCCGCTTCTATTACTACCGGTAACGGAGTTGCCAGTGGTTCTGCTAACTCTAATGGTGCGTCAACGGGTTCTGCATCGTCCCAATCTGGTACTGGCCAAACTGGCGGCCAAGGTGCTGATAGTCCAGATTCTGTACCAGGTCTCACTGTTCAGAAAACAGCAGTCAAAGTATCCTTTATAGACTCACTTGACAAGGCAGACCCTCCTGTAGTTTCTAACACTTACCTATTGTCCCTTGTTTACATATGTGTTGTTCAGTTATGTGAAGGTCTTTGCTCGTTCTGCCTTGAATTGGCAGCAGAAAAGGTGGAACTGGAAAAAGGAACATCGTCACACACAATACATTTCCTTAACGAGTCATCCTCCTTCCTGGACGAACCAGCCAAAAGAGAACAGTACCTATGTCTAGCAAGCCTGGTAAACAAGAACTGGGCTCTGTTACTCTCAATTCATCAGATATTTGTATACTCAACTCTGGACAGTGAATTGTTCACCAGGATGATCAGATCATTACAGAAACTGTGTCATGCCGCTGGTATACTGGGAATATCGGAGCCACGTGATCAGATCCTGACCCTGTTTGCTACGGCAACTTTAAACCTATCTGGAAAAGCGGGCTTCCAACAGAAACACCTCCTCTCTTTCAGTGGGTCCATTGTAGGAACTATTTCCTCCACGATTAACCATGCGGCTTCCTCGCTTTCTGGAGCAACAGCTCCTCCAACTCATGTATCTCTGTATCCTCGTAGTATCAACTCCAGAGGTATACTATGCTTCCGTGTATTGGCATCATTGGCGGTATCACTTGGTAGCGTTTTAAAGGATAACTGGAAAGTGATATTGCTCACTTCTCAATGGTTGGATTACTACGTCAATGGCCCAACAGAAACTGTCAAGGATCTTCCTCCTCCTCCTGCCCTTTCTCAGCAGGATATGTTGTCGTTTGCCGCCTCTAAGAAGAAAATGCAGGAGAGTATCAGGGGCCAGTCTGTGAGTGTTTTCTTTGATGTTCTCCGAGCATTGGTTGAATTATCTGAGGAATTGCATTCTCATGGTATGGAACTGCCCTCTTCAGCTTCCTCATCATCCGCAACATACCCTACATTTGGCTCTACACCGGTGAACGATAAGAAGAAGCTCACGGCATGCATATTTAATAGAATATACTATATAAATGCCCTGAGGGATCTGTGCTCATTAGACCCGGTGAAATTCCTCGTCCAGGATGATATCCCCACTTGGGAGTTTGCCAACAGTTTCTATAGGAAATGTATATGTGATCGTCATCACTCTATCCAATTCCGTCTCGGTGTTGTGGATAGTTTTGACACTGTTTGTAAAGAGATGGCTGCTAAGGGGTTTGCAGGAGATAAATCACTATGTTCTCAAGCAGAGAATAAAGTCCTTACCGCCCTAAGAAGTTTCCTCGTATCTCTGACTACTCTTCCACTTCCAAGTGAACTATTGGTGCTCAGTTCAGAGACTGACATGCACCTCCAAATCCACGACACCTTAAAGGATATCGTGGACAAGTTTGGCGTGCAGTTCACCGCCCGTTGGGATGTTGTGTTTGAAATACTCAATGCTCCCTTTGTAATGATTTCCAATACTTTGGACTCGTCTCTCCTGGCAGACCATTCCGTTGCTGATAAGATCAGTCTGGTGCTTAAATCGTCTTTTGATACTTTGAAACTAATTCTCGATGAGTTTCTCCTTGCGCTTCCTTATAATCAGCTTAAGGTTCTCATTGAGTGTCTGAGTAACTTTGCCACACAGTCCTTTGAACTCAATATTTCTTTTAATGCTATCAGTTATTTCTGGCTCATTAGCGATTACTTGAAGGATAAAACGGAAGCAGCACTTGAGGCACAATCTGGTTCTGAAATCACAACGGATATACAAAGTGTTATCACCAATGAGCAGGAGTTGTTAAAGGTTGTGTCACAACCAGTAGAATCGTTCGACAGACCCGACGACCTCTACCGCTCTTTCTGGTTATACTTGCTCTTTAAATTGGCATCCACCTCCCGTGATAGCCGTGCCCAAGTTAGACAAGGCTCGATTCAAACCTTCTTCAGCATCATAGATGCCCATGGCAGTAAACTCTCCATGTGGAATCTTGTGTATTCCACTGTTATTGCACCCCTGTTGTTCACAGATAGACCCGCTGAACCCAGTAGCCTGTCTTCCAAGGGAAGAGCAGAATGGGTGGAGAGCCTTACTCTCATCATCAATGGACTCAGCAAGGTATGTGGCACCTTCCTCCTCTCGTTCAATGATCCATCCATCGACTCTGTGGTTCTCTGGAACGGAATCATAACCCATCTAAAAGAGCTCCTGTCGTTAGGGTGGCCAGAGCTCGACGCTAATGTGTATAAAGCATTTGCCGAGATGGCTGGGTCATTATCCAGCGATAATGAGGGTAATGTGATTGTTCCTCACCCAGATGTGGTGGAGGCATTGTATGTGTTTTGGGCTACAGCTCCTATCTCCTACAATCTCAACGTGAGCAATTTCCCATACCAGGAGTCGCTGACGGCCCTTATGGATGCTTTCCCGCAGTTGTATGACATAGTGGAACCTTCGGTCACTTTAGCTCAGTTTGAGAAGATGCTGTGGATGTTCCATTTCTGTGTGAGGTATCCAATCCTCCCTGAGCATAGGAACGATGACGTCAGATGCACTGACCTCCAGAAGAGTGTTGTGCGTAATCTCAAGCTGCTGAAGCTGTCTAATCATAGGTTCAGATCTTTATATGTACAACAGCTGAATGCCATTGTGACACTGCCTTTCTCAGCACGTACTAGTATTGAGAAGAAACTCAATGAAAAGACAAGCTCGCTACCATTCAAGGTGCCCACTTTTATTGCTGTGAGCTTTGAGGCCATTGAATTGCTTCAGGCAGAGCTCGAGTCTGTTAATGATCTTACTCCATTGGTCACTGATAAG
The DNA here is from genome assembly GCA_030567555.1 of Kuraishia hungarica. Lineage (NCBI taxonomy): Eukaryota > Fungi > Ascomycota > Pichiomycetes > Pichiales > Pichiaceae > Kuraishia > Kuraishia hungarica. The sequence goes on from JAJLSL010000001.1 coordinate 613,267, forward strand.
TGTGTGGCTAAAGTCTATGAGGCTCTCTTGGAACCAATAAGGGTTAAAGGTTCACCATCTTTCTCTGTTAAGGGTCCCAAGGGTAGAGAGCTTTGGAAGGACTGTGCAGATACGCTAGTGGATTTGACAGGTAAGATTGTGAAGATCCTTAAGTATACCAACGGCGAGATTGATGCTGCTTCGGTAGCTGCCGCTGGTAATGGTGGTGACTCCTCTGTTTCTGAGAATGTGAGGGCTCAACTATGGCCATTGATTGTAGAGACCCTCAAAACCACACTCACCGTAATTGGCAACAGCGACTTAGATGAAGCATTTGATACTGAGCATTACCAAACACTCAGAGACACGATTCTTCCTGTACTACATTTGTGTTCTGCCCAAGATCAAGTGGTTGGGGAGCTCATATCGGCTATATGGTCCACCTCATTTCTCTATTCGCTTGATGAGATAGACACCTACTTATTGCAGAAAGACTCCTTGACACCTTTGATGGTTGCAACCGAATTGGCATCATTTGACTTCTCTCTTACATGTGGCTCTACGTATCCTATCACCAGGCTTCCAAGAAATAACCTCAGAAGGGTGTGTCTAGGTGATCTCATTAGGTTCTCGACTGTAACATATGGAGGTGGTGAGGATAGTTTGAGCAGCAGAGCTCTGCCTTACTTTATCTCCAGATCTGCTTTTGTATTGAGAAAATTCATCTCTGATGAGAGGCTATTGATGAAGCGTCCGCTGCCAAAGGTACAACAGTACGAGTTGGTAACTGTCCTTACTGGTATACTCAGTCTTATAGATGAGGTGGAAGTTACAGGAGTGAAGCGGGAAGCCGTTTACAAGGATCTTTCTGTGTTGCATAGATTACTGGTCAAGTGTGTAGAAGTTGGCCATAAAGTAGAAGGGGTCCCAGAGGTTGTTGGACAGATATGTCTTAAACTGGGAAAGGTGTAAGCATGGGAAAAAGTATGTAATATAATATGGATATTCATTCAACATTTCAAATGATAATGTCTGGTACTGGTGTATGTATATGCAAATAAATGGAAATCAAATGCAACAAAAAAAACTAAATGCTCACTTCTAATAGTCAGACTGACACCAACAAAAATCAAATATTGAGATTGCTCTTTATCACAACCTGCTATCATAACCGTTGTACCCATTAGCCTGGTATTGTTGGGCCGAGAGGTAGCTTTGGGAAGAAGGATCATCGGACCTACCACCAAAGTCAAGTTCCACGGTATCATCACCCTCCTGTGTTTCATCACTCAGAAGGTTTGGTCTATGATAGTCATCATCTGCTCGAACATCCTCTCCTATCATGTCTGTACTGTAATCGTTGTGATACTCGTTTGCGTTAGATGGATCCCATGCAGCCATAGGAAGCTCTAGGCTAGAACCGCCATTAAGTCTTCTGCGCTCTCTCTCGTATTCTCTCCAACGTTTCATGGTAATCTGAGAACCGTCAAACTCACCACCACCTGTATGGCTGCTCTTTATGCCGTCACTGGTCTTTCTGGTATCACCCCATGAGAAGTCATCAAACTTCCAGTAGGAATAAGTGGGGAGCACAAAGTTCCATACGGGCAATGCCAATAGGTAGATAATCATCCAACCAACATATGTAATGGAAGAGACAGTTACAACAATCAGAAGAGCTGGTAATCCAAAGATAACACCTAGAAGAACAAGAGAAATGATTGGAGTGGGGGTGGAAACAATGGCGAATACGATAACGTAAAAGGTGAAACAGATGGCAGCAGGGAGAACGAGGGTACCAATAAGCTCAATGGAAATGACAAACTGCATGGAGAAACAGAAGGTTCCGCACAAGTCTCTGACCCAAAGAAGCTCCATAAGGTTATGGACAGTGGAGTTAATCCAGCGACGTCTCTGAGACAGAAGCACTTTGAATTGGTGTGGTACAACAGTCTTACAGGCAGCTTTGGAGACAAACACCTGCTTTCTCTTGGGGAATGTGCGCAACATCAAAGATGAAAGGTATCTATCTTCACCAAGGAGTAAGAGGTTCTTCTTGTGGAGATCTCCAAGAACATTATCAGAATATCTCTCAACGATGTCGGGGTTCGCCAGAATAGGCACCCAATAACCATCACGGCCCTTTGGTGCCTTAATACGGTACATACAGAAGCAACCTGGCAAGCAAGTGACACTTCCAAATGCAGACTCAAACGCCTTGGCCTGGTGGTGGGAAATGTAATACTCAAACACCTGAATGGCAGTGACCCACGATTGTCTCTTGTTGGCAATCTTGGTCTCACCACATAATCCCATGATATCTGGCTTCTTCACCATCTCTGCAACCATATGGGTGAGGGAATCCGGGTAAACCTTTGTGTCTGCATCCACCATGAGAACAACCTCATACTGTTCAGCCATCAGACCAGATACCTGGAAGATTGAACGGAGAATTTCAAACTCCAACTCAGTCATTCTCTCGTCAAACATAACCTTCTGTAAGAAAGACATAAGGATGATCTGAGAGTCACGCTTACCACGGTTACCTGGCCTGGCAGCTCCTGACTCTGCTGGAGTACCACACTTGACGACAAGCATGACTGGAACTCTCTGCTGCTTTTCACGTGGCACCGTAGAATCATCATACTTGTAGAAGCCGGCATACACTTTTGCCATGTTATGACGCGTCGAACCTTGGGCAACCGAAACATACGAGAAGGGCTGAACCTGGTCAGCTGGAGTAGCAAGGTCAGTCATCATACCAAGACAGATATCGGGGGTTGTGGCATCGTTTCCAGCACCCTTAATGATACCATCGGCCAAAACTACAATCAGCTTATGCGAATTGGGGTAATCGGTAGTGGCCAGACTGTCGAGTGTGGTACGGATACTCTCCTGGTCCTCAGAGTAACATGTAACCAAAGCCATCACGTGTGCCAACGGGTATCCAAATGGTTCCCAATCAACTGGGGGCTGTGGCACCACATCAGGATGGATCAACTCGGGGCCAATGGATGAAATTGCATGTGAGTTGTATTCAGGGTTCATAGCATAGTCACTGAACGGATTAGCAGCAACTCCAGGGGTCATACTGCCAAAATACATAGAATCACGGTTGTTGTCGTTTGGATACATCACAGAAAGGTCTCTGCTGTTTGCCTTGCCATGATTACGGGAACCAGCACGTAGAGCCTGTGTGGTCATTGTCACATATTTGGGGTTGTACTTGGAATCACCCACAGGTGTGTCGTATTCAGGGGTGGTATCGGCTTCAACGTCCAGCATATTACCCCAAGATAGTCTAGAACCTCTTTTGAACATGCTCATTCTGCTTGTTGTTCTAGTATGATGATGGTAGTCAGCTCTTCTTTTGAGCGGCACGTCTTTAACGGTAGGTGCCAAAGTGTTGATGTTATCGGTCCAGTTCTCGATTTGGTGGTCCCTACGTGTCATGGCTTTGAATGAATCAATAGAAGCGCCCTGTTTGGGAGCAATTACCCACTTGAAGTAACACGCCACAAGGAACTTGGCAACCACGACAGACAGAATAAAGGTAAGAGAAACATACAGCACAACCTTCGAGGCAATACAACCAATGGTGTCGCTATCGATAACACCTACCTTGACAATCTCCACAAGACAGTTGGCAGCCTGACGATCAGATCCTGAAGATAATAACATGGAGATATCATGGCCTCTCATATGTGGGTCGTTCTTAATGGTATCAAAGAGAGTTGGGTATTCCACATCAGAGTCAAGGATCCAGTTGATAAGGTCCATGTCAAGGACATAACCGTTATAGACAATCAGGTTTCTCGTAGAGTTATTAATGGAATCCCAAGTGAAGTAAACGTCACCAGTTGATTTGAGAGAGTAGAACGTGTCTCTTGCGGTGTCCGAGGTGTGACATGCCCATCCATCATAATAAGGGACGGTGAAGTTGGGCTGGGTAGAACCATCCTGAGCAAACAGGTTGCATGGCATATACCAGGCCAACTCCTCACCTTTATATGGAATGGAACAGTTATCCCTGGGGGTAATGAGACCTTTGCAATTACCGTTGACGTTCTGGAATAAGAAAGAAGCATCCATTCCACCTGCATTGATGTTCTCGTCATACAAAACATTAGAGCCTGCAGGGACACCGGGAGCAGCAGGGTGGGAAGATGAGCCCAAATCGAAAGCCTTTCCACTCACTATGAGATAGTTGGAGTTGATGTCGTTGTTCTTCATTCGTACAGACTGATGCGAACAAACAGTACGTGTGAAACCAAAGGTGAGGAAGGCAACGGCAGCTCCGATGTAGATAATACAGGATAGGAGGGCCATTTTCTCTCTCCATGCATATTGTCTTTCCTTGGTATGGAACCCAAAAAGGCGCAAAAGTGGAGGTGGAGCCCAAAATGTAATAAGGTAACAGTACATCTGCCAGAAAGAAATTCCCAGGGATGTATTGGCAGTGGCTGGTGCCCTTCTGCGATCCGATGCTGCGGGCACTTTAACAGCACCTGCTTTGGCATTTGAGGCGCCTGGGTATCTATCTGTGGCTGCACCATTGGTATTATTGCCGGTCAGCATTGCTGTTGTTTCCACCTCGTCGTTGAGCCCATATACCTCTCTGCCTCTTTTGTCATTATACTGATCTGTGGTTTCACTGTCATCTAAACTATCTCCAACAGCATCTATCTCAAGTGTGGAGTCGTTATTGTTGTGGATGTGTCCATTGTTATCATCATCATCATTATAAGCATTGGTATTGTTATAGTTGTCGTTTTGGTAGTCACCACGGTACCCATTGTTATTGTTGTTTCCCGAATGATCCAGGTTGAGATCGTTCAACGGGATTTCGGATCCTGCTTCAAATCTCCTAGATAACGTAGTCACTCTCGATAGCCTTGACTTTCTAGAACTGGCCCTACTTAGGTATGACTGGCTTTCGATCTGGGTTGGGTCAAGCCCAGTAGCGGAAGGCTGCACTTTGATATGGTCAGACTCTTGGGCAACCAGCTGACTGTAATGGTAATTTGGGTTACTTGGATCCACACGTGCCCGGTCATGCCTCACAAGTGACCTTTTCCTCTGTATATCACCCGCTTCATGGTCAAACTCTTGGTATTGTCCACTCTTACTAGACACCTGGGACAGACGGAATGGGTGCATTGTGTAATGTGGTTAAGTAGCGGGAGTGACTTGTTGAATGTGAATTCAGTGAGTATCTCAGGGGTATCACTTGATATCAAGTCTACGGTCACACCACTATAATGAGACAACACCTATTCAACTCGCTCCGTTGCTATGCGTGGTAAGCAAGAGCCAACAAAAAAAAACCAAACGTCACACACTCGGCTATATTTCAATGCGGTATGCAGGGAAAGGAAATAGTAGCATACACAGTCACAGAAGCAAGAGATCAAGCTTGCCGATCAACTCTTATCAACTCTTTTCACTCTTCTTTGGACGGCAACCTAAAACACTGTATGAACTAATACAAAGCTTAAGTGGTTTAGGCGAAAACTCAATTTAATCTGGTGTTTCTATTTTTGTCACTTGTTTATTATTTTTGTAAGCCCACCACGCTTACCATTGTAGGTTTTTGTCAGGTTCCATTCTCACTGCTAGCTGCTAACTGCTGCCTCTGCGCTGCTACCTCTCAATACTCCATGCGAGGTACGTGTTTTTGTTGCACCTATTTTTAGTTCCTGTTTTGGGACACCTTCTTTTGCGTCTTTCCAGATCGGGCAACCGTGAAATGAAATGCAGGACGCGAGTGATTGTTATAGGAAGGGTGGACGGGGGGGAAGGCGAAAGGGTTTGAGCGAAGGAAGGGTTTAAGCCAAGGAAGGGCAAGGCGATAATAACAATAATATAATAGATGCTGTTCATCGAGAAGGTTATATTTTTTTAGGCTTTTATTCTCGGAGATGCTTTTTTTTTAGGCTGTTGGCTATTACATGTTTGCATTATTTTCGGGGGCCGTTATTTCATTTATGGAGATCAGTTATTGATCCCTCTGGTCGTTCTGTGTTCTTAAGCGGAAGGGCACAACAAGCACGCCTAAATGCCTCCTGCCGGCATGCGGTTCTCCAGCCAGTGAATTTGCGTGCTAGCCGTTTTGCACCTGATGTGGCTTTGTGATATGCCTGAATTATAAATGGATCAAAGTAAAGGGTCTGCCAGGTAGACACATTTGATACGCCACGCCCAAGGGTGGCTAATACACTATACAGTTTTCCACGACGGTCTGAGATGGAAATTATATACGTTATTCACGTTATTCTCCTCTTTCTCTTCTGTCTCAACTATCAACGGTATCACAGATACTCTTTCTCTTCTCTTTATTAAACATATCTATCAACCGCGTCACAGATATCAATAACCTATGCTTAAGCAACCTGCTATCTTACCAGACCACTCTGCGTCTGTAGTACATCCTCTTTTTGTACGCACTCTAAAGGTGCGTGGCACCTTGTCTTCTGGGCCACCTTCACCACTTCAAAAGCTATTAGCAGTGTACTAACGCGTTATTTTGAGATTAGCCATCCACAGACTATTTTTTTTCTTGACATCCACCCAACTCCCATCTCCGCGTCTCTCTCTCTCTCTCTCTCTCTCTTTTCGCTCCTCTGCGAATCGCTCTCTGTGCATCGCCCATTTCCATTTACGGATTAATTGCACGCGTCAGTCCTTACACTCTTTGACGCGTACTGCAGTCCCGGACGGTGAAGTTTGGGGAGATGCGTTCGTTAGGTGAGAGCTATTCTAAAGGAGAAATCAAAGTATTCTTCAGGTTTCACTTGTAACATCCCAACTTTTGATAACTATTTTGTGGTGTTTCTTGGTTTATATATTTAGAACAAGTGGAACTTTTTATCAATAGAACCTGGCTCAAGTCATTTCAGTCAAGCCGTTGAAGTCCAGCCGTTGAAGCGATCCATTTAAGCAAGAGAGCTGCAGGAAAAGACATTCGCTCTTGAACCATATAATCTAACTATACAAAGGTTTGAGTTTTTGTATCCCTTCATTTAATCTACACATCTAAAACAATCACAAAATGTCACAGTCAAGGAAAAGACAAAACGAAGATCAGGACGATGATATGCTCGGGTCCCCAGATACTCGTGCTTCCTCTAACCCACCATCTTCCATCAACTCCTCTCCAAGAGCAGATCTTCCTTCATCGCCAGCTCTCCCACTTTTCGATGAGGATGATCAGGACAGAGAAATACAGGATATTGACGATCTAGAAGAGAGAGCCGAAGAGGAGGACGGCGTTGATTTGATCGGTGACGATATGGCCAGAGATTATGCTGAGAACATTGCACAGGACCACTACAACCTTGGCGAGTACGATATTGATGACGAAGAGTACGAGGCTATGGATCCAGCAGAGAGAATGCGCATTGATAGGATGTTGAATGCTAGAGACGACATGAGAAAAAGACGTGGTGAACTCTACCTTGATGATGATGAACAAGAAGCAGAGGTGCCCTTGGACGAATATGGTCTTCCAATCCAGAAAGCCCGTAGAAGAAACGCTTACGATGAAACACGTGACGAGGACGTGTTTGCAGATGTGGACCCTCTTAACGAAGAGTTGGGCCTTGAATCGCTGGCCGATGTCAAAGCTCCTTCCATCCAGGAGTGGATCATCATGCCTGCGGTTACACGTACCATCGCCAGAGAACTCAAGAGTTTCCTCCTTGAATATACTGATGATCAGGGAAAGTCTGTATACGGTGCCCGTATCAGAACCCTGGGTGAGGTTAACTCTGAGAGTCTGGAGGTATCGTATGCTCACCTTACAGAGAGTAAAGCAATCTTGGCAATCTTCCTCGCTGCTTGCCCTGAAGAGATGCTCAAGATCTTTGATATTGTTGCTATGGAAGCCACTGAATTGCACTACCCAGACTATGCTCAGATTCATTCCGAAATCCACGTGAGAATTTCTGACTTCCCACATCTTCACAACCTCAGAGAGCTAAGAGAGTCGAACCTCAACGCATTGGTCAGAGTGAGTGGCGTCGTGACAAGAAGAACCGGTGTTTTCCCACAGCTGAAATATGTCAAGTTCGACTGTCTCAAGTGTAATGCTGTTCTTGGTCCTTACTTCCAGGATTCCACCAGAGAGGTGAAGATCTCTTTCTGTACCAACTGTCAGACGAGAGGTCCTTTCAAGCTCAATACAGAGAAGACTCTCTACAGAAACTACCAGCGTATCACACTTCAAGAATCTCCTGGATCCGTGCCTGCTGGAAGACTCCCCCGCCACAGAGAGGTTGTTCTGTTATGGGATCTTGTGGATGTTGCCAAACCAGGCGAAGAAGTTGAAGTCACCGGTATTTACCAAAACTCTTATGATGGCTGGCTCAATGCAAACAACGGATCTCCGGTATTTGCAACCAGCATCCTTGCAAATGCCATCAGAAAGAAGACAGGAGGAAGTACAGATTCATACTCTGGTGAAGGTCTTGACACCTTCCAATGGACTGAAGAGGATGAGAAGAACATCCGTAAGCTAAGTAAGGAGAAGGGAATCATCGATAAGATCATAGCTTCAATGGCACCATCTATCTATGGACACAAGGACATCAAGACGGCTGTTGCATGTTCCCTTTTCGGTGGTGTGCCCAAGGATGTGAATGGTAAGCACTCCATTAGAGGTGATATCAATGTTTTGTTGCTCGGTGACCCCGGTACGGCCAAGTCACAGATCCTCAAGTATGTTGAAAAAACTGCCCACAGGGCTGTGTTTGCTACTGGTCAAGGTGCCTCTGCAGTTGGTCTGACCGCAAGTGTTCGTAAGGATGTCGTCACAAAGGAGTGGACACTCGAAGGTGGTGCCCTTGTGTTGGCTGACAAGGGTGTCTGTCTCATTGATGAGTTCGACAAGATGAATGATCAAGATAGAACATCTATCCATGAGGCTATGGAGCAGCAGTCGATTTCTATCTCCAAGGCTGGTATTGTCACCACTCTCCAAGCTAGGTGTAGTATTCTTGCTGCAGCAAACCCCGTCTCTGGAAGGTACAACTCTACTCTCAATCTTGCTCAGAACGTTCATTTGACTGAACCTATCCTTTCGAGATTTGATATCCTTTGTGTAGTGAAGGATATCGTTGATCCAGACATTGATGAGCGTCTGGCCTGCTTCGTCATTGACTCGCATATGCGTTCTCATCCTCTTGGAGATGACGAATTGGAACAGGAGAATCAGGAGGCTGATGCAATGGATGATGATGAGGCTGATACAACGGCTCTGAGAGAGGCCAAATCAAGGAAAGCAAGGATGGCAGAGCTGCAGAAAAAGAAGGAGAGTGAAATTTCACCCATCCCACAAGAGTTTTTGATCAAGTACATTCACTATGCAAGAACAAAAATTCACCCAAGACTTAACCAGATGGATATGGACAAGGTGTCAAGGGTATATGCTGATCTCAGAAGGGAGAGTATCACTACAGGTAGTTTCCCCATCACTGTGAGACATCTCGAGAGTATTTTGAGAATTGCTGAAGCGTTTGCCAAGATGAGACTGTCAGAATTCGTCTCTACCTACGACTTGGACAGAGCCATCAAGGTGAGTGTGGACTCTTTCGTTGGCACACAGAAGATCAGCGTTAGGAAACAGCTGCAGAGGAGCTTCATGAAGTACACATTGCCTAACAGGGTGAGGACGTGAAGTAGCAGGTGTGTGATGTCGGTTATAATGTGATTATAGTTTGTGTTTTTTGATATTTTACACTAATCTTTCTTATTATTTAGTTTATTTTTATAACGTGGTTGTTGCTCACAATTTAATTTCTTCGATCCAATAGACTTGACTTAACTGGTATCTTTCACTAGTGTAACCCCCAGCATAATGCAGCCGAAATGAAACAACGATGTCTCACTACCTGTCCCCTGAACACCTACCTCATCATAGTTCTGAGAATGCTTCATATCACCACGTGGTTCACTCCTAACATCGATATGATCGTTTCCCCTCTTAGTCTATTCCCCCCGCCCCCCCCCCTTTACTTCCATCATAACACCCCACTTCCCCTACACACGGCTCATTCAATGCCAGTGAAGCCTTTCTTCACTACACTTATGCTGAGAAGGACTGCATTAACCACCCTTACCTCCAGTGGTCACCCTATATTTCCTGCAAGCGACCGAAACAAATCGCATCACCAGTTGGTGCTAACTACCAACAGATAGACCGTTGGTGCTTGTAAATAACGAGATTGACGACAGCGAGGGGAACTCACCAGCTCTGAGAATGGTGCTTACTGGAGGATCATACGTTAAAAAAACGGTACTGCATATGTCAATGCAAGCAAGCTAAGACTCCTGCATGACTGGGTTTAGATCCCTGGTGGGTCATGCCACCCCGCCTTAAATGTCCTGAGCAATACGCACCATTGGTAGCGAAGCTTGCTGAAAAATCAGGGCACGTCAGTTCAAATCATCATATTGTACGGCTCAACTGACCAGATGTCCGGAAAAAGGCTGCTTGCTAGAAAGACGGTGTGAAACGGTTGTCATTGTATCTCTCGGAGATATAAAGCCATGGGTTCGCTGCTGTGATGGGAGGCAGAAGAACTCTAAATGATAGAGAGCCATAGGCAATTGCTTAATCAACCGAGAAATAAAACACACACGCATATATACATACAATTAAAATGTCCACTGTAAAGGAGATCATCGCTCGTACTGTGTACGACTCACGTGGTAACCCCACGGTGGAGGCCGACCTCTATACTCCCTACGGTATGTTCCGTGCGGCAGTGCCTTCTGGCGCTTCTACAGGTAGTCACGAGGCTGTTGAGCTTAGAGATGGCGACAAATCAAAGTGGCAGGGAAAGGGTGTGACCAAGGCTGTTTCAAATGTGAACAATATTATTGCTCCCGCCCTTATCAAGGCCAACATTGATCTCAAAGACCAGAGAAAGGTTGATGATCTGCTCATCAAGCTCGACGGTACCCCCAACAAGGCCAAGTTGGGTGCAAATGCTATCTTATCCGTCTCACTCGCTGTTGCCAAGGCCGCTTCTGCAGAGAAAGGTGTTCCTCTTTATCAGCACATCGCTGATTTGAGTGGTACTCCATTGCCATTTGTCTTACCAGTACCATTCATGAATGTGCTCAACGGTGGTACCCATGCTGGTGGGAGCCTTGCCTTCCAGGAGTTCATGATTGCCCCAATTGGTGCCCCATCATTTTCAGAGGCTCTTCGTATCGGTTCTGAAGTATACCATGTCTTGAAGTCTCTTGCCAAGAAGAAGTATGGTGCTTCTGCTGGTAACGTTGGAGATGAAGGTGGAATTGCTCCCGATCTCTCCACCCCAAGGGAAGCTTTGGATTTGATCACTGAGGCTATCAACACAGCAGGATACAAGGATGTCGTTGGCATTGCACTTGATCCAGCCTCGTCCGAGTTTTTCCATGACAACAAGTATGACCTGGACTTTAAGAGTCCCAACTCGGACCCTTCAAAGTGGCTCACCGGTAAACAGTTGGCAGATCTCTACGCTGAGTTGATCCAAGAGTATCCAATTGTTTCTCTAGAGGACCCATTTGCTGAGGATGATTGGGAGTCATGGACGGACTTTTTCCCAAGAGCACATGTCCAACTTGTTGCTGATGACCTCACTGTTACCAACCCCATTAGAATCCGTAGGGCCATCGATGAGAAGTGTGCAGATGCCCTTCTCCTTAAGGTTAACCAGATTGGAACATTGTCTGAGTCCATTGATGCCGCCCAAATGTCATACAATGCCGGCTGGGGAATCATGGTATCTCACAGATCTGGTGAAACTGAAGACACAACCATTGCTGATCTGACTGTTGGTTTGCGCACTGCTCAGCTCAAGACAGGTGCTCCCCAAAGATCAGAGAGACTTGCAAAGCTCAACCAATTGCTGAGAATTGAAGAGCAATTGGGCGACAAGGCTGTTTTTGCTGGCAGACAGTTCCGTAAGTCAGTGAGACTCTAAAGGGATGAGAAGGAAAAGGAATATCTCATGAGGCTCTACGCGTTGTACTTTGTATGGCTTGTTATTTGTGATTTTCACCATGGCTGTTAACAAAAAGTGAAATTTGAATCCTTTATTATAAAACCTATTTATGCAAAAAGACTAGAAAAAAGTAAACATCATTATGTTTGCGTACATGTAGAAATCATTAAATGTCGTCATCACAGCAACCCTGCTCTTTCCATCATCCCACCCCATATATTGGAATCATAAGGATGGTATGGCACTCCTAGGTGGGGCCTTAAAGGCAGGGCCCTCTTCTCCCGTCGCAGCCACCACCTTTGATAAACGTGAAGCCAATTTTCTATTGTCACCAGAAGTGCGTGAAGCCAACACTTCCTCATGTTCTATTGCGCTGTTCTTTGTTGTCGGTACAAAGTTCAGTACTGTCTCGCTATTATTAGAATGTATTGTCGTTGGTGAATGTGTTATACTTTCTTCGCTGTCATGCTCATCGGTTATACTGCTCGCCTTTTTGTGCTCGATTGGCTCAATTCCATATAGCTCTTGACACTTTTTCAGCCTCCAAGAAACAGATGCTTTCTTCTTCTGACTTTGTTGTGACAGGCTGGTCAGTTGCCCCACATCTGCCTTGACGAACGATGAATCCAGCACCATCACTGAAAAGTGTAATGTTCTGGATGATATTTGTGTGTACAGCAGGCAAATGTTTCCCAATCGACCTTGTAGTCAAATGTGTACCTGTGTGTTTTGAATATATGTAACAGTGTCAGTCCACAGCGCGCAATAGTATATGTATATATATATATATATATATCTGTGTGTGTATCTATATATTTGGTAGTGCTCCGCAGATCAACAATGCATAGACGAGAGCCGGCCGGCGTTTCTCTCAAACAGCTCACAATAAGCAGTTGAAAGTAATCTAACGAATGCAAAGGGGGTGTTTGTTCTTGTGAAAACCACAACAGCAGACAAACGCCACTTATAATGTCAGCATGCAATTGTTGTTCGGTGATCAAGACAAATTATTCCCAACCTGGTCGTTGGACAGGTACGATAAAAATGGCGACAGGTAGCTAAAAGTAGATGTGACTGCAATTGCAAGGCCACTTCCATTGAATTAGTACATATTACCGGCAGCTTGCATACCAACTCTGCAGTAGGGCGGATACATGCACCGCATGCCGCCTTAGGGTGGTATCACAGGATCAACAGGCAGGAGAGTTGGCAGAATAGTCAGAGTAGGCAGTGGACAGGGCAGGTAGCCCAGCCCGTTGGAGGAGATTCCGTACGGGCACATCAGCTCCAACGGGCACATCAGCTCCAACGGAATGGTAGTCGGTGCACGTTAGAGGGTGGCTGTAGTAGTTGGCCCTGCAAAATGCATTAGTGGGCCCGGGCAGGCTGGGCTACACTCCGCCCGTTCCGCCCAGGACAAATCAGAGAATACCTTCGAGCAGCCATGGCGTCTGTATGCTCTACTTTACATGAAATGTTGAATAATGGAGAGGATTAAGGTTTGGTTTGTTCCTCCCCACTCCCCCCCCATGGACACTGTCATATTCCCGCATTCTTGTGGGAATTAACCCGATTTGGAAAAAGAATGTAAACTCTATGTAGTGATTTTCTCTGAGCCGGAGAATGGAAATTAGGTTTGTGCAACGAGGAGAAAAAATTATCATGTTGATATCTACTTCTCAATTGAGCACGATGGAGCACACGCGTTATGTGCTCGAGTGAATACTGGCAACAGCCCACTTGGGCGATCACGATCCCAGGGGCTGAGATCAGGTTGGATGGCATGGCCCGTAAGGCGGTTCAATCAGTGCCAAGATTAGACTGATCAACCAGCTGGTTGTTACCAGGGTGTGGTAACTGGGTGTGGTAACCAGTTGGCGACCAGTTTAGTGTATATTCCGCATGTAATATATCTGGTGTCTCCTCTTACATAGACTCTCGCTTTCGGGTTTTAGACCCATTGACTGCTCGGCTGCCGAGTTGCCTTTTTCCCTCATCGAGAGTTTCCCCTTAATGTCGGCCGGCTTGGAGGTTTCTCCATCTGCAGGCACTCCCGGCATATGTATGCACTTTGACAGTTGGCATGGTTACAAATTGGGTTCGAGGGGATCCCCGTCTAGGAATATGTAATTGTGTATCTTAGTGCCAAAACTATCCCAACCTTGAATTTTTATTGGTTGGATGGTACCAAACAAACAGCCTTGGCAACTGTGCCTTTTCTGCTCCTTGTATATTTCAGTCTTCTTTCCCTTTTCAGGATCAACGCAGACATCATTTCATCCCTCCCTTCGCTTTGAGCGTTATCCCCTCTCCTCTCTCATTTAAGAGACACTTAAGGGACATTTAAGGGACTTGCATATTTATTGCACACAAAAGTAACATGTGAATGCTCCCCCATGCACTTTGATGTACACCCAATGCCGTTTTGAAAAACCTTGGAATGTCATATATATCCATTTATTTGGAGAGATATATAATGTGGGGGAGGAAGATATTATCTTCATCGACTCCTCAACCTCATACCGCTAGAGACGCCTGCAGGATCTGATTGATAGGTGTTACATTGATGCATTAGAGTACAACCGAGTTATAATTGATATTGAAAAATATATATAAAAGAGTAAAATCAGAACTCTTCAACACGTCAAGTTTTAAGTATGTGTGTATGTAATTTCCGTACTTTCAAAGGGAACACTGAAAATAAAAGAGAAAAAGCTCAAACTTTTTAAAGTAAATATCTGAACGCCTTGTTCTGACCATCAGTCTGGTTAGCAAAACCTGCAAGAATTTCCTCTCTGTTGCCAGCAACATATCCTTTCTTGTCACGAGACCTGTTCACCAGGTGCAGGAACAGCGCCAAAGAGGCAGCGGCTACAACAATGTAGATGTAACAGATAAGCAGTCCAACCAAAGCAGGTCTGTAACGGGGAGACTCTGCTGGGTAGAAAAAGTGTGGAGAAATGACGTTTCCAGCGGCATAGCATACAAACGAGAAACCAACAACAGTAGATCTCTTGGTATGTCCAACAATGTTGATGGAAGGAACACTCCAGGAGAGAATGATACTGGCACCTGGAATGTTCAGCAACCAGCAACAAGCGGCCAAATGCCACTTCAATCTCAATGGTATAGTTAAAATTCCAACAAGACCAGCAATAGCAGGGAGAATAGCCACTCCAATTCCGAGCAGCACAGTGTTGCGGAACCGGGATGCTATGATACCAAAGAAGACACAGGACGTCAACTCCATAGCACCACCAACCATCTGTAACAGAGTTGCCCTCAAACCAGTGAAGCCAAATCCGATGAAAAGAGCACTCTGGAAGTTAGCAACCCCACCGTTGAGCAAACCCAGAGACAGTTGGATGGTGAAAATGAAGTAGGACTTGGGGTCAGCAAATGCCTCCTTGAACTGGTACCAGTCATACTCAACATGCTTGATACCGTTATCGTTAGTGGCAACTCTCCACACTGCCACAACTCTCTCGTAGTGAGTGAGCATCTTCGCATTGTTTGGAGTGTCTGGGAGCAAGAAGAAAATAACAATACTCCAGGCACAGGAGATGGATCCAACAATCATATAAATGAGCTGCCAGGATTGCAAAGCAGAGTGTGAGTGACCGCTTCCCCAAGCAATCAAACCACCGAGGATGGTAGCGATACCGTTAACACCGAGCCATAGAGACATTCTAAGTGACTGCTCCTCTCGTGTATAGAACATAGCGGTAAGAGACATACAAGCGGGTGCAATGAGAGCCTCAAAGCCACCAAGAACAAATCTCACAGCAAAAATGCCTCCAAATGACTTGGAAGCGGCTGTAGCCAAACAGAGGAAACCCCAGATAAACACAAAGACAGATAGGGTCTTTCCAACTCTGAACCTCTGGAGGACGAAGTTGAGGGGCCAAGCAGCAGCAACATAGCCGAAGTTAGAGGCACTGGCAACCCAACTATAGTCCTGGCCAACCAAGTGGAGATCGGCCGCCAATCCATAAGCATCGGAGTAGTTCAGTGTCTGCTTGTCCAAAAAGGAAAGCAGGTAGGTGAACATGAGCAAAGGCATCAGCATCAAGTCGAGCTTCCTTCTCACCTTGTGCGAGTCAGCCAGCAACTGTTCCTCTGGGTACTGTTCGCTCTCCTTGTAGAGGGCATACGACAAATCACCCATCTCCTTGGCAGCTAACTCAGCATTGTTATGGGATCCGGTGCTGGAGCCATCCACTGCAACCACGTTCACCTCTTCTTGCGTCTTTTCGTTCTTTTCAGACATGTCTCACAAAAATTGGATACTGATTATTATTGGATAAGTGTATCAATCCATGATGACTGGACCCAATTTCTGGTGAGAAACAAGATGATTTCCATCTTTACTTATACTCGAATAGAGGTGTTAATGAACCTCGCCCAAGCTTATCATCTTGGTACAGATTTCGACATCAGCACCCCAACGGTATTTCTTTCCCAGAAGGGAATGATCGTATAAACCTTCCACCTCTCTGTACATAGTGGTAGTTAAGTATCGAGGTGAGCTTGTTTCTCCAACAGGATTTGTCATCTCTCCAAGATGTGGGGGATACTGCCCTCGAGTGTCAAAGGAGAAGCCATATGCGACACTATTCGATGCAGATACCAACCCAACTTGGCGATAAGCTTATCATTAGCTCTTCTTATCGCAGTTCGGGGCCTCCGATATGCATGCAGGGTAAATAAGATCCGGGAGGAAAGTTATGTTTCCTATTCGGGAATGTAGTGGTGTGTTACCACTCAATTCTGTGGTAAATATACTGCAAAGACTAACAAAATCCGTTAATCCCTTCCGAAAATGGAAATAGGCTATATCGGGAAGGATGATAAGGCAGAAACCGATTCCATGTTTTTCAACAGGTGGGTGCGTCCTGTGCGGAGTTTGTAGCGTTTTACCGCATAATGCTAGTCTCATATAGATATATGGCACATTTATTTCTCAATTTTCTATTATTGGTCTAATCAAAAAAAAGTCTGTGGTTTTTTAACGAATCACAGGGAAATCCACAGGATACTTCACCTTCAAGTCTGGTGATATTGATTATAGGAGTGACCAAAGTCTGAGCTCTCTCTATTCCCTTAGCTCGCTTATTGCCTATATTGCATATCCCAAGAGGATCTCCCTCGGCATCGGTATCAGAAAACCTGGCACGGATACTAGTGAAACCGAGGATAGAGCCGATAGAAAGATCAGACATACGCTTGTATCTCCACAAAGAGTTCTGGGTCTTGACATCCTTCACCATGGTTGCGGGAGCAAATGGATGATTGGTATGGACCACTGTCCCATGAGTAGGCTCAATAACATTCACTCCCTTGGGAGATACCTCACATGAGACAAAGTTCCTGACGAATAGCCATAACTACGTTAAAAGTACTTCCAGAGCATCTCTCTCGGAATCCTTCCAGAGCCTCCTCCACACTGGAACACTCTAATGCTTTCCTGATGGCGACGTGAACAGGGTCCTTGATAGCTGCCGTTGTGCAGAAGGTGACATTCAGCATTAAGCCTACTCCAGCATCATTGAACTCATACTTGCCAATGATTCCGGCCCCCGCAACCATCAAAATCCTAGGTTTCCCTGGCTTCTCAACGTCCAAAACCACAATGCCATCCTTGAGCTCTGGCTACCAGTCCCAGTTCCGCGCGATAAACAAATCTCCGGTATCTTTGTTCAATTGTGAGATAGCGATACACCCATCAGAAAATTTGTTAGAGAAATCTCAGATCTCACATTCAAAGCAACAATATCTAGAACATCTCTCTTGGAGCCATCGGCTATCCCCACGACTTCCTCATAGAGATCAGGAGAGCTTTGCTCAATGTACTTCACGCAGCATCCACGTAGAGCCGCGAATAAAACATGATGTTGTGTTCTATAAAGCGGGAGGCCTTGGCACCATGCGTCAACCCCACATCATAGTTGCTGCTGCCAGTGCACTTGATGTAAGGGACGTGGCTATCATAAAACAGATCGGGATCGATTGGATTCATCTAGAATGCGCTGACCACGTTATCAATGAAACCTGATATCAGATTTCAGATTGTGGAGAGCTGAGAGGGAACGTGCTTTCTGATTCGTCTGATATATATCATTTATTGCCTTTAAGACCCTCGAGTATCCCTGATGCCCCTCTCGGTGCAGTACTTGTTACATACATGCGTCATCTGGCATAAATCTGCATGAACATGTACCGGATAGGGAGGTGTTACCGCACGAGGTTTTACCAACGCGGCGCTCACTTGAGAGAGCAGAGGTTTTATGGGACCGAATAGAAAGCCCTCTTGTTCAGGGCTTAGATTATTGTTGTGGTTATATCCAAGAGATTCTGAGAAATCCCTTATTTGCCTATCTTTAACTGTTAACTTGCGCCCCCTTGGTTATTAATGAGGAAACACGGGGCAAGATAAGCAACTACTTCGAACTGCGGACTGGCAGGATCTAAATCCTATCCTTTCGGCTCGTTTGGTTGTGGAGACTCTGCCAAGCAAAAAGATAGTGCCTCGATGCCACTTCCTGTCCCTGCAATCCCACTTTCGGAGCTCGCTACGGACAATATTCCATGAATGGCTATCTTACTGGCACGAGAAACTTTTTTTGACAATGCCTGATAGGCTGTCTCTGTTGCTTCATATCCCCTTGCACTCTCAGAA
This sequence comes from Kuraishia hungarica, assembly GCA_030567555.1. NCBI lineage: Eukaryota > Fungi > Ascomycota > Pichiomycetes > Pichiales > Pichiaceae > Kuraishia > Kuraishia hungarica. The sequence goes on from JAJLSL010000001.1 coordinate 631,921, forward strand.
GTTGGTTTGGTTTCAGATCTCTACCCATACTACCTGATTAAGCAACCCAAACCAGGCAATACCCAGAAGGTACCAACCCATCTGGAAGAGAGACCAGATTAGAAGGTAAGACCTGTTCGGAAGATTTCGATTATTTACTTTGAAAGATATGGTTGTGACAGTTAAGGCAGTTTTATTCGTTATCCTGATATTGATTTATTCAAAGGGGCTCACACACTAAGTGTAAGTGCTATATACGGTAAAGACTAACGCATTAACAGCAGGGTTGAAAGTCAAACCCGCCATATGACAAAGAAGATAAAGAGATTACTAAAGAGCGATGTTAGCATTTTGTCATATAGGATGTGTTTCCATCCAGTGAAAATATAACATGCTATCTTCTTTCATTGTTCAGAAATTTGGGTATACTGGGTCCTCAACGATAGAGAGTACTTCTCCTCAGACTGGTGCACAGCGTTTTTATCGTCATTTAGAAGAAGAAAGCCTTGATATATTTGCTTGTTCAGAAAATTCACTTACCATTAAGGTTATTTTCCCCCAAACCCCTACTATGGGGAGGTGGGTAAGCCACAGGGCTACTCCTGTCTTAAGTATTCATTATAAATTGCACAGAAGAAAGTGGAATTTTTTTTCTCCTTTAAACGTTGATGCGAGAGACTGGCTCGTGATTACCCTACCTCTATGTATAATTGAACTCTGCACTGCCATATACAGTAGGGTGAGGGCTTCTCTCTCTATCGCTTCTCCTCTCTTCCTCCGTCCCTGGCTGCTTATGGCTTCTTCTGGCCTCTCCTCGTACTTACCAGCGGGGAAAGAGTATGGGGGAGCCTTCAAGGGAGCCGAGCGTTCAAGGAAGCCGAGCGGCTAGATGGGGCACTGGCTGGCCAGTCAGCCTTACCTTAACTCACGCTAAGAGAGGCACGCCTCACTGTGTGCGCAGTGGAAGAGGGAAGACAGAGCCTTAGAGATGAAGGAAAAGGGGCTATAGAAAGCGCTGAAAGGAAATCTCTCCTTTATTCCGAATGACATCCGTTTGGTCGTTGTCAAAATATAGAAACTTCTCCTGTGCCTGCTTTTGTCCTTGGCCCTTTTTGGCATATAAATTTCGTGCCTTTGCATGCCTTCAACGACTGAGTATTACGCTTCTTGGGAAATTATCTTCAAATTACTAGCATCAGATCAAGCATGCAAGAAACACGGCAGGTATTATTCCTTCGTTTACATTGAACTTAATCTCATTTACAGCAATTGACATGAATGTTGGTCTCCGCATCAACTTTCACTAATCAGGATATTGTGCCTTTGTGCCTTTGTGCCTTTGTGCCTGTGTACCTTTGTACCTTTGGACCTTTGTACCTTTGTACCTTTGTGCCTTTGTACCTGTGTGCCTTCGGACCATGAGCCCACGTCCCTGATCCTTCATCCCTTGACCAGACTACCCCACACTTGTCAATCAAAAATAAAAAGAAAACGCATTTCGTCCACGCTCATTGTGGACAGCTATCTCGGGGGAGTCAGTTCTCGATGTCTCGAGGATAGTCAGATCCGCCAGGGCCATTGCATATGCGGGTTAAAGGTATCCCTTCGCGTCTCGTTCCTCAACGCGCTCGCGACCGCCTCCTACGCGAGGTATGCATAGCAGCAGAAGATGTAAACAAATACCTGTACAACAACACTGTAATGCCTGTAATTACTGCTTGTAATTACTGCCAATAATTAATTAATGCTTGTAATTTCATACTCATTATCGAATATGCTAATTTTCCTGAAGGGGGACAAATTGCACAGACCTAAACTGAAGAAACCTGGATAGGAGTGAGACCGTCTAAGGATTCGCGGCTCATACAGCAAGCACCCTTGAAACTAGTGAATCATGAAGGGGTTTGATCCCCTTTGTAACCTTCATAGTATGAAAGGCACAGAAGCTCCGCCTCGTGACTTCCCCATCGCGTGGGTGATACACAAAAGCATAGCCTTCAATTCTCGGCCAGCCTCATCAAGTGCAAAACACCACGCGCTACGCAACCCATAGCCAGGACTTCTCTTATACCACCATCGTATGTCACACTAGCTAAGAGTTGGGTGGAGAAAACTCAGCTCCAGAACAATATAGTGGCTTGAAACAATATACCATTGATTTGAGGAGCCAACATAACCGATACCAGCCATTTCTCGACGTGTCTACGGGTGCCATCAATAGCTACTCAGCTCAATAGGGCAAGTCGTAAATAAATAGTGACATAAATAACAATAATGTTGTTTGTCCCTGATCATTAGATCCATGCACACTACGCGCTCTATCTGCATCATCCTCGCCTAGTGTCAACAGAGGATTTGAGTTTCAGCTCAAAGGAGTTAAAATGCAACGCACGAGTCTCGTACATTTGCCTCTACACTCCCAGGAAACACGCGGTCGCGTTTGTGTGGTGTAAAACGCTAGCTAAATAGTGCATGAGCTTACATGAGCCTGCATGAGAGATGCGTCAGCTTCAGTTCATTCATTATGTACATAATCTATGAAGGAGTTTTTAAACATATACCAGAAACTTCTGTCAGCAAATAATAAAAAGAGCATTTTTTAAAACTATTCGAAATATAAATCACTGAGCAAAATTATATTGTGGATCTCTCAAATCACTTCTAGCAAATCACTGCTCGCGTATGCTTCATGCAGCTGCAGAAGAAGGAGTCATCCTGAAGGGGAGTATGTGTGTACAGAGACGTGTAGCCCCATCATGCACACTTCTAGGCGAGCGGTATGTAAGTAGCTACAGGAGGGTTCCCGATGCAGTAAATTCCTCCTGCGAAAGGGAGGTTGCATGGACCGTTAGAGCCCATTAGCGTGTGGCCAAATGCACGACACATCAGTGTGCACATGCCCTGCACAAGCGAGCTACCTCTGAAGGGATTAATTGTGTGTATGAAAATCCCTTCACCACCCTTCCTGTCAAGATGGTTGTTGTATGCTATTAAGATGGATGTTGTATATATTTCGGATAAATCCAGCTGGCAGTGTTGTTTGTTATGGTTAAAAGGTTCTTCATGAGCATTGGTAAATTATTGCTGTTGTTTACTGAGCCACACCATACTACAATACATCACACTCATCATCAACAATGTCTGACGCCCAAGCTCTTGCAATCTTAATGAAATCGCCTGTCTCACAGGATATGATACATCACCTAGTGGTAACAACGCTCCAGGTACTCCCATGTGAGTCCGATAAGCAGGCATACCCTTCGCCACCAACATCTCCTTCACAGAAGAACAGGGAAAGACCACTTCCCTCGTTGATGACTTTCATCACTAGATTGGTTAGATACACAAACGTTTACACAGGCACTCTCATGGCAACCGCTGTATACCTCCAGAAGCTGAGGACTAAACTTCCAAAGGATGCTCAAGGTCTCCCTTGCACAAGACACAGAATTTTCCTTGCATGTCTGATCTTGAGTGCAAAGTTCCACAACGACTCATCTCCAAAGAACAAACACTGGACCAAGTACACCGATGGTCTCTTTGACAAGGCAGATGTTAATCTCATGGAGAGACAACTCCTTTTCCTGTTGGACTGGGATCTGAGAGTGGATGGAAAGGACCTCGCTGTTGTTCTCAAGAGATTCATCGACCCAATCAAGGCTGATCTGAGAAAGTCAGCAAAGCTAAGAAAGACCCTCCACCAGAATAAGAGACAGATGAGCTACCAGCAGCTTCCAAACTCCTCCTCGTCTTCTTCTCTCAACTCTTTCACTGGAGTCACTCCAGCCCTTTCTGCTTCTTCTTCGTCTGCAAGCTCTGCTGTAGATGTTTCTCCACCATCTCTTTCTTACCACTCAAGAACTACTTCTGTGTGTTCCACCATCTCTTCTACAAGTGATAGGGATGAATCAATGATGGCTAACCTTGGAAGCTATCCCGCAGTTACAATTCCACAACAGCAACAGCAACAACCTCTGGCAAAGCGGCCCTTCTCCCTAGCACCAACCGGTCAGGTCGACCCTGCCTTGGATATGGCCGCTACTAGAGAAGAGCAGCAGCTTGACTTGCTGATGAATCAATACTGTGGAATCCACTAGAAAAAACAAAGCAGAAACTCATGGTATGACTACCCGGTATTTATTTTTATCATTTGCGCTATTAATTGCTCGCTTTTTATTTATTTATTTATTTTATCCTCTCAAGGTTCTAAGGCGTTGGTTTGATTTTATCGGCATTACGTATCCTCTATTTATTATTTATATAGAAATTGCATAGGAAGATACACAATAAACATGGTTATATCTATTACACAAATACAATTTGCGATAGTGTATATTTAAGATGCAAGATAGAGCCTTTATGGTTGGGTACAAGCAGCTCTCCATTGACATGAACCGACTGCTTGTGGTCAAATTAAGTAAATTAAATTGACTATAATTGTTGAAGGATTTGAGATATTCAACATTGTCTCTTACACAAAGAGAAGTTGGCCCCTGCAATGGATAAGAAACCACAAAAGAAACGAAAGGTCTGCAGCTCATGCAGGTCTCATCATACTCATCGCTCTTTTGATGCCACGGCCCTACCGAATTAGTACTCTAACTGATCATTTCTGGATACTGTGCTTTTGTGTGTGTGAGTGTGTGAGTGTGCTGCTGGCGAAGCTGATGTAATTCTCCTGCATCATCAATGAGTGATTTAACCATGTGGTACAATCAGTGCAGTGCAATCAGTACTGTGATTTCAGTTCAGGCCCATCCGGCCCCTCTAGGCACATGCCCTTTTGTGTGGCCACATATTTTGGTCCACAGAATATAGATAGACCGGAGAAAGCATATCCCGAAAGGCAGCAGCGGCATCCTATTCTAGATGGTATGGACCGTATGGGCATCGGTCGTAGCCTACACAGTGCCATATGCAGCCGGAAAAATTAAGAGATGATGCAGCTCATGCATGAGGAGACATGCAGGCTGTCACACACAAAAACCACCGTATATTGGTAGCAAGGAAATGGTTGCAGTAATCTCTATAGCAGCAGCCATATATTACCAAAGGTAACTATGATGCCGGTCATCAGGGTGCTCAGTAGTGGGAGTGTTAATTATTAAGGGTGTCACTGTGGCCATCGTCGCATTTGGGCAGCCGTACATTATGTAGTAAAGACTCTCAATAGAGCATAAGTGCCTGCTGTCCACTGCTCATCGTCAGCTGCTCTTCGTCAGCTGCATACAGTCAGGTACGGTCAGCTACAGCCTGGTGGGCTCTCAACCGACAGTGGTGATACTTCTGACTGGACGATTTATAAGAGAAATATAAATCTGATCTATATCTTAACCATACACAATTCTTTTTCAAGTAGCAATAGTTTCATTTATTGTGTAAGTTACGAACCGACTCCTGTAACTCTCAGTATATTGTTGATTATCCACTGATCCGGTGGTCTGCTTACCTTATACGGAAAGTGGTGTGGATAACCCCACATTTATAGATGTACCCATGCAGTGCATACTGACATGCTAAGGACTAAGTAAATCGTCTAAGGTTAAAAAGGAACTCAGCCTAAGCATTTGCAACGAAAATTTTGGTCCATTGGCCCGTCAATCAGCAAGAAATAAATATCATGTCTACCAAAGCAGTTATTATGGTGAGTTGGTTTTTCCGGTGGATATTCCCTTTTTGGTGCAGTTGGCATATTCTGAGCAGCATATTTCCGCAGTTACTACTCTTGTTTTTCTTTGGCTTTGCCATCCATGTATCCAATTGCCTTCTCTTCACATTGTCATTCTAACACATTCAGGTGGGTGGTGACACCCGCGGTACCCGGTTCCGTCCGCTGTCGTTGGATATTCCAAAGATTCTCTTCCCCATAGCAGGAAAGCCCCTGTTGTCTCATATAATCGACTCTCTTCTGCAACTTCAATCGGTGAACGAGATTCTGTTGATTGGGTTTTACGAATCCCATGTGTTTTCGGATTTCATCAGTGGTTACCAAGTCAAGTTTAGAGTTCTAAACAAGAGGGTCACAATCAAGTACCTAAGAGAGTTCAAAGCGTTGGGAACGGCAGGGGGTCTCTACCATTTCAGGGAGGAGATTCTTAGAGGAGGTCCTGAGAACTTCTTTGTTGTCCATGGTGATATTATATGTGCGTTCCCATTCAAGGAGATTTATCAGTTCTATGAGGAGAAGCGGAAGGATAAAAAAATCGATGCCGTCCTTTTTGGAGTGAGAATCTCTAATTACGAGCTGTTCTTGGCCCTCAATGGTGCTGACTACCTCGCCGGCTCTGCTTCGTTTGGTACAATTGTCACTGATGAGAACGATCTGGTTGTTCACTACGTCGAGAAACCCGAGTCCAAAATCTCCAATATGATCAACGGCGGAATCTACCTATTTAACGAAACGTTATTCAGAAGACTGTCCAATGCCAAGATCACCAAGATCTCCATCTCCAACGATGTCTCCCACCCAGAATCTCTTGATGAGGATGTCATTTCTTTGGAGCAGGATATCCTTCAGCATCTCCCTGAGACATCCGTAACTTTTGTATACGAATACAAGGGTTTCTGGAAACAGATCAAAACGCCTTCTGGAGCTCTCTTTGCCAATGAGCTTTATCTCGACAAGCTATTCCAAGATCAGAGTGTGACACCTCCTCCTTCTCTTAGTGTTAATGAAGCGACTGGAACTCCCGCAACTATTGGCGATGAAATTGATGTGATTAAACTTGCCAAGCCTTCAGCAATGATAGTGCCCCCTGTTTATGCCCATCCCACGGCAAGGATCTCACCCCTGGCCAAAATAGGACCCTATGTCTCTATTGGAGAGAATGTAGACATTGACAAGGGAGTTCGTATTTCCAACTCTATCATTCTTGACAATACAGAGATTCGTGCCAATTCCATTATTCTCAACTCGATATTGTCACTTAATTGCAAAGTTGGTGAATGGGCACGCATCGAAGGCACTGGTATCAACCTCGCAACCGTTAACGAGCTTGTTAGGAAGGGCCCCAAGGCAATCGATAAGCTCAAGTCCATTTTCACATCTGAGAATCAAGTCATGGGTGTTAGAGACACGGGAAACATTACAATCCTGGGCTCGGACACATGTATCAGTGACGATGTGTACGTATTGAACTCTTTCATTCTTCCAGATAAGACCATTAGGGAAGATGTCAAGTATGAGATTGTTATGTAGGTTGATTTGGAGAGGAGGTGACTCTAAGATTTAGAAAGGATTTTGCTTGTTATTTTCATTTGCTTTATTGAGTTTTCAGTCTTTGCCAATATATGTATCCAGAAGTGTGGTACAGTACCACTATCGAGCTAAACACATGATGTATACAGCAGAGTAGGTGTGCGATAAAGTAGGAGTTTCTGAGTTTATTCTACGAAGTCACTGCTTTTATTTTATTTTTCATTTTCTGTATTGATTCCAATTTGTAGTTTCTGTGCTGAGTTTCGAGACTGTCACTTTGGGAAGTTTAACATAGAAAAAAATATCAGTGTATAATCAGTGAAAACACAGACATACTTAGACCAAGGATGATAAGGAAGAAAACTATTTGTTTGTTTATTAATATTCAGCTTGTTGATTTCACAAAAAAATAATCATATCTCTGAACTATATCAAACCATTAAGAATTTAAGTACTTCATGAGTATTTAAGATATCCCCCCTAGCAGTCCAAAGCAGTGCGGAGGTGCCAGAGGGTGCGGACAGGGAGGCCAGCCTGCTGGCTCAACAAAACTCGTGTAACCACCGCGTCTGGACGCGTCGGAGGACGCATGAGGTTCCTGCAGTGCGCGGTAGGACGATAATCTGTAGGGGCGGGCTAAATTATTATGGCAAGATCCAGTAGGGGCCTATGGAGAAAGTATTGATGGATAGAGAGGATTTGAGAATGCCAATTTGACATCGAGCCAAACATTTTATGTGGGTATTGGATAATTGGATTGGATAATTGGATAAAAACGTGATTGTGTTCAATTGGTTCATCAGACGTTCAATTATAGTCCAGGGATTGGTTTCCAAGATCACGAATTTGCTCCTGTTGATACTCTGTTCTGTCTCTCGTTAATACATCAAGAGCGTGTGTGTCTGAAGCTGATGGAACCTGTGTGTCCGTAATCAAGAAACAATTTCATAGTATCCCATTCAACTATACGTTTTAAGCAGGCAAAATGTCCGCTCAAACACCAAAACGCCAACCACCAAAGAAGGACATGTCCTCCTCGAAGCTTAAGCAGAGCTCATTGCTCTCCTTCTTCTCTAAGGCGGCAGCAGCCAAGGAGCCTCCCTCCTCCCCCCTTCAGAGTGGAAAACAGCAAATCCAGACTGATTCCGGCAAAGAGTCATTGCCATCACCAGAATCGTCTTCACCTGCTCATTCTAGAGTCGCTACTCCCTCTAGAGATGGGCCTGTGGGGAAAGAAAACCGTGACCCTCAGCATAAACCAAAAAAGGAGACCAAAAAGATTACCTCATCCAAGGATGAGGAGCCACATAAAGATATTCTTGATGATAATCAAGACATGCAATCATCACCTAAACCAGCCACTCCAAAGACTTCATTATCCAACACAGCGTCATCAACTAGAGAAATTCCTTCGTCACCAGTCAGAGGCAGGGCTGCACGTAAGGTGAACTACTCTGAGCTCTCTGATGGGGATGAAGATGATGACGATGTCGGTACTGTGAACTCTAGTATCAGAAAGAAGAGAAAGACAACCACTGTAATTGCCAGTGATGATGAGAGTAACTTTGAGGGCGAATCTGAAGGTTCAGTAGAAGAAGAAGATGATGATGACTTCATTGTTGACGACGACTTTGAAGAAGAAGCGGCAGCGGGTGGTGCGGATGAAGATGACCTCGATGATGTTTTGGAGTTGGAGGATCTTGGTGTTGAGAAAGAAAAGAAGAGCACAAAGTCCAAGAACAGATCCAAGGGCTCCAGCTCACCCAAGTCTCCCATTTCGAGTAACACCAGCTTCAGCAGTGCTAAATCTGCATTGAAGTCTTCGTTGGCTAACAAGTTTGCTGCTGGGGCAAATAGCACTTCCTCATCTTCTGCCACCCCCTCAACTCCAAGGGCGGCAGCAGCATCCTATAAGGGCAACTCCTCCCCTCCTCACAAGAATTTCAACAAAGAGAATGAAGAGAGATACAAGTGGCTCATTGATATAAAAGATGCAGATGGAAGATCTGAGTCTGACCCAGAGTACGACCTACGTACTCTTTTCATCCCCACGTCAGCATGGGCCAAGTTCACTGCTTTTGAGAAGCAGTACTGGGAGATCAAATCCAAGATGTGGGACTGTGTGGTGTTCTTCAAGAAGGGTAAGTTTTACGAACTATATGAAAAAGATGCCGATATCGCCCACAATGACTTTGACTTGAAACTTGCTGGTGGTGGCCGTGCTAACATGAGACTTGCTGGTATTCCCGAGATGTCATTTGACTACTGGGCATCACGTTTCATCCAGGCTGGCCACAAGGTTGCCAAGGTTGACCAGAAAGAGTCTATGTTGGCCAAGGAGATTAGGGAGAAGGGCAAAATAGTCAGCAAGGAGGAGAAGGTGATCAAGCGTGAGCTTGCTTGCGTTCTTACAGGAGGAACCCTCACGGATGAGGCAATGCTGACAGATGAGATGGCCACCTACTGTCTGGCCCTGAAGGAATGTTCTAATAACGATGGCTCCAAGACTTTTGGAGTGGCTTTTGTGGATACCGCGACCGGTGCAATTCACTTAGCTCAGTTCGATGATGATGCTGAGTGCTCAAAGCTGGAAACTCTCCTGGCGCAGGTTCGTCCCAAGGAGATCTTGGTGGAGAAATCCAATGTTTCGTCTTTGGTCACAAAGATGCTCAAATTCAATGCCACACCTGGTGCCATCTGGAATGTTCTTAAGCCAGAGACAGAGTTCTGGGATTCCGATGTCACTTTTGAAGAACTCACAAGGGGGAAGTACTTTGAAGCAGCGAACCTTGACGATATCACCAATTACCCTAGTGCCTTGGTGAAATTCCACGAGCATCAGGCTATTGGGTTTTCCGCCTTTGGTGCTCTTCTGTGGTACCTCAAGTCGTTGAAGTTGGATTCCTCTCTCATATCGATGGGTAACATCACCAAATATGATGCTATGAGCACGTCCTCTACTATGGGATTGGATGGTGTTACTCTGCAAAACTTGGAGATTTTCGCCAACTCCTTTGATGGCTCCGATAGAGGTACTTTGTTCAAGCTGCTCAACAGGGCTGTCACTTCTTTCGGTAAGAGAACTTTCAAGAGGTGGCTCACACATCCACTGTTGGATACAAAGAAGATTAACTCAAGACTGGACTCTGTGGATCTCTTGCTCAGCGATGGTGATCTCAAGCATCTGATAGAATCTTCTCTTTCAAAGCTGCCGGACTTAGAACGTTTGTTGTCAAAAATCCATGCTGGAACACTCAAGGTGAAAGAATTCGTCAAAGTGATTGAAGGGTTTGAGATAATTGTGAAACTTGTCAATACCCTTAAGAACACTTATGGGACTGATTTCTCCTCCATTGGAGGTGCCATAGGCAGAATTATGTCTAAAATCCCAGCAAGTCTTGAGGATGATGTCGCTGTATGGAGCAATGCATTTGATAGAGCGCTTGCCTCATCTGATGGTATTTTGGTCCCTGAAAGAGGGGTTGAGCCTGAGTTTGATACATCAAATGATCTCATTTCTGGTTTGGAAAAGGAATTGGATGTCCATCTTCGTCAATACAGAAGGGATTACAAGTGCCAGGAGATGTGTTACAGAGACAGTGGTAAGGAGATTTATCTTATTGAGGTGCCTGTACGCATTGGAGGCAAGATTCCAAAGAGCTGGCAGCAGATGGCTTCCACATCAAAAGTGAAGCGTTACTGGTCCCCAGAAGTCAAATTGCTTGTTAGACAGTTGATGGAGGCACGTGAACTTCACAAGATCTTGGTAGAGACCCTTCAGCTCAAGGTATACCGCAAGTTTGATGAGCTGTACACTATGTGGGCTCAAACTATAAGCAGTGTTGCAGCTCTCGATTGCATTGTTTCTCTGACCCGCGCGTCAGATTCTCTTGGTCATCCTGCTTGTAGACCTCAGTTTGTGGAATCGGAGAATGGGGGTCAGCTCAGCTTCTCAGAACTACGTCACCCCTGCTTTGTCCCGGGTGGTGCATCTGGCACTAGAGACTTTATCCCTAACGATGTTGAGCTAGGTAGGAGATCTTCTACTACTTCCACGACTGCAGCGGGGAATATTGCTCTCCTAACAGGTGCCAATGCTGCTGGTAAATCTACACTTTTGCGTATGACTTGTGTTGCCGTTATCATGGCCCAGATCGGCTGCTACGTTCCATGTGAGAGTGCTCAGCTGACAACCGTTGATCGTATCATGACCAGACTAGGTGCAAACGATAATATCATGCAAGGAAAGAGTACCTTCTTTGTCGAGTTGTCTGAGACCAAGAGGATGCTGGAAAGTGCAACCCCACGCTCTTTGCTGGTGATTGATGAGCTTGGCCGTGGTGGTTCCTCTTCAGATGGGTTTGCAATTGCAGAGGCTGTCCTTCACCATATTGCTACCCACGTGCAGAGCCTGGGTTTCTTTGCAACTCATTATGGATCTCTTGGAGCCTCTTTTGCGTCGCATCCTCAGGTGAAGTCTCTCAGAATGGCCATTGATGTTGATGAAGAGAGCAAGAACATCACTTTCCTCTACAAATTGGAAAAAGGTGCTTCGCCAGGCTCGTTTGGTATGCATGTAGCAGCAATGTGTGGTGTGGATAGGAAGATTGTCGATGCGGCTGAGGTAGCAGCCAAGGAATTGGAACACACCTCTAAGCTCAAGAAGAAGGGTGCGACAGACTTGGTGAAGAAGGTTCCATTGGGACTGCAGAGTGATTTTGCATGGTTAGTGAGAGATGGAATCAACTCTCTTGGTGAGGGCTCTGCCCAGTTCGATGAGAGGATGAAGATATCAGCTTTGACAAGTGTCATGGAGATGATTGGCGGTATCTAAAAAGAAGAGATAGATTCTCCAACTGTAGAATATTGTATATTAGAAGGTTCAGTTTTCAATTATATGGTTTGAGTTTATAAGATGGCACGTATACTGGCATATTATAGCATTAACATCGTATATAAATACAAGAGATCAATCCGATTCTAGAAACAGGATTCCAATAGTAACTATTTCTATCACTGCTTAGCAGGAGGAACATACTGTCTTATTACAAAGGGTATTGGAGAAGAAGCTGCAGTTGTAGATGCTATTTGCTGCGAGGAACCAGCAGGCGTAGCAAGAGCAACATCCGCATATGTGTTATCGTTAGTTGGAGTGTTGTTATATGATGCCGCCGATTGAGGCCTGCTCATTCGACTACCAACAGGCCCTGCTACCAACGAAGAGCTATTCACGGTTACGAGAGACGACCCACCATAAGGTACAGACCCTGAAGATCTCTGGGCTTGGAATTTTCCTACTATAGGATCAACACCTTGCCCTATTGGAGGGAATCCCATAGGAACCTCTTGTGGAAACAAATGATTTACTGGGAGAAAATTACGAGCAGATGAATCATCCCCCATAGTTTTCAACAGAGCAGCACGGCGAGCCTCTTCATCTTCCTGCATTTGCTTCTTTGTTCTCCTCTTGCGCTTCTTGGGCACAGGAGCATCACCATCTGGCTTGGCAGGTACACCTTCTTCGGAGATGGTTCGTTCAACAACGTTTTCTCCAGCCTTCACTTTATCATTAGAATCATCTTCTCTCTTTCTTTTAGGTTTCCTATTCCTTCTGTTCTGTAAGAATGTCTCATAATGTGGATCATTAGGAACATTGGAGTTGAGATCATCGGAGTACCGAGCACTATTAGCAGACGATATCAGAGGTAGGTAAAACCAAGTGATTTGAGAATCTTTCCATGCTTCTTGGAAAATGAGATTCTCCTCCTTGACGGGTGAAGGTCCCAGGACCTCCACTACGAAATCCAAGCCATCATCATCAGATAGGAACTTCTGGATTCGAGGATCTTTGATCTCTGTAACTTCAAGATCATCCCTCATTGGGGACTCTGGAGACAATGGGATACCATTAGCACGAGGCACATCGGTAGTAGCAGACCCTTTGGACCGACGAGTGGCACTTTCGCTAGCTTTCTGTTGTGTATTTTTAGCAGCCTTACTATCTCTCATCAATGCATCCAACTTCTCTCTGCGCTGTTGCTGTTTCTCCTCACGTAATTTTTCTCTCTCTTTCTGTTTCAGCAACCTCTTCTCCTCTAAGAGCGAAGCCTTCTGCTGTGCCAAAATCAATGCGTTTTGGTTCAACTCCTTGCTTGAGACATATATCCTATTTGCAGAGGGAATGACCACATCATCCACGAACACTTCCATAATATCTTTCCTTGAAGTTCCATTCAGTGGATACACCCAAACAGTTACCGAGCCCTCGCTGAAATTATTAGAGATAGTCTCTCCGCAATAAAATTCTCCATTAACCTTAAACTGCAAATAGTCCCCTCTGCTGATACTTTCAAGGTATTCCTTCGTATACTCAGAAGAGAAGATGCTGTTTTTGGGTCTATGAAATTTACACCTATGGCCAATGGTCACATTATCATCTGTAGGAGAAACACCATCGTTAGTGGCTTTTGCTTCCCTCTCTGAAAGGAATGCTCCCCCTGCAAAGGCACATGTAGCATGGAAAGCGCGTGTACATTTGCCATGATCACACTGGAAGCAAACACCCGCAGAAGACTCCTCAACAGCACAAACGGAACACTTGAGAACCCTTCTCAGATTTGGGATCTGTGAATAACCATATACAATGTCTTCTTTGTTGTCTTCTTCTGGAATGGCTGGTGTGGAAGCGATAACCTTCACCTCTTTGACATCAACAAGCACAGGAGTTGCGGCGGGAATGTCGTCCACAGGAGGAATGCCGTCCATCTTCTCCATAAGCTCTTCCTTTTCAGCTGGTTCACTACTGTCGCCGACTGCTTGAGCCTTTGTTTGAGCCTCTATTTCTGTCTCTGTTTGTGGGATGGCGTTATCAGCAACGATATCATTGGCCATCTCCTCCTTAATAGATAGTATTTCACTTGAAGCAATGTCCTCTTTGGTCTCTTCTACAACAACAGTAGCAGGGGCAACTTGAGAGCCGTTCCTTTCTCTCTCCTCCTGTTCCTGCTTGACATTTATCTCATTGTATTCTCCCCTTGTAGTGATATCAAGCTCCGCAATCATCTCAGCGCAAATCCTATGGCAAAACTTCTTGCGTGGCCATTTCTTGCCTCTCTTTGTGGTATAATCAATCATTTCCAGTAACTCGAAGGCACGCATCCTGAGGTAAGGCTTGGAAAGTGTGTTTGGACATAATACACACTGCTTTCCAGACTCCTCATTTTTCTGTTTGCCTTCAGTTTTAGCCGCAACAGGTTCCGGCAAAGGATTCTTCCTTGGTCTACCTCTTCTTTTAACAGCGGGTTTCAGCATGTCAGCAGTATCATCTTCCACTTCATCATCCTCTTCCTCTTCTTCATCCTCTGATATCGAGAAATCTCCATTGAGTCTTTTCACCAATCTAGACATATTGATACCCACAGAATCGGAAACACATTCACACTTCTTTGTCGCTAAACCGATGTCCAACCATTCTTCAAGAGCAAAATTGACAGATTCTGCTAGATTGTACCCATAGTTGAACCCAGAATGATATCCAAATGGGTAAGTGATCATGAACTCTTTCTCTCTGTGGACGATCTTGTTCACTGTTATGCCATGTTTGGAGAGAAAAGATGGAGTAACGAGGAAAGTCTTATGACGGAGGAACTCATGGCAGCTACGAGAGTCTTCGGAGAAAGTCTCTGCCATGACCTTGTAGAACTTCTCATGGTCACTCTGCGGTATAGAGTACCACTGTTTGGGCGCGCCGAAATGGATATAGTTGATTGAATACAGGTCCTGATCTTCCAAATGCCATGAAAATGTAGCTTTCCATAACCCTCCATACAAATAAGCATCATTGACACCAGGCAGCTTTTCAGGCAGATAATCCAACAAGTTGGGAAGATGAGCAACGTTCCACCTCTTGAAATGATCAGGGAAAAGTGTACCCAATGAGTCTGCACCATAAAATGGGGACGAGAAAGTGAGAGTCTTCCAGTACTGTTGTTCCAGGAATTGACATTCTTCAGGTGTGTAAATGGATGTGTCAATGTTGTAAGGGAAAGTATCAAACACCTCTTTATCCACTGTGCTTGAATTTCCCTTCACTTTTTCAAAGCAGAGCTTTTCAGCTTTAGAGATTTCTCTCTTTTCTCTCTTCTTGCCCCTTGCTGCAGGCAGAAGGTAATTGCTTTCTGTGCTGAGCTTTTTCCATTGGATCAGGTTATATGTCTTTTGTCTTTCTATGTTCTGTATACGGAAAGCACCGTTAGTGCCTTCGATTTGCTGCGTGATGGGGTGTTGGAATCTGATATTTGCCATTATTTCACTGCTGGGCTCTGGAACCGAGTCGATCCATTCGGCTGGAGGAATTACTTTCACTACACCACTTTGCATACCATACTTATTGATGGATTTGTTGTACAGATAAAAGTCTTCAAACTCCTCCATTGTGGGTTTGAAGACAGGAACTCCACCTTCATAGTGATGCGGGGTTACATCCAATAATTGTGTATATTTTTTGTAGAGGTCACTTTGAGGCGCATCGGACGATGATGGGTCTGACGAGTCGTACACATGCTCTGGACTTGATAAAGGTGGGGTAATGATCCCCTCTGTTCGTGAAGCATGGGAATCATGTGATGAACGTGATGTTCTAGTTCGAAGTCCCCCTCTCATAGTTGTAAGAGGGGAGGAGAGTCAACTTTCCAGTGAATGTGTGAGTTGTGTTGGAATTTTACTTGGCTGATGTATATGTGAAGCCAGCGTTGGGTGATGATGTAGTCCTCCCCCACACTGAAGTATAGAAATGTTAAAGAAGATCAGGGATACCAAAGAATTTAAATTCCAAGCCGTAACAATCACTTTCACTTATGAATATATACAAGCTCTTTGTGTTTTGGTTAACAACACCCTTTGGAAATCCCACAAATAAATCTTCACCAGCTCGCTATCTGCTATCAGCTACCTGCTATCTGCTACCTGCTACCTGCTACCTGCTATCCGCTATCTCTTCTATCAGCAGTAGAAGCAATGTGGTTCGATTATGGTGTCAGTGTAGTAGCGTTCTCACTCCCTAAGCAGTTGGAACAGCATTCAACATGTAACGTCGGCTTTTTCTAATCAGATAATCACTACAAGTGAAAACAAACAGTAGTTTTAATCAAAATATACTCCTCAGAGATTGCAATTATATTATTATAACCCACAGAAATAATTCCTCTATCAATGGTAAAATCGCCCTACACTAAGTGTACCGTGCCTCTCCTCGCCTAACCATGCCTGCTAATCGTCTCCCCCCCTCAATCTGGAAGGGTCGATTGTGCACGCTAATTACATGCGCCTCAGCTACAGGCGTTGCCCCTAAGGACATTACCTCATAATGACCTGCATAGTAATACCCACTAGGACACTCCTTCCTCACTATGGCAGGTAGTAGGGCCTTTCCTTTATGCTTGCCTCGTGGGAGATGCCCGATGGCCCTTCCCACGCGGGGCATCGGGCCTATAGAGCAAGCAGATAGACTACTATCTACTAGTGGTGGGTACGAGGTGTGTATGAGATGTATAGCAGACTGCTTACCGTGCAACTGCTTATAGTGCAACTGCTTATAGTGCAACTGCTTATAGTGCAACTGCTTATAGTACAGTGCTTATAGTGCAGTGCTTATAGTGCACTGTGTTATAGCGAGTGCGTAATGTAGAGGCTGAAGATATCATAGTATAATCCCATTGATATATATACACCTAGACAGTAGAGGGGAACATAAAAAGACTCAATTGGAAAGTGCAGAACACATAGTGGTGTGATAAAGTAAGAATAGTCTCTCCAGACTACCGTTCCCACACACACACACAGATCAATGAGACATTATAGGCAAATAGAGCTGGTGATATGAGGCAATGCCCAATTCAACAAGAGCCTCGCGTGCAAATACAAGGAGCAGAAACAGCACAAGAAGCACCGACAGCACAAAAACCATAACGGGCACAGAAACCACATCGGGCACAAAAAGAGTTTTGAAGAGCGCTGATGCAGGGCCAACCAGCATACCGAAAGGGCCAACAAGAAGTAGCCCAAAGCAATCTATTGTTGAAATATCATCATCTGATGATGAACACAACAGCAATAGTCACAATGAAAACCTCACCAATGGTGATGATGATACAGACAGTGATGTGGTGGTAACATCTATTTCCAAGAGGGCCAAACGGATCAAATCAAACACCAGCCCTGCTGCCAAACCTTCACGGAAGTCCCCTCCACTCAAAGAGCCGCCAACATCTAGAACCCATGGCAAATCTTCCTCAATATCCTCACTATCAAAGAAATTCTCACTTGGGAAGAAAATCTCCCCTAACAATACTAATCAGGATGACATGCACCCTCCTCCTCCCCCTATTTCCAGTGCCACAAAGGCATATGTAGTTTCCACAGATTCCCAGCTTCTACTGGGTCTTCCTTGGGTGGAGAAGTATGCTCCACAAGCATCGACACAGCTAGCAATCCACCCACAGAAGCTCACCGATGTGCGAAACAAGCTCAGGGATATGATACAAGGAAACACCATGACCAAAGTGTTGGTATTGAGTGGTCCCTCTGGCTGTGGTAAGAGCACTGTAGCGAAAATACTAGCCAATGAGTCAATGGACGAGAGACAACACACTACACACAAGTTTCCAGGACATCTAGAAACACTGTTTCCAAAAGGAGAGTCAGATAACGATATTGACTCTCCTGCTGCCAATGTCCACTACACAGAATACATCACTCCTTTGAGTAGTGGCACTCATACTGGCTCCACTATTGAGTCGTTTGGCAATTTCCTTTCTGAATGCAAATATTTGACAGGACCGACCAACTCCAAAGTTGTGATTGTGGAGGATTTACCCAATGTATTCCATCTCCCAACAAGGAAAGCATTCTTGGAAGCTGTTACAGAGTGGTGTGAGCTCGGAAGTGCCGGAGCAGAGTTGCCTCCTCTAGTCATATGTATCACTGAGCATGAGGTGAATGAAGACGAATTCTTGAGTGGCGATGCTGTAAATAGTTATAGGAGAAGAAATAACGATGGAATGCGTAGTTTTAACATAGATAACAACTTCATAGCAGAGACGGTCTTGGGTGCTCAATTGCTCAATAACTCAGCCGTTTCTAGAATAAAGTTCAACCCTGTTGCAAGAAGGTATTTGAAGAAATGCCTTGATGGGATTGCGGTAAAAGAGCCTCAACTAAATAGCAGTGCTGAAGTACGAAGGCAGATTGATGTTTCGGCAGGGTATGGTGATATACGCTCTGCCATAAATAGTCTTGAGTACTGGGCAAGGTTTGAAGCAAAGGTGGTGATGAATAGAGAAACAGATGATTCCATTACAGATTATAGCAAAGAAGAGAACCTAAACTTATTTAATGCCGTGGGAAAGATCATCTATGGGACACAGCATAAAGAGGAAGAGATTTCCAGTTATATGAAGAGCCAGAACCAGCGGCGATTATTGTATAGTGGCAGCCTAGGAGATCTTACAGGCTTGCATGGAACAGGAACAGGAACAGGAACCATTAAGGCTCCACAGATCATGCCATCCATTCTGGATAAAAATGATATCTCCGTATCTGAGCTGGATCACCTCTCTGTATCAAACGTATTGAGAGACTTCCAATCACAATCATCTTTCTTCAACTTATCCTTACTGGAGAACTATTCTACCCTCAACTCTGCAAGCTTCCCATTGAGTCTGGATGTTGTGGATCTTGTCAATGATCTCAGTGTAGCAGATATATTCTCTTCTTACTGTATGGATGAAGTGGCAGCCAATATTGGAATGCAAAGTGCTAGGTATCACACAAGGAAGATAGCCGAGGGGATTGAGAGGGGGTTTGCAGGGTTACATGGTGATGGTAAGTCACTCATTAGAGTGCCCAGACTGAAGAACTCTTCTATAAAATTCTCTCGCCACTGGAAGTTCTTGAAGAAAAAGAGAAAAATGATGCAGGAGATTGAATTATATGAGAATCAGAGGATCAAGAGGTTGTTGTCTCTAAGATTCTCAGAGAACTCACCAATTATCGGGCATTTGAGCCACGCTGATTCGATACTTTACAGCGGATTCTATGAACCATTGATCCTGAATTCTAGACGGAATATCAAAAGAGTGTCAACGGGTTCTGATGGGAGAAGTTATGGGGGAGTTTTCACAACAGGAGTATATGGTAGAGCCCCACATATTGTTAGAGTGCCTCGTCTCGGCGGTTCTTTTACTTCCATTCTGGCTGATCCAGAGATAGTTACCGAGGAAGAGCCAGGCAATACTAAACTGACCAACGATCATTCAGGGACAGGGCTGTCAGAAGCGGCAAATGATTATTTTGGAATAAGTGATATGGACTACGATAGACTTTATATTGGGCTGTTGGACGAAGGAGATGCACTCCGCAGGAATGCTAGTAATGATAGTGGTGATTACCAAGAGGATAACGATGACGAATTTGATCTGGATCCTATATCCGACGAAGAGGATGATGAAATTAGCATGAAGCACAAGCATATTGATGATAATGACACTTTTGATGCCGATGATAGTTTTGATAGTAATGTGGAGTTGCTCTTATCTCAAAGGAGTGCAGAAGGAAGTGCAAAAGGACATGATACCGGCGGTAATGGCAAACTATTATTGGCACAAGCAAAAAAAAAAAGTATTGCCAAAATGAGAACTGATGATGATAAGGAGGAGGAGGAGGAGGAGGAGGAGGAGGAGGAACAGGAGGAGGAGCTTTTGTCCGATTCTGACCTTGACAATATATGACGAGACATAGATGACGTTGACGAGATTATTGTATTTGTGGTTTTGTATATAGCAGGTTCTCCACAATGTATTCGTTACGAGAATGAAAAACTACTTATGAAATTCAAATTACAAATCCAAATTAAGTTACATTTCAGCTTACATAAAACCAATTATACACCCACTAAGAGAAAACAACTCATGCAAGGGCTCCACTGTCAGCAAATATAATCATCCCAACCTACTAACAACCAACCCTCTACCACTTACACAGCCTGTGCAGAGCCAAAGAACTGAGGGTCATCCTCAAGACTCTCCTTTACAATATCCAAACCTCCCTGAAACTCACCATTCATGTACAACTGTGGGAATGTTGGCCAGTCAGAGTAAGTTTTGAGGCCCTGCCTCACACTGTCATCCTTGAGGATATCAAAGAAACCAAACCTCACCTGGTGTTCACGCAAGATTGCCACCAGCTGTCTTGAAAAACCACACTGTGGAGAGGCTGGGGTTCCCTTCATGAAAAGCATGACCGAAGCAGCCGATGTGAGTTTCTTCAGTCTCTCGCTGAGCTGTTCTGGGCTCTCCTCTTCAGGCTCTGCCACCTTCTCTGAAGCAGCCGTAGAGGCTGCAGCATCAGTCGCGGCAGTACTAGATGCAGTAGCACCATTGCCATTTGTGGAAACTGGTTTGTCAGAGAACTGGTTGAGAGCAGTTGCAAACTCCTTAGGGTCGGCACCGCTAAGCTCCTTCAAAATGGTTCCACGTCTAATCAGCACAAAGTAAGGCACGGCAGACACATCAAACAGCTCTGAGATCTCGGCATGGTCATCTGCGTTGACAGAAATGAAAAGTGTGGATGGGTTAGCAGTGGCCAATGTGGAAAACACAGTGTTCATCTGAATACATGGTGATGCCCATGGGGTATGGAAGTAGATGGCGATAAGCTTTGATGGGTCAGCCTCAGTGGTGAGGGAGGTGAACTGCTCCTCGGATGTAATCTCCACCACACTCATTTTGTATACTCGATTTATTATAGCTTCTGAGAGTGTTATCAAAAGAGTCCTACGACTTCTGGGTTGTGGTGTTGGCCTCTGTCTCGTGAGGGTGTTTTGTTATAACTAACGATGTATGAGTGTCTGGCTAAGACTAGTACAGTTCTAATCAATAATTCCCAAATAACCATTACTGGTCCAGTACTGTACACATTTTCCACTTCTCACTCTACCTACCCCGAGAGACCGATGATGGCACGCCTATCTTTTCCATCTCTTAGTAATGGCCAATTACGTGATCCGAGCGTGTAATGATCAAGTGACAGATTACTATGGCGAGATGATAAGTGGATAAGAGATAGAGAGAGGGGAGATAAGATTAAGTGGGTGTTTTTTCATAGTAGGTGCTAATATTTGTTAGTGGTTGTTGTAGTGGAAATGGTTTAATAGAAGTGATATCGCGTGTTTTGTACTTTTGGGGGAGTGGCCTTTGGAATGCACCGCACCCAGTTTCGTAAATGACGTGCATTACTACAGATGCCTACACACGGTATTGGGAGAGAACTTATAGCTAAGACATTTATATACATGTGACATATAATATACAATACAGAGCGGAGGAAGGGGGCAAGGGGCATTACACTCCATTCCACTTCGACTGACTAGATGCAAAACTAAAACACACCACCGCTTATTTATCATTCCCTTCTTGCTGATTCTGCTGCTGCTCATGCTGCCGCTTCCTCTCCTCCATCTCTTTCTTCATCCTCTCGTTTCTCTCCTTGGCCTCAGGTTTCAACTCCAATGGGCTAACATCCTTATACACAACAGTGAACGGCTTTGCCTTTAACGTTCCATCCTCATTATACTGCTCCGGGGGAGGAGGTGTGTATTTAATCAGCTGATAGTCTCTTAGACCGTAAACTCCAATGCTCACTCCTACAATCGCTCCCAAGATCACCACTATAGACTTCTGAAACGTAGATGGTCCGCTCGGTACTGCCATTATTGGGGTGGATGTTATGTGGATATTGTGTGGATATTATGTGGGTGTAGTTGAGATACTCCAAAAGAAACAACAAAAAACGATACTGAACAGTAACCTTCTGGAACAATCTCTGGGTGTTTAGAGTGGGAACAGCCTCTGAATGTTTAGCTTAACCAGTCGTACTTCTTCTACATTGCTCACCACCCTCAATTTATTTCACTCTTTCATCTCCGCACAGCTCATCCCATCAGCCATGCCTGGGCCTGAGCCTCAAAGCCTGCAAGGTGTCTGTCTGCCTTACAACTCCCCTCAAGGCTCGTAACTACACAGTGAGCACACGCAAGCATGTCAGCCGGAGACCCCTCCCACCCCCTCAGCTTACTTACCTCTAGCTCTGTTAGTAGCAACTCCCCCCCACTCCCCACTACGTAATGCGTGCCCTGATACGGAGGCCAAGACGGACGTCGTTCAGTCGACAGGGGAGGTGGCTAATGGGTACAGCATGTACGACCGTTGATTAAAAGGGAAGCATTATTTATAGCACCCGTTTCGGGATATTGGTTGCTTCTTTTGATATATTCTGGGTTATTGTTAAGATGTCTAGTTTAACAAAGAGGATCATTAAAGTGAGTTTGCCATGATGTTTGCGTTGAGGTATTGACACTAGGTGGTGTCATATACATTCCCGCTCCTCCTTTGTACTCCACACATGACATGTTATGTTCTGCGAAAAACGCGCGATTTTCACCATACTAACAATACACCACATCAAGGAAACGGAAAGATTGGTGTCTGATCCAGTGCCCGGTATAACGGCAACCCCTCATGAGGACAATTTGAGATATTTTAATGTCACCATCCAGGGACCACAGAGCTCTCCTTACGAGGGCGGCATATTCAAGCTAGAGCTGTTCCTCCCAGATGATTACCCCATGGTTGCCCCAAAGGTGAGGTTTCTCACCAAGATCTACCATCCAAACATCGATAGATTGGGTAGAATCTGTCTAGATGTGTTGAAAGGTATGCTGATTTTTTTAGACACACCTGATCAATCATCCACGGCCAAATATACTAACACCCACAGCCAACTGGTCACCAGCGCTACAAATCAGGACAATCTTGCTCTCCATTCAAGCACTCCTAGGTGCACCCAATCCAGTAAGTCAAATTCCATGCAGTCCTCTCTTCACAGCTTATGCATACTAACCATTAACTAAGGATGATCCTCTTTCCAACGAGGTTGCCGAGGAGTGGAAAAGCAATGAGGCAAACGCCATTGCCAACGCCAGAGAATGGACACAGAAGTTTGCACAGGCCGAGCAGTAGAGGTGTTATTTTGCATATGATTTTTTTCCAGCCATTTCAATCTTTTCTTTTTTAGCTCGCCATGACAGATACGAGGTTCACGATCTTTCACCCATTTGTGTTTTTAGTTGGCAGATGTTTTCTAACGTTCTAAAATACACTTTAAAGTTAGACATGACATGTTATTGTAGGAATTAGTGATTGCGGAGGTGATCATGGAGATGATCGTGCAGGTGAGCGTGGAGGTGATCGCGGAGTTGATCTCGGAGTTGATCGCTTGGTAAAGCTTTGATAGCTCGTAAGCGGAGTCAACCTCGGAGAAGACAAAAGCCTTAGTCACACTTATATGACATTGCTTACTCACTCTACATCCTATTCGTCTGATGTGTTCTCAGCAGATCACACAACCTTTCGAAAAGAGCATTATAGGTAAGCACAGCACGGCACTGCAGATTAAGCACCGCAGATCAGACATGTGATATGAACAGCAGTGAAGGAGATGAGGCTTTGGCTTCTTCTCACCACAACGATCTAGATCAAACCGTTATGGAACCTTAGTTTACCTGATTTCTTTTTCAACTACTACACTTCCACGAGGTATGAACTTACATCTCCATTGCGCCCTAGTCAACGCTGAGTATACTTACTAAAGAAAGCTGTTCTCGACTGCTGTTCTGGTCTAAGTCCGAACAACCTCCGAGCAGCCAAGGGCCCCCCAAGCGCACCACCTCTGTCATGCTACCTCCTCTCTCCGCGGGTCGTCCCTATTGTAGCTCGGTAGGTTGGCTGTCGTATTAGTTATCGACCGGCTGACCGCACTGCGCCACAAATGCGGTGTCAAGCACACCTTCGAACGCATAGTCACAAATGCAGCAATACCGCTAAACTTAATTAATTGACAATTAATTACTCCCAAAACCCTAACTAGCAGCTCACAAAGACCCCACCTCTTCGCAGGGCGCCAATAATGTGCAGCCACCTTGCGCTGCTAAGCTACAGGGCCCTGTCTTGCCCTGGCTGAGGCCGGCTTAGCCGAAGTTCTTCCCGCTCCTGCATGAAATGGGGCATGCGTTTTCTTTCACAGTAGTGTGAGAAGACACTGCAGGAGGCATCGCAGAAAGAGGTTGTTCCTTGAGGTGCGTATCCCGTATAGCTGTGCCGATCGTGCATAAACAGCAACGGTCCCACAGGGTAAGGTGCAGACAGTAAGAGACAGAGGGAGAGAGAGAGAGAGAGAAATTGATAGCGGAGGCACTTCTTTTGAAGCACAGCGGGCAACAACGTTGTGCTGTGAGTATATATATATCTCGAGTTGTCCCGTTGGATTGAGTTGATTGGAATTAAAAAAACCATCACCTCTCAAGTTGTTCTCATACAGCCCCTTTATATTTCAATTTATCTACTTGACCATCTTCTAAACCATGGGATACCCTAAACCATTAGGCGGAGTGACTCGCCGTGTCACCACTGGAATTTATATCCATTCTTCTCCCTTCACCAGATTTGGAACTTTCCAGTTTGGAGCCAGGATGTCTGTTATCCATCCATCCCCCACCAGTAGCTCGTTGGTCATCTATTCAACTATCCCATATGATGAAACGGTCATCTCTCAGTTCCAGTCCCTTCTCGAGAAAGACGGCGTTGTGGCACCATCCGAGTCCTGGGTTTCCAAAGTGTCACACATCATCATTCCTGATATCGAGCACACAATGGCTGTGAAGGGTTATAAAGAAAAGTTGCCCAACGTTAAGGTGGTGGGAATGAGTGGGTGTAACCCAGTTATTGACTCTCTCATCTCAAACAAGTTCACGGATGCAGAGGGAAATCAGATCGTGGGCGACAAGTTGTTGGTATCCAACTTGGGTTTCGACAAGGTTGCCGATGCCGCTATCGTTGACAATTTCCAGTTCGTTTTCACCCCGGCACATGCCAACCGTGAATTGATGCTCTTCCACCCTTTGTCCAAGACCCTTTTTGAAGGTGATGTCCTTTTCAATCTGCAGACTTCAAAACGCAGCTACACTGATACCCTCAACGAGCAATTTGGGGGAGCAAATGTACACACCGGTCTCAGTTTCCTCACTCGTTACATGCATCCAGATACCTGGCTCTCTCGCAGTTTCACCTCCAAGATGTTCAAGGCTGGTTCGGACCCTGCAACTAATGCCGTGTTCAAGGCAATGGATAAGGAGTGGGATTTTGAAAGAATCGTCATGTGCCATGGTGACGTTATTGAGAGAGAAGGAAAGGATATTTTCAGATCTGTGTTCAAGTTTTTGCTCAACTGAGGAGCTTTTCATTTATTTATTTATTCAGTGTCAGTAGTTATTTAATCGCATCAATTGTAATATTTCTAATCACATCAATTGCAATATTTAGGTGTCACCGTGTAAAATCCATACACTACGTCATAGGATACAGCCAGTCCTTATGCGTCTGCATTAGGCTTGTATATCCCACATAAGGTCGTGAATGACTCATCTTTGTTAGCAGCAGGGTCTGCAGATAGCGATTTGGCTCCGACGGTTGCGGCTCTTTGGCTTCCTACCATAATTTAACCGAAGGGGCTGATTGAAGATTATGAGGGTTCACTGCCCTTCAGCAAATATAAAGAAACTGTAGAACCCATTAGAAAACTCCAAGTCCTGGTATGGCTTGGGAGCAACTTGAGGTTACAAAGGCACATGTTGCGTATGCTTTAATCGGGATCTTTTCAAGTGTTTTTGCGTTATGCTCTCTTTTTCTGAAGGAGAAGCTCTTTGTGGGTGAGGCAACTGTTGCCACAGCTTTTGGCATCATTGTGGGCCCACATTGTCTTGACTGGTTCAACCCCGCGTCATGGGGTGGCAGTATCGACTATCTGACCCAGGAGATATCCCGGATTATTCTCATTATCCAAATCTTTGCTGTCTCTGTTGAATTGCCCCCTAAATACATGAAGAGGCACTTCTCTTCTGTCCTGCCTGTGCTCTTCTTTGGAATGACCGTTGGATGGTTGGTAACAGCAAGCATAGTATATGCTCTTTTCAAGAAGCATCTGGACTTTTCTGACTCATTGCTGATCTCGGCATGTGTCACTGCAACAGATCCAGTTTTGGCTGCGGCCATTGTGGGTAAGGGTCAGTTCGGCCAAAGGGTCCCTGCGCATCTCCGTAATCTTATCAGCGCCGAGTCTGGAGCTAACGATGGAATGGCATTCCCATTTGTATTGCTCTCAGCGAATTTGGTGCTTCACAAGGGTCATGCTGCTGAAATCGTCAGGGACTGGTTCTGCATTGCTGTTTTGTATGAGGTCCTACTTGGTATTCTGCTGGGCTGTGTGATTGGCTATGTTGCTAGAAAGGCGATTATTTTCGCCGAAGAGCACAAACTGATCGACAGAGAGTCCTTTGTTGTCTTTTACGTTTTGATTTCCCTCATTTGCACTGGAGTTGGGTCTATGATTGGTGTGGATGATCTTCTGGTGAGTTTCGCTGCTGGGGCCGCCTTCTCCTGGGATGGGTGGTTTGCTAAAAAGACAGAGGAGTCACAGATCTCCAATGTGATTGATCTATTGCTCAACATGACCTATTTCATGTATATTGGTTCCGTGTTGCCATGGGGCTACTATAATATGGCTGAATTTGATCTGAACTGGTGGAGACTGGTAATCCTTGGATTGGCTGCAATCTTTTTAAGGCGGATTCCGGTTTTGGTATCTCTCAAGCCGATCACGCCAGATCTGAGATCATGGAAGGAGGCTGTTTTCTGTGGCCATTTCGGCCCAATTGGTGCAGGTGCAATTTTCTGTTGTATTCTGGCCAAGAGTTTGATCGAGAGGAGTTTACTCAACGTTGATCCGGAGAGTATCCCACTTGCATCCACCCCAACTGCTGTTACATCCCCACACTTTTATCTATTGCAAATGATTTGGCCAATTGTGACATTTCTGGTTCTCACCTCTGTGATCGTACACGGCTCGTCAGTTACTGTAATGACTTTGGGTACTACGGTTAGGAGTATGAAACTCACCATCGCCAAGAGCGCACCTCCTGATGAGTTCATCCAACTCACCGATCTCAGCCGTCCCCGTGGAGCAGCTGAGGTTGGTTCTTCAAGGGATCTTAAGAGGCACAGGCCAAAGACAGAGGCATTCAGTGTGTCCACAACTATGGTCTCTAACTCCGTATCGAGGTTCAGCAGAGAGGGTGCCGTGCCACTGCTTGAGATTGCGGTATCACTGGATGAAGCTGGGGAGCCCAGGCGTCCAGCATATGCTTTCATGAACGGTAACAATGTCACCATTGAGGATAGCCAAGGAGAGGTGTTGGATGAGTTCCAAATCGAGCTGGAACCACCTTTAGGTGAAGACCACCACACTTACTTGAGAGAGCTGTTCCAAAGAACGCATCCTAATCAAAAAGATGCTAATGGAGAAGGCCGTAGTCGTCAAGTGAACTTTGACGAGAGGATTCCACGTAAGGTGGGATCCAAGAAGGATGATATGCATAAGCCAGAGTTGAATGCTTATCAAATTGATAATAGGATTGTTATTGAGAACAGCGATGGTAAGGTTATCAGAAAGTATATCATTCCTGAAGATAACGAGGGGCATAATGAGGAGCCCAAGAGCTCTGGAAGTGGCGTGTAAATATGATCACACTGGATTAGGTTTTTGTCTATATGTATAGTTTTTCCCGCTGATTCCACCAATATACTTGTGATATAGAGTATAGCAATCGTCTATAGTATTACTGTAGAGTAAATAGAATCATACATATTCAGTCAGCTCTCCAGAGAAATTGTGGCTTAGGACCTCATTTTGCAGGCTTTATTGATGGTCTCCGAGTAAGTAGGAGACGCGTCGGCCAGAGAAGGGGAGAGTTTAAGTAACACAGTGAGCATGACGATAAGAAACCAACATGGCAAATAACATGGCACAGCGGTAACCAGAACATGTAACCAGAACATATAACCACAAATGCTGTGCTTATTTACTTTTGTGTATATCCTTCCATTCCACATACTACATGTTTGTGCCAAGCCGGAATATACGAAGGACATATGTCTGCATGAGTAACCACAACGTTACCCCTGATTGCCATGTCCCCATATACTATGGGATAGATAACTAGAAATAGTGAAATGTCATAAACCAAATACAGATAGTGCCAGTCAGATGAATATATGGCATAAACTATATTTTGCAACTTATTCCGGAAATCCCCAGCCCTCCGCTGGTGGTACTTAATACATATAGTGGAGGTGAATTTGTATCTATCACCGCTCCTCACCACTTCTCAAACACTACAATGCATCCCAGCAAGTCACGGATGGTCGGTTGCCTATGTTACTGCCGAGGAACCTCTGCATTAGCGACGACACTAAAACACAAACAAACTCAAAAAACGCAAAAAACATGATCCATAAACAGTATCGCCCACTCTACATCTAGTTAGTCCAGGTAGCCAGCCACCTTTCTTTTTCATATACATACATTCTGTGTGGCTGGCGGTATGTGATGTATGTGATTTCTTTTGATTCCTACTGATCCCTTTCAAGCATCTCGCAATTTCCTGTTCCTATTAATCAATGCATATTCCGTATTTCCAAAACATTGCCGCTCTCTGCCATAAACAATTGCATATTGTGTTCTCTCTTCTGATGCCGTGTATTGTTCCCGATATCCTACTATGTGCTCCCTTCCCTTATCCTCCTGCCAGTCTACCCATGTAAACCGTCCGCACGCTGCATAAGGCACCCTCCTCCTAACCTTAGCCATGCGTGGTACCTAAATTAGAGATGACATAACAAAGGTAAACACCCAGAGCGCGTCTCGCATGCGTGCGTACGCGCTTGGTAAGCGTTCCCTTACCGGGCGACATGCTGTAAGTGAAACGGAGCCCTTCTCAACAGGTGAAGAGAGACACGAGACAGTGGGAGGGAGTAAGCGTTTGAGGCCCTAGGCCCTAATACCGAGGCAACGGTGCTACCACAGCAGCGGCAGCACATTTTAGCGCTACCCTTTGGTACTACACACACACATATTCAACACTACCAAGTGGAATTGTTTTTCTTTTGTTTTTCCTTGTCTGTCCATTCTCTTAGTATTCCTTTACTTGTTTCGTCTGTTTTTCACTTGTTTGGACCCTTATAATTTTATAGACCCGTCCTTCTCTCATTCATTCTGTACTATTATCAGACAAGGTGGCCGTTGAACTTTTATTTGACTGTGTTGGTTATATCCACCACCTATATTGAGTAAAGCCAGTGTATAATTGAGGGTATATAAGATAGTGTCAGCACCGCTTCTTCTTGGTGACAACAACCACAAACGTTAGATAGCAAGCCAACACCGGGACAACTTTATAGAACACTGACAGGAAACACGACTGCTTTGGGGGAGGAACACGGCTAAAAGGTCTTTTGAAATATACGATCAAACCCAGTTCTTACCACACATAATATACATAATGGGTCCGTTTCGCGCTCACCATACGCCGTCTCTACCTGAGATGTCTCTTGAGACATTCTACAAAAACGTTCAAAACATGCAAGGTATGAACGGTATGAACGGTATGAGTACTATGAACGGTATGGCCAACCTTGGTGGCTTGAGCAGTATGGGGAACATGAACCAAATGAACAACATGAGTGCCATGGGTGCCATGGGTAACACAGGGAATACAGATATAAAACAATCCCACCATCATTTGAATTCCTCAAACAACTTGAATAACTCAATAGGGTCGATGACACAGATGGGTGGGTTCTCAGGACCTGTATTTTCCAAGATGATTCTGAAGATTCTCTACACTTTTGACGATAACACCACCTTTCTGGCCAGGTCGCCTTCTTTGGTAAACATCAAAGTGATGCCACTCTCGCTACCAGGCGTTAACGCGCCTGTTTTGGTGGGTGCCATAGATCTCAAAAAATGTATAGACTACATAGCCACCGCTTCACCGGAGTGGTTCTCTGATTCCATGGATTTCGCCATGTACTCACGTGATGTATCTGAGCCTGATGAACCACTTGTTGGACATGGTCTCTTCTCAAAGTTGATGAGTAGAAAATCATACAAGAGTGGAGAGATACTAGTCTCAGGTAGAGTGTGCAAGAACTTTGTATCGTTTTTCAACAACAACACGTCCAATGAGACATTAGAGGTTCGTCTCAGATTCACAGTTATAAACAGCAACGATGCCAGCAATAATCCAAGCACCCTTAAACAAAATCAAAACATTCGTCGTGGCTCGCAGACCGCAAAGGACTCGGAATACTCCGATAATGATCACAGTGTTGAACTGACATCCCAGATCACCAAACGCCGTAGACCTACGGAGACAAGCGTGCCTTTCTCTGATGACTCACCACAGGATGTCACTCCTGATACCGACTCAGGTGCCTTCCAAGAACCCAGAAAGAGAAGACCAACGGGGAGAACAGCCGATTACAGCCATCCACAAAAGGCCTCGCGTACTCAGTCGATGCCTTTCTTGGCAAATGGGAACACAATAGCCCACCAGATAATGCTGGCAGACCAATCCAACATTCAAGACCAATCGAGGCGGTCTGGTCTACCAAGCGTGTCAGAGAACGAACCTCTCCCAATTGAGGACCGTTTCTCCGGTTTTGAAAAATTGCTCAAGATTAAACCGGCTTATGCCTCACAAAGTGCAAACATCGCACCACCAAAGAAGCGTAGAGGCAACACAAGACAGACACCAGAGACGAGTCTCAGTATGACCGCTGCTGCCGCATCTGCAGCCTCCAGTGCTTCAACATCCAACACTGGCATAACCAAACAATGTGTAAACTGTCACATTGCAGACTCCAAGTCATGGAAATTCTACAAGGATGGTATCTTCCAATTTGGTAACTCTGGTATGCTATGTGTGGAGTGTAATTCTTTGCATTCAAAGGATGACAGAGAAGGCCTCAGAAGAAGGGGTGAGTTGGCAGCTGATGGGCTGCTGGACAGTCCCTATAACGCCCCTGGCTCTGGAAAGCCAGGTGAGGTTAAAGTGAAGGCGACAAAGAAGATAAACAGAAAGACACAGAGAGATGATATACGTGATGAAAGCATGACATCGTCGCCGGCTATGACTCCCCCAGTTGCAACGTTCGTTGGCAATAGAGGAGGAGTCAGCAGAATGTATAACAACAACAGCAAGCCTGTTGCCTCAGGTGCCATATCAAGTGTCTCACACCACATGAGACACAACAATGCATCTTCTCGTATAAATTCCTCTTCTTCACCATTGATGAGCCATCTCAATGACATTAATATTGATGAGTTTCTCAGTGAGGACTGTGAGTTCTTTAAGTATGAGGCTCCCATGACAGATATTGATCCGTTACCACTACATACACATAGAAATAGCACAGCCAGAAACAGCAACGATGGTGGTGTATCCACTCTTAATGCTACTCCACAGAGTGAATGCACAATAGACAACAATGGAAGTGCCAAGGATGAGCCCATAAATGCTGTAAAGCTCAACACCACTGTAATCACCTTTGATGATGATGCCGAACTCCAGCATTCTGATAGTCCAGAAGAGGAGAACAAGGAAAACATTCGTCCACCAGCACCAATGTCGGGGTCCTCTTCTGGGGTTCCACTTTCGGTCGTTGACCTTAATATCACACCAACATTCAACCGTATTCTGAGAGAATCATTTGGAGGCACTCCGCCTCAGATGGCTAACTTGACCAATCTGGAGCACTCTCCTGGTACTTGGATGAAGAACCTGTTTAACGAAGACCAATTGGAAAAGCCAAATGGTATTAAAGATGCTCTTTCACCAAGACATGGTCTTGAAACAACACCATTGGATAGATTCGATACCACTCCAAAAGACATGGAAACCTGTCAGACACTCCCATGCGACGACGATGGTACTCCTCTTAACCCAGAAGACAGAAAGACCGTTGAGGTGGCTGCGAAGCGCAAAATCGCCTCAGCCATGCCATCTTCTCCATTCAACCAAAGAGAGGAAGACGACTCAGCAGTCAATGTCAGCAGCAGCATGGGTATAAAAATGAGCTCTGTTGAATGGCAGATGTCCTCTCCAAGGACAGATGTCTCACCACCTGATGCTAAATAGTGCATCTTCTCCTTCCCACATATCGATTACATCCTACTGGCCATACACTAGATTATAGATTGGCAAAAGGAGAAGCTCCCCTTAATTCTCATTCATTTACACTGCATGATGCTGCTTACTCGATTGTTTTTTTTACATTATTTTGGTTCTGTTCATTTCTCACTTATGCTTATGATGATTCGCTACGGGGTCACGATATCCCCGCATGTACATTATTACGATAGATTGCATTTTCCAGATTTTACCGTTTCGATCAAAAGCACCATCATTAATTGGTTTTATATAATTTGTACAATACGAATAAAATGATCTTCCAAAAATACACCACACCCCTACCGTGTCTCTATGCATAACCTTCCTTATATTTTCGTGGTTAGGAATACTTCCGCTTGGTATCCCAAACGTGAACCATCTCGTCCCAACCTGTGGTAACTACCCAGCCTGGCTCACCCCACATGCTCCAATCACAACCTATCACAAATTCCTTATGGGCACCAAAAGCGTTGACCTGGGCCCGGCCATGGTTAAGCCTACTACCAAGAAATTTGGCCTTTTCGTCTGTCTCATCATTCCAAACTCTAGCTGTCATATCATAAGAAGTACTGAGAAGAGAATCACCGGAATGAGGTGACCATGCAACTTTCCTCACTGCAAAATCATGGCCCATGAACTTATTAATGGGTTGAGGGTCCGAGATAGGGTGAGAGTGGGCACTCCCCGCTGGAGTGCGCGGCACCATTCTAAGGTCCCACACTCTAATAGACTTGTCTACACTGGCTGTAGCCACGATCTTTGAACGGTACTTGTTGAAATCACACGATAGCACTTCGAGTCCATTGTGTGCAATGAAATCAACCTGGAGTGGCTGCGGGGACCTAATATCCCACAGCTGGAAATGGGAGGCACTATTACATGAGATGATTGTTGAGGGGTCATGAGGTGAAAACTGAGCTTGATAAACACAGTCATTCGTAGGGTTATCGGATGTGTGTGATTTTGCAGCACCGCCTGCTCCACCACCCGGTGCTGTTAGTGGGATATGCGATGCACTCTGAGCCACCCTTGATGACTGATCCTTCATGCTGCTAAGTGATAGAAGAGGTGTATCTCTGTTTGGTGCCCATACTTTTATTGTGCCATCCCATGATGAAGAGCAAAAACTGCTCTTGTCCACCAGGTTCCAGTTCACAGAGAAAACTTCACGTTGGTGACCTCTATACTTCATTATGGGGTAGTTCGACACTGTGATGTCAAACAGGGACACTGTGCCATCACCCGAAGAAGTCACCACCTGATTCTCATGCAATTCAGACCATGCAACATCAAATAGGCCATCCTGAGTGTCAAAATATATATCCTGTGACACCACACCCGTATCGTTGATGGTCAATATGTACAATCTACCATTCCCCACTAGCCCATAGTTTGCCGAGGTAGCAACTGCGATCTTGTTATCGTAGAACGGGGAGTATTTCACTCCATACCCGTTGAAACCAGTTGTCCGAAATGACAGCATTATGATACTCGGTACAGGGATAGGATAATATCTTCTGATCCACAACGTCTCCCTCTCTCTCTTCTGCGATTATCTGGGGTAGATACCTGCCTTAAAGGCCCCGATACCACAGAAGAGATAGCATGTAAGTGTACTACCCGATCTGTAGGGTGACATGGTATCTATTACCGTATTAAGGCATTCTGACAGCGACCCCAGACGGAGGAGCAAAGGCACTTATTCATCCTAAGGTCTGTGAACATTTTGGAATGAACAATCTACAATTACTAGGGTATGCAAGATAACATATTCATCCGGCTATTCATAGGAGCTCTTGTATCAGGTGACAGTAACACCAGATGTCAGACATGCCCCCCATGCCCACACACACTTACTCCCACCCATGATGGTGTTGTACTGCTCAAGACTGCTGCAGCCTGCAGTCCAACTAATGGACTCGATAAGCTGGGGCTCAATCCTCAGATGGTCTCGACTCTTTTCGACCCTCGGTAGAACCTCCACCAAAAAAATTAATAAGTAGAGCAGCTCAATACGGAGGACATCACTTACTGGGACTGATATAATGAAAACAGAGCGGTGTCAACAAAAAAACAGAACCTTGAAAGGGAAACTAAAAAAGAATGAACGCGGTGAGGTTCGAACTCACGCCCCTTTCGAGACTAACACCTGAAGCTAGCGCCTTAGACCACTCGGCCACACGTCCATTATATGCTTAAACATGCAACTGGGTTCTTATTAGGTACATATCCTCACTGAGAATAGATAATAAGTGGAACTCCATATCTCTGAAGGGTACTATATTGGTGAAGAATGTCACCTTACATATTTCGAAATAGATACGATTTCATCGCTTGTATTATCCAGAAAACTCCTCCTAAAGGGAACGAACGCCCTTTAGGAAGAGTTGTTGCAGTAGTGACGCAGAGATACGTACACTAGATCATTTTTTACCTCGCTTATGATTACATTACTTCACATTCACCTCAGACAAACCCATCTCGGAAAGGTCTGACTTGTTAAGATGGTACTGATGAGCGTCATTACTAGAGAGAATCAGACTGCTGAGTGAAATACGGCATTTGTGTCTATCAAGATTGCATTGCATGGGGCGTGGGCGGGGGGGAGGGGGGAGGGAAGCACACAGCCACTCCTTCCTCCAGACACATGGAAGCTCTAAGCGAAATCTGGCAGCTGTCAAGCTATCTGTCGTATATCGAGCACTATCACATATGATGCCGTGTATTAGCTAGCTCCAATAATGGGGCAATTTCATTAAGCCGTAGCAGTCTAGAAACACAGGCCTGGAAAATCGATAAGTTAGATAGACGCTAGCCTGCATAATCGAGAAATCATATTGCAACTGCAGGGATCTGTAATATCATGAGCGGCCGGGAAGATGATATCCAATCAAGCGAGCTGAGTCGCCGGATCACTGTGTGATAATCTACTCATTTATTTTGGTATGCCCCACTCCATTTCCTGGCGGTGTTTGAAAAAAGGTACCCAGATGTGTTCTAATGCCTAACAGCTCGCCTATACTGGCTTATCGTTGGTTTCTTTTCCCTTGCCTTATCTTGTGTGAACCAGCACCGTGGGTTACTTTGATTCCATGCAATAAACTGCCAGCGGGTGATGTTATCAAGGTTTGCAACGACAGTTGTTAGCGACCCGTAGCACAGCATTACAATGACGTGATGGCATCAGTCTCACCAACTATTGCCTATACTCTTTTCGGGCCATATAATGCAGTGCCTAAATACAGTGTATGCACATCATGGTTGACTTCCGCTTGAGATAATATTGTTTCTTCTAACCGAGGAAAAGGCGGCAGTTGCAATTCAGCGTCAGAGAAAGCTTATCGCCAAAACTGCTCCACATTACTCGCAGCATTAGCGCTGCAGCTGCCGATACCCGCTAGGGAATCATTTGGTTTGTTCATTTCCATTCACAGGAACATACACTCCACCACTCCCTTTGTCCTAATAATATAGCTCACCCTCACTGCAGATTGATCTTTTACTGTGGATGAATACGGTGATTCTCGCAGTTGCGGAAAGTTGCGCCCCTGCCTTTCTGCCCCCCTGATACAGCCATTTGCACACCGTCAGGATAGGAAGTTGCCGCGTACATTGACGTTATCAGGACAGTATCACATATGCATGCATGTCCCGTTTACAAAGGTACAGTTAATCCAGGAGTGTTGAGAGGGACAGCGTTGACTTCCCAAAGCAAAAGGAGGAGTCAAGAAATCGGTATATCAGTTCCTAATGGGATTCCAAAGACGATATTCAGCAGAATCAACAGAGTCAACTTGTAGCCATCGTTTGATATACTTTACCCTATTTTGCAATGATTGGTAATGGGATGAGCCTCACAGATGCCGAGAGAGTTGGGGTGTGCTTACACTTGCAGCATGCACGAGTGTGCTGCTAGTAGAGACAACTCACATTTCATACGGCTGCAGGGTTCAAGACTAGCTGAAGAAGTCAGTTTAACACTCGTAGCATCCCCTAAAAAGGTCCCTCAATTAATGTCTGTATTTACACTAGTAACTTTTGTGGCGCAGCTACTTTTGAAACTCCGGAGAACCGTGCAAACACAGCTACCTTCTATAATTCAGTGTATGATCCTTTCCCCCCCTCCTATATGATTAGCTATGTGTGACAGCACCGTGGCCCCCGGCTTGGAGTTGGTGCATACACACCGCAGAGTCCAGCGCTTCTCGCTTTGGGGAATTAGGTCTTATCCGACTTGGGACGGTTTGAGATAAGGATTATCCCGTTTCTGCAGGCCTGCATACATACCACATCCAGACTGCTGTCTTATCTACAATGCCCTTGCCTGATTGACTCCATGTCCCTGCTTAACTAAAATGCCCCCTACAAAATGCGTCAGGCGTTGTTTCGATATCGACGGAAGCCTCCTTATTTGGTTCCCCAAAGGGTGCTATCGATAAGCCATGCATCTATTGTGCAATGGAGCGTCTATGGTCCAGATGGAAGTTTACGGGGTGATATTCTCGCTTCTATTAAGACGTGGCTTGGAGGAACTCCCGTACAAACATTCCCCAAAAGGAAATGTGCGATGAATGCAGGATGTCTTCTCCAGGTGCTTTGCGTCGGGATTGTAATCAACTGCCCAGGGATATATAAAGGGAAAGGGCTGCTCGCTTCGATTGTGACATCCCGTTTTACCTTTCGGAAGCTCATAAACTCAGTACAACAAAAACGATGTCTGTGGTTTTATCCAACGCTATGAGCGAGACCGACAGGAGGTTGGCAGAGGAGGAGAAGGGCGAGAAGGGAGAACACAACGTCGTCATTGACGAACTCACGTCGGACGTGGACCTTGACTCCTCCGATGTTGACAAATACGAGACCCACAGAGGTCTCAAGTCCAGACACATCCAGCTGCTTGCGCTTGGTTCCGCTATCGGTACCGGTCTTTTCGTGGGTTCAGGTGGCTCCCTAAGTACCTGTGGTCCAGGTGCCTTGCTCATTTCTTACTTGATCCTTGCATTCTTTGTTTGGTCTGTCATGCAGATGATTTCTGAGATGGTGTGCTGGTTGCCACTTCCAGGTCAGTCAACGATGTACGCTCTTACCAGGAGATATGTCGATGACACCATGGCCTTTACCACTGGTTGGAACTATTACTATGCCTTTTCCATCATTGCTCCAGCTGAAATTTCAGCTGCAGGTTTTGTCATCCAGTACTGGAGTGATCTCAACGTTGCTATCTGGATCAGTATCATGTTGGTTTTCATGATGGGTCTTAACTTTTGCCCTGTTAAGTTTTACGGCGAGAGTGAGTTCTGGATTGTGTCTGTCAAGATCTTCTGTCTCGTGGGTCTTTTGATTGTTGGTGTCGTCATCTTCTTCGGTGGTGCCCCAGCTCAGCACGGTGTTCTTGGTTTCCACTACTGGAAGCACCCAGGTGCATTTGTCGAGCACCTTGTCCCTGGTAACACTGGTAAGTTCCTTTCCTGCTGGACTGCCATTGTCAAATCTGCCTTTGCCTTCATTCTGTCTCCAGAGATTGTCACAACTGCAATTGCAGAGGCTGAGAACCCAAGAGTCAACTTGCCCAAGGCCGCTGACAGATTTATCTACAGACTTCTTCTCTTTTACATTGGTGGAGCCCTTGTCATTGGTATCATTGTCGCTTCTAATGACCCAAGACTTCTTGACGCCGTTAATGCTGGTGCTTCAAGTGCTGCTGGTTCTCCATTCGTTATTGGAATCCAGAATGCCGGTATCAAGGTGCTTAACCACATCATCAACGCTTGTATTCTTCTTTCTGCTTTCAGTTGTGGTAACGGTTTCGTCTACTCTTCATCTCGTATGCTTTACTCAATGGCCCTTAAGGGTGTTGCACCACGCTTCTTCAGCCACTGTAACCGTCATGGTGTCCCATACGCTGCAGTTCTTATCACCGGTGCTTGGGCATGTCTTGCTTACCTTGAGGTTTCCTCCGGTTCTGCTCAAGTGTTCACTTGGTTGAGTAATATTGCCACCATTTCCGGTTTTGTTGGCTGGATTTTAACCTCTATTACCTACATTCGTTTCAGAAAGGCTGTGTTCCACCACGGTATTTACGACAAGCTCCCATACAAGGCTAAGTTTCAGCCATACGGCGCTTGGATCACACTTGTCATGTTCATCATTCTTGTCTTCACCAACGGTTACGGTGTCTTTGTTGCTGGCAACTGGAACGTTTCCAACTTCTTTGCTGCCTATGTCACCATTGGTTTTGTCTTCTGCCTCTACTTTGGACACAAGATCTACAAGGGCAACTGGAGAAAGTGGTACAAGTCTGTTGAGGAGATTGATATCTTCACTGGCCTTGACAGAGTTGAGGCCGAAGAGGCCGAGTACATCATCCCTGTTCCAAAGAACTGGTATGAGAAGATCTGGTACTGGATCGCTTAAGTCAGGCTGTTTTTGTTTTTTGGCTGATACTTTTACTGTCTAAATGTTCTATAAATATAAAACTGGATTTAAGTTTTACTTCACGGCTATTATTATCATTTGTATTCAGTGTAGCTGATGTGGGCGCTCTTGTTAGGAAGCGCTTAGCTAGATATAGGAGGAATGAAGGATAGGTGCACCATTCGGCTTTCAGCACCATTGGGCTTCCAACTCCCTCTGGCCATCCAACCTCCCGTGCTCCACTACGCATATGCCACAAAGAGCATGCACACTCAGAGTACAAAATCGGGCCTGTATTCATAAACATAGTAAATAGAGCAGCAAGCATACCTGGTTTCAGATATATATATATATGTCACTCCCTTTCCACCACGGAGTTTTTATCCTTTTTCAGTATATGTGTGTTGCTGTGGCTCGCTGCCTCTTGTTGCGCCCGCCTCTTCTACCGCTACTCTCTCTCTCTCTCTCCCTCTCTGTTCCCTTGTTCACATTTCCCGTCTCACCTTAAATCCTCTACCTTAAATCCTCTCTATGAGAACGGAGTGATCATCACCATCCACCAGGCCCAATGTCTTCGTCGTCAAGAACTGCTTCTTCTTTACGTACGGGGTACCAATCTCTTCCACATTCTTTCCCTGCTCCTCCAAATGCTTCTGCATGATAAATGCCTTGTAACGTTCTATGGTATGTTTTCTGCACTCCAAGTAATCACTCTTGAGGGCCTGGCATGGTTCGTATGAAGAGTATTTGGCATTGGTCATGCACTCCACAACTCTCTGGAACTCACCGAAGCACTTGTTGGGACCACCGTGCCTACTCACTTGCTGCAAAGGAGCCATTCTGATATGTGCAATGTATGTGAAACAAGAGTAAGCAATGCCCAAAACCCAACGGCGCTGTAATCCAATTTGGTGTCTGGCTATATGTCTGTACCGTCTCCTTGTAATGTATGTCTCCTCCTCTAGTTTATCATCTCCTCCTACACTGTATCGATTACCTCTTTTCCTCAACCAATTGCAGGTTGTCTTGATCGAGGAGTAATCCGGCAGGGTAACCTTTTGCTAGAAGAACCCATCTACCGCGTAATACTGAATGCATCGAAACACGAACTTAGGGAGGACTTTGGGGGGACTTGGGTTGTATTTTGAGTAGTGCACGGGATTCAGTCTACCTAGCTTCTTAGGGCCTTTGCTTAACTGTGTTCAGAATCGTTTTGGCCATTCCGACACTCAATGAGAGCTTCCAGAAGAAACCGAATCGATTTTATAAAAAACAATCCCTATTATTTTAAACTAATTCGGTTATGTTAATGGAGAAGCTTGGAAAAGCTTGGTAAACAGTATGTGTTCCCCCCAACCCCCAACCCCTCTGCTTAGTCCCCCCCCCCTCGTCCCTCTGATCCCCTTGCCTATCTTATCCCACTATGGCTACCCTACCGAAGCTCATCTGGGGAATACACTACAACCAAGAAAGAGATATTGATATTATTCTTCAGACTCTAGAAAGAAAGAGAGTCTGCAGATCCTCGACAATAGTTAGGTATATCTACACGTATATATTGCACAGCCAATATCTAAGCTGGCTGTTTCTGTATATAACCTTGAACTTTTCAGATATGCCAGGCTTGGAAACTGGCAAGAGGGCAAGGTCTCCTGGCCCCCCTGAGGCTAGAGGTAGAACGATGGCGAGACAGAGGCCATCAAGATGGGAAGGTGCACCTCAAAAGACCGTTGTGTTTGGAATGGTCAATGTGCCGTCCGTGATAGTGGGGGCTCTCACTGCAGAACAGATCGAAGCGTATCAAACAGTGTTGAGAATTGAGGAAATAAGCACCAGGTTACGTCTTAACGATGTGGTGCCTATGGACCATCTCAGATCACCATCTCCTCCTCCACAGTATGATTCGTCAGGTAAGAGGACCAACACCAGAGAATACAGGTATAAGAAGAAGCTCGAAACAGAAAGACATAAGCTGGTGGAAATAGCCGTGCGATGTGTGGCTGGTTACCGCCCCCCACCGGATTATAAGAGACCAGCGAAGACACAAGAAAAGCTATATATCCCGGTAAGAGATCACCCGGAGATTAACTTCATTGGGCAGCTGATTGGGCCCAGAGGAAATACCTTGCGTAAGATGCAAGAGGAGAGTGGTGCTGTTATTGGTATAAGAGGAAAGGGTTCCGTGAAGGATGGTAAGAATAGAGGTGCCCTTACATCCACACAGAATAATTTGGATGATGAATTGCATTGTTTAATTACAGGAGATACGGAGGAAAAGATCAGAAAGGCTGTCAAACTTTGCTCTGAGGTTATACAAAAGGCCATATCAACACCGGAGGGCCAAAATGAGCTCAAGAGAGGTCAACTAAGAGAACTGGCCGTTCTCAACGGTAC
This sequence comes from Kuraishia hungarica, assembly GCA_030567555.1. Taxonomy (NCBI): domain Eukaryota; kingdom Fungi; phylum Ascomycota; class Pichiomycetes; order Pichiales; family Pichiaceae; genus Kuraishia; species Kuraishia hungarica. The sequence goes on from JAJLSL010000001.1 coordinate 673,083, forward strand.
CTTGAGGACAGATGAAGATAGGCCCTGCCCCAACTGTGGTGAGATGGGCCATAAAAGGTACGATTGTCCCAAGAGACAGCAGTTTGTGGATACTGTTATTTGCAACATATGTGGCAATACGGGCCATTTCGCTAGGGACTGTAAGATGGCTGGCCGTGGTGTCGGTGGTGGTATAGCTAACCAAGCAGCTGATAGAGAATACGACCAAATGATGAGGGATCTTAACGGTGAGGGCCCTAATGACGGCGGCGATATAAAAGGATTCCTAGGTGCAGCATCAACTGAAGCTGATTCTTATGATGGAAATGACAGAAATGACAGAAATGGCAATTTCATGGATGCTGGCAGACAAAGACATATGCATCCTTCCCCATATGGCAATCAACCATATGGAAACCAGCATTCCCCACTTCAATCACAGCAACCTCCATACCAGAGGGCAAACAATATGCCATATCAGCAATACAGTCAAAACAGAGATCACAGCAATCACCCACCTTCCAGGCCAGCTCCACAACAGAGATCTTTCCGTGGTTCGCCTCCATTTTCGCCCTCGCATGAGCCACATAATGACGGATATGGTAACTCAACGCCGTCCCCTAGTGGTTTACCACGTTTTGGTGGAGCTCCCGCATCGTTCTCTTCTTCTTCCGCACCTCCTTCAAGTACAGGTTCTCTTCCACCCCGTGGAGCAACCATGGCTCAACAAAGACCAAAAGAGGAGGAGATATTGCCCCCATGGAAGAGACGTATGGATAATAACCGTGTCCCTATAAATGGACCCCCAGGGTTGAGTGCGCCCCCAGGATTGGCTCCTCCACCTGGGCTAAGTCTGCCACCGGGATTGGTAGCGCCTCCTCCACCTCCACCAATGGTAAATGGTACTCCACCACCACCACCCATGGGATCTGTTCCTCCACCGCCTCCAAAATAATAAGTGGAAAGGGATATAGCAATGCTATATATACATCAATATATGCTTACAATTAAATATGGTTATTGTAGATTCTATTATCATTAGATTGATTATTATACATTCATTTCTTGTTAGTGCATAATGCATATGCCATGCATCATTCATTAGTGTTGTTTGCCATCCATTTCCTGGCATTGGCAAGGAATTTGGAGAGGTTCTTCTTTTCTGGTTTCTCTGATGGTCCAGTATCCTGTGAATCCTCTGGGAATACATAGTCCAAGAACTCCTCCTCCGTTCCGTCTTCAGCTCTCCTACGTCTCTTCACCACAGTGGGCAGCCTCTTCTCAACAACAGCAACCGTGTCACTTGACCCATGAACGGTTTCAAACTCCTTCAACGTCTCAAGAAGAGTAATCCTACTATCATTATCATTCTTAGCGGAAAAATACTTAATGGCACTGTTGAAAGCTGCTCTGACATTCTCCTTTGCCTCAACCGAAACAGAGAACTCAAACTCAATATCGTCTCCTGCCTCAGCAGCCAATCTGTTGTACTCGGTTATCTGCTGCTCAGTAGGCACAGTGGCCCTGAACAGAGCAAGATCGATCCACACATTGATGTTGTGGCTTGACTTCACCAGTAGGGAATCATAAAGCTCCAACGCCTTTGAATAGTTATGATTCTCTGTAGCATATTGGATATATGCATTCCATAATTCCAATTGGTGTGGTTGTGAGATGAGAGGTTCTGAGATGGCCAAGTCATACAGTGCCTCACATCTCTCGGTGTCTCCCAACATCGACTCCAGCTCAGCAAACCTTAGCCATACCGTTGGATCTTCTGGATACTTCTCCAAAAACTTTGTGTATAGCATTCTCACTCTATCAAACTCTTTGAGCTTGATTTCTAGATCAATATAATACTTGAACAGTTTCTTTTTCCCGCACATTCCAAGACCTCTCCCTAGTACCTTCCTCGCTTCTGTTATTGCACCATGGCGGATCTCAAATTCTGCAAACAGTATCCAAACTTTTGAAAATGTAAACTTTTTATGAGGAACTATTGCCAGCAACCTCTTGAACAAGTCTCTTGCTTTGTCTCCGTCGTTATTGTCCACCTCTTCCCACACTAGATATCGTATCCATAGATAGATATATCTCCTCCAATAGGACTTTACGAGCTTTGAAGGCTGTATTTGCACAGATTTCTCGAATGCCGCTCTCCTATCTTCCACGGTTACTATAGGATAGTCTAGAAGCAATGAGATGTATACCCACCAAGTGTCGTAGTCACCACCATCAGCTGCCAGCTCCTGTTCATACCTTAGTTTCCGCTTCTCAACCACCGCATCTTCTATACCCTCCTTATCGCCGTACTGTTTTTCAAATTGTGTGAACTTATCTTGCAATTTGCCTCTCTTGGACTGAGGCAGGTTCTCTAGACCAAATCTGAAGAGGGCCCTTGCTCTTTCCCATTCTTGCTGATGTGCCTCCCAGTTACACCATGAGACCAGAATATCTTCATCGAGTAAATCGGTCCCTAACGACATCAAAGAATCCACTGCTAAAGTGTATACATTTCTTACATTCTCTGAGTCTCCATATTGTTTCTCGAAGGCTACCCATTTCAACCACGTCTCAGCACGGGGGTGGAGAACCACAAACTTCTCAAAGATCAGTCGGCAATTATCGTATTCTCCATACCTCGTCTCAAACTTTATATAGGACATCCACACTTCAGGGGCTGGTCTCCAATTCAGCCACCTATCAAAAACACTCCTGGTTGCCACAACGTTTGACAACGACTCTTCAAGGTTAACAAACAGGTACCACAGCTTATCCACACGGGGGAGTGTAGTGACTGCACGATCCAGTAGATTCCTGGAATGGTTAATGTTCCGACCTTTCAATTCACTCTGAATGTATCTTATCCACAGCGGAACATTGGAATGATCCACCTCCAATGCCCTTTCAAATACGGACCGTGCACGCTGGTAGTCATGTTGATCAATCTCAAACTGAGCATACCGCATCCACTGGCCAAAGTTGAGCCTATTCCTTCGTAATGCATTCTCAAACTCAGTTCTTTTCCTCCTTTGAAACTCTCGCAATTCCTCCAAGTCATTCATCTTATACTCTGGTTTCTTCAACGGGGCATCTTTCCTCTCATATGCCTCCAACAGAATCTGCTCCGCTGATATCTGAAGCTCTGCGGGAGCAGCATTCTTCTCCCTACCCTCTCTGAGCGCTTCCATCTTCACTCAAGTGATTATTGGGAGTTTGATAAGAAGAAATTGTTTTTTTTGCTCGTTCAAACACCGTGGTAGAATTCGCACAATATCTATTATATCTCTTCACTATATAGTAGTCTCCATTTCAGTCCCTCTCTAAAAATTATGTGTTATGTATGTATGCACAACGAGCTGCGATGAGCACTACTGCCGAGAGTGGTTCCCATAGTTAAGAAGAAGACATATCTAAGATGGCTATTCAGGTAAATATATGGAATGTTGTAGTGGGGTATAATAACCATTTCAACGATCTACTAGAATAAAAATGGCATTACAAGAGAATAACAGTTGTGCAATGTTCAATGAGACACCCTACTAATAGAATAACGTCAAACTCTTACAGATATACTCGTAAAGAATCTATTGTAGATATATAGGTTTTATATCCATTCCAACATCCGTTAAATATTGGATATGATGGTAAATAATGCAAAAGAAGTCGCACCATCTATAACGACAGATGCACTAATGATAATATACAGTGGGGGATATCCTCCCATGGATCTGCAGAATATAACCTGCAGATATAACTATGTACACCTTGCGATGATGAATGTTGAAGAGTCTCAGAGATAACCTGACAAGGAGATGAGGAGGGTTGTATAAACTTCGTTAACTCCTATAATCACCACCATTGACCTGTTCAATGACAGATGTGTGCTTCTGCCCCTCCGCCTCCAGAAAACCAATTGGTTGAATAGCCCTGTCCTTGTCCTTGTCCAGCCTCAAATAGTTATGTATACCGAACCACAACTATTCAACCACCTGGTGGAAATGCACACAGTTCCATTATCTAGAACATTTAACTGCTTCCTTGATGTGTATTTGTATATGATATGATTGCTGTGATCAGACCGGCCACCTTATTGCAATTACTTCGTTCGTTCGTTCGCTCGTTCTAGGTATAACCGCCTTAAGAAATAAGAATATAATCATATCAACAATGGATTAACTTCTGGCATCGTCTGCTTCTTGTTTCTGTTTCAATATCTTCTTCTGCTTGAGCTCCTGTGGAGTCTCGTTGTTCATCGAATGGTCAACGGGACACGGCACCAAGCTGTTGCTTAGCACTAGTCCAAATGCAACAACAAATGTTGTTGAAAACAACGAATTGGTGAACCTATTCCTAGTAGCTGCTCTCATATACATCTTGTGTGCGCTTGTTAGGAATGAAATGCCACTCAAAAGTGTCTAGTAATGACAGCAATTATGTCCCCCTTCTTTTAAACTAGAACACGGGGAGACTACGCCTGGTTGCCTGATATTCATAAAGTGCCAAAAAGATCCTATATCGCTCGCTCTACACGCATACACACCCTGTCTCTCTCTCTCTCTCGCTCTGCCTTAGAGCCCGCCTACCAGTCTTCCTGCGTGGCCCCACCCGTAATTTTTCATCGAAATTGTAGGCCAATCAATGTTCGGGAATTGGGCAGCTTCTATAGTGAGTGCACTACCATAACGCGGACTTTGGCATCACCTCAAAGAGAGAGAGACCCTTTCAAGTAGTTTAGTGCACGACCAAGAGAATTGGCTGGCTTGGCCAGAGAGACTCGAGACTCCGGGAATGGGAGGGAAGGGAGGCCAGAGCATCTACGAGGGCAGATAAGACGAAGCCAACTAGTGCAGACTGGCCATAGTTAACGTTGCATAGCTAACGCTGCTGCATAGCTAAGCTTCTCAAGGCTGCAGTTAAGTCTGCATAGTTAACGCTACATACTCAAGTCTGCTTAACTGGACATTCTCAAGTCCAGATGGTTAAGCAAAGATACGGGGTTACCGTATCTACATTATAGGAAGCAGGCGTTCGTTACTTCATATATTGGTTATCATCCGAATACACATTAGCTCGAATATACAAATAACTAGCGCTCTGGGAATCTACCTTCCAGGTACGTCACTATGTTATCAATGAGATCACCCTTCTTGCCAGCATCAGCGATCAGATGCTTCCTCTTACGCACAAAATGTTTCAACTGAGAAACCTTGTACTTGTCAAGAGTCTTAGACCTCCATGCAACCAGGATATCTTCATCTGTCAATTCAAGCTCTGGTTGAGACTTACGCTTGGCTGAGATCTCCATCTCCTCACGATTACTGATCTGAGCCATCTCGTTCTTCAAATGTCTCACCACATCAGCAGTGGTTATGCGGCCGCTTCCCTCTTTACTCCTATTGTCTGCTTCTAACAGCATCTCTCTCACGGCCATCACTTTTTTCTTTGATACATCAAGTTCATTGGCATGCCTGACTCGAGCCTCTTGTGTAAGATCTTCCTCAGACACCTCCACCTGTAAGAAATCATCACGTAATATCTTGTAGTGCCAAGCCAGTGCAGGATTGAGATACTCTGCCGGGTCATAACCACCTTTTCTGATGAATATACCCGAAATGAGCTTCTTGACATACTGCAACCGATCCTCCTCTCTTGGAGTGTGATGAGCCTTCATAACATGTGCGGGCAAAAGACGTATATCGTCCTTATAAGGCAGCCTCATCAAGAAGAAGCCTTCGGGAAAATCAAGCGCAGTTCTTGCAGTGGAATCCTGAACGTCGGATGGAGTGGGCATCAGAGCATACAACGTAGGCACAGAAGACAACCTAGGGCAACCCCAAACTATTATATACTTATTAAGTTTCAGTGTAGACTGGTATAGTGCCGAGAAAGTACGGCGAGAATGAGTGTATGTGCCCTCGTTATCTGGTAGTACAAAGCTCGACCTTGAAGAGTTTAACTGAGGCATGTACGATCTCGCATCTCTGAACCCAAGCACCTTCAGAAAAGGCTTGGTGCCAATGTTGAAGGTATCGATCTTGTCCATCTGTTCTTTCGTCAGAGGAATCACGTCATCTCCAAAAACATAAACTTTTCGAGTCTGCTGTCTGGTCATTTCAGCTCCTGTTGTTTCATTCACCACGTGTGTTTTACTTTGCACAGAATGGAATTCCTCCCCTTCGTTAAACACATAACTGACCCGTTTGGGCTTTTCATGTCCAAAAAGCGAAAAACCTCTTATTGAGATCGTAACTCCATTGGCGATTTGAAGTGGACAAGAAAACTCTCTCCTTCTTATTTCCTTACTTCGGGCAACTTTGGACTTGATACTTGATGCGAACATTGAGGTCACAACCGGACGGTCATACTCTGTGTCACTACCATCCGGAGCATTGGCTTCCTCTACGGTGTCCAAAAATAGAATCTCAGAATACTCAGATGTATCGAAATTGGTTAACTCTGTGTTGAGGAAGAATGTGCTTATGCTGATGAAGGAATCGTTGATATCACTGAGGATCTTGCGTAGGGTCAGCTTAACTGAAAGATCACTGCTGAATGGTTTATCATTGTCGGTGAAAAGGAACACCTTTTTGTGTGTGTAAGGTTTGGTACCACGGTTTGTCTGTAAGAAGTCATCTTGGACTTGGTTCAACATATTTGTCAGTTGTGAGGAAGGCGCACGGCTTTCTCTTAGAGGGAATCTCTTGGTAAGAGACATTCGAGGCTCACCAGTTCCTCCCAATATGGTTTTGTGATCGTCTAGAATATCATCCACAAGTTTTATATTGTTGATTTTGATCCCTTGCAGACCGAAAAGTCGATACACGCCACCCTTACATCCCTTGGTGGTGTCTGCACTGTTGAACAGGTAGCACCCCACACCAGTATTAGGCAACGTGATCACCAATTCGGACATGAGTTCAATGAGAGACTCCAATATCTCTTCCAAATTGCATTTGCCTCGCAGTCCTGTTTGATCCTCAAACATTGTCTTGGACAACTCCACGCAAAAGATGATCCCCTCATGGACCTCATAGTACTAATATGCTGGTGGTTAGTATATGCATACTCCCACGCCTGGCGCAAACAGACGACTTCGACTTCTTAACTACCCGACTACTTACACCCCGGTTTTCTTGGTCCTCCATCTCAAACAAGTTCTATGTATTCATTACAATGTACAGACAGACAATGTAGCGAAAGACCTTTTTAGAACTTGCTTCTGTTCCACCAATTGCAATATTGCAATATACTCCTCCCCGTGAACAGTGCAGCAAACTATCCATCACCTCATCTCCAAACGCCCTTACAGACACGCCTAATGAGATAACGCGAACTGGGGCTGCCCCGCCTAAAGACTCCAGATATACGGGGGTCTCTAATTGCTGATGGGCCCCGATGAGATGATCCAAAAGTAGTGCGCAAGACGAAAGATGCTAGAGAGGCAAAGGGCCGGGCCCAACTCGCAGGTGAGAGAGAGAGGGAGACAGAGAGAGCTTCCTTTGTATGAGGAACGATTTTTAGCACGCACACTTACTTTTCCTCCAGTGCTTCTTCCTCCTCTTCGAGGCACAATATTTTTCAGTGGGTTCATTCCACAGCATAAGGGGACGGGAACACAAAAGTGATCATTCCAAGTTCGAGGTTCATACATATTGTGAATGAGATAAATACAATCGGGGAATAAAACACATCATATAGAGAATTTCAGATAACCACGATTTCCATCATAAAACCATTTGAACTCCACCCAGATAATGAGCGCACAGTTCTTCAAGATAACACAGGTGAGATCCGCCATCTCCTTGCCCAAGATATACAAGGATACCCTTTTGAGGTTGGGTCTCAGGAGGAGAGGACAAACCGTATACCACAGGATTGCTCCAGAGCAGGCTGGTATGGTTACCAAGGTGAAGGAGCTGGTCAAGGTTGAGCTTACCGAGACTGCACTTACAACGGAAGAGATGAGGGCTGCCAGGCGAACAAACCCTGGATTTGTTGTTGAGAAGAAGATATGAGCTTGACAAGTGTAGTTAGGGGTTGAAATTGAAGGAAACAGTTTGAGATACAGTGGAGCTGGAAAGTGGTCAGAGAAAGCAGGCGGTGCGGCATGTGATATGATATGCCATGATATATCACTGAGCCTCCTAAGTCGCAGAAGGTTTCAGATTGGTCAGGTCTTACATTCAGTGATCATGTCATAGTAAAGAGTTTCAGGGCGGAGTTTGTATATAGTCAAAAATAATGGGCACAAAACATGTATAGTTAGGTTGTTACACTGAATAACCAAATGAATTTTAAATGTAATACTACTGAACGAAATAGTTCTTTTGGCTTATTGTAGGTAGCTTATTTTATTTGGTTGGCACTCTTGTTCATAAATTTGTATTTAAAAAATTGTATATATAAAGTCAGACGGGGTATATTGCTATCCATATTCAAATCAGGCAAGAAGAAACCATAGGCCCCAGGTCATGATAGCTCTACTCCAGGTTGAGCTCCTGTTCGTATGGGCACTTGGGTCTAAAACAGCTGGCTGAAACACACTAATTGTGGGTTGAGAAAATCAATGAGGACTTGAAGTTGTTACTCACAGCCACATTGTGTAAGGAATTGGACTTTGTACCAAATCCAAAGGCCGTACCAAAGTCCTCTGTCTTTGCCCAGCTAAGATCTTCCGCGTCAATCTTGATCTCTTTCATTGGTGTTGGTGCAACATCAGGATCAGTATAATCCATATCACTTGAGATGAGGGAGTCATCAACCATTCTCAGAATGGCCTTGGCACTGATTGTCATACTATTGTCCAACTTCTCCTGTCTTCTCTTCTTATTGGACGTGGCAGGCATCACCAAATGGGCAGCAAATGGTGTCTGGACATTGGAAGTGAAGTCAACGTAGTCGTAGTTTCTCTTGGAGCCTGTAGGAGTATCAACCAAGTTGTTAGCAGGAGCAGATGGGGGCATCTCCAAAGTTCCATCTCTCCTCACCTTCACAATCAACTTCCCCAAACTAAGACATGATGGCTTCATTTGGCTTGCCGACACAAGTTTGTCGAGCGGGTCCCTGGCGGCAAAAAATGACTGGCGAGAAAGTGATTGAATGCCTTTTAACTGTTGTGTAGTCTCTCTGTATGTGCTACTAAGTGGGGTAGTAGCCCTCTGTGGTGGGTTTGGAGCAAACTTTGGGATCAGAGGGTAATGATCAGAGCTCTTAGAATTCTTTCCATATCTGGATTGGTTACCTGCAATGCAATTACAGACTGGGAAGTATTCGTTTTGCAAATGGTAGTGACTCTTGGGTACTAATTTGAAACACTCACCTAGACTTTGCAGTGTCTGTGAGTTGACTACTTCGTGTGTGATATTTCCAAATGGCTTCCTCTTGCCATTATTGTTGTTGCTGTTATTATTATTGTTGTTGTTGTTGTTATAGTTGCTATTGCTGTTACTTCTCTTAGCACCCGCAAAGTTTTTCCTTGGTTGCATCGTTCTCTGATGCACAGGTGTTGCGAAAAACACGGGGCCCTTTGAGTTCATGGCTTAAACAAAGTAAATCTCGTGAAATGTCTTTCGCGAGATGAAGAGCCACTGTCGTTGTATGTCGTTCAGTTGGACAAAAATACAAAAACCTTTCGTTATAAGAGCAATTCGTTAGCTCAATTCTTGAAAACGGTGATTCATACATAAATCTAGGGAATGTCTCGCTTAAATCTAGAGTTTCACCAAATGTGGTTCAAGGGTGGGGCGAAGGACTGGCTCAGCCAGATAGTGCTGGCGATAAAGTGCAATTAGATGTCCCAAAGGGGACAAACGTAAATATCCCTAGCGGCCCTAAAGAAGACAGAGAGATGGAGATGCCTCTGCAGAGGTGGCTATGCACCCGAGCACTTAGCGCAGACCGATGAGCGAGGCGATGGGGTCAGTAGCATGTCAAGCCACAGAAGTTCCAGCCACATTAAGACGCGCGGAACACGTAAAAGATCCAGCATACACGTAAGGTTGAGTGTGGCTGGTTGACAGTAATAAAGAGATTCAATATCCAGTATTCTAGGCGGGGGGCCGAAATATATGAAGTTGCTAAAAGCAGAATGCTCTAGGCCATCCTCCTGCTCAATACAGTAACATTTCACCCTTTCAATGGAGACAGACGAAATTAGAGTCTCCAAGTTGGCAGATGTCCTTCTTGTGGAGGTGGATGAAGGTCTCCGTAGGGCTTTGGATCTAGCGTCCCCAGAGTCACCGGCATCGTCTGAGCAAGCCACCATCAAAGCAATAGAGCAGTTCCAGCCATACCCTCAATTATTGGACAAAAAGCTCAGAGGATTTATTGAATTCTTGATTCAGAGGTATATAGAGGTGGTACTTCCTGCTTCACAGAATGATACCCAGCAAGAAGATGTTGGAGTCACTCCAGCTACCTCTACAGTGGACTATACAACATATGGAAACAGCATTGGCAATCTCTTTTACATATTCACAAAGGTCAGGGGCATGACCACCGTTACAAATTGTCTGAAAAGTGATATATACTTACTTCCCATGGTTCTTGGAAAGCTCAATCACCGACGTGTTACATGGCAAGAGAATTTCTTTCTTCTACTGTGGCTTTCGATCTTGATCTTATCGCCATTTCCCCTTTCCACAATAGAGGGACCAAATTCCAGTAACGCTAATATCTCAGAGACTGTGTTTAGGTCAGCTTTGCAGTCACTAGGTTCAACAGGTAAGGAGAAAGATGCAGCCTCTGTTTTGCTGGCAAGGTTTCTATCACGGTCAGATACGAAACCATTCCTCAAAGTGTTCTATGAACGGCATTTCTTCCATGAAGCTCAGTACAGATATAATGAAGGTGAATCGCAGTTCTCTGTGTCTAGTGGTAATTTGTTGGTATTGAACTACTTTCTCAAGATTGCTGGGACGGACACATTATCTCCGTACTTGCAGGGCCATTTCAACACCATCAACGCCCTTCTAGATTCCTCTATAGCTGGGGATGCAGACATAGACTCCAAGTCACTTAAGTTGGCGCTCAAGAACCTAGGAAAACTTGGCTTGCAGCTCATGAAAACTGATCGATTGGAGCTCGTCGAGGATATCATCGGTCTGCTCATACAATATATTGACCACAAGGATACAGTAATCAGGTATTCTGTCTCCAAGCAGCTATCCAAGATCACTAAGAATCTTCCTGTGGAGTTTCAGCAAGATATTGTTAATACCGTTATAGATAGCTTTGAAATTCCAAATCTAGATATAGATAGCATATTCGAAGAGGTAAAGGAATATGTTTCTCTTGACATTGATAGTGAACTCATCAACGTGGAGAAGTATCATGGTCTTCTATTAACCCTTGCTGAGTTCGCCAGGCTGAAGATACTGAACGGACCCATTTTATCCATAATATCATCCTTACTGCATCACACTCTCTTCCTGGAACAACATAAGCTGACACTCTCTCTAGGCAACAATGTCAGGGATGCATCCTGTTTCATTGCTTGGTGTTTGGCAAAGAAGTATAGAGGCAACGAGATTGCGCCTTCTGTCATTAAACAACTTGCCAGTGATCTGTTTGTGAGTTGCTGTTTCGACAAAGATATTATGATTAGGAGAGCAAGTTCTGCTGCTATACAGGAACTCATTGGGAGGCATGGAGATATTGTATTTGATTTCTTTGATCTGAATGCTAAAAGTAATTATAAAGTGAAGGTGATTGAATTGCTGGATTATGTCGTTTTGGGACAACAGGAGAGATCCAGCATGTTAAGCGTTACCCTTGTAGAGCAGTTAGAAGGATATCTGCAAGATACATTTATCAACTATTTGTCTATAGAAGGGATCAAAAACTGGGATCATACAACCAGGAAGCTGTCAGCTGGCACTCTCAGTATGCTATTGCGTAATATCAAGGACAGCGGAAAGCGGAATATATACACAAAGGGTATCTTGGACTCATTACTGGAGCAAACTTCAGCCACCTATGTGCCCAGTGGAGTGTTCCAATCTCTTGCTGAATTATTGCCGATTCTTGATAGGCACGAAGTGCCGCATTGCTCTGAAAAAATTATGAAAATCATGGATACACAAGTGTTCAACTATCATAAGGACCCATTCTACAGAGGTGAGGAGTATCTACGCATCTTAACCACCATACTTCAATTGAATTCTGAGTCGGACAACGTGGTTATCTCAGATACTCAATACCAAAATGTTTTTAATATAATACGTCAAACTCATGACAGCATATCAAAGCAATTTGTTGAGCTCTCTGGTAACCTCAAATCTGTTCCTTTCAAGTACTCCAAACTCTGGATTGCATATATAAGAGGAAACAACATTGCTGCAGCGCAAGCAATTGGTTACTCTTCAGTAGCGATTGAACAAATCGACGATATATTTGACATTTTGGCTGATTCCAAGGTCGATGCTGACATTAGAAGTAAAGTCATTACTTCTTTATCGGCATTTTTACAGAGCAAAGACTGGCTCACCACAGCTCACCTTGAGAGGATTGTTTCAAGTTTGGATGACTACACTACAACTAATCAAGGTGACGTAGGACACAATGTGAGGAGTGCGGCCATTCAAATGATTCATGATAATATGCCTAAATTTGTTTCTGCTGGACTTTCCTCCATCATTGAGAAGAAGTTGCTGAGGCTTTCTTGTGAGGTAATAGATCGGTTAAGGACTGGTGCTCTCTCGCTATTGTTGAAGTTGAAGAACTGGTATCACCTATACATCGAGTATGCAGCGTCTCATCCTGGGCAGGTGGACCCTACCCACAATGAAGAGGTGTCGTTTAACAAGATCGTTTATTACTATACATTTGTGCTGTATGTCTATCAGCAGAATTATTTGCTACCGCTTGCTGATTGCTCGTCAGCACGCTCTGAGGAAAGCGCAGAGCTGCTTGAGTGTTCAATTGAACTGTGGAAGGGCTATTCATTCTCTGGTGGAGCACTTCATGCTGGTGATGCTATTATCAATTCTTCAGTTCATGCTTTCATATATTTCTTTGAGAAAGCTCTGAGTGGAAAATACGAGTGGAGGATGATAGTTCTTGACCAACTTCTGTCGGTGCTTAAGATGGATGGCAAGCAGGCCCCCTCCAAGACGAAACAGCAATCAAGAGATTTCAAGGCTGAGAGACTTCAGAAACTTTACACTTCAGCTTTGAATATGTGGGTGAGGATTCTAGAGGCCAATCTTCCAATTCCAGATACTTTTAGTTACAGGGCTCTATATATACGCGCCTATAACTTGCACCTCAACACATCCAATATCACGAGAGTCGCTAGCGTATTGAAGATTATGTGCTTTCTTTACCTGTCTAATCCGAGCGATTTTGAAGACTGCAGAAAGAGAATAATGTGGCTGAGTGCTAAACATCCATTATCAAAGGTGAGACAAATCGCCCAGGAAACGCTTCTTGAAATAGAAGCCGAGACCACAGAGCGCTGATACGGTTCACGGTGTAGTATTAGAGATAACTGTGTATTTATTACGTGAATGTTATCAATATCATATATACATATTCTCGTACTATTGAGTAGATTCTATTTGTCTTCAACGAGCTTCGAAGGTGTAAACATATCAACACTAAGTGCATCCTTCAAAGAAACCTCTCCTGAACCCCTCTTGAGCGGCTTGGGCTGGTTAGGACTTGGCTTCCATCCAATCATGAATACCAGACGGAATGTTGCCGGAAGCGAATCATCCTTAACATCTCCATGAAGAGATCTGTAAATGGCCTCCGTTGCAATCAGCATGTCCTTACTGAGAGGACCGGGCATGCTCAGCACCGAATTGCTCTCTCCCATAAGCTGTAGGTCTGTCATCAAAGCCAAGATGTTGGGGTAGTTGACAACAATCTCCTGCACATCTACGGTCAATAGGTTGAAATTAGCCCTCTGAAGAAGATTTCCAATATCTGAAGATCCCACAAAGGGAGATACTCTGGGTGAGATTCCCCCTTTCCTCTCCATCTCAGCCAACTGCAGACTAGTCCTCAACTCAAACAGGGTATCACCACCAAACATTGACCCCATAAACACTCCATCTGGTTTGAGTGATTTGTGAATGTTTTTGAATGTCCTGGGAAGATCATTTATCCAATGCAAGCTCAGGTTTGATATTATGCCATCAAACATGTTCTCTTTCTGTAGTACAGGGTGGTTGTATGCCTCTTCATCTGTCACGATCCTCTCCACCTCAAACTTGGAATTGAAAGGTGAACTTTGGTCCTTATATAACATCTCTTCGCAGCTATCGATCATGTACACCTTTTTTATCCTGGAAGCTACCAGTTCTCTGTCCTCTTTGAAGTCGGTCATTCCCTCTTCTGGTCTACTGTGAAGCGGGTTATCCCACCTATCACTGAACAACGCCCTTGCGAAATTACCTGAATTACTTCCAAAATCCAAAAGGTTGTGAAAATCTTTCTGGATAAATGCCAATCTCTCAATTGCCCTCTTGGCAACTTCGTCTCTTAGGTACTCCACCTGGTTGCTCTCATCGTTAAGAGCTGCTCTCGCACGCTGTTTGAGCTTGATGCTTCTGTCAAACACCTGGAAGGCGGACTCTGAAAAGCGCGCTCCAGGCGAATGGAAGCTTCTCCTGAATATTGAAACGGACATTTTAAACAAAGAGACCACCTCCCACAAAAGGATGTCAACTGTTTCTCTCCATAACCATAAAATTGTATTCATTTAAGATACACTCGGTATGTCCTCCACATACGTTCAACATGTAGCGATGAGGACGTGCAGCTACTGAAAATATTTTGGCTGACAGCTGCGTCTTGGTTATCTGCTTAGGAGGGAGGCTCGATAAGTGATAAGATTAGAAACCGAATAGCCAGGGAGGTTAAAGTGCTACAGAGCTGTTTGAAGCTTTAAGGATTATATGCGATGAGGTGGTATTGTGGGCGTCAATTGAACAGGTGGTGTGCGTTTAGTGGGATGATCCGAAGGGACGAAGTTGCGCATACAACCCCACAGTCTCCAGTGTGCTGGGTATACCATCATCACCTTCACCTACGGAACAGTTCCACCTACAGCAACACTGACCCCGACATCGAGAGTATACGAACTGTTTTGGGAAAGATGAACATATATACAGAAAATATATCAAGTCCAGATCAGGGAGGTTCAGCTGAATCTGTTGAAAGCATAGTTCAGGGGGCCGATAAGCTGCCTGCCAATGGTTATTGGAGCTATATCACCAAGCAGATGAGACTGCTCAACAACACAAAACGTCACTCGGAAGTATTTATACTAGCGGAGAGACTGGCCTCGCAGAATAAAGCACCCGAAAATCAGTTCGCTTATATAGAGATATTACGTGCCGTTTCAGCGGTGGATAAGCGAGGGCAGCTGGCTGAGTTTGCTATTGACCTGACCTATGAGATGTTCCAAGGTGAAGATGCCAAACTCCCAAAGGTGACACGGAAATATCTCGATGGCATAGTAAGTAATTCGAGTTCTCTTCCAGTGAAAATGAAGTACAATGCTCTCTTGAAACAATCACATATAAAGGAGAGGCTGATATATATGGCATCGGAGGTGCCGCGGCTGCTCAACAATGGAGAGTACGAGATGGCTGTAGATGTGTTTTTTGAGTGCTTGGGTTATTATGAACAGCATAATTCTACCTATTCGGTTTCATCTGTGCTTAAAACCATGTCGTTTGAGAAGCTTATTTCGGAGAGTGCAAAGAGAGGTGATTCAGAAACTCTTGCGAAACTATTGCCCAAAGTGGTCAACCAGGCCGATGAGATGGAACTCAGTTCCTATACCTGGGAATATATTCTGTCTGGTGCTGTTGAAAGGAACGATTATAAGCTGTGCAAGCTTGTTTACCGCCTTCATCATGCGGAACAAGACTCCAATTTCACCAACGTAGGTTTATTGAAGCAATTGCTTAGGGTTGTTGCTCTTAGCCACGATGTAGATTTGACCATAGAAGTTTCCCGTAAGGTCTCTGAGGCAAACCAGGGAGTAATCGAGCCTGATGTAGCCTCGTTGATTATTGAATCTTACTGTTCCTACAACATAGATGTGCCAACAATATGGTCGGTTGTTGAGAAATTGATGGTGAGTGGGATCCAACTAGACTATAGGCACATGGACCCTATAGTGAGGAACTATGGTACAATGAACAAAGTGGATCGTATCCAGGGTGTTGCTGCACTTGTGGATCTTTATGATCATAACCCTCATCTCAAATCATTGATGGTGTATTCACTATTTTTGGCTGTCCACAACACTTCGAACTTAACTGGAATAACCATGGCATTTTCCATGCTCAAGAGTCATCTGGGCAGTGTCTCTAAGGAATCCTACGATGTCATTTTCCACTCTTTAGGTAGATCCAATTCTGGAAAACTCACGAGTAGGGAGCTTTTCAACCGCCATACACAGTTGATGGGGCCAGTCTCCTTGCGTAACTACCACAATATCATGGTGGCCCAGCTTCCAGGAAACGAGCATGATACATTGTATTACTACCTGGCAAAGTGCATAGAGCAACACAAAACTATTTCGTATAAAATCCTTGACCTTTTGCGATTTGTATCACATCAAACAGAGGATTTGCTACTTTCAAAGGTTGTTGAAATGTGTGATGAGCAGTTGTACAACGTGGGCATGGCCACTGTTGTTGGATCTGATGTCGCTAGCCCAATAACCCTTGACTTGGAGGAGGTCAAGCACATTTTAAACTTTACTCGGGTTGAAGCAGAATATGCAGATGAGTCTGCTAGAAGTGTTAAGCTCCATAAAACTATTAGTGGATTTTCTCACTATCATTTGCTGTACGATATTGATAACTGTAACAGAATCAAGGGATGATAGTATGGTGTGATATTGTGTGGTGATACATTAACCCTTGGCCGTTGGAGAGGTTAAGTAATGAATGATTTAATGACAATTAATGACCATAGACATGGTATTTAGATGCCAATGAATGTGTATTCCAGAAAAATGAACAATATGTCCCAAAACTTGGTGTAAAGTTCCTACTCAACGTGTATTAATTGCCATACTTGAGTTGTATATTGTCTCTGTTCTTCCTAACGAATCTCACTCAGATTTCAAAAGAGTTTTCTTTTCACAAAACAAATAATTGAGCTCCCAAAATAACAATCCAACAATATTCACAGGGGAGAAACCAATATCTAAAGACCAAACAAAAAATAATAACTACTGGCCCCCAATAACAATGTAATATTGAAAACCGCCAAAGCAATAGCAACCTTCTCCTCACGTATCCTCTTCTCCATCGTCACATCCAGCTTAACTCTGTTGGTAGCCATCTGGTAAGAGATGGTGTTATTTGGCTTGACACCGGCTGGAAGGTTGGCCTCAGGGAAGAGCTCCTCGAGGAACTGCTCGATCTCACCGCATTTAATACCAATCTTCAGATAGTTGACATCTTCCACTGGGCACTTGTGGTGGATCTTTCTAATGTACTCGGAGAATATATCACAAGCTCCCTTGTAAGTTCTTGATTTTAGTATAAGACCACAGGTTACACCTTTTCTAATCTTAACGTTCTTCTTGAACACAGCGGGGTTTCTAAACACCTCGTGGAGAGTAGCAATAGCCATCACCTGGGGAATCGCACAGAAGGAGAAAGTGGACTGGTCATACACAAGAGAAAGATACACCAAGACATCCTTAATATGCTCCATGGCGTTGAGAACAAGGTCAGAAATACAGTTAAGACCTTTTTCGAGGTTCTCCTCCTTTTCAAACTCAGGGAGCTTTTTGACATATTTACCCCACACCTCCTTTGGCCAGAAAGAACGACCATCGTCGAGGTCCTCCTTGATATCTCTGATGATGTTTGTCTTCTGTAGGAAGAGACCCATGGAAATACTGAGGTGCATGTTCTCCGAGAGGTAAACGTCACCAAAGTTGGCGGCGACGGTGAGCTTAGTGAGACCTTCTCCCACAAGACCAGCAACGTAAAAACAATAGAGATCGTAGTCAGCAATTGTCTGAACTCCTTCGAGATTGAACTGGTCGTCATTGATGTAGTCGGCCATACCATTACCCATCTTGTGAGTGATATCCTTGATGATATCTTGGTACTCTGGCTTTAGACGGTGGTACTCGGCGAGGACGGTGTCAAATTCAACCAGCACCACTCTGTCCTTCTCGTTAGGTCCACTCTCAGTGAAAGTCCAGTCCTTGAGGTTGAGCTTCTCGTCAAAGGTACGGAGAAGTGGTATCTTCTTAGCTGGATCGAGGGTCATGTCGTCCTCCACAGTATCCAATGCTCTCAAAGTGAGGTAGAATATCATAATGGCGCTCCTCAGTTCTGGGTGGATCTCCATGATCACAGCTGCAAAGGATCTACTGGTCAAACCAAGCAACTCATAACATCTGGTCTCAGATGGCTTTTCGGCCAGCTTATAACGAGGGTACAGTGATGTTCTGAAGAATTTACTATATAAAAGAAAGAGTTAGCAACGTGAATACATATTGATCTGACTGAAGAGGTATAAGAGGTATAAGAGGTTCAAGAGGTGGAACAGATTGAAGGGATTGAAACTGTTGCCCAGGATTGCCCAGGCTGCCTAATTAGACCAAGATCAACCATTGGCAATTCCAGCCCCAGTCCCAGTCCCAGTCCCAGTCCTGTATCTCCCTCTCCCCCTCTCCCCCTATTCTAACGAAGAACCCCAACATCACGCCCATCACGCCCATACTTACAGATGAAGAGCGGCCATCAGCTCCGTTGGATGGAGCAAAAAATCAGCAGCTTTACCCATAATGAAAGAACAGCTTTTACCAATTAATGAAATCAACACTGTTTAAAAGGGAATATTTCACACTGAAATCATGTGCATATATACCCAATTGAGAAATACCGTTCCCTCTACTTGTCCTCCCATTCTCCTCTCTCCTTCTGGCTCTTTCCCTGTACCTCACTAACCTCATCCCCCATCTCCCATCTCCCATCTCCCATCCCCCACCTCTCTACGCACCAACCACTTTTTCCTCACCTCGTTTATCGTACAGGGCCACGGGGGCATACCGAGATAACTGGGTTATACTACGGGATGAGAGAGAGCTGTCGCGGTTCGCGTAGGGTCGTGCGATGCCATGTGGAGGGCCGTCTAGTAGTGACCGGCAGGTCCAAGAAGAGCTGGCCAAAAGTGCCGCCATACTAAGGAGGGAGGACGGGTAGTGGTGGATACGATGGCGGATAAGATGGCAGATACGATGGTGGTTACTATAGTGGTTACTGTAGTGGTTACTATATTATGTGATACTATATGTCATTATGGGAAACCTTGTTTGTTAATGAGTAAATACCTAGTTCCAGTTTTCAGTGTATGTGTATTGGTGCTTTCCCCCTATATTTTCTGTCTAGATACCCTATGTACTATATAGATCGATGTATAACTGTACATATTGCAACTGCCGAGTCTCAACTATCTAGTCTCAATACCTTCAAATATCCTTCTTGCAACTTTAATGTTTTCCAAAACCAAATTCTCATCATCCACAGACACTCCCGATATACTCTTTTGGGCATTGTGGTCAACAATGATCATGATGAAGATGTTGGATGTGAGAACATCCAAGTAGATAGAAGAACCTGAACCGTTGAGAATCAGGTTGCTAAAGTTAGACCGCACTTTGTTAACACTTTGCTTATAAGTTTTGATGATATTGGATATCTTTTCAAATCTTTTGGGGTCCAAGTCTTCTTGGGAAGACGAATTGGGGGCTATACGCTGAGCCACGTTGTGTATACTATTGGTAGAGGAAATGACCAAAAAGGTTGTCTTCTCAAACAGAATGATTTCCCTCGCGTTGAGAATACGGTTGAACTGTAAGAGATGCTGCTCATACAACGATATGTTTGGAATCAAAGAACACACAATAGACGACCAAGCCTTGTACAAACTCTCATCCCAAATACTGGTTGCAAATCCAGTGAGTTTGAAGTTGAACTCATTGGCAATCTCCTGCAGTTTCCCCAACATTATGCTGAACAACTCTTGACGCTTGGTTATCTGTACCAAGTCCATCTTGTGCACCAGAATATACACCTTAACATCTGGCGAGAACGTGCTGAGGTTATGCAACACCCTACGGAACACATCTATATCCTTTGTCACCTCTTTACTCTCCACATCAAACACATGGATCAGCACCTCGCATCTCTTGAAAATATTGTTGTTGGCATTGGGGTTGTTGGTGCTGTTGTTAAGGAAATTCTCAATGAACACATCCTGTCCACCACAATCCCATAGATTGAGCGTCATGTTATTGAGGAACCTAAGGTTGGAGTGTTCAACGTCAATAGTGGCTCCTAGCCTCCTTGTGTCAAATGCAGAATAGTTCGAAAAAATAATTGACCTCATCGAGGACTTTCCAGACCCACTCCGGCCCTATAATTGAATGTTAGAATGGCTGGTGGTCAATTCGATGCCCTCCCTTCACACCTTCCTCTTTCCTTCAACATACCATCAGCAGAAGCTTCTTACGTGAGCCTCCCGACATGTTTCAAAATAATTATAGAAATAAAACAATCAAATGAACACGATGATGTGGGATAATTCTGCTCCTATCTTTGATTTGTCATTAAGATAGCCAACTACCCAACTATCTTATACTGCTTTCAAACACAAGCCTCTCTCTCTCTATCTGTACAGGCTTTCATTATGGGCTCTTCTTATCTCTGGCAGAGGGAGATGAGTTCCCTAATAGTTACCCGCCTATTAAGTGCACATAGATAAGAAATTTTCTATATAGGTAAATACTACTAGTATAGAAGATAATAAAACAGTTTGGGAGCTCTCGCTTAGATTATCCTGTTCTACAGAGTATGTGCGGGATATTATTCCATTACTGCCCTGATGGTATTCCTGAGAGGTTAATAAATTACTCTCAAGAGGAGATTGAACAGGTGATAGAGGTGGAGCTGCAGAATGCAACTACTCATCACAGTACTGGCCAGTGTGGGGAAGGTGAAGAGGAGCAGAGGATCACTGATTCAGCGAGGGAACCACGCGAACCAATGAAGTCACAGGAGCTACACGAACTACGGGAACCAATTGCTCAAAGTTTGTCCTGTGATATTTCTCATCTGTTTGAAAACCTCGTGCCTAAGATTCTGGCTCGTGGATGTGATCATGGTGGATATCTTGCTGGGACCGGGGACCACACCACCATTTCCCCACACGAGGTTGAGTTCTTTTCGTCTGTGCTCTCATTGAGATCACCGTTTGTGGAGCAGCCAGTCCACTCGGAAGCGTCTCGTTTTGTGTTACAATTCAATGGAGAATTGTATAACACAGAAATCGATGATGGTGGACACAAAAACGACACTGCTTTCATCTTCAACCTCTTAAATGAGTACAATGACGTTCTGTTCGTGGTGTCTAAGCTGGAAGGGGAGTTTGCCTACTGTATATATGATAAGCGGGAAAAGATGGTGTATTTTGGCAAGGACAGATTAGGGAAAAGATCATTAGGTTTTGGCAACTTCAAACAATCTTGTGGGTCAACCAGCCTCTTTGTGTCGAGTGTGTTCCCAAACTGTTTGTGCAAACGATCCTTTGTTGAATGTGTTGATGGTGTAGTTTACATATGGGATATTGATAAGCAGGAGTTGCGCCAAGAGACTCACAGGTCACTGGATATTCTGCCTGATGACTACCATGTAAGCCCAGTAATATCAGCTTCCTCTGAACAGCAGGTGAGCCGGATATCAAGTGATCTCCGTGAGGTGTTGACATCAGCAGTTCGTGATAGAATAGAGAAAATATACCCGCTCAAATCCCAAGTGTCCAAATTTGGTCTTCTATTCAGTGGGGGTATCGACTGTACTCTTCTTGCTGCTATGTCGGGAGAGATTTCAGCATCCGGAACAGTTATTGATCTCCTAAACGTTTCATTCCATAATCCAAGAACAAATATGCAACCAGATAAAACTCCTGACCGCTTGTTGTCACTTAAGAGCTGGTATAACCTGCAAAAGGCGTTCCCTCACGTTACCTACAACTTGGTGGAAGTTGATGTTCCTCATTCAGAGTACTTGCTGCATAAGCAAAGGGTGATTGACCTGATATATCCAAACGATACGGAGATGGACTTATCCATTGCAATAGCATTTTATTTTGCCTCTAGGGGCAGAGGTAGAAGAGTCATTTATGATGAGAGAAGGTTTCAAGGAGAAGATTTTCAGTCCTTGCAGAGAGAGGAATATGAGAGCAAATGTGAAGTGCTTCTCAGTGGTCTAGGAGCAGATGAACTTTATGGAGGGTATACCCGTCATGAACGGATTTTCACTCCCATATCCTCAGCTACGAAGAAGCATATAAAAAATAGCGAGCCAGTGGAAGCTCTTAACGTAGAAGAGTTTGAGTCCCTTCATAGTAAGCTGAGGGATGAACTCCAGCATGATCTATCCAACCTGTATATAAGAAACCTCTCCCGGGATGATAAAGTCATATCGTGCTGGTCCAAAGAATTGAGGTATCCATTCCTAGATACCCATGTGATTACATATTCTACAGATCACATACCACTGGCGTTGAAGCTCAACTATAATGGTGAAACTGGAGAGATCACCCGTAAGTGGATTCTTCGCCATTTATGCTCTCCCGATTTCCTCAATCTTGGTTGGGTGAAACATGAACCAAAGCGTGCTATACAATTTGGTGCGAAAAGTGCTAAAATGGAGGCCGGATCAGGCAGAATGAAGGGAACAGATAAGTTGTAGGGATATACCACTACTCAAGCAGGAATCGTGTATATGTGTATTATAGTTAGCATAAAGAAGCATACAATAGAATTCAGGCATCCAAGTTGCATGTTTTATTTAAAATAGTATTCGGATGGACTGATTATGATTTGAATTGATTTTCAGTCAATACTTTACAATATTTATTATAGATATCATTTTGAGAACGATTTCACAACAACAGAGAGCTTCATTTTTGGGGATACATCAAATTTATTTCTCTTTCTTCAAATATATTATATCTCATGCTCCCATGATGTTTTTAAAAGAAACTTAAATAATATACCCTACCATTTACTTGATCTCCATCATACAGTTATACTAACTCAAATTATCATTTCACATGTGTATACTTAAATACTTAACCATACTTAACCGAACTTGCGAGAGATGAATCATAATAAAAACCCACATGACCAATTGAATTCTTATTATGATTCTTCTAATAGTTCAAATATATTCAGTCCAGTACTGCTTAGGTTAATTTATCTCATGAGATCACCTTGCTCTCTCTGTCTTCTCCGTCCTTCTCCTTCCGTTGTTCGTCCCACGATCCGTCGTCCGTCTCTGATGCCGTGGGCCAGCAGCCTGCCAGTCGCTCTGCCAGTCGCTCTACTATGTGCAGTGAACCTCTCATAGCCACTCTCACAGCCACTTTCATAGCCACCTGCTCTCTCGCAGCCATCCTCCCTGCCTGCCTGCCATTCTCAGCGATGGCACTCGTCTCATTTTTGTTGATTTGTGTGCACCAAACAATACAGTCTAACAGGGTAACCCCAACTGCCTCCAATGGATGGAGAGCTTCCCACCTTGCAGAATGCCCTTCAGCTCCAGCTCCTGATTAAAATGTCACTGTAAATTACATCGAATAACACACCATTTCCTATGACACAGAAACCGTCATAATAATAATCCATCACACATTTTCCTTGTTGTGATTCCGGATAACCCACACCGCTACGTCAGAAAATAAAATCAATCTTGTGATTTCTTGTCTTGTGATTGCTTTTCTCGTGGTTGCTTTTAACGTCTGGTGCAACAAGCTCTCTTTGGCCCCCGCCCCCAAACCAAATTCCCCCAAACTCTTTGTATAACGTTTGTTCAGCTCAATCATCCCATCCCATCTATCGTCTTGGGTGAAATTTTAACTACTCTCCTTGTTTGTTGCTCATACTTTCTAGCAGGATGTCTGAATCTGGCGAGCCCATTCAACCTCAAACTGAGGAATCTGTACAGGATACTGCACTTGCCGCCACATACATTGAAGAGAACTCTGATAGTGTTGCTAACCTTGAACAGCCTCAGGTAGACGACGAAACCGCTACCGAGGAGGCCCCACCTCAAAACGACGATGCTGTCGATGAAGGAGCAGAAGAAGAGCAGGAAGAACAAGAACAAGAGGTCGACAATGATGACCAGCAACCATCTAGCGCCAACTTGAATACTGGCAACCCTGATATAGAGGATTTTGCTGCCGTGCCTGAGGGCAACGAAAACGGCAGTGATGTTAATGTTGACGACGAAGGAGGGGATGAAATCCCAACTTATACAGCCAACAGCGATGACGATGAACAACTCCAAGATGTTGCCGACACCTCATATAACGCTGACTATAAAGGAGAGCCTTCGGATGGCTCCTATGACCCTGCCGAACAAGACACAGGTGACCATTATGATGGTGCAAGTAATTCTCAGCAGCCACAGCAGCTGCCTTCTTCTAACGAGGCTGTTGATGCACCAACTAGCGGCGGTGCTCCGCTCTCTGGAGCCCTAGCCGCTCTCGCTGCTTCTGTTAATGCCTCAACAAGTACTGCTGCTACAGTTACTCCTGTTTCAGTTGCTCCTGCTGGCCTTCCTGAAAATGTTGACATCACCACATTAACCCCAACTACATCCACCTTGGACCCTGAGCAGATTAAGCATTTCAACGAGGTTGTCTCTTTCTTCATCTCTGGCCCACTCTTCCAGAGCCCTGATTTCCAGCGCCTTGCTCCAGCTCAGAAGGAGTCATTGCTCCTCAGCGAATATAACAAGGTTCGTGGTACCAGCGTTGATATTAAGATCAACTTTGGCGCCACAACCTCTTTCAATAAACCTTATCTGAGAAGAGAGGAGGTTGGTTTCCCTCTTGTGCCTCTCAACCCTGCATGTAGGCGTCCTGATATCACCTCACCAATGCAATTGGACGAGCTACAGGCCTATTCCTCTTTTGTTGCCCAAGAGTCTTCTTTCCTCAAGTCTGGTAAATGGGATAATTTCCCCATTGGTTCTCGTCTTTTCCTCGGTAATCTGGCTGTGAACACCGTCACCAAGCAGGATGTGTTCCGTGTTTTCCAGGCCTACGGCAACGTCAAGCAAATCAACATCAAACAAGGTTTTGGATTCGTGCAATTTGAGACCGCTGAAGCATGTACTCTTGCCATTGAGGGAGAGACAAACGTCCCATTGCATGGTAAGGTGATGCATTTACAGATCAGTAAGGCACAGATCCAGAAGGCATTGGAACAAAATGGTGGCGCTGCAGCAAGTGGCGGTAGAGACAGAGATCCCCGTTCTGCTGATCCTCGTCAAAACAAGAGAGGCAGATCAAGATCTCCCACCCGAGACACACGTGGTGACAGCAGTGCACGTACCAGGTCACCAGGCCGGGTTGCTGAGTTATATGCCAATGCCGACACCAAGATCTTTGCCACTTTGGATGCGGACCCAATGTTCAACAGGCTCGTTACCAAGAGTATCAAGAGATATGGTTTGGACTACAGTTTTGAGAAGGTGAACATCCATGGTGGAGATATCCCCGAGGACCTGATCAACGCTGCTGCTTACTCTGGAGTGAAGGCTGTGTTGATAACAAAGGATAACAAGGTAGATGTCAAGACTTATGATAAAGCACCAGATGGTGGTATCAAGTTTGACGAGTATGCCGACATATCTGTTGACGAGGCTGTGAGTATCATTGTTGCACACCGAGGTGGTCCAGAAACAGTCAGAAGGGATACTGATGCTCCTCCTTCTGGTTATGGTGGCAGAGACCACACTGGCGGTAGAGACTACAACAACAACGGTAGAGACTACGGCAGTAGAGACTATAACAACAACAGAGACTACAACAGCAGAGACTATCAGGGTGGCAGAGATAGAGACTACCAAGGCAGCAGAGATTACCAAGGTGGTAGAGATTACCAGGGAGGTAGAGACTATTACGGTGGTGGCAGAGGAGGAAGAGGCGGTTCCGACAGAGGCGGTAGGGGCCGTGGTGGATACCGTGGCGGCCGCTACGATGGACCTAGCAGAAGAGACAACTACTCTTCATCCTACAACTCCGGTAGAGACTCTGGATATAACAGCCAGTATGACAGCTATAATAACAACAACAATAGCGGCACCTCTAACCAACAGTCTTACGGCAGCAGTAACACTGGTGCTCCTGCATCCGGTGCTACAAGTGCAGTTGCTGGCGCGGGTGCAGGTGGCGCCGGTGCTGGCAATGTACTTCAAACCCTTCAAGGAATGGATCCCTCTACTTTGCAGAATGTGCTGTCTCTTGTCCAGCAGCAGATGGGTGGTGGAAATGTTCCTGCTGGTTCTGGATTTGGGGGTTCTCAGCAGTCAAATTTTGTCCAGCAGCTCCAGCAGCAACAGCAACAGAACCCTAATGCTCTGAACTCCATCCTGGGACAGCTGCAAGGAATGCAAGGTGCTGGTGCTAGTGGTGCTAGTGGCTATTCTGCTTCGCCTCAAGGTGGCCAGTATGGCCGTGGACAGCAACAGCAACAGCAACAGCAACAGCAACAGCCGCAACAATCGCAGCAGCAGTATGGCAACCTGTATGGCCAGCCTGGCACCCAGGGTGGTCAAGGTCAGGGCCAAGACAACAGAGGGCAGAATACTGAGCCATCCTCTGGTGATCTTCTAGAGACTCTTGCTAGGTTGAGAAATAACTATTGAGGATGCGGAGATGATTTAGGAGGTGGAAACACTCAAAAAAAATAACTGGTGTAAAACAAAAGTGGTGGCATGTACAGTACGTATAATGTGTAGGAAAGTCAGTGTTGTTATTCCTATCATCATTGAATGATATAATATATTGAGTTGACTTAAGTCGTGAGATAGCTGTAACCGAGTGATATAACTGAGTGAAACGTAGATTTTATGTTGAATGTAAGTTACTTTCTATATAAGAGGCTCGAAAACCAAGTGGCTCCAGTAGAATTTCAGCCCCATATTCATTCTATCTAAATACATGTTGGTACAAATAAGACTCATATTGGCAAGTAGCAAGACAATAGCCGTTGAGCTCCAATTTGAGTACGGCACTTAGTACTCCGGTGCCTCTCCCACAGCTCCCCATGCTTAAGACGCATCAGATCTCATCGCGTATGATGGAGTGGCCTCTATTACAGAGAGATAAACCTGGCAGATGAATCTGGTTGAGCTTCACAGCTTCATATAGATGGATCTCGGTTATGGTGACTGGTGGCCTAATTGGCATATTGCATGTATAAGTTTATACGGTTATACGTTTATTGACAGTGTATATCATCAATTGAGTATACCCTGAACACGCAGCTGGTCGGAAAGCCGTTCGCAATAGATAATGAACGTGCCTATTGGTGAGGCCCTCCACACGTTGCATTTGTTACAGCGAAAGCTGCAAAGCACTATACACAACATAGAGACAGTTGAGCTGGATAGTGAAGCAGAGGATACAAATCATGCAACAGAACTCGCAGATGTGGAAAATGCTTATCTGCAGCCGTCATACTTTGCAGTGACTCGCAGCAATTATGTCCACGAGGCTCTGGATGCGCTTAGAGAGTATGCCGAGTTGCTGGTGATAATACGGCTAAAGCTGGAAAATGATATCGTTGATGAAGAGGTGGTGGAAGAACAGAGTACCAGCAATGCAAGAATTGCCAATAAACCAAGCGTGTTAGACTATTATGTGGAATTGGACTCTCTGGAGGAACGGTATCAAGATCTACGTGTTGACCTTAGGCGAGCACAGCTAGTGAGTAAAGCTAATGAGGAGAGGTCTGCAAATATACAACGCCAAATTTTGTTCAAGAACTCCTTTGAAAAAGAAGACACCAAAGAGGATATGTCATCAAGGGATGTGTTGTTTCAGACAAAGAACAAAACAACGACAGAGGAAGCTACATTTGTAGATAAGCTCCTTGACAAAAATAAGAGTCTCTCAGAATCACTCCAAAAATCGCGTCAAATGATGGAAACAACCCTTTTCCAATCAGATCTGAATATTCAGGAATTGGAAAGCTCGACTAAAAACATGGAAAACTTAGGCATACAGTACTCTCTGTTTAACTCTATCTTGGAGCGCACCAATGGGTTGGTGAAGGATATTAACAAGGCTTCACAGAAGGACCGCAGAGATATCTATGCTGCTATTTTCTTTTTCTCTTTATGTGTTACGTGGATTTTGTGGAGAAGATTACTAAAGAAGCCCATCATGTTGATCCTTTGGATGTTCTTTAAGACATTCAACGTTTTTGGGTTCTTCCTAAGGCTTTTTGGAGGCAGTTCTTCTGGAAGCAGTAGCAATTTATCGGGGGCATCAACTGCTTTGACAGCTACAGCCACAGGAAATCCATTGGATCTCACCGCTATGGCCACAACCACAGCAATAAGCATAGTTAGTTCCACTCTGGAAGCAATATCGGAAACTCTATCGGAAACCGTACTCGGAGATGATGCCGTACTAGACCAGCTCTCAGAAACACTGCAGTCGATGCTGAGCTCAGAAACTGCAAGAATCATAGATGAATTATAATAAGTTTTAGAGCTGAGGGTACTGGGCATAGAGGTCTAAAGGTCATGAGTTGTTGGCCTATACATAATACATAGTAGCATGAAATATATGAAAACACATTATTTGACGCATAGTTTTTGACGAATAGAAATAATATATTACCATTCTATGGAACTTACATTCCCGAGCAAAAAAAAAGATGATAAAATAAAAAAAAAATAAGCGACAACAGCAGGACTCGAACCTGCGCGGGCAGAGCCCAAAAGATTTCTAATCTTTCGCCTTAACCGCTCGGCCATGTTGCCTGTTATGGAAGGAACCACCCTGATGCCCTTAATGTCCAAAGTTTTCAATATGGTCGTGCGAGAGATGAAAAGTTATCTGTTAGAACCCTAAGTATATCAGATACAGTGAGCTATTGAAGTGGTATGTTAGATAGAGGGTTGCCATAGTCATGAATGGTGCTTCACTAGAAGCTATGGATATCTCAATACCTTTGCAGGATATGGATAAAGATCCTCATATTACCCACAAGAGTCCCGAGGTGCAGGATGGGGCTGGAGTGACGAATAATGGAGAGAGTGCCCAGGTGACAGAAAACTCAAAGAAGGTTAAGAAGGTCAAGAACAAAGTCTACATGACCCCTGAATTAATAGCAGAGAAGAGAAGACAGAGAGAAGCAGCAAGAGCTAACAAAATAGATGCTCCCTCCATGGCAATTGAGGAGAGACAACTCTTCATCAAGAGAGAAATTCTTTCGCTCCATGAAGGTTCCACACCACAGGAGTCGAATCAAGGCACTCTCAATATCAAGATAATGACATACAATATCCTCGCCCAGGCTTTAATTCGAAGAACCTTATTTCCAACAAGTGGTGAGGCTCTCAAGTGGGGAAAGAGATCAAAAGTGCTGTTGTCAGAATTGAGATACTATGACTCTGACGTCCTCTGTTTTCAGGAGATGGATTTTGTACAATATAACAGCTTCTGGAGAGCAGAGTTGCTGGAGATGGGCTACGAAGGATATTTTGAACGGTACCCAGGCAAGAACCATGGAGTAGCAATCTTTTGGAGAAGTACATTGTTCAACTGCATAGACATATGTCACATAGATTATGATAAAGAACAGAGCGGACAGATACAACTTAGAACTACAACCAAGAATGTTGGGTTGATCTTGGCCCTGAAGTTCAAAGACAGCATTCGTAACAAATTTCCTTTGTGTAATAAGGCTGGTATATTGATAGGAACTACACATTTATTTTGGCATCCGTTTGGCACGTATGAGAGAACCAGACAGACATACCTGGTGTTGAAAAAGTTTAAGGAATTTGCAGAAAGGGTTGCAATATTACAGAGGGCAAAAGGCAATGAAGGCGATGGGAAATGGTTCAACTTCTTCGCAGGTGACTTCAACTCACAGCCTTACGATTCTCCTTACTTGTCCTTGACTAGCAAGCCTGTACAATACGATAGCAGATGTAGACGGGTAATAGTCTGTAGTACCTCCTTCCAGTACTCCAAAAAGAGAGATGGAGCTGAAAGTGATCAGGAAGAAGGTGGAAACGTTGAAAAATTCGGAGGAGACCAGCCCAAGGATCCTGTTCCAGAAGAGTTTGTGGCTACTAAGGAGCAAGAACAGTTGGTGGAAGACATGACACAATTGCATAACTCTGTGGGGATGAGAGGTATCTCTCTATACTCTGTAGGATATAAACATGTTCACCCTTCGAACTCAGGAAAAGATAACGATAGGAATGAGCCAGTGTTTTCCAACTGGGCCCATGCATGGAGAGGGTTGTTGGACTATATATTTGTGCTCAGAGAGTGGGAACATGGACAGGACTGTGTGGAAGTAGATGATCTGTCTGCTTTTGAGAGGGAGAACGATATTGTGATAAATGGACTGTTGAGGATGCCTGAGCCTCAGGAGATGGGTGAAGAGCCCAGTGGCCAACCTCGTGAGGGACAATACGGAAGTGATCATTTGTGCCTGATTGCAGATGTTGGACTAAAGATGGAGAGCCCTCAATGTCACTAAGGCAAATAGCATTGAAAATACCCAATCTAATGATGCATGTACAACATGATAAATAAAGGTTTTATGGTAGATTTTCGGCTAGTAAATTATATATTCGTCTATTATTATATAGTACATTTGAATCTGTCAATACCGCAAGAGTATACAAGAATGCCAATTATGCAAGGGTTAATCCATAAGTGTACATAGGCATTATTAACCCTCACTCAGAGCCAAACATGCATCAACACTCTCACCGATGTTACCATTCTTGGCCAGAACGATGTCTGTAATAAGTTCACCATCCAAGGATGGAAACATCTGTTTTAAAGTTTCGATGCTTTCTTCTCTCTCCTTTCTAACTCTCAGCTCGTTATTGTGGTCCTCTATGGATAACTGCTTAATATCATCAATAGAGGGGGAAATGCTTCTTGAAGTTGGGGAGAGTGTCCCACCGACAGATGATGCTCCTCCTTCACTTGCTGCTCTCTCTGGAGAAGGAGACGCAAAGAAGTTGGACAGTCCCTGTTGGATTTTTTCAGCGGAGTTTTTAAGCACAGCAGAGGGGGCCTCTCCATTACCCGCTATGAGGCGTTCCAACCCACGCGGTAGCCCACCTGAAGATCCAGATATACCAGCCGAACGGGGCTGCCTCTCTTTGAGCTTTTCCCTCTCTTCAGCCCTCTCCAGCTTCTCCTTCTCAGTTAGGGCCTTAGCCTCTGCCATCTGCTCTTCATATTCGTCATCAGTCACAGTCAACAGAGAACGGTCAATAGACACTATGAAATTACCTGCAAGCTGTAAAGAGCTAATATAGTAGCCTGCTTCTCCCAATAGGAATTCTTCATTTCTGAATCTTTCGATATAGAGCAAATTTGATAGCAGATACTTTGGTTTGGCTTGCAGTATCACATATATGAGAAGAGGCACAAACGAGTCTGCATTCTCTTCGATCTTGTGCTGCTTCCGTTGCTGTCTAATGAGCCCAAAGATAACTTTGCAGCTATTGAGAATGCAAATAACCTTATCCCTTGGCGAACGGTAGTTATTAATCTTGAGTAGCTCTGTAGAGGCAAGCTTGAAGAAATTAGACTCCACACTTAGACTGACAGGCACATCCAGATGCATGGGAGTGACCCATCCATAAAGCTTGAGGTTCTCCTGCAACTTCTTGTCTCTGACTAAATCCTCAGTATGAGATGGGTCGAGTTTCCTATGAGGGATAACAGGCGAGAAAACCTGTCCATATAACCTACTCATCACCAGTTTCTCTAGACCTTCCCTACAGTTGTCTAACTCTGAATCAGTCTGTATGCAGTTAAATGGGTACACAGTGGTGAGCTTGCCAAATATAAACACCTGAAAGTCTCTGATCAATTTTACTTGTTCATCAACTGTCCATTGTTTGTTACCAAACTGATAAAGGAAACTCTTGAGGTATTTCTGAATGGGTTCACACTCTTTGTTGCGGAGCTGCTTCAGAAACTTCTGGAAATCGAATTGCACACTCTTCGCAGGGACAAAGGGCTGGTCGGTATTAGATGTTATGGGGAAGCTGGATTTGCGTGTAATGGGTTGAGGGTCTGCACCGGCTGTTATGGGCACTTTTGAGGAGGAAGGTCCCGTCTCCGTGGTAGGGGTGTCACTGGAAGCTCCCCCAGAGTTCTCCTCTACAGGCTGGGATATCTCTGCGTTCAGACCACTGGGGGTCATCCCACTTAGATCAATCAACTGATCAGATAACTCTGGATGATCATCAGAAGACTGGTCTAAGAATGCGTCGCCCTCGGATTGGTCATAAACTTCCTTATCACCCGGCAAATGGGCTTTTTCATCAACCACATCTTCACCATCTGATTTCACTGACCTATCAGATGAATCCTCTTTCATTTCTACAGATCTGTCCTGATCTTTTGATGTTTTGGTCTCTATGACAATTGCAGGAGGATCAGATGGTTCTATAATATCAGTTAATCTATCACTAACGAGCTTTTCAGACAAACCATTCGACGGAGTCACAACTTCCTGGTTTACGGAATCACTGACCTCATCTGAATTGAGATCATCGAGATCATTCACTTGGGTCTTTGTCTCTGTCTCCTGCGGTTGTTCCGCACCTTCCGTCGATATATTTGTTGCATCGGGAATAAAACTTATTGAAGCTGTTTTCCCTTCTGATCCTTCAAGTAAATCAATCAATTCATTGCTACCCTTGAATCCGCCCGTAGTAGTGCCTGTGGTGTTGGCAATAGCGGCGGGGGTGGTGGTCGTGGTGGTGGTGGTGCTTATGCCCAATTGATTTGATCCTCCCTCATTAATGGAAACCACGGGGCTGGCTATAGTGGAGGCAGCGGGCATGAACCCTTTACCACCAAAGCTCTTGCCAAATGACATATCGAGATTCTGATTTTAAGAATAAAATCTCCTAAACACACAATTTTTCACAGAAAAGCCCTGTTTATGCCTAATCAACTTTCCAAATGCTCAGCTTGCCATATCCAGTAATCCCCCTCCTATCTTGTCCACCTCCTCCTCCTACCAGCTGTTATCAACTGCATGTCTGCATTCCACGCCTTGATTTGCGCACATCCCCTCTGCCCTAACAAATGGTGCTTGACAGATGCACCCATCGGCTTGGCTGTCTATGCTTGGCCCATCGCAGCGTTTGCTGTGCTGTTGTGGCTTGCATGATTCGGTACCCCATACATATCGTGGCAGAGTGAGAAAGGTGCGGTGAGATGAGAGAGGATTACAGAGGGGATGACAGAGGGAAAGGCGCAGGGCAGAGCAGAGGGAGGTGGGCGGCACGGGACCGCCTTCACCCCCATAATTACGGGGTTCGGCTTTCTTTGGCTTTCTTTGGTTTTCTAGTAGCAGGGTCCTCAATTGATATTTCCATCTACAGTGACACATAGTTGGTTCGTGACATCCATAATCAGATACCTATATATACTATTTGGATTAGATCTCTTCCTGATAATCTCGATTGGCTTGTCAATTGGCTATGAGGTTTCGGAAAAACGATCAATACTCCATTCCAGTACAAAGGGCCTATATCATATCATTCTAGTGTCTTCCCTTTGAAAAAGAAAAACGCTGCTGTACCTACTCCCCTCTAAGGGATGCAACTGCACTGATACTTGATCATTGCCTCTTATTATTGCTACATCGCAGTAGTACATCAATCGGTAGCAGAAAAAACCGTATTACTTATTAAGCAACTTGCTTTTTCCTCTTCATCTACCGAAGAGGAAATGTTCTTCTTTCTGGCATGGGGTCCCGTGCCCCCTCCCCCCCCACAGCAACCGATTACATGCAGGAACCAAACTATTGTGTGATTTACATATGTACGTAACGATATTCCTCTCTGTGCGTGGCCCTGTATCTGGCTCGAAGCGCTCCTAATTCTCACACACAACCTAAATTTGACAGGCTGTTTTTTGTTTTTCTGTTCTGAACACTCCTAGTGAGCTGTTGAAGTCACCAAGAGGCGGAGTACTCAATTACCGTGCGGTTGAATTAATTGGCTTCTGATGGAGTAAAAGGTGTCATTACCCTACAGGCCCTTGGTTTAAGCCTCGAAAGCTTTCTCTCTCTCTCTCTCTCTCGAGATCTTCGACACCAAATCTTATATTCGGTGCAGTGAATTATTTACTTCTATTAGTAGTTACTGCTTTGTTACGAGGTCAACACGTTGGCAACAATGGAGGACAAAGTTCATCCTCTAGGTGTTTGCCAACTTCGACTTTCACTCCAAACTGTTTGAATTGAAATTGGGCTGGATATGTGGGGCGACACAATTGGTCTGCTGCGGCCGAAAATGGCACATTTCCTGATTCCCTACCCTGAAGCCCAATCCGGAATAATGCCATGCATGAACATGCAGCCCATTTGTTGCTCTGCAAGTCAGCACTGTTTAGCTGTTGCTCCCCACATTAGGTTTTCCCGCAACCCTAAACAAATCTCTTGAACCTTGGAGTTTCATTCTGCGAAATTTAAAGGATTCCACGGGGGTGGTTCGCAATTGAGGCAAATAAGAGCCAGAGAGGGGTCGGGGGCAACTCTATGCATGCTCACCACAACTCTATGTGGGGTTCAATAGGTTGACGTGGGAATATGTATTCTTTGCATATTGCGACCAAATCCCGTGCTGCAAAGAATACCGCTTTTTCCGGAGTGACATAAAGTTGCCTAATGTCATTGCCCGTGGGGTTGACCCAATTGAATGTTTTGCTCTCTTTGTAGAGCCCACCGAATATCGTCTCCTACGAATCCTAGCTGTATAAAGAAGTTCTTTGCTGCTCTTGTATTAGTTTTATTATCGTAAGATTTTGGCATCTTCTAGTACATATCCCTCCACTCTCGTTATATTTCATAGTCCTTTCGTTCTATACATAACCACATCTGCTGACTGACGGTAGCGACTTTTCAAGGGACATAAATAAAAAACAAAAAGCATAAAGGGGCCCAATAGCAAGTGGAGAAAACACGACCATGAGACACTTGACAATCGTTTCAACACACTTCTGTGTGCTTTTCATGGCAATCTCCCTTTACGCTGCCATTGGAGTACAGGGTTTCCCGCTCTCTCTATATTCAAAAAGACCATTTCTCCCCAATGAACCCTTTTACGAAAATCGGCCCCTGCTCTCCAGACGGTCCCTCAACTCAAAACAATCGCTCCCCTCCACGAATGTGACCTTTGGTGCTTCCTACATCGACCCAGCAGTCAACGGCTATTGGAATGCGACCAGCAGGGTGGTTGGAAATTCCCAGTTTAAGAACCTCAATGCCTACCATTATCAACCATATGTTGCTAACGGGTACATCGGAGCGAGAATCCCCAATTTGGGACAGGGATTCTCGTACGACCAGAGTCTCAACGTCACGAGTGGTGATCTTGAGAACGGTTGGCCGCTCTTTGACCTTCGTTACTCTGGTGCATTCATTGCTGGTTTTTTTGATGCTCAGGCCACAGTCACTGCGACCAACTTTGTTCAACTGGAGTCACTTGGTTATGAGAGTATTATCTCTGCCATCCCTCAATGGACCTCAATCTTCCTGAAGGCCACCATTGGAAATAAAACTTATACATTGGATCCACAGTTGACCAATGTTACAAGTGGTTCAACGGACAACCCAACCCTTACCCTTGTGGGTGACATTTCCAACTACGAGCAGGAACTTTCATTCCAAGAGGGAATTGTCACAACCTCATTCACCTGGCTCAATGCCATTGATTTGGAAATTTCAGCGTTTGCCCACAGATCCGTAGAATCTCTTGGCGTTGTCAATGTTCAAGTCAAGAGAGTCAATGCCTCGGTTACACTGGAAATTGAAGACAAGTTGGACTTTGCAACTGCTGACCGTTGTTGGTTGG
The DNA here is from genome assembly GCA_030567555.1 of Kuraishia hungarica. Classification (NCBI taxonomy): domain Eukaryota; kingdom Fungi; phylum Ascomycota; class Pichiomycetes; order Pichiales; family Pichiaceae; genus Kuraishia; species Kuraishia hungarica. The sequence continues at coordinate 709,001 of JAJLSL010000001.1, forward strand.
ACAGTGTTGGAACCGCAGAAGACACTGGAATCTTCATTGTTGTTCACCCTGAGAACATCAACTACAAGAGTGCAGCCATTTTCTCCACTGTGAATATTACCACTTATGCTAAGCTCACCAGCGTTTCCAATTCTACAACTACCAGTGGGAAGTTCAACTCTACTCGACTCTATTCCAATTCGAGTAGTTACTCGAACACAACATATGGAAGTTGGAATACTACCCTTCCACTGGTGAATTCTACCGGAAGTTCTAATTTCAATTTCTCTTCTCAATCTACCTCTGTCTCCCAGTGGGGAACTATCAACATCACCCCATCTTCGTTCAAGCCTTTCAACATTACCAAGTTTGTTGGAGTCGCTTCTACTGATCTTTTCCCGGGTAATTCATGCTTTGATCCCTTCACATATGCAAGACAGACAGCGGTGAATGCTTCCTCTATCGGCCTCAAAGCTACGATCAATAGCCATATTGCAGCCTGGAAAACCCAATGGGGTACCTCCAAGATCAGTATCCCATCCAATGATCTTCTCACTCTGGCTTCAGAGGCAAGTCTTTACCATTTGTTGGCCAACTCTAGACCCGAATCTACCGGTGTGACCTCTGCACTTGGTGTTGGAGGTCTGTCCTCGGATTCTTATGGAGGAATGGTGTTCTGGGATATGGATCTCTGGATGCTCCCCGGTATCATGGCTTTCTCTCCTGAGCATGCTGTTGCTTTGTCGAAATTCAGATGGTTCACTCATCCACAAGCCATTAGAAATGCTGAGTCTCACAATTACAGTGGAGCAGTATACTCATGGACTAGTGGTGCATTTGGTAACTGTACCTCTACAGGCCCATGTTTCAACTACGAGTACCATATCAACGTTGCCATCTCTTTGTCTGTGTGGAAGTTATTTCTCTCTGGTGCTATAGATGATGACTACCTCAGAACTTATGGATACCCAATTGTTCGTGACGCTGCTGATTTTTTTGCTGATTATGTCCAGTACAATTCCACGTTGCACAAGTACACAACCCATAACCTTACTGATCCCGATGAATATGCAAACTTCATCAACAACGGTGCATATACCAATGTTGGTATATCTCAGGTGATGAAGTGGGCCACCATAATTGCGGGCCACTTGAAGGCAAATGACTCCAGATCCAAATGGGAGGATATTGAGCAGAATATGTACCTACCAGTGTCTCCATACAATGTAACGTTGGAATACTCTGGGATGAACTCCTCCATTTCCGTTAAGCAGGCCGATGTTGTTCTGATCACCTACCCTCTTGATGATGATGATAATGCTCTGGTTGATAACTTTGGTTATGATAAAGAGAGAGCAATCGAGGACCTTTCTTACTATGCAGAAAAACAGTCTTCTCAAGGACCGGCAATGACATTCCCTGTTTTCAGCAGTGTCAGTGGTAAGCTGAGCGATGTGGGATGTGCCTCTCAGACCTACTTGTTGAAGTCGATCCAGCCATTCCTGAGGTTTTTTGGTCAATTCTCTGAACAGAACGAAGATGACTTTTTCACAAACGGAGGTACAAACCCAGCTTTCCCCTTCCTAACTGCACATGGTGGTGTGCTACAGGCTGTTACCTATGGTCTCGCTGGAATCCGTTTCGGCTACTCCATTAATAACAGTTCAAGAGTTGTGCCAATCTTGCATTTCGATCCTGTATCTCTGCCAATGTACCCAGGTGGTGTCACCATTGAAGGATTCAATTATCTCAACCAGACTCTTGACGTTCTCATTGGAGATTCCAATGCCACTCTTGTTCACACCTCTGGCAATACCACTATCAGTGTGTATATTGACTCCAGAAATCCCAAGGGTGGCCACACCTACCAACTCTCACCCAAATCCAACCTCACAATCCCTCTGTATGAGCCTCAGATGAACTTCAACGGCTCATACACCGAGTGTTCTGCCCAGATCACCAGCTTGACCAGCGGGGAGGTTGGCGATGTGGTGAACTCTGTAATTGATGGTGACAACTCCACAATCTGGCAAGCCGAGTTCAAGAATGAGACTGCTCTACTTGCTCTTGATCTTTTATCTGCCTCTGCTATTTCCAGAGGTCTCATTGTTTGGGGCCAGAGACCAGCAAGCTCCTTCAGCATTTCTGTGGTTGACAACAATAGCACTTTTGGATTCAACTCAACGTCTGTATCCTGGAGAACCGTTCTAGCCAATCAAAAAGTTACTGCTAGCAATCCGTACTACAGTAATGATACCGCTATTGAAGTGTTTGCAAGCAACGTTACTGAGTTTACCTTGACAGCAGGTGCTGTCATTAGTAAGGAAATCCTATTTCAGTTTGTCGGTGTCTTGGATAATGACACTGATACATCCGGTGCTCAAGTTGCGGAGATCGCCCTTTTTGAGTGATGTTCGACATCTCTCATAATGCTTCTATTATACCCATTCTTTCTCCGTCTGTATTTCTTCTGCAGAGCTTGAAAAAGTCACTGCATGACATTCAAAAATTCTGAATCGTTTTCGTACTATTGTTCTTTTACATCTATTATGCGTCTATGAAGTTATAAAAAAAGTATACTTTCTTGCTCACTAGTAGGATTTTCCCACGGTGTGGGATATAAAAATGATGGTTTCCACCAGTGGTTTGCACCCCTAGACGCACAGTCCTTCAATATGCCCGCTGGATGTATGCACGGTGCAGCATTGCGCCGAGCCTCCCCCGCATAAAAAGCCGTTGGACCTTTATGCATAACAACCACTTCCTAGGAGTAGAGTATAAGGAGAGTATATAAATACCCCAGAGGAGCGACCTGCCTATCATATCCTATTTATTCAGATGGCTGAGTTAGATTAGTTGATTTTCGTCATTCAACTTCATAATGTCAGACAAGACACTTGTAGCACCACCTCTTCCAGGTGTGTACACAGCTATCCCCACATTTTTCAAAAAGGATGGTTACTCTATTGACTTTGATGCAATTGTAGAGTTGGTGAAATACCTCAGAGCAGGTGGTATCAAAGGTGTTGTGGTAATGGGCTCTACTGGAGAAGGAGTACATCTTACCAGAGCTGAGAGAGCTGAAGTAGTTTCCACCATTCGCAAAGCTCTTCCAAGCTACCCTGTCCTTGGAGGTGTAGTCCAAGATTCACTGCAAGACACATTGGATGAGATCAAGTCATTGAAGGACGCTGGTGCTTCTCATGCTCTGACTCTCTGCAGCAACTATTTTGGAGGCGCCATCACTCAGCAAGGTGCAATTGACTGGTTCACTGCAGTTGCAGACAAGGCGGTTCTCCCTGTATTGGTGTACGTTTTCCCAGGAGTATCAAACAATCTTACTATCCAACCAGAGAGTATAATCAAGCTCTCACATCATCCCAACATAGTAGGCTGCAAAATCTCTTATGGAGATGTCTCCCACCACACAATGATCGGCATGAATGAACAGATTCGCAACAACAACTTCCATGCTTACACTGGATTTGGTCAAATTCTTGTCCCTGTGCTTACAGTTGGTTTCAGTGGTACTATCGATGCATTATGTGGAGCATTCCCAAAAATATTTGTCAAGATCTATGATCTGTTTCAGGAGGGGAAGATCAAGGAAGCTATGGAACTCCAGCAGATTGCAACTAGGGCAGAGGAAATAGTTGTAAAATGCAGTATTGTGGGCATTAAAAAGTCTATCCATTTGGCAACCGGAATTGGAGAAAACTATTTGGGTAGAGCTCCACTCAATCAAGATCTCGCTCCTGGTGTCTGGGAATATTTTGAAAGCAATTTTGCTGACATCGTTGCCTTAGAGGCAACTCTATAAGGGGAATATCTATTTCTGCTCTGAAATAATACATACATTAACTGTAATATTTTGAAATTGTTCTCATAAATACAAAGGATAAGGTTTTAAATCGTACACAATACTAATACATGGAATTTTAAGTAGCAAAGTTTAACGCTAGTGCGCTGTCTAGCCAATCTTGTGATGGATCCCAGTTGTCCTTTGTCGCATACATGGGACTCAACTCCAACGACGAAAGATCAAACATGTTAAAATTTCTGAGTGTATGTAAATCGTTGCTATCATTCTGAGGTTGCTTTTCATCTTTATGTCCAGGAACTCCAAAAGTAGTTCCTACATGTCTACTGCTGCCTCCTTCGCTGTAATTCAGATCTGTTGCCATTACTGTATTTCTACCACCCATAGCTCTTGAGCTCTCTTGAACCAGACCTCCACGCTGTGCCAGATGCTGATTTTTCCATTGCTGATACTGCTGTTGCTGGTTGAGAAACTGTTCTTGAGGACTGACCTGCCCCCCTGTACGGCTAGTTGAGTGTGGAGATAATGAGTTCGTTTCGGCGAAATTAACAGGGAACTTGAACCACTGGAAAATATTCTCCAGGCTCTCGACAGGGTTGGAGTTTGAAGGCAAAGCAGTATTGTAGTTGAAGTTTCCACTTGCAGCATGAGGGTTGTTCTGAGTGGATTGAGGCAGAACACTAACATTGGGTGTACCCACACAAGGCACAAGTTTAATACTGTTAGTCGCATTTGGAAGGTTGTCACCAATTGAATTGGTTGAAGTATACCCTCTCAGAGATTCATTTGCCTTTTTTGGAGGCCCAGAATGACCGAGGATATTGCGAAGAGTTTGAGGGGGTTGGCCTGAACTGCCGGGCCCATCGCTGGGATGGGCAGCGATATCATTCGTGAGGCCACTGGCCCTCTCACCTGTAAAGGTGTAAGCTGCTTCGCCCGTCTCTGTAGGATGTGTCATCCTATTGACCGAGTCATCACCACTGTTCACGGCACCGTTAGCTTCATTCATAGATTCAATCTTCTTAGTGAATATGAAGTCAAGAATGTAGGCATTATTTCTCATATCTGAAAAGTTTTTAAGGTTTTTGGCGTGTTCATCACTGTCAGAATCATCATCGGATTCATTGCTATTTTCCTCATTTATATTGTCCTTATTGATGTCCTTGGACTCTACCTCTTTACCCTTTCTTGCACCGCTGACTTTAGAGCCGCCTTGGAATATAGTCTTCTTTCTGACCTTCATCTGTTCTCCAGCTAAGAATTTTAAGATCATACCATACTTAGTAGCATAATTCCAAGGCTTCCCTAGCTGCATCAAGATGGAGACGAGGTAGTCTAGTTCGGCTGGGAATGGGATTTGTTTATTGATACAGTCAACTAAAACCAATCTGGCCCCAACCCATAATGCAAATGCAAAGAATGGCCCAACAACAGTAAACGTCTGTGCAGGGAAATACCCCTGCAACTCTGGAAATAACGGAATGATAGCTTTAACAGCGGCCGTGGTTTTGTCTGCACTAGACTGACACTTCTCCTTTGCAATGTTGGAAAGAGACAGGTATTCGGATTGTGCATGGGGATAGCCGACAGCCGAGTTCAGTCTGATGATCAACGTATGATACAAGGAGACTAGATTCATATCCATGACTGTCATCTTTGGCCATATTTTGCCCTCCTCCAGTAAGTCTTGATATTTGCGCGGGATTGTAGATTTCCATTTCTGCAACTTGCTGTAGAACTGAAGAAAGCGGGTTTTGAATGCAAGCACTTCTGACGATGAAAATATATCCACAGGGTATCGCATAAATGTATGGATATCTCCCAAGATATGGAGCAGCTCTACATAATAGGCAAATGAGTCGTACAATTCATCGTCGTCATCAACAGTATCCAATGGTAACGATAGCAATCCAAACTTGTGAGTGCTGTCTATGGACGGTGAGACGTATGCCTTCTTCTTATCACCGTTAGAGGTGGCAGGTGCACTCCCCGGAGAACTGTGAGCAGACTGGGGAGTATTCCAATACCACAAAGAATGCTTCACCGGTAACATACAAGTGATTTCGTTGGCGGGTATTTTGAGTGGGAATGCATTGGCCACGGCAGTAAACACATCGAGTATGTATATTCCCCAGAAAAGACGTCTACGGGACTCCTCTTCCACCCAATTCTCTGGCTTGCGCAGCAACCTAGCACTTTTTGAGTGGAGAGAACTCTTTGATTTAGGTTTTGCCATTTTCTCAGAATTGGTGGGACTATGGTCAGCCCTGTTATCAGAGGCATTATTGTCGGCCGTTGCTGCGCCTCCAGATCCGGTTACCCCAGCGTTTTCCGAGTTTGATACTGAAGGTTTTCTCACTTTGCTCTCGAGGAAGTGGAAGTGTTGTGAGTTGTTAGTTTCCTTAATCAAACCCAGATGAACCACTCCAGAACTGATAATTGAGACAAAACTCCATGTTTCTGGGTTGTTGTGCGTGCCAAACGAGTCGAATGTAAGAAGCACCATGGCTTGAAGTTGCTCCATGGTAGCTACAGAAACACAGTTCAGAAGAACCTTCTCCTTGCATTTGGTGCGATACATTTCCACATCCTGCTCCGAAATTCCAGCTCTATCGATATAACGCAGAGTCACCAGAATGATAGCATACACAATTATAGGTGGTTCTGGCCCCTGATGAGACAAGATCATATTGGTAATCAGCTCTCTATGAAGAACGGGAAATGAATGATGAATTGTAGAGAAGTAAATGCTAAGAACAAGTGTAATATCAGGGAGTTTAGAGAATTCTCTATAGCGGTAATTATTCTGTCTTTGAGAATAGATAGTGGATTGAGAGCTACGATCGTGATATCGTACACCCGCATCCATTGGAGTTTGAGCCATTGACGAAGAAATCGTGTTGGGGTCTGTGTTCAAGAGACTATCAACGCTTGGTCTGCGAATGCTGCCAGTTGAAATTGGGGGTCTTATTACTCCCTTTGCAGAATCAAAATGAGGAGCGTGATTTGTGGGTCCTATTTTCTCTTGAAGTGCATTGGTAACCGACTCCAGAACGGCCAGCCGATCCTTCATCAGAACCATCTCGTGTTTCGCATTGCTCAATTGGGATTCCGTTCTTAGAGAAGCAAGTTCAGCAGCATGGATGCCAACCTGGCTCTCAACTATCTGTAACCTTTCACTGAACTCCTTGCCGTAGCCAGGCCTCAATCCAGGCTTCCTCATAGGACTGTATACACACATGATATCGTACCTCGAACAATACCCACACTTGGGCTTGATTCCATCACATTTCACCTTGCGCGATCTGCAAACATTGCACGATTTTGAAATTTTTGTACTTGCTCCATTCTCCGCTACCTCATCATAACTTAGATCATAGTTGGCTTCACCAACAGAACCATCCTCGGACCTTTTGCGTTTAAGCACTGGTATTGCCTCGTCTTCCATCGTAGAGTCAATTCGCTCGGGAGAGCGCGCCAACTAATGCACCTCCAATGGCAAAAATTGGTGCTGGAAAGCCTAACACCTATCCAACTGGTATGGGATGTCTGAGTGTCACAATAAGAGCCGTTTGACCAACCGAATCTGTGTGAGGATATGGTTTGGAATTGGGGGTTATCTTCGGGTTGAGTATTAGTCCGTCACCTAGTAATAGCCGTGGTCATCAGTACCCAAGAGACCACCAATAACATGTAATTGCTGAGAGACAGAGAAAGAGAGTAAGTAAGTAAGTAAGTAAGCTCTCAACGGGGTAAGTAATAAGCGAGGCTAGGAGGAACAGATATACAAATGATGTCCCGACGAACTCTGCGGCAATTACAGAACATTCACCAATTGTTTGTCCTCCCCATTAATCTTTCGGAGGGGTGACATTCCAAAGCGCAAGGAATCAACTGTCGGATTTTTCGCTCCTCTCCTCCTGACATGTGTGGGGGACGGGCCCAAAAGGACGGGCCCAAAATGTCTACAATGACCCCCATACTACCAATGCATGGCCTCGTAATATAACGCGCAGATGCAGAGTGAGGGGAGCAAAGCATGGCCCTTCCCCACACTCTTCATGCGGCCTGGTGCAAACTCCGTGCCAGTAGTCAGCTAGCAGTTCGGGGGGAAACTGTGGTCGGTCACTTGAGGTTGGTAGGTAGCGACGGGCGCGGTCTATCTTCGGGATATCATTGATCCGAATAATGCAGGCACTCAACCAATATTGAGCCAGGGTGATCAGGAATCAACAAAGCCAAATTGGTGATGAGTGATAGTGAAGTCGGAGTGACAGTATGTTGCACATGTAAGGGATATATAAGCAATGAAAGCAGGCTAGTAAGTGGTACAAAACAGGCTGACACCATTCATTGGGCAGCATGGCTTGGCTTACCTTGCCTTTCTGTTTCCCATACACACCAGCAGCTGAGGCACTAGAGGTTTAACTAGAGGTGGTACTAACCTAAATGGTTCAACTCCTGCACCTACTAGACGGGGGTGGATGTATTAATCCGGGTTGTGTCCATTGTCCTCCCAGTAAGCAGCCTATTTTTGATGGGCCAGGATATTTGCGTCGATATAGGGGTGCTACGAGCAGTACTGAGCCGAACCTTCCCTTCTTTGTGAAGGTTCATTTTTACTACAGCACATTCATGTGTGCACAGTAATGGCAGGCTCCTTCTGAGACTGAGATCTGCGACAGCTGTAGGCAAATGTAGCATGTTTGTGCTCATGCTAACACCAACAATTCAGAAACTACCCACTATATATCTGGAACGGAAATCAAACTTTATTTCGAAAGAGTTAAACAACTATTATTATTAACTACTCAGAGCCTATGTATATACCCAAGCATCTCGCAAATACAAACACCTAGTTAAAAGAGAAATATTCAAAAACCAGTAAAACGTTTGTATTCGTTAAATACACCTATTAATTCAAATTAAATAAAATATCTTCTTACACCATCTTCTCAGCATCCACAGAGTTCTCAGAAGACTCCTGAGCAATAGTGTGGGCCTGCTTAGAGATGTCAACCTCACCGTGAAGCTCCTCACTGAGCTGCTCGAGGGTCTTTCTCTTGGTCTCTGGAATGAGAAGGGTGGTACCACAACCAAGCAACATGAAGAGAGCGTAGATCTCCATCACGTGTGGAAGGTAACAGTTTGCATCGTCAGCAGCACAGTTGTGGTTAATCAAAGTACCGATGGCAGCCTGAGCGACAATGGAACCGACCTTACCAGCAGCAGCGGAGATACCGTGGGCAGTAGATCTGTAACGGGTTGGGTAGCACTCACCTGGAACAATGAAGGTGGTGGTGTTTGGACCGAAGTTCTCGAAGAACTGGGCAAGGACGTAAAGGGCGAGGAGACCGTGCTCACCGACCTTATGGTAACCGAAACCAATGATACAGAAGATGACAGTGAGGAGGGCGAAACCACCAAACTGAATTGGTTTTCTGCCAATGGTGTCAACAGTAGCAACGGTGAACCAGTAACCTGGAATAGAACCAGCACAAATAAGAATCAAGTTACCGGCAGCAGCGTTGTAAAGAGCATGGTAAACGTTCTTGGAGGAAGCGTAACCGATAGTAGCAAGAATAGTGGCAGTGTTAAGACCAAGACCATAGTAGGCAATATCCAACATAAACCAAGAACCAGCAGTTCCGATAAGAATCTTCATGTGCTTCCACTGGGAGAAATGTCTGTTGAAGTCGGCCCATGAAGCCTTTGGTGGAGCTGGGAGGTTCTCACCGTAGGAAATCTCGGTGTCTCTGAGAGCCTGAATGTCAGACTCGTCAGCATTACCATGCTTACCAGAAACAAACTTGGCAGCGTCAGCAGTTGCCTTCTCAATCTCACGGGAGACATCAAAGGTATATCTTGGGGATTCAGGAATGGTCAATCTGAAGTAGAGAGCAATGAAACCTGGAACACACCCGAAACCGATGAGGATTCTCCACATCTGGTCACAAGCCTTGATACAAGCTGGACCACACTCAGCAGCAGTGTTGGCGTCAATGAGGTCATCCTTGTAAGCAACAACACACACTATGGCAACGATAGCACCGAAAAGCTGACCCCAGCCCTGGTTGGCGAAAACAGCACCCATGATGGCACCTCTCCACTTTGTGGTAGCGAATTCAGAGGTAATGACAGAAGAAAGTGGGTAGTCACCACCGATACCGATACCCATAATGATACGGTAGAAGGTAAGGACAGCTGGGAAGTTGATAGCAGCAGATTGAGCAGTAGTACATTGGAGGATAGTGGCAGTGATCATGATGATAAGCTCAATACCGTAAATCTTCTTACGTCCAACGTAATCGGCCAACCAACCGAAACTGACTTGACCGATGACGGTACCGACAGAGGTAGAAACCTTAAGCAGGACAGAGGTAGAGGCTGGGACGGTTGCCTTCTCCCAGAAGACGTAGGACATCATGGTAAGACCAAGATTAATGGCGAAAATATCATAAGCATCGGTCATGAAACCGACACCGGCAACCATGATGGCTCTCATGTGGTACCATGAAAAGTCGGCATTGTCGATCTTCTCAAGGGCAAGTCTTCTTCTTTCGAGTGGGTCCTCAATGTGAGCAAAGTCATTCACAAAGTTGTGGAAAGCGGCGTTACCACCGGATGTCTTAATCTGGCCAGACATGATGCTTTTATTTGTATGTATCGACTGTGGCCTTGGAGAAAACAGTGAAGACAAGTTCAAAAGAGGACTGTCGCTCTTTGCGAGGATTAATTTACACTTATATAGCTATCATTTTTTCTCCCCTTTTTCCCCCTCTCCCTAGCTAATACTTCCCCCTTTGGGTACAATTGGCTGTTGGATAAAAAGGCTATCGCACGTGTGACAGTACCGATAATACCCACTGATTTTCTACACCCCCTGCTACCGAATGCAAAGCATTGCACCCAAAAAGCATATCATCGCTCCTTACGGCATACACCTGCACGTTATGCATGCGGCGCGGCATCGTAAGTAATGAAGCTCATACCCATCCTGTTGAGTTTTTCATCCCCGTGCTGCTCTTTTAATGTGCTAAACAAGACATATACTGTGGTATGGGGAACCCGTTTCTGCACATGTAAAAAAATATTACCGTGCTGCTCTGTCGTGTGACAATTTTCCTCTTCTTTCTTCATAGACTTCACCCACCTCCATGCATAACGGTAGAAGGCCGTACCGAAAACGTGGGGCCCTAGTTGTACACATGATTGGCAGTTAGGGGTGCACGTGGGACACGTGGTGCATGAGAAGTCTCAACATCGCATAGACCTGCATATGCTGGATTTTGCAGTTGTTAATTAGGAATCATCAAAAATTCAATCTCAGGTGCTGCCGTTTGTGCATTTTCCTAGTGGGATTGCTCTCGAGCGGATCCTGGTAAGCGAGGATTTACGCAATTGTTACTAGATTCAGTAGGGTCTTCAGGAGGTGAGCACCTCCTGTAGTGTGCTGTGCCGTGAGGGTGTGAGTGATCGTTCGGCGATTAAACCGAGATTTTCTTATCTCTCAAAACCGAGCGGAGGCGTCCTGTGCAAACGGAGCTAATTTTCTTTCAGCACATGCTGTTATAAACTCACCCCATCGGAGACCTAAAAAAGCGGGTGTGCCTACCCTTACGCGGACAGGTACAGCATGTAATTATGGGGAGAAGAAGACGAAGAGACTCATCTTGTTAAGCGTCATCCTGTTCAATTGGTCAGGCTCTGAGACTTAAGAGTAAGCGAACACAGCAAAGAAAAACTCTAATTGGCTTGTAGGAAGCTCAGACTAACAAAAGAAACAAAGTGATTGCGACACCCCAATTTGTTATTCCGATAGAGTTTATTGGGGAAGTAAGCTCTCTCAGTCTACGGTGTTCCAAAAGACTTTCATCCTGAGACTGGAGGTGCCGCTTCGCCTCGCACACTAGCTATGAAAAGGAGAATCTTAGCCATGTGGCCACTTAGGCATTAAATGCAACACGGCTTCGGATCCTGCCCGGTGATGCAGAGGCCTGTATAATCCAGCAATCAGATTCTCACAGAAATGCCCCTAGCCGGCGCTAGAACTCTTCCTTATGTCCCCTAGCGTCTTTTTCTGCAAATGACAACCCAGAACGGGCATTGAGTACCGTAACACTCGGTGTCACACTTCAGGCATGTGGCCAGGGGTCAAAATCAAAACAAAAGCAGGAGAAATATATCTGGGATTAAAGTGTGACATTGCAATATACACATAAGGCTCATGCTATTACAGCATACTCGAAACTAGACGAAGGAAACGTCTGCTCTCCAGATGTATCTCAGCTTTTGACCACAGTTGTAAGCCCAACTGTGAAGAGGAAAAAGCCTTGGATCATCTGGTTAAACCCTACACTTGTATTCACGGTAATTGAATAGTCCTGCGGAATGCCACTCACTTTGTACTGCCTTGACGCCTAGAAGAAGCGAAAACGGCTCGCACGCCTCTAATACATGCAAGCTTCGTGCAATTGGAAACCATAAAACGGGCTTCCCAGATGTCATGTACACACACTTCAACTACTATTTTTTCACCCCAAAATAATACAATTACACCCCCTCTTCTGTAGGTCCTTTCTGTGTTCCCGCAGCTACAGACCAACGGCCATGTAACAATGCATGCCTCGGTAATTGCTCATTCATGGAGAGCCTCGTCTGTGTACATGGCATCGAGGCTTATGTTTATTATGGGCCACGTTTTCGGCTGTGCATAATAATATTCTTTGCCGTGGGTATAACTTCGGGGTTTCCTCAACACAAGCAATGCACACATTTTTACTTCCTGGCTTTGCGTTCTGCTATTACAGTGACATTTCTCTTTTACCACGAATATTTTCGAGCCATTGGAGCGGTAGAAGGAACGTGCTTGCTCCTCGCCTGGATGCAATGGTTTTGTGGACATGACTTTTGTATATATTGTTTTTTCCGTTCACACAACACAAAAGTGTGTGTGTGTGTGTACACATGAGAATCCTCTGGGTTATCCCCACCCTCACGCCATGTCTCGTGGCTCCTTAATGTCTTCGATATGTGTATCCAAAGCCACTAAAATACGATAACGTCACTTCGCGCCTCTGTGTCTGTGTTAGAAGTCTGCGTTGCCCATAGTCATCTTTGCGCAAGCGAGAAACGGCTCATGATCTTCTTTGGCACAAACTATACTTCCGTGATAGTCATCCCCACACTGGTAGACACAGAGTACCCTCACCAGTGTAGTCAATTGTTGATATCGATCTTTGGGAAGCCTAACAATTTTTTCAAGATATATTTTGAATGCAACAACGTGGTCATCTTCAATGCTTTCCGTCAATTTTCTGGATATTTCTGGACAATCTTTCCGCTAAATTTTCCACGTGAAAAATTCCTAAGTGGGCATCTCATTCCCTAAGAACTTCCCCACGTTTTGAAATGGTCTCTTTTAGGCTGAATGCAATAAATTAATACCCTAAAATATTCCCTTAAATAGGATGAATGAAATCTATTCAGCATCAAAACCTGTTATGTAGAAATCTCAAAGGTATATATATTCCGAAAATATTTCATTTTATATAATTCTTAGAAAATATAATGAGTGTGGGCTAGGCTATTCACTCAGTCGTGCTATACACGACTCTGTAGATGAAGAAAGGGCCATCCCACCGTCCCCCTTCACCCAATCAGTTTCCAGTCTACATAGCAACTATTATAAATGTTTATCATATTATCTCATTGATCATAAATAGTGTGTCGTATATATCTAAAGTGTAATCATAAATCCAAGAACAGAAAGAATCATTAAAAATGCACAAACCAAAGGCATTGGAGCAGAAAACCGCGATGAGAAAAAGACATAAAAGGCTCTGCTCCATAATTCACACTCAACCCATCATACCTTCTCAACTTCAACAGCACAGGGGACGAATATGCTATGCGGTTATCCAAAGAATGTTTCAGTTTCTTTCTGGGAGCCATTTCCCAAAATCTCAAAAAAAAAGTTAATGCTCAACCACCTAAAGCATGTGCTTGAACTCGGCAATCTCCTTTGGAAGCTGCACATAATGGTTGGCAATATCTTCCAGCTCATACTTCAGCACCTGTCTGCAGTAAGCAAACTTTGCAGTGAGCTCCTCAAAGAAGGTGTTTCTGGTGGTTGGCTCTCTAACAACTTCACCAACAACACCCATAACCTTCATTATACCGTAGATGTTATCCTCCACCAGACGGTACTCCTCACAACACTTCTTGAACATCTGTGACTGGCACAGGTTAACAAGAAGGGCAGTTGGAAGATGATCCACAACCAGTGATAAGTACTGGTTGAGTGGCATAGAGCCTCTGTACCCTTGCTGGACAAGGATGTCCATGGCCAATGGTGTACAACCACTGGAAAACAAGAAATGAAGAAGCCTTAAAAGTGCCTGAGACTCAATTACCAAAGAAGACTTGATTGCACTCTCTCTAGCAAGACGAATGATCTGTGATTTATCTCCGGTGGACAGAGCCAGCTTTACAAGTCTAGAGAATGCCATAGACGACAAAGCATGGTTAGAAGTCATCATGTAGGCCCACTTCTCAGACCCCATATTACCAGCTTCTTCACTACTCTTAAGAGCACTCATCTCAGAGTCGAAATCCTTTCTAATAACTGCAAACTCCCAGAATTTCATTGCCAATTGCAAGTCACCAGCCTCGCAACACTTACTCACAAGAACCATCAAGGAGTCAACGGTGACATCGGGCAACCACTCAACGGCGTCAAATCTCACCAATGCCTGGTGGCTCTTATTCAGTTCATTCACAGCACTTAGACCTGTCATGTATGAACTTATCACTGACTTGATCTCTTTCTTGAGTCCAGATGCCTGCTCAGTAGATAACAGGATGTTATCCAAGAACTTGGCGGCATCAGCAACTCTACCACCAACAATGAGTGATTCGATCACACTTGAATAAACTTGGAACCGAGAACCACGAAGAGCCTGGGAATTCTTGCAAGCCGTCTGGAAGTCATAATACACCTTCAATGCCAAGTCTGCGTCGTTGTGGAGCTTAGCCAACTGAATGAGACCTACATACAATACAAAGTTGTCGTTTGGAATGTGCTCAGACATCACATCGTGGAGGAAGTTAAGACTTACCCCATTGGTGATCTTGAATACATTCAGACCCGTTAGGAGTTTCTCATACAAAGAGACTTCAAACCTGTTGTTGGTAGCACCCTTAGAATGTGTAATGAGGAACAACTCAAGGGCAATCTTGAAGAAATCAACACCGTTCTTAAGATTGTTATTACCATAAGACTCCAATGCTCCATCCAATAGGGGAGTAATGATAAGCTGGTACGTCATCTTGTCTGGCTTCACACTGTTGGAAAGCATATCAGAGTATACGTTAAGGAGGTGGGTCAACTTCTCCTCTGTGGTCTCTCCGGTCTGTGACCTCAGCGGGATACTTGTCAGTACCTTATTGTAAAGTTCACGTGATGGCGTAGCATGCCTAGCTCTAACTCTCATATAAATTGCCAACACCTCATTTGGCCTGTTTGTGTTCATGAATGTGTCTACAATTGTCTCCTGTTCAGAAAGGAATGCATGCTCGTCAAAGTCCGCAATTGAGGAAGAAGAAGAAAGCGTAGAAGCGGGAGTCAACTCGGGAGTTTCAATCTGTTCTGCAGGAGAGACAGGTTGCCCGCTACTACCATGAAGAGCACCAGGAGATGCACTGGCGGCATCAATGTATTGATTATCTGGCCCCACCTGTTTCTCCGCGTTAAGAATACTGATAACCTCTTCAGCCCCTTCTGCAATAGCCACATCGATAGGGGCCTTGGCCAGGTTCAATTCTCCTAACAGTTCTGATATTAATATTTCATTATGGTCGATTGCGTTCTCTGTTGCCAATGTGTGCTTTGAGCGGTTCTGTTGGAATAAATGTTGATCGCTGCGACCGTTCAGGAGATCTTTAATTTGATGGTGAGGCACAACAACACTCTTGGTTTCGCTAGAATTTGATTTACGAATAGACAGCGTGGCAGTTTCCTTGTCAATGGAATCTATGGAGATGTTCACATGACCATTTCTGTTCACCTTATGGGAGGCCTTTCTCAGTAGAATTTTGTGATGACTCTCATCACCCTTGTCAGCAACAACGGAGGGGTCAAACACGATATAGTTGGCTGCGACAGCACTGCTGGGGAACGCATGTCCACTGTTGTTTGTTGAGTTGTTGCTCTCTTTCCCCCTCATCACCTTGTCCATAAGCATGAGGTCATTCCTCTTCACATATGTAGGATCGAAGAAGGATCTATGGTAGTACTTCCTCTTACAAAAAGTGGCCCCTGAGGCGGCATTATGCCTCCCTGAAGCACACTTGGAGAAGTTGACAATGATCTTGAACACCATCCTGAAGTCAGCTCTCTAGTTGCGATCCGGCTTTTTTCAGCTCTAAACGCTATGGAACTTCTCCAATCGAATGACACCACTATACAGACAGTATATACAGATAGTGTATACAGACAGTGTATACAGATAGTGTATGTACAGAGTTGCGGTTGTGCGTTGTGTTATACAACCTGAACCAATAAAGGAGTATCTCCTAATATAATATCTCCTAGACAATGAGCAAACAAATAGGAAATCACCAAACCCCTTTGGCTTTTTTTGCCTTCAGATTGTTTGGTTCAGCTCCCTTGCCAATGGCCACTCACAAGGGTGCCTGAATTGCTTAAGCCTCAGTGCCTAACAAGCTAGTGGTATCTGAGAGGACAGGACAGGACAGGACAGGACAGGACAGGACAGGACAAGGCAGACAGGCACCTACACTGAGAGAGGAGGCCCTCCGGGCGAATGCCCATTTTTTTTTGTTCGCCGTGCGTCCTGCCGCAGAGAGAAGGGAGGTATTTCTGGCCAGAACTCAGCGTAAGAAAACGGTACGTGCTGTCATTGGCTATGCGATCCGATACTGAGGTATACGCAGGCGGAGGTATATTTGAGCATCGGATTTTCGGAAGGTGACGGAGGTTTGATATTCAGCAGCGCAGAGCTCGCCCTGGAGAAAGTCTACTGTTATTGTGTCATACACGATAGTGAGATCACAAACCGGGGTCTCTCTCTGAGGAGCATTCATAGACAGTAGCAACAGCAGATACTCTCTATCTATGTAACGTAACAATCACTATCTATTTCTTAGGTAACCCCCATCTGAATAAGTAAGGCCAGCATACTTATTCAGATGGTTTCGGACAATTTATTATATTTTATCTATCACATTAGTATTGTCTCCACTGTATATATTGTAGATATTGTGCCTAGTTCTTTCCTCTGTTGCTAGGCTGTAAGGCTTTTGTTTTGGAGGGCCACGCCACCACTTGGTGTACCATCTCTTAGTAGATCTTGCACTCTTGGGTGCTCTTAGTCTATGCTTATTTACTCAAGTCGCTCTCCCTCCCCTGTATCAAACTCTGAAGGAGCTACTAATCCACTAACATATTGGTACCTCTGCTTTCCCGCCATCTGGCACGCGTCTGCCTGTAGTGCAGCTACCATTACTGCTTCCAGCCCACTACAGAAGGCCCCACTCCACCTATCTGTTCACCTCTCGTGTGTCTCCCAATGTGTGTAATACCGGGTTTCGCCCAAAATAGGAATGTATAAACAAAAACTCACGGTTAGCAGCCCACGCGCACCCTTTTCTTGTGTCAGCGGAGCCACAGAGCAGGTGGAGTTTGTGAAGGTAAACAACGGGGCGAAAATAAAAATACACTCATTACGTGTAGATAATCAAATAAGTTAAAGTGGTTTAAAACTTGTATTATTTAAATAACTGATCGTTTTATCAACAAAATGAGAGAAGTGCTCAGTATTAACGGTAAGTTACAATGGATCGATCGATTGTTTTGTTTCACACCCTCTTGACAAATACTAACGCGTCTTTGTGTAGTTGGACAAGCTGGTTGCCAGATTGGTAACGCGTGCTGGGAGTTGTACTCTGCTGAACATGGTATTACTCCAGACGGATACCTCCAGGAGGGTCTTACAAAGCCCAAAGGTGGCGAGGAAGGTTTCTCTACTTTCTTCAGCGAGACTGGCTCTGGAAAGTATGTGCCAAGAGCCTTGTATGCCGATCTTGAGCCAAACGTTATTGATGAGGTGAGGACTGGTGCCTACAAGAACCTCTTCCACCCAGAGCAGCTCATCACAGGTAAGGAGGATGCATCCAACAACTATGCCAGAGGTCACTACACCACAGGTAGAGAGATCCTCGACGATATACTTGACAGGGTCAGAAAGATGGCCGACCAGTGTGATGGTCTCCAAGGTTTCCTCTTCACACACTCCCTCGGAGGTGGTACCGGTTCCGGTCTTGGATCCCTCTTGTTGGAGCAGTTCTCCAATGACTACGGTAAGAAGGCCAAGCTCGAGTTTGCCGTTTACCCAGCTCCACAGCTCTCCACCTCCGTCGTTGAGCCATACAACACCGTCCTGACTACTCATACCACCCTTGAGAACGCCGACTGTACCTTCATGGTGGACAACGAGGCTATCTACGAGATGGCTAGAAAGAACCTTGGTATTGCCAGCCCATCTCTCCATAACCTTAACACTTTGATTGCCCAGGTGGTTTCCTCAGTGACTGCCTCCTTGAGATTTGACGGTTCCCTCAACGTTGACTTGAACGAGTTCCAAACCAACTTGGTTCCATACCCAAGAATCCATTTCCCTCTTGTCTCCTACGCTCCAGTGATCTCCAAGAGCAGAGCTAACCACGAGGCTAACTCCGTTGCCGAGATCACCGCGTCTTGTTTCGAGCCAGGTAACCAGATGGTGAAGTGTGACCCAAGACTCGGAAAGTACATGGCCACCTGTTTGTTGTACCGTGGTGATGTTGTCACCAGAGATGTGCAGAACGCCGTTGCCAATATCAAGTCCAAGAAGACCGTTCAGCTCGTTGACTGGTGTCCAACTGGATTCAAGATTGGTATCTGCTACCAGAAGCCAACGCCAACCCCAAACTCTGAGCTTGCGGACGTCAACAGAGCCGTGTGTATGCTCTCCAATACCACTGCCATCTCCGACGCCTGGAACAGAATCGACAGAAAGTTTGACCTCATGTACAAGAAGCGTGCCTTTGTCCACTGGTATGTCAGTGAAGGTATGGAGGAAGGTGAATTTGCCGAAGCCAGAGAGGACCTTGCTGCTCTTGAGAGAGACTACATTGAGCTTGGTGCAGACTCCTTCCCAGATGATGAGGAGGAGTACTAAGTGTGCTTTTTTTGGTGAAGTAATTGATGTCTCGGTTTTGATGGGCTTGGTCTTTTCTACATATTTTTTGCGTTCGTTATTATTCTTCTTCCTTTATACCCCTATTATTTTTTTAAACTGACGTAATATATGAAATAATCTTGACCATATTATCTGTTAAGGAAAGGAAGAGGAGTTCGTCAACTATACTCATATATATTACTATACTTATATATGTATAAATACATAAACTCATTGACCAATGATGGTAGTGTGTGTATTAGCTGACGAGCCGCATGCATTTGGAGAGATGAGGAGGATGAGGTGCATTTATTTTACTTGAGAAGATTAATAGCTCTACAGTTCAAAGAGATATGTCCAGAATATAAAAAAAGCCCTCTGTATAACCTGATATAGTTGAGCCACTATCACCCATTTAATAATTTATACACCATGGCAAACTATCTCAGTCACATATTTGGGTCTAATGAAGACAAAATCAACTGGTGAGTAAAGAGAATGAGAAGCAGTCTTTCCTGATTTGAAATGACAAATTACACATTGATGTTTAGATTTTATTGTTCTTTCCACCAGATATACTAACACAAAACCATTAGTACATTTTATTTCAAAATTGGAGCATGTCGTCATGGCGATAAATGTTCCCGGAAGCATATCAAGCCCAGCTTTTCTCAGACTGTGATATTGTATAATATGTACAATGTGCCTAAACAACAACGTAAGCCGAAAGAAGGAGATGATCAAACACCAGAATCAAAAGAATCTTCTGGGGCTGGAGTAGGGGGCAAAGGCAATAAGCTCGCTGCCCCAGAGCCCTCCACATCACCAGAAACTTCAGAGACTGCAGAGAACACGGAGAAAACGGAGAAGACAGTCGCTGTCGCTGACGCAGACTCAGGCTTGGATGACGATGCCAAGTCTCCAGAGGAGAAGGCTAAAGAAGAACAGGAGAGGTTTGACAATTTCTTCAAAGACGTGTTTGTGGAAGCATCTTTGAAACACGGTATAATAGAAGACGTGATTGTGTCAGAGAACACAAACATGCATCTGACAGGGAACGTGTTGATACGGTTCCGTTCAGAACGCAGCGCAGAGAGCTGTGTGAGTGATTTCAATAGTAGGTGGTACAATAAGAGGCCAGTCTATGCTGAGCTCTCTCCAGTCAGAGAGCTTCAAGACGCCTCTTGTAAACAACACGAGCAGATGGAATGTGATAGAGGTGCTATGTGTAACTTCATGCATGTCAAGAGACCTTCGCCTGGTCTGTTTGGATCATTGATGAAATCACAGCGTAAATACTACAAAGACCAGGGTTTGTGGGACAGGAGGTGAAGCTGAGTTGCATAGATGGTGGGTACATTAAAGTGGCCACGATGTATAATGATATATCTTTCGTATGTTGCAATGCGTATATTAGGTGTTGTATTAAAATAATAACATAGTTATAGGAAAGGATCACAGGAAACTAGTGCAAAAGATAATTATAGAAACTGATTACAGAATATAGTTATAGAAACTGATTACAGAACATAGTTATAGAAACTGATTACTGAAAATACTCAAAGATATCTATATTTATTACATCAAAAGAACACACATAGTCAGATATATCTCTAGAAGTTAGGTTACATCAGTTATATTTATTTGTCTTGTCCTCCTTTGTTAAATTCCTCTTCTCATCTCCTCACTATAAGTGGGCAAGTAAGTACATTTAGTAGTGCTCTGGCTTCTGCGCTTCTACTACCTACTACCTACTACCCTCCACATAGTCGTGTGCCCCGCAACGCATGCTGGTCGCCACTGATAGTCCACACTCACAGCCAAAGGGTGGTGATGGGATCTCATCCAGGGTGGACAACTGCACCACCATGGCGTTTAGATAGCCATTTGACGCTCTACCAAGAGCGAATTGGCCACCGCGACAATATTAGATATCAGCTCAATATAGCATTGTTGAAATTATCGTATTTCTGTCAATTCCAAAATTAACATTTTCGTGTTGGCTGTTTTTTCATATCCTCACAATGGCAGACAGATACTCGTTTTCCCTTACCACGTTCTCCCCAAGGTAAGTAATGCGTAGAGTGTTTGGGTTATTTGGAGCAGCAAATGGATCAGCACGTGGTTCAGTAAATGGGATGTACCACTGATGGCGGTTGGTAATATATTATCGGCAAGCCAGACTGATTCATCTACACCTTTTGTATTTCTTGACCATTGTACTAACCCTTTGGCAGCGGGAAACTTGTCCAGATTGAATATGCGCTCAATGCAGTGAAACAGGGTGTGACATCACTTGGAATAAAGGCCACAAATGGTATCGTATTTGCCACAGAAAAGAAGAGTAATTCAACTCTGATTAATTCCGATTTCCAGCAAAAGATCGCAAACATCACCCCAGACATAGGAATGACCTACTCAGGTATGGGCCCTGACTTCCGCGTCCTCGTGGATGCTTCCCGCAAGGTATCCCATACCCACTATAAGCGTATTTACAATGAGAATCCACCAACAAAGATCCTGGTGAGCGAGGTGGCCAAAATCATGCAGGAAGCTACCCAGAGTGGTGGTGTGAGACCATACGGCGTGTCCCTGCTTGTGGGAGGATACGACGATTCCAACGGTTATATGCTCTACCAGGTGGACCCTTCAGGAAGTTATTTCCCTTGGAAGGCTACTGCCATAGGTAAGGGCTCAAGTGCCGCCAAGACCTTCTTGGAGAAGAGATGGAACGAGGAGTTGGAGTTGGAAGATGCCATCCACATCGCGTTGCTAACGCTCAAAGAGTCAATCGAAGGCGACATGAACGGTGACACCGTTGAGATTGCCATTGTTGGTGCAGAGAATGATCACTTGCTTGGATTCCAGGGTGCTGAGGGTGTGTCGGGTCCTAGGTTCAGAAAACTTTCAGCACAGGAGATTAACGACAGGCTGGATGCATTGTAAGATTTCCAAGTGGGAAACAATATTATTTGAATAGATGAGAGTTGTGTAGATAGAAATAAATAACATCACACAATTGAATATTCATTGTTAGAGGTGGCAGACTATCTAAACCCCATAACAGTTAGCCACAGTTGGCCGCAGTAGTACACCCAAAGGGTACACACAAGCCTTGAAACCCACATCATGGAGGTTGATATAAAAGATCCTCGGGATACATATAATATAAATATACATATGTATCTAGGAGTGTATTTATTTTTCTCTTAAATCTACATTTCACCATAACATCTCTTAAGATAGGCAGAAGCACTCGTCGGAGCTGCAGGTGTAGAGAAGTGCATTAACCAATATGCATGTCGTCTGAATTTTTTTTTATACGGTTAAATTTATTCTATGGGGAGGAGTCTCTATAAATCAATTAAAGATAGGTTCAGTGAGTCTTGTGAAAAATTGACGTTGGGCCCAACAGCAATAATATATATAACCACCAGTATAATGGCAGGGCCGAATTCAGACAAGAGAGGCTCAGGCCAGAGGTCAAGGGCCGACTCCCAGAGAAGAGCTCAAAATGCATTTGAAGTGGCTGAAAAGTCACAGAGGAGAGAAGGGTTCAGGCGAAGGAAGGGGGCAAACACAGCGGAGGTGGAATCCGAGAGTGAGGACGAACTACACAGTACCAGAAAGGGAATATTAAATGCCAACAGGTTTCTTAAGAAAGGTGGTGACCACCAAGACGATGGTGATTCCGGTTCAGATGAGTTCGAAGATGAGGAGTTGGACTCCGATGAAGCTCTTGGCTCGGATGATGACTTTGATGTTTTGAACTCAAAGTTCTCTCAAACTCTCAGAGACAAACGCAAAAAGGACTCCCGTAATGGTGGTAACACAGAAGCAGATTCAGAGTCAGAGGGGGGATACACCAGTATTGATGAGGATGAACTGGTCCCCCTATCTGAGGTGTGGGCTAGGGATGATGCAGATCTGCAGAAAGCAGATAAGAAGGGAAATAAAGGTTCCAGTCAGTTGGTGTTGGATGATATAATGGGCGACCTGAAGGACTCAGAATCAGATGAAAGTGATGATAGCGAGGAAGAGACAGAATCGAGCGATGCCGATTCTGAGGAAGAGACAGGAGAAGCTCTTGAAGATGATGTATTTGAGGGCTTATCAGATGATAGTGAAGACCACGAACTTGAGCTCACCAACGTTGTATCGAGATTGAAGACAAAGACAGATAAGACAACAAGAACAAGAAAGACACTCATATCAAACACAGCCGAGGAGAACGAGTTCAGTCTCCCTACTAATGGCAAAACACTCACTCTTGCTGATATGATTGCTGGTGTAGACTCAGAGCAGGCTGATCCTCTTTTGACCAAATCTATAAACAGAAGAAATGCAGACTTGGATGATGAGAGAGATGGTACTTTAGCTGTGCCTCTGCCAAAGAGCATCAAAGATAGAAGTGACCGTCGTGCTGCATATGAAATTTCCAAGGACGAAGTGAATAAATGGTCGGATGTTGTCCAAGAGAACAGAAGGGCCGAGGTGCTGAAGTTCCCTCTGAATGCCCCTGTTGAGCACAATGCTCCATCTTCTTTCACTCCCAATGATAAACCTGTCACTGAGCTCGAACTGAAGGTGCAGCAGGTGCTTGTGGAGTCCGCTATAGACGATGTTGAGAAGAAAGAGTCACAGTTTGAAGAGATTGCTACTGCCGAGATGTCGAAGGAAGACATTGCCAAGAGACGTAATGAGCTCAGACTAATGAGAGAGCTCATGTTCAGGAATCAGAAGGATGCCAAGCGCCTGAAGAAGATCAAATCAAAGTCTTACCGTCAAAGACTCAGAAAGGAGAAGCTTAGAAACCAGCAGCTGGTTGAAGGAGATGAAGAATCTGATCCTGAAGAACATGATTCCCGCCGTGCCGAAGAGCGCATGTCTCAGAGACACAAGAACCAATCCCAATGGTTCAAGCAGATGACCAAGAGCGGTATTTCTAATGACAAAGAAACAAGAGATGAAATGGAGGAGATGATGAGACAGAACGACAAACTGAGGGCAAAGCAGCTGGGGTTGGATGATGGCGAAGACTCGTACGATGAGAGAGCTCTTTCTGATGTTGAGAGAGATTTTGAGACTCAAAAGGAGACAGATTCCCAGGAAGAAGCCACAAAGCAGAAGCTAGGAAAGGGCGTTATGGCCATGGACTTCATGAAGAATGCAGAGGCAAAACAGAGAGAACAGAACAAGAAACAGCTCGAGGCACTACGTGATTTTGAGGAGCGTGGTGAAGAAGTTGACTTGGAAGAGTTAACAAGAGAGGAAAACGCTAGTAACGTCAATCTCAATGAGGGCAGACGTGTATATACTCCTGCTTCTTTCAACAGCAGAAATGAGGTCTCTGAATCCAACAGAGCTACTGCCCAAGAGAATATAATCGACAACGCAAAAAGTCTCGCCAATAGATTGACTCAGAAGGTAGAAAAGGTTGGTGTTTCAAACAAAGCAAAATCTTCAAACACACAACCCCCCCAGAAAGAAGCGGTACAACAAGATGTGGTGGAAGGGGAGAGCGCCAATCCTTGGTTGGTAGGAGAGGATGAGAATGTGCAAAGGTCTCGTAAAGTCAAGGTTGTCGATCAGAGCTCATCTGCACTTGAAAAGAGTGCTGCCAAGATTGCAAAGTCCAATAACCACCGATCAAGAACCAAGGAAGTTGATGTGGATGTGGAGATTGGGACAGAATCTACCCTCAAGTTAGTTGACCCATATGCAGATTCAGACCACGAGGAGGTGGAAGATGACAAGAAGGGAAAGATGGTGAATTCTTTCAGGCAGAAGGATCTCATCAGAGAAGCATTTGCAGGTGATGACGTGGTTGCCGAGTTTAAGAAGGAAAAGAGGGAGGTTGCACGTGACGAAGCAGACAAAGAACTGGACCTCACACTGCCAGGATGGGGCGATTGGGCTGGTTCTACCCCAGGTAAGAAGAGAAAGAGGGTGGTTAAGACCATTGATGGTGTTGTTCAAGAGGACAAGCGTCGTGATAAGAAGCTGAAGAATGTGATTATCAACGAGCGTGTTAACAAGAAAAATATCAAGTACCAGGCCAGCGGCGTTCCTTATCCATTTGAGACTATGGAGCAGTATGAGAGAAGCTTGCGGATGCCCATTGGACAGGAGTGGAATAGCAGGGAGACCCATCAGAGACTCACCATGCCTCGTGTGATTGCTAAGCATGGAACAGTGATTGATCCTCTCAAGGCTCCGTTCAAATAGGCGAATTGTTCGCTTTCACTCACCTGATGTATACCGCACCACATATATAAATAAGCATAAAATTAGCATACTTTGATTACATTTAACGCTTGGCGTAGTTTCCTCCATAGGAGTAGATCTATAGGTTTTGGCTGCTTGGACATGTACTGTAGTCAGCCATCCTTCAACACCAGTAATTAAACAGTGTTAAACAGTGTACCAATGTAGTCCGGCTAGATCGAGAAGGCACCATTTCCTCTAGTCCAACAACCTGACCGGCAAACGACATCTTTTCAACATAGATGGCAATATAGAAGTGCATGAAATAAAACCCTAACGCACCTTTGATGTTGCCCGCGGCATCGGCTCCCGAACCGCTGCAGGTCCAACAGGTTTTCGTACTAACTCATCGTACTGACCCATCGTACACAGAGCACGCCTTCTCATTGCGTGCTCTTAATGTAGGCGGGCTTGGCGGAAGGCAGGTGCGGCTGTTCTCGTTTTCGTATTAAGTTCTTCAAGATGAATTTATAGTAGAACTTCTCAAAGTGATCTGCTCAGGCAACATCACTTTTTTTAATTAATTGTTCTTTATTCGATCGAGGTCAATCGTTACTTGAAGAAGAACTGCCCCAGAATTTAACATCGTGTGGGGTTTATCAAGGATGTGTGTGCCAAAGGAAAGCGTGGCCTCCCCTGCTCTCCCATCCCATCCTTTGCATGCAGCAGGCATCAAGGCCATGGTAAGCCGTACCGTACCGTACGTACGTACCTGCTCCCTGGCGGCCTTGCAGGGCCGTTTTCCTTGTGAGTGTCCTCTAAGCACCGAGGAAAAAGTTATATTTTGTCTTAGACAGCAATCTTTGTGCTTTACGTAAATGGATATCCCTCGTCAGCGCTTGTTGTTATCTACCAAAGTTCTTCGCTCAATTTCAGTAGACTACACCAACACTGTGTGCAAACATTGTGATGTTGTATGTCTTATCAAGTTTTTTGAGTTGTTCTCCTGTGGTTAACGTATACTCACGTCACACACGGCGCACGGTCTCCGGCCCACGGGGCTAGTTGTAGGCTGTGGGTGGAGTCCGCCCCATGGCACAAATTAGCATGATATTTTTATTACGGAGCACGTAACGTAACCTTCCCGATGCCGATCCTCCTGTTCTCTCTACTCAGCGAATCATCCACACTGCAGGTGCATACGCCCCAACAGGCAATAAACTCAACTGCGATATGTACGAATACGAGGATGACTCGTATCTCCACACCGTAAATTATGCCCCCTCTCATAATAATCACCAGAACACGCATGCGTATTGCACTGGTTGTGCACCCCTCAAAGCGTATATGTCGTACATAACCGAGTGCGGGACAGTTTGGGTCTCCGTTCCAGAGATGAGCTCCATGCCGGGGGTGTCTACCGTCTCAACATGGCATGGGGGTCATCTGGAACGGTCCTGGACAGAGCAATAAGGAGACACATGTGTAACCGGGCTCCCAAACTGGAGTTGACCATGAACTCATAGAGTGGTTTATTTATACATTGTAGTGATTGACACTATTCTCACTTTTTGTTTTTGAGTGTTCTGACCAACCCACTTAGCGAAGTCGCAACTGAGATCGACTGCTCTTTCCCCAATTATTTCAGAGCGCGCGCGCAGGACATCCACTTTGCATTCTGCGCCTCGTGCTTGAAGCAACTGCTCGGGCCGTTATTATATAATACCCTCCAAGGTATCTTGCACTGTCTAGCTTTTGCCAAGAAGCGTTCCGATCAGTTGTTGGCAGTGACACAATTGAAGCTGTGACGTATTCGTATAGCTCTTCGGAGATATTCCTCTGCATAATAGGGTGTATTGATCAGCAATATTAACACTCTAGTTTGCTAGCCCACCGGTGTTATAAATGCTGTATATAATCTCTGGCGGCCCACACACATAGAGACTTTCACACGAACACACGAACACACGCACACACACACACACACACACACACACACACACACACCTGTATGTATTGCTGTTGCAAAGACATCAAAAGTAACTGACGAAATGGAGTCATTCAATGGCGAGATCGCTAATAGGGGAATAACCGACTATTCAGAGAAAGAAGGCACTTCAACCCACATTGCAGAATCCCCAATCACCATGCCTACAGTAGAGATACTTGATACTGTAGAGGAAAGCAGTTTGGGCCCTATCACTGATGCACAGGATATATCCTTCACATACACAGAGCCCGTATCCATCACGGTGAGAGATCTCTCTATCGCCGCAGTTCACCGGCCAAAAGTTGGGTCAATATTTTCCCGTTGGAGGAAACCAAAAAAGCAGGATGATGTGGAAACACAGACTGTAAGGAAACAAATCCTCCAGAACATGTCATTCAATGTTCCAGCAGGTTCGCTGACGGCCATCATGGGAGGTTCTGGAAGTGGAAAGACAACGTTGCTTAACTCACTGTCAGCGAGACAGACAGCATCCTCTACGTTAATGAGTACAGGTGACATACAGTTCAACGGCTCTGATATCTCCAAAATACGACATGCATATGTGATCCAGCAGGATATCCTCCTTCCTTCCTTAACATGTTTTGAAACTTTAATGTACGCTGCAGAGCTTAAACTTCCCAAGCTCACTAACAAGGCACAGCGTCTTCAATTGGTGACGGAGATTCTGCTTGAGTTGGGCCTTAAGGATTGTAGAGATACCATGGTTGGAGATAGGGGCCATAAAGGATTGTCTGGTGGTGAACAGAGAAGGTTATCTATTGGTATTCAATTGTTGTCGAATCCATCGGTATTGTTCCTCGATGAACCCACCACAGGTCTTGATGCCCATAGTGCGTATATGTTGGTGCGTACCCTCAAGAGATTAACAAAGAGAGGCAAGACATTTGTAGTTAGTATTCATCAGCCAAGATCTGATATCTTTCATCTATTTGACCAGGTGCTTGTGGTGAGCAGAGGAAATCTATGTTATGGTGCCGCCACAGAGGACATCTTTGGCCACTTTGAGTCACTGGGATATGTGGTACCAGCCAACTCTAACCCAGCAGACTACTTTATTGATGTAACGAGTGTTGACACACGTTCACCAGAAGCCGAAGATTATACATCAAAAAGACTCCAGACCATCGTTGAGCATTGGAAGCCAAAGATGGAGGAGATCTGCAACAACAAAGGGCCATTTGAGGTCCCTCAAGGTTTCAACCATTTCAACAATAGTAGAGGCTCGCTGAAGAATGGCGGGGTTGAAAATAGCCTATTGGAAACAGGTGGTGCGCCTTTCTTAAGAGAATTGCGTATTGTCATCCGTAGGAATATCCTTCTCACCTTTAGAGACACTATTGGATTGAGTGCCCTCATCATGGAGGCAATAGGACTGGGTCTTATGTGTGGATGGGTGTTTTTCAGGCCAGGATCATCATTAACAGGAATCAGAACGATGCAGGCATCGATTTACATCACCATTGCATTGCAGAGTTATCTCTTGCTGCTGTTTGAGACTTATCGTCTATCTTCTATAGATATGAAGGTGTTTGATAGAGAGAGATCTGAAGGGTGTATATCTGTGCCAGGGTTCATTTTGGGCCGTAGAATAGCCAAACTTATGTGTGAAGACCTTCTTGTTCCTCTGCTCAACTCTGTTGTCACATACTTCATGTTTGGCCTTCGTACTGACTCCGCCAAGCATTTCTTCATCTACCTTGGATGTTGTATTATGTCTCATAACATCTCTATGGCATTTGCTATGCTTGCAGTGGCTATTTCAAGAGACTTTTCTATTGGCTCTCTTGTGGCCAACCTCAACTTTACTCATCAGTCACTTGCTTGTGGTTTCTTTGTCAATACCAGACAAATGCCCGTGTATGTGAGATGGTCGAAATACTGTGCATACACATGGTATGCGTATGGTGCACTATCGGCCAACGAATTCACTGGATTTCAAGGTGAATGCTTTCAACAGAATGTCGGGAACCCCGATGTGGATCAGATCTGTCAAGCATATAGTGGGGCATACATTTTGAATGTTCTAGGGTTCCCATCGGGATGGGTAACAGTGCCTTTGATTGTTCAACTGTCGTTTCTGATATTTTTTAACATTCTGGCAGGAGTGATCCTTAAGGTGAAGGTGGTCAATGTCTCTCTGGCAAAGGAAGTCGCAACTAACAGAAAGGGTAAGAGGGATGATGAAGAGGAACCAGAGACGGGCGAGAAAGGAGAAAAGGGTAGCAAGGACCTAGTGGACCAACAAAATGATCTTCAACTTGCCAACAAAATCTCCAAGCCTGAGCTGAACATTGATGTTCATTTATCCTCGATGTTCTTGGGGGTCAAGGTTAAGAGTTTATTGCCTCGATTCCTAACTGGTGTACGCAACCCGATTGCCACTCAACAGACCGTTGACGGTTATAAGGTTATCCTTGAGAACGTGAATGCCTCATTCAAAGCAGGTAAACTTAATGCAATCATGGGTCCGTCTGGTAGTGGTAAGTCTTCCTTGCTCAACCTTATGAGTGGAAGACTGTCTTCCAGCATTTTAACGACCTATTCCTCTTCAGGACACATGTTCTTCAACAAGAGCGAAGTAGATACAGCCATGGTGAGGTCTATCTTTTCATACGTTTCACAGGATGATGATAACCTGCTTCCATCACTTTCGGTTAGGGAAACTCTCATGTTCGCGGCACGGTTGAGGCTGTCAAAGGCTCATCTTCATAAAAAGCAGATCGTTAGGATTGTGGACGATATCATCCTCAAAATGGGACTAAGAGATTGTCAGAACACCCCAGTTGGAAGTGAATTCATCAAGGGAATTTCTGGAGGAGAAAAGAGACGTGTGTCAATTGCCATCCAATTATTGAACAACCCCAAAATCCTATTGCTTGATGAGCCAACTTCTGGTCTTGATGCTTTCACAGCATCCTCAATTCTGGATGTTCTGGCCAGGTTGAGTGATGAAGGCAAGACAATTATCATGACAATTCACCAGCCCAGATTTGATTTGTTCAACAAGTTTGGAACAGTGTTGTTGCTTGCAAAGGGTGGTCACGTAGCTTTCAACGGGTCTCCTACAGAGATGCTCTCTCATTTCACACAACTAGGATACCCTGTGCCTAACCTGACAAATGCTGCGGATCATGTTCTTGATCTGATTTCTTTGAACACTCAGACAGAAGCGCTTGAAGCCAGAGAAAAAGATCGTGTTCATGGATTGCTTCAAAACTGGAAAAACGAAGAGGCAGCCCGCAAAATTGGATTTGAACATTTCCATCAATCCAAGATGGCCACTCAAGATCATGCAGCACTGGTCAAACAGTTTGATTCTTTCGTTAAGGAGCCCGCCTCTTTCGCTGTGGGTTATTACGTTTTATGTGCAAGACAGATGTTATGTATTATAAGAGATATGAACCTGTTCATGGCAAGAATTGCACAGGTGACAGGTATGGCTGTGCTGCTGGCTCTTTTCTATTCACCTCTCAAGTTCAACTATACCTCCATCCAGAACAGGCTCGGAATCATCCAACAGCTCACCTCACTTTACTTCGTTGGAATGCTTAATAATGTGAGTGTCTACCCACAAGAGAGAAACTTCTTTTACGAGGAACACAAGGACAGTGTTGTATCTGTCTCTTCATTCTTCTTTTCGTACTTAACTGTTGAAGTGCCATTTGAGATTCTCACCTCCTTTATCTGTTCTGCCTTTGTTGTTTTTGTTATTGGTCTTCCACGTGAGCCTGGCCTTTTCTTTGCTGTTGCTTATGCCACGTTCATGATCGTCAACTGTGGAGAATCACTGGGAATTATCTTCAACACTATTTTCAACCATGTTGGGTTTGCTGTGAACGTGATCTCGATGTTCTTATCCTTGAGTACTTTCATGGCTGGTCTTATGTCGCTCACTATGCCACAGTTCCTCCGTGATATCAATTGGATATCTCCACTACATTACGTGGTGATATCCCTAATCAATCTCTCTCTTACAAACGAGGTTGTCTTCACATGCGAAGGCGGGCCAACCAACGCAGACGGCAGCTGTGTCTTTGCCAATGGAGAAGACGTTATCAGAGAGTATGGCTTACACGGTGACGTGAAGATGCTATTATGTGTCCTCATTGTTGTCGTTGTGGTTTACAGGTTTATTGCATATTGGTTCCTCCGTGTGAAGATGATGAGAGTATCCATGGAACAATTCAGAAGGAAAGCTGGGCTTTCCCATTAGAATTGTTTTTGTGCTTAGATCTACGTTTATTTGAGGGTTTTTCTACCCAATCTTGGAATTAAAAGTTTACAGTTTTTTAATAAGTTATTGAAACCTACGCATTAAATCACGTAGAACAATAGAGGCGGTGAATTGTTACACAAAAAGCTCTGGTGCATTGTTCTGCGAACATCAGGAGGATTATCAAAAGCCCGAGAAAAAGCTTACTGTGTGCTTGCTAATATCACATCAGTATATTTAAGTTTCTAACAATTCTGGATTGCAAAAGCCATTCTTGGCAACAGACAGCCTATTAGAGTTTGCCTGGTCACATATCATGCTACCATCACATGATCATATGCATAGTGTTTTCATCCCATTTAGTATCATAGCCAACATACAAACGACACTCCACAAACCACCTAAAACGTTTGTGGTAAAGTAGTGCATATTTTTTTTGAAAGATATAAATCAAAAGCTTTTTTTTCCAGAGAATTGTGTGGTACCTCAATCCATCGTACAAGATGCTTAATTAACTGCTCCTCCTCTCCTTAGGGCGGATGATTGGCCCGCCTAGCCAATAGTCTGCCCCCCTCTCTAAGCGCTTAAGATAAGGAGAAGGGGTGTGGTGCGTCATGCGGTGCGTCTATATATGGTGGCAGGAGACAGCATATAGAAAAAAGATCAGAATCTCTGGGAGATGATCCATTATGAGGTTGATCACATTTCTATTTTCAAATGACAAGCATTCAATGATGATTTCTATATCATCACATTTATATTTTTAACTGCATGGGACCTGCCCCATGTAAGAGAAGATCGGAGGATTGGTGCGATTGATATCGATGGAGCATCTCAGTCGCGAGCTGCTTGTGGCCGTCTGCAAGTCAGCCATTTCATGGTGTTGATCGAGCAATGATAATATCCGCACTCATTTCATTCCATATTATGCCTTTATAGTATACGAGGCGATAAGACACCAGACTCATTACCACCTATCCAACACCCCCTCGGATCAAAGAGGACTCATAGGTAACCTGTGGTGGTATCGCACGAGATATGTTACAATGGATCAACAAACTTGGCCAATTAAAGTAACTGAAGAACTATGATTAGATGGTATTCTATAGGATATCTTCTATTCCAAAGAGAGAAGACATCGAACCCTCCACCACCGATTCGAATGGAACCTCACACTAGAACACTACACTAGAACCCTACACTAGAACCTCACACTGGACCTCTACACACGAGCCATCCATACAGGCCAATCAAGAAAGTGAATTCAGCACCTGCAAGTATTTCAAAACTTAATAGAAGCTCACCAGCAAATCATAAACTATCAAATTATGCTGTCTATGTTTCCATAAACATACTCATACCTGGGGTTAGTTGTCAATCTGACTTGACTACACTTATAGTAGTGTGGCGCCTATTGAAAGCGTCTGTAGATTCTCCACACTGATGCCATCATCCCAACTCTCACGAAGGGAAGAGATACCCAACCCAGGCTCATCTGCCCAAGCTTATTTGCCCGAGATGAGCTTTGAGGTATCTCCCCTCTCAGAGTTCCAGGTCGAAAGGAAACCAGTGCGTCAAATCCGGGTAATGTTAGAATGGCCATTCTACTATCGTTCCTCGTACGACCGGAACGAGTCTCAGCGTCTGCAACGCGTGATAAGCGCGACGGTGAAAACTTGGCCTGCACGAACAAGGGAACGATGAGAGCAGACACAAGCCGTATAACTAACTATATACGAGACGGTTAACACAGTGGTTGTAGGTTTGTCGTAATTCTGAGTCAAACTAAAATCTTCGTATATAATCCAGATATTTGTAGCAAACATATATCATATATTAACAAAAAATGACTCGTCCATCTAACGTTGGTATCAAGGCTCTTGAGGTTTACATTCCAGGCCAGGTAAGTGATTGAAATGCTGGGGAGGGGACGTCCGCACTGGCGGGGCCAAGCCATGACATAATTCCAATTAATACTAACCAAATCTTTTATAGTATGTGAGCCAGGCCGACCTTGAATCCTTTGACGGTGTTTCTACTGGAAAGTACACCATTGGTCTTGGCCAGACCAACATGGCTTTTGTGAATGACCGTGAGGACATTTACTCTATGTCCCTCACCGTTCTCAGCAACCTCTTGAAGAACTACAACATCGACACGGCTGACATTGGCCGTCTCGAGGTTGGTACTGAGACCCTCTTGGACAAGTCCAAGTCTGTCAAGTCCGTCCTCATGCAGTTGTTCGGTGAGAACACCGATGTCGAGGGTGTCGACACCCTCAACGCTTGTTACGGTGGTACCAACGCTCTTTTCAACGCTATCAACTGGGTGGAGTCTTCTTCATGGGATGGCCGTAACGCCATCGTTGTCTGTGGTGACATTGCTATTTACGAGAAGGGAGCTGCCAGACCAACTGGTGGTGCCGGTACCGTTGCCATGCTCATTGGCCCAGACGCACCAATCGTGTTTGACTCAGTCAGAGGTTCCTTCATGGAGCACGCTTATGACTTCTACAAGCCAGATTTTACCTCTGAATACCCTTACGTTGACGGCCACTTCTCGCTCACCTGTTACGTAAAGGCTGTTGACCAGTGTTACAAGGAGTACAGCAAGAAGGCCGTGAAGAAGGGTATTGCCGCTGCCGGTGCTTCTGAGGCCGCTGTTGGTATCAAGCACTTTGACTACAATGTGTTCCATGTTCCAACCTGCAAGCTTGTCACCAAGTCATACGCCAGAATGCTCTACAACGACTTTAGACAGAACCCATCTGCCTTCCCAGAGGTTGACCAGCAGCTGGCTGCTATCCCATACGAGAAGTCCCTCACCGACAAGGCTGTTGAGAAGACCTTCATGGGTCTTGCCAAGGAGATCACAAAGGAGAGAGTGCAGCCATCTTTGACCCTCCCAACAAACACCGGTAACATGTACACCGGTTCCGTGTACGCTGCCCTTGCTTCCCTGCTCTACTACATCGGTAGCGACAAGCTCCAGAACAAGAGAGTTGGTTTGTTCTCTTACGGTTCCGGTCTCGCCTCTTCTCTCTTCTCAGTGACAGTGAGCGGTGACATTTCTCACATCACCAAGATTGTGGATGTCCAGAACAAGATCGATTCCAGAATCAAGAAGACCCCAGAACAGTACGAGGAGGCTATTGAGCTCAGAGAGAAGGCTCACCTGCAGAAGTCATTCAAGCCAACCGGCTCCATCGAGTACATTCCATCTGGTTCTTACTACCTTACTGAGGTGGATGAGATGTTCAGAAGATCATATTCTGTTAAGGAGTAAATTGGGGGATTTTACTGTTAGTTTCATTTTTTCCTTCGCATATAGACCATAAACATAGCTCTTGAATTCTGCTTATATTGAGTTGCACAAAACTCACAGGTTGACAATTGAGGATCAGTCGCCGGGCACTACTACACTGCGTACAAGGCAATTATAGTAAGCTCGGTCCTTTCTCCTTCTAATCCTGACTAATAACAAAAGATATTCAGTCAAACAAATAAATAAGTGAATAAATAATCATTCATTCAATAAATAAGCCTAAGCATAAATAAGTTGAGGAGAGCCTCGTGATGATGAAGCTTAATCAAATTCCTTCTCAAAGTCAACGAGACAGAATCTGTATCTGACATCACCGCTATCTGCTCTTGAAAGTACCTCATGGGTTCCAGCTGCGCTGATAGGCACAGTCTCAACCCAGATCTTGATGTTGTTCTTGGCAACAAAGTCAAGCAAGTAGAGGATCTCCTTTCTAGAACCTATAGCAGAACAACCAATAGAAGCACCGAAAAGGTGCATTGGTGGGATATTGAAGGTCTCATGGGCTGCTGGAGCTGAAATTGAGACAAACTTTCCGCCAACAGTGAGGAGCTGAAGAAGTTGTGGAATGTCAAGCTCTGAAAGGGACGAAGCACAGTTGACAATGAGGTCAAATGTGTCAGAGTGCTTTTCGAGCCAGCCCTCAGAAGCAGTGGCGATGTATTCATCGGCACCAAGTTTGATGGAATCTGCCTCCTTTCTGCTGCTTCTGGAAATGGCTACAACTTCAGCTCCAAGTGCCTTGGCAAAGAGGACACCCATGTGTCCAATACCACCAATACCAAGGATACCAACCTTCATACCTGGGCCAACGTTGTTACGGAACAAAGGAGAAAACACGGTCACGCCACCACAGAGAAGAGGAGCAGCCAAGTGGGATGGAATGGATTCAGGAATTGGGAAAACAAAGTGCTCGTGAACTCTGGCATGGGAAGCGTATCCACCCTGGGAGTTGTAACCATCCTTGTAAGTTCCAAAGTAGGTCCACACCTGGGTTTTACAGTACTGTTCATTGTCACTCTTGCATCTCTTACAGTCAAGGCAAGACCAACTCTCAGCACCAACACCAACGCGGTCACCAATCTTCAAGCCATTCTTCACCTTTGGACCCAAAGCCACAACCTTTCCAACAATCTCGTGTCCAACAACGATTGGATGATATCTCTCACCCCAGTTACCCCTGGCTGCGTGAACATCAGAACCGCAAACACCACAGGCCTCAATCTTGATATCAACATCGTAGTCATCGAAATGCTTCGGTGGGAAGTTGTACTTCTTTGGGTGGTCCCAGGTCTCAGAAGAGGTGACACCGAATCCTTCAAATGTTTCTGGGTAAGTCATTTTGAATTGCTTGCTGTATAAAAAACTTGGAGGTTGCTCAATCGATTCAGTTGTTTATACTACAAACCTAGAACAAGGAAGTACAATACAGATGGGCAATTGGATGCCTTTTTATATTAAATCTGCCATGAGCCATTGCCCGAACAACAAAACTGAAGGTGATTGCAGACCAATCCAACAACCCCCAAGCAATTGCTTACTGATAGTACAATCGGCACCTGTGCGAAATTCTCATGCATCAAACCAGTGCAGGCCTGCAGCAGGCCCGCATGCCATGTAATTTTCAGTGGTAGCCTCTCAAGTGCCCACACAACACACCAGAGGCAACTCCGACAGTTTGTACATGAGCAGTTTGACTTTCCTGATTCCTAAGCGCAAACGAACGCACAGAGCTTGCCGGGATCGCAGGCATGGCTGTTACCCACTTAGACAAACCGGCAGCTAAAGACGGCAGGGCAGTTCTGATTCTCCAAGTCTGCAAACCTTAGTATGTGCAGCAAGAGAAAGCTCTCAGTTGCTTTGTCTCAGGCGTTTACGCGACCTGCATCCCCCCTCTGCTGTCAATACTCTGCGGCGGAAGCATGGGCACTTTCTCTCGAGGTGTACTTGCGATTACGTCATCGCTAACAGAGGTATGAGACAACTAACACCTACACGCTTATTACGCGGGGCTGTATGCAGTTTCGGGAGAGGGTGATATGCAGGGCGAATATCAGGGCCCAGCATCTGCTGAGACCGTCTCAATAAAGCGGCCAAGAGAGAGCCAAAAAAAGCAAGTGATTTGACAGCCAACAGCCAAAGCCTGCCTAGAAGCAACCTTCGAAGAGACCCTGAAGAGACCCTGAAGCGACGCTGAAGTAGAGAAGTGGAGGCGTTGGGGCCACCTTGAAGTGTGCGAAAAACCACCTCCAAATGAGAACACTGAGCAAACCTCAAAAGATTTTCAAGAGTCTCCCCGGCAGCATCGTCCTCATCGCGGCTTCACTGTAATCCCCGTTATATGCGATGTTTGCGGTGAAACTCACACATTGGATTATAAATGGAGATTGGGGAGATAGGACTTAATTTTCGGCGTAATTCTGTAATCAGTTGTGTAATTTTCCCGAACTGTTTATGGTTGCATTAATTCAAAGTGGCTAAAACAATTTGGTAAATCATCTCGTGGTACCTTCAGGCCTAGAAGGCATGCACAATGAGAAATGGCCAGAATCATCGGGAGGGAGGTATGTTTCACCATAGAGGAGGACGCACACCGGGTCCAACGTAGTGATTTATTCTGCTTGGCACTGACACAAAACACACCACACCCGATTTGTAATCGCTTAGCAAAATACTGTGACATGCAGGCTTGAAGCATGGCAGCGGAGTATCAAGATGGTATCCGGAGTTAATAAGTCTGTATTATTCAGCGCTTCCGTACATCAGTTATTGATTATCAGTAATTCATCTTGAACAACTTCAGGCTGTTAATGGTGCCGCGAATAGTTGGACCAGGAGATGGGTGTACATTACCTGGTGAATTACGCTTATTCAAGGTGGATTCCCGTATGCAAAGTTCTGTGGCCACAACTTAAGCGGCAGGTCCCGATTCTCGCGGGTATCAAACACAAACGGAACTGATCGTAGGCTGGTGCAACCAGATTGTATATATTTATAATAATCCACAAAGAATATTGGGTTGACAGCACCACAGGGAAGCATCGAGATCAATGTATCTATAATGGGGTTGCATAGTCATATTACACAAATGCAGGCTCGTAGACCGTCTCACCTGTTGTAGATCATTCACATCTGGTGACACTACGAAGCAAACACTCAACCTCACAATCTGTGAACTTCACTGAAATACATATATATGCATAAAGCTTCCTTCCTCATCCCTCCCTCGTTTTACCGATCTGTCAAACCTTCTACAAGCAGGTAACTGACTAACTACATCCACTTATCTCACGATCTTTGTAAGGCGACGTGCGCCTACAGATCAGGATTGAACCTTCTTACTCTCCTGCATTATGGGCTCTCCTCTCCCCCTCCGTTCAGTTTGTCTCTCTCAATAGTCGTGTACTTCTCACTCCGACCTTCTTATGGTAACTGCCTCACGGTTCGGGTGGAAAAACGACGCGGTCACCACCATACAGTACACAAACTTTATAGGAATGA
This sequence comes from Kuraishia hungarica, assembly GCA_030567555.1. NCBI lineage: Eukaryota > Fungi > Ascomycota > Pichiomycetes > Pichiales > Pichiaceae > Kuraishia > Kuraishia hungarica. The sequence goes on from JAJLSL010000001.1 coordinate 747,295, forward strand.
ATAATGTGAGTGTTTGTATGTATGACGGCTATACGTAACGTGACCAATTCAACAAACAATTCATATTGAACCACCATAGTTTTGATTGTTATTGTATTTACATTTCTGTGTTATCACAAAGTTGAAGTGTGTACCGAAAGGAAATAGGGGAACTCAATATACACACACCTATATAGTCTCTATCGCTTAAAGGTGCACCATAAGATCATCCATTGAATCAGTAACATGTCGGCATTCAGCACACCTTCCAGCGGCCGTGTGTTGAGGCACGCACCAGCGCAGAGAGTACAATTTTCTCCCGAGATCCACGTTGCCAAACCAAGACTCGTACATGGTTTCAATTCCCCTTCTCCACAGCCTCCAATGTCAGCTGCATCAGAGGCCTCTCTACCAGAGGGCGCACTTATACCGACCCCAATCAACCCACCTACAGCAGCTGAGCAAGAGCAGTCATTTTTGGTGAATAACAGATACCTTCGCAATGAGTCGGTGATCGACTACACCGGAGTACCTGGACTCAACCATCCAGGGCCGACCATCCATGAAAGGCTAGAGCTTAGTTTTGCCAGCGGAATCGAGAGTGAGATTAAATGGGCTCTCACAACCTGCTTGCAAATGAGCAACACAACACCATATATGTTGAACCTTAGAACATCGCCATTTCTCATGGAGGAGCTGGCAAAGTATTTGAACTGCTCGGTATATGCTGATGCTACCGTGGATGATATCAAGACATCTGCTTCCACATCCAACGGAGGCACCAGCCGTGAAACGCCAGTGAGAGAGTCATCTGCCGTTACATCATTCTCTGGGGATTATAACCTGAATACCAATATCAATTTCTCGTTAGATGCTGCCATCATCCTAAGAAACTTGTCTCAGGATACTGAGAATGCCTCTGTCACTGCTATGAATCTTGCCGTTAGAGATATCCTCATTAATATCCTTAACAACAAAGTGCTCATAAAGGGCTCCGGTCTCGATGATCTCTATGAAGCTTCTGAAGAGCTTTTGAGATATTCTGTGGATATAGTGGAAAGTATCTCTTCCTATATCTCTCCAGCTCCAAAGGATGATTTCCTTTTCCTCACACTAATGAGAATACTCATAACCACAGATGACAGGTCGTTGATAATATCCATTTTGAGATCTCTTTCTAGACTGATGGTGAGGTCTAATCTTACCAAGGCCTTCGCTGCCGATAATGTATCGCAGCTGCTTTTGGACCAGGTATCTTCTTACCTGCTCTTGATATCTCCGGCAGCCATCCGTGATCCTAACACGGATGCGCTGATTCTTGCATCTATAGACTTCCTCTATCAATACTGCTTGCCAGGAGGCATTAGAATCTCAAACCTCCTCAAGTCACACAAACGGTCTATGCTCATCAAAGCTATTATACCACATCTGTTGGCATATGGATTGCACCCACAGGACGAATTCTGGGCACCAATCCCTCAATTAGAACTTGTCAGGCGTGTACGTCCTCCCCTTCCCACGATTCCACCTGTGTTGACTCCTTCGGATCCATTATTTAATGCTTTGAATGAGCTCAAGGAGCCAGAGAGAGCAACATGTTGGATGAGGAGTTGTTACTCAGCTACCCAGACGGGAGAGGTCACACAGATTTCGTTGTGGAGGGCATACGACTCACAGTTCCAGAGCAGTAATGATGCAACCAAGCTTCTCCCTGCTGTTGATTTCATTAAAAACGTTTCCAATGCTTTCCCCCACTCCTCTGCCATGGTGATCAACCTTGGTGAGGGACAGCGTAAGTTCATCATTAGAGGCATACAGCCCAGGCACCATCCTGTCACAATTCAAAAGGGAAACCAGGAGGCATTGGCACCAGTTCCAGGTGGAAGCGGCTATTCTGCAGAGGAAGAGGCCCAGCATATTAAGAACCTCGGTTTGCCTGCAAGACAGCAACCGGTCAATATTTTCAACTATGGCCGTAACCTTGTAAATCAGAATATGATGCTCAATGAAATCAACACATCTTCTGCGTTGCTGTTACAATGTTTGGTTTGTGGCAGCGAGCAAGGAGAGGACCTTTTTGCTGGGGTTCAAGAGAAGTTGTTGGAGTTGGTGATGAAGGTGCCAAGATTGCAAGGACATCTGCAAAAAACACTGCTGCAGTTGCAGTATTAGAGAGTGACAGTAAAGGTTTTTGAAAATGTAAAATTAGAGAGGGCAACATGATGTGTCACAGGCTATAATGTATTGTTATTGTATACTTAGCTTCACAATTGTACAGAGTATAGTTAGTGGATTTAATAGAAAGTATAGTTTTATAAGATATCATTACATTAACGACTATTTATACATGAACCGTGCACCTCCAGCAAATCACTGTTGCTGTTTTTGTTGTTCAACCAACTTTGCCTTGAGGATTGTATCCACTCTTTGTATCATTTCGTATTTCTCTGCGATAATACCATTCAGCTGCTCCGAATCCTGCTTGAGCTTTGTGGTTCTCTTCTCGAAGAACTGCTTTGCAGCTGTGGCATCCTTTTCCACAAAGTAACCCGTACCCACATCCACTAAAAAGGAATCCACCGACTTTGTGACACCTGGAACGTACAATGACGCACTCAATGGCACAAGAAGACTCTGTCCAGCAGGAGCAGTTGACACCTTCTCCACATTAGAAACAGACTCATTGAATTTAGCAGTAGCAGTAGAGAGTGCCTGTAAGGATGACTGCAGATGAGCAACTTCTTGTTGTAATTGTTGTTTGAATTCAAAAATCTGCTGGGGTTCCAGCTGGTTAAGATCGACTAAATACAGTTAGCGGTGTCCGATTGTTGGTTCTTCTTTGACGGTGCTTTCAAAGGGGAATATCTCATACCTTTAGATGCTCCCCTCCCCAAGCTCTCGCTCTTCCCTCAAGCTCTGATTTACTTACTCTTTTTCTGTGACATTGTAATTGTAATTTTGGATCCTCCACACTCGATCAAACTGCTATAAAGAAATAAACACAAAATCCTCTTCTGATCAATCGAAACACCTGCTCTCAGATAATCACTTCCTACCCTCACACGATGAACTATTACAATTCCAACCGCCTCGCATTGTCGTGCCTTCCCTCATACCGTACACGTTAAATGCGTGAAAAGTCACCGGCTCGATGAGAGAGCGATGAGAGAGAGCACCGGCCCAGGGCCACAGGCTGTGCTAACACGCCAGATAAGCCAAGCCTTAAGGTGGGGGAGGCGATGAGTAGGTTGAAGTATATGAGGTGTGAGCTGGCGGTGGGTACTACCATTAGCAGGTGTAGACGAAGGCTCACATCACGTAATGGGACTATATCCCAGAAGAAGATATCATTTAGTATCCAGGTCGATTGCTTTGCATTTCTGAAAAACAGCTCATCTCGTTATATCTGGCCTACTCAGCACAATGACGGAGAGTGCCGACTCCACCTCTTTCGAGAGTATCCTTGCAGGAGTCAAGAGATTACGAGAACAGCAGGAGGCCAATAGTCAAAACAATGATACACAACCGAAAAGACAACTTCTAAATATACACAGAAATGAAGCATCTGCGCCACAAACAGGACAGGTTGCTGGTTCTATAAGTAGCCAAAACATACCGACACAAAGTACTCCGATACAAAGCTCTCAGACACAGCATGGTACACATGGAATACAAGGACATGCCTCCAATAGTCTCCACACTACGAGACCAATAGTACAACCACAAAATGTACCTCCTCCAGCTGTTACACAATCACTCAGACCAGCGACAACCACCACCACAACTACAGCCAGAGGAGTCTCTACCAAAGTGTATGGAGACAAGGTTGCCGAAAGAATCATGTCAGCATCTTCCTCCAATAGTCGAGCACCCATACGACACACCGAAAATACCACAAAGACAACCTTTAATAAGCTGCAAGTCTCCAAGAAACAGAAGGGCAACCCACTTCTAAAGGGGCTATCGTACGAATACAACGATATGCTCAAAGAGGTGGATTACCTTGTGAATTCCCAGACGTTTGTGTTATTCCTCTCTCTGAAATACCATAAATTACATCCCGAATATGTATATAATAAAGTAAGGAAGTTTAATGGAGCATCTGGACCTGGAATTAACAACAACCTGAAAATACTACTAGTGTTAGTGGACGTCGATAATAGAGAAGACATTCTAAGAGAGATCAACAAGCTGTGCCTTTTGAATGATCTTACATTGGTACTTGCTTGGTCATTTGAAGATGCCGCAAATTATCTGACTTACCTCAAGAAGTTTGAAAATAACTCAGATAACTCTGTGATCAGAGGTCCATCAGGAGGATCCAAGAATGTTGAGGATGCCTACTATACGAGTTTGATAGACACCCTAACGTCTTTTAGAACCATTAATAAAACCGACTCGGTGAATCTCATATCGAAATTTGGCTCTTTCGCAAATCTCGTTAATGAAGGTAGCAGTGACATAACGGCTCTTCGTAGTGTACAAGGAATGGGTGATGTCAAAGTGGATAGGTTCCTCAAGGTGATTGATGAACCATTTATATATAACAAGGTCTATCCTGGAGATGAGCCTGAGGCGGACGATATTTAGGCAGCTAATATATGCATACGAACTGGGTTGAGAAAAAGAGTTTTATGATAGAATGTAGTTGTAGTTTCATATTAATTAGTAACGTTATAAGTCAAAAAACTTGGAGGCACTCTGAACCCTCTGTTTCCTGATCCTGTTGGGTGCCGGCAAAGTTTTGCGTGTAGCCCTGGAGAGGGCGCCATTTTTTGGAGAACGATTTTCTCTCTCCTCTTTAGGGATGTTGGTTCGTACATAACTCTTTACATGGCGTTTGTAACTGTGACTGACAGATTGTTTTGAGCCCTCTGCCCACAAATCTCTCAGCTGACGATTGATCTGCTCTCGGAAATATTCGATGTCATCTTCCTCATTGACAGACGGCTTCACAAGATGTACATCGCCAATAATACGGTAATCTAAAACTACAGTCTCTTCGTAATGAACAGGTTCCGTCTTGGAAATGCCATCTTCAAGTCCAAACTGCCGTCTTGTGAGAAAATCCCATTTTACCGCGTCATCGTAATATACCAGTTCCTGATTTTGACACACCACATCCCAACCAGCTTTCTCCATATCCGTTGGTAGTACATCGATATCACTTTCTATATACCTCAGTCTGCTCTCATGCAACCCCATAAGACCCAACACTCCTCTGGATGTAATATTCTGACACCCATTGATACTAAGACAATCAAGAGACTGCCACTTTCCTGACGAAATTGCAATACACCATGACTTAAGCAGAGAGTCATCAACAGCAGAGACACCCGAACAATTCAGCGATACCAGTGATTTCAACTGGGTCAACTCAAGAAGAGACGATCTATGATATACATCTTCTGGGCAATTGGAGATATCCAATATAATGACATTGTTGAACTTAAAAGGGTGAGACTGAATCAAAGAGGAGAGACCGATATTGCCAAACAGCATTTCCATTCTGTGTTTAATGGGTTTTTGATTTCCTAGCCTCGGGATACATTTATTCTGCAGGGACCGTTTACGGTGTGCGTTAAAGTCTATCATAGATAAAGGCCTGGACATCCGCCTACCAGCAATTCCATCAAGTGACACATCCTCTTCTTTGAGAAAGTGGTGACAAGGAAAGTCTCGCTGAAGGGCAAAGCTGTTGGCAAATAATTTGAATAGACTGGGTGTATCTTTCTCATTGAATAGGATAACACTCCAAATGTCTCTCCAGATTGTGCTCCAGCCAATGTCGTTGCTTACTACCCGATCGTTACTGGGGATCAGAGATGAACATGTCTGCACTATATGTCTGTCTCTGATATGTTCACAACTCTCCGCGATTTTCATTATACATTGAAGTTTCAGAGATCTTAAATTGCTGCTGGATTTGTACTTCTCCTCTAAATGTGCAGGAAGCACCGCATTGGGAACCTCTCCATGACGGTCTGCATCATGATCGCGATAATAGGGCTGAAGAGATGAAAAGTCATAAGGGGACATCTCTGAAGTGGAGTCAGATATGAGATGATCATTGCTTGAAGAAATACGGTTCAGTCTTGATTCATAGTCTGCTCTTGTTTGAGGAGCACTGTTATTTGCAAAGACTCCACCCAACTGATGTTTTCTCACGGTACTGCTGCTTGATGTACGATATGAACCTTCTTCGGCAAAGGGGACATGAAACTTCTTCCTCTTCCTGTTGTTATATCTTTTGCGATTTTTCACACTGTTACCTCGTACCGAAAAGCCACCGTTAGCGTTTACTGTAGAGCCATCGACAGCATCCGCTCTGCTCTCGAAATCGTCGCCAGAGCCATATAAGTTATTCAGGACGCGTCGGCCGTGGGGAGCACCACGCGTCTTTCGTCGCCTATAAGGTGGTGCTATTATAGCCATTCCACTCTCATCAATGGAACTGATAATACCGCTGATGCTCAGCAACCTAGATTGTCTCCCCAGAAATATTGTCCAAGAAACTTTCTACATACAACTTGACCATTTTCCCCAGACTTAACTCTATGCACACTATAACAATACCTGATGGTCCCAATGAGATAACCCGCATGAACGCACGATTACACCCAGCCAAGAAGGGTCCCTAAGGCTGACCTGTGCCTATTATGCAGCTGCCTGTGGGTAACGGCTTCTAGCTGTGGCTCGGCTTTGGTTAGCGTGCGTTAAAGAGGTGCTGTTACGGTTGCGGCACCGTTATGGCTCCGTTATGGCACCGTTTGGGTGCATATACGCTAGTACCAGGCGAATCGAGTATTAACAAAGTGGAATCATTACAAAGAGAGAAGAGAGGACAGTGATTGGAGAGGTTGCAGAATATTCCGGTATGAGAATCAGACACTGGGCCTTCCAAAAAAACACAACTTTACTGCACTGTGGGATAATTGGCCACTTTATTAAATACACAGGGCCTATAGTTTTCTCTTCGCCGTGATTTTGTTTTGCCACCACCCATAGTAAAGTGGTGGAACTTCCAGCCTTGGTTCAGCCGCACAGTCCGGGTGCTGCTAAAAGCCTCCTCAAAAAGTTGCATCGCTAAGCACGAGTTGCCTAGCGTGAAAAATCGGCCTTCCTGTGAGAATTTGCCATTAAATTACCCCAGCTAATTCTTGTGGCCACTTTCTCGGTTCTCAGTTGGAGGTGGTATATATATTAGGGATATATAGGTTCAGTCTTTTGTTTCAAATTTCTGTCTTGATCCTGTTGTTGACCTCAAGCTCACTGAATCACAGTCATTGTGTTTTTTTTGGCGCCACATGTACGACAGCACCATGACACAGAGTGAGAGCAAGTCTGCCAGCCATGTGCCGCGCTCTATTGTGGAATTTATGATACCCAGAGCATTCCACAAGACTTGGGCACGCACATTCACCTGTTTCCCTGAAGCTTATTTCCAGCCGCCAACCATTGAAGCCATCATTTCACTGGTTAATGAGGCGCGGAGGGCAGGCAAGACCATTATGACCGTGGGTTCTGGCCATTCCCCATCTGATCTGACTATGAGCAATGAATGGATTGTGAATTTAGATAAGTTCAATACCATTGTTGCTGAAAAGCCACATGCTTCTGGCCGCTACACCGATATCACTGTGGAGGCTGGTGCAAGAATATACCAGTTGAACGACTACCTTGCCACGAAGGGGCTCGCCATTCAAAATTTGGGCTCGATCTCGGAGCAGTCTGTAGCCGGTATAATTTCTACAGGGACTCACGGATCATCTCCTCTGCATGGACTAGTGTCACAGCAAGTTGTGGATATCACACTAGTCACCAGCACTGGCGAGCTTGTCAAATGCTCAGAAACCGAGAATCCCGATGTTTTCCGCGCTGCTCTGTTGTCTCTAGGTAAGATTGGACTCATCGCTTATGTGACATTGCGTACTGTGCCCCGTTACCAGATCAAGTCTTGTCAGGAGATTATCTCGTTTCAGACATTGTTGGATATGTGGGACTCCGTGTGGACATCCGACGAGTTTGTGAGAATCTGGTGGTTCCCATATGCAAAGAGGTGCGTTCTATGGAGGGCATCCAAGACCTCAGAGCCATTCTCACCTCCTCGTCCCAGCTGGTATGGTACGAGATGGGGTCGTTTGTTCTACGAGTCTCTGTTGTGGGTTTCCGTTCACATCTATCCTCGCTTTACTCCTTATGTTGAGAAGTTTATATTTGGTAGACAATACGGTATGGTTGAGACACTTGGAAAGGGCTCCTTTGCTATCCAAGAGTCCGTAGAAGGTCTTAATATGGACTGTCTATTTTCCCAGTACGTTAACGAGTGGGCTGCACCTTTGACCAATGGACCTGAGATTCTCAAGAGCTTGGAAAACAGCATTGAGTTAGCTGCTCGTAATGGCGAGTTCTTTGTACACGCCCCAATTGAAGTCAGATGTTCTAACACTACCACATCTGGCCAAGTTGTTAACTATGATGAGGATGCTGCTAGTAACCACTCCGATGTGACGATCTCCTCGGAGAATGGGGTTGTTATAACCAGAGGACCAGTCTTGGGTAACAATGCCAAACCTTACTTGGACAACACACCTGACTTGTCGTGGGTGCCCCTGGATAAGGTTACAAATTCCCAATTGACCTTGTATATCAATGCCACCATGTATAGGCCATTCTTCACATCGGTCCCTATTGGGAAGTGGTATGGCGTATTTGAACAAACTCTTGAGGCAGCTGGAGGCAAGCCACATTGGGCGAAGAACTTTATTGGTCAAGAGGCTTCTGGCAGCGAGAAGGCTCCGCACGTCTATGCCGACAACGAGATGATCGGATTCTCGAACAAGATGGAGGAATGGTTTGGTGAAGATCTCTACCAATATAGAAAAGTGAGAAAGGAGCAAGACTCACCAGGTGTGTTCTTGTCTGGTATGGACTGGGCCATAAGGAATGGTATTTTATCAAGGGAGGATGTTAACTGAAGTTTTGTAACAGAGAGCATGCTTATTTGTTCGGGTCGAAATAGCCGTAACTTTGTCTATAGAAGAGCATGCCGGGTAGTTATGCCAAGAGGGGCAGCTTGTAATGATATGTCTAATAATATATATATATACAACAATATAACCAATTTTTACTTCATTTTAGAGCTCATTGTTTTTTGATATAGCTATAAAACCCGTTCACATTCTCCATGATCATATCAGACTCCCACCTTAAAAGCAGAACACCTGATCATCCTGTTTTGACTGCATCACACCCTTCTCAAAACCAAGCTCTTCGGTAATCTCAAGCATCACCTTTTTCATGGCCGGAGGGCCGCAAATAAATATCTTGGTATCCGGAAGAGGTTTTGGAAGATACTTCTTACACATCTCATTGGTGACGTATCCAACATCACCTGTCCAGTTCGGTGGAGGGTTGGTCAGAGTGTAGTGAACGGTGAAGTTGGGGTACTTGGCAGCAAGCTCGTCAATTTCCTCTCTCAAGAGAATATCATTCTCTGTTTCGTTAGCAAAGATCAATGACACCCTAGTGAAATCCGTGATAGTGGTAGTGATATAACTCATCACCTGCAACATTGGTGTGATACCGGATCCTCCAGCAACCATACCGATCTCCTTAGCCATGTTGGGTTTGTAAGACATACGACCAACAGGGCCTCTGAAGGCGACAGTCTGCCCAATAGCCAAGCCAGCAAAATACTTAGAGACAGTTCCGTCCTTGTAGGACTTGACCAGGATGTCAAAAAATCCCTGATCGAACTGGCTGGAAATTGGAGTATAGAAACGAACATATTCCTGACCACCAACGTTTATCTTGCATGAGACATGATGCCCAACTGGAATGTCCAAAGTCTCATTGTCCCTGTAGAGGCTGAACCTGTAGATTGCTGAGTTTTTGGAAATAACGGTCTTATCTATGAGCTCAAAGTTTCTCCACTTTTCATTGTGGAGGGACTTTCTGCGCACTATAAGTTGTGTTAATATGATATACACAATGGTTTATATTTCAAATGGGTTTGATGAACATGGATATGAACATGGATACTCACAATAAGCTTTGAAGAATCTAAAACCAAGAAGAACCGCCAGGAACAAAATAGCATACGGTATATAATGGTAGTCATGGATGCTCACTCCCACAATGATGAGCAATGAGGGAATATAGATTCCGTGGAGCGGCTCGTTGAGCAGCTTCGACTTATCTACAGGACCGTTAGACATTCTGTAATATTGTAAATGTAGTTTCAATAGCCACCAATAGTAAAGAGTTGATGATATTTAAAGTGCGTGAAGCCAATGGAAGGTCAATTCACAACAACAAGTACTAAACACCCGCGGAAATCAAATGGATCAAACCCGCCATACAATCACACGCATCCTCATTTTTCACAACCAAAGCCTCTCTCTACGCTCCTAGCTCCGCAGCTCTCCGGCAGAAGGTGGGTATCTCATGCGAAAAACACTAACATTAACTCCAAGCAGAGACCAGGGCCAACAACGGCTACACAAAAGGCAGGCCGAGGTTATGGGGCAGTGGCTTGCCATTGCCCGGCTAGATGTTGCCGAGAGACCAGTGGTTCGAATGGGTAGTGCACATGATTATGCCTTGTAGATGGCACATACATATGGGCATGCTTAGATATGCACAAACCCCTTAGGTGTCTACCTACAGACACCTCTGACAAGAGACACATACAATGCCAGTGATTACATTAAATACCATAGCATCAGGGATATATTCACTTAAAAATTCACATCGTGAGGTAAGATTCACACACAGTTCCTCTTTGATGGTTATCAATGTTATGTTTCTGTGAATTGGCAGGGTGTATAGAGTAGATAGCGTACCTAGAGCGCCAGACCGCCTAGAATTCTCGAGTGCCTAGAATGTCCAAGTGCCCAGTGCCCAGAGTGAAAGAACAGACGTTCCTGCATAAAGCCGGTTGACTGGTGTATCATATCACCAAACGAGCATACGCCCTAAGATTACCAAGCACCACAGCCAAGCAAGACAACCGAGCGAGATGTGGATAAGTCACTCACCCAAGACACCCAAGAGCTTGATTAATATTGTCTCTGAGTGAAATGATCCCACCGTTTAACCTGACCTGCCGATCTCTTAGGTTATACCTCCTCCAGCCTCCAGTCTCCTGACCTAACGAGCCTACAATCATTTCCCCAAAAACGTGCACGCACATTGTGCTCATCTCATCTCGCAGCTGCGCTCCGCATTGAGGAACGATCTGCGCTTATCGCTCCGGGGACGCTAAGGAAACCAAGGCTATGGAGATGAAAGGTCGATCATTTTCTCACTATGATATATCTAGTCTCCATGAGATATATATATATATATATATATATGACACTCGTCCCAACTCTACGTCACTCATTATCCCATTGTTATATTTAAAGTTGAAGAACCTCGCTGGCGTTTCCGGTAGCTGTATTCTGTTATTCCTTTTTTTGGTGATTCCACCCAAACATCTCTCTTGTCTCCACCCAATGGCTATCAATACACATGTTTGAAAAACGAGTGGTGATATCGATAGTCACTGCAGGAATATTCCTGGAGTCGCTGATCGTCTTTTATCTGTGGTCAGACAGTTTTTCAATCACAAATACTCTCACGCAGCTTTTTCTCGGACTTCCTTCTGGAATCAAATTATCTCTCACCCCCTCCAAGGGCACGATTCCACAGCAGGCACTCACTACGCCGTCAAATGTCAGCTCAATTTCTGGAAATTTCAATATCACTTCAAACACAGAATTGTCATCCTTTGCACAAACCATTATACACTACCAACCTGAGAACAATTCGATATCGGATCTCAATGCTGTGTTTGATCCCTCATCCGGCACCAATGGTGGAGTATACAATTCCACAATACCCACAGAAAACTATGGAGTATATGACTACTGCAATATGCCCCATGCCCGTAGTTCAGAATATCCCATGCCACCACAAAGCTATCAGATAGAGTATGCCGAGGTGATTCATAGACACCACAAACGTACTCCGTATGCATCCAATCTGTTTCCACTGGAAGATATGAAGCTTTCCTGCCGCAGTGTACAGAACCAATTTTTCACTGGTGCCTATGAGATTCTTAACCATGATTATATTGAAGCAATCGGAATACCCATAGCGTGGAGCAACTACCAGAATGAACACAATCCGTTTATTTCTGGTTTTAATGACAGTAGCTGTCAGTTTCCTCAAATAACCTTCGAGGGACTGCTGGATAGTTATCAACATGGGCTTGATCTCATGTCTGTTTATGGCCCGTCCAATTTGGGAATAATTCCAGAAGTGTACGATTCCTCCAGGCTTATGTTTAGGGTGACAACGAATATAATCACAACTCAAGTGGCTAGTGCTCTCACCAGTGCGATGTTCCCACGTGAGCCTGCAATCATGGTGAAGGTAGAGCGGTCAAACGTAGATGCTTTGGAACCCTTGTATCATTGTCATGTAGCTGACTCTTTGAAGTTCGAGATGCTCTCAACATCACTATGGAAGCAACATCTCACAAGAGGATCAGACCTGTTTCAGTCGCTGGACGACATCTCAGGAATTGACCCAAATGATCCTGGCTGGCATGACTCTTTTGATCGCTACTTTGATAATTTGTCTTTCAGAAAGTGCCATGATTATCATCTGCCTTGTAGAGCTGTTTCTGATGATGTAACAAATAATTCCAGTGATGCCTCTTGTATATCTGAAGAGCAGGCGGAACAGATATTCAGACTAGGCGACTTTGAGTACAACTATCTACATCGTCTCGCGCCACAGTCAACTTTATTCTCAGCATCAAGGTACGGTATATTCTTAAATGAGGTAAAGCATAGGCTGGTGGCTAAGGCCAATGGTGAGGAAACACTCACATATAGCCACAACGTTGCACACGATGGCTCGATTGCACCCCTCCTAGGTGCCATGCAAGTGAAAACATTAAGATGGCCAGGTATGGGTGCCGAGGTCGTGTTTGAATTGTGGAGTAAAGCAGTTTCTAAGATGTCATTGGACTCTGGTCTCTTAGGTAAGAGGGATGCAGCTCCAGTAGAATCCGTCACCTCAACGCCTCATTCAGCATCACCACCAATAAGTCCCGGTGCTGCAGAGTCTTCTACTGTGAATGACAAGGAGTATTTTGTCAGAATGCTTTACATGGGCCAAATACTGGATACAACTGGTCCATTGGGATCCATTGATATGATACCATTAGATACGTTTGTAAAGTATATTGAGACCCTGGTTGGCACAGATGGAGAAAAGACCGTTGCTCTGTGCAACGCTTCAATTTAATGTTCCTGTGGTCCGTGTTTTTTTTTTTGATACATACTTGTTTTCTTTTGTGGAAAGTTATGAGCTTTATAGAGGATATGCCTAAGTTTACAAAACTGTACTTACACAAACACACGTATAAATATATGTGAGTCACGACTTTTACATAATGCTAGATTTGTTTGTCTACTGTAATTGAAATTCCGCTATCCGTTACAATTCTTCTCTCTTCAAGTAAAGTTGCATGGTCTCACTCAGGAAAGCACATGAATGAGCCAACACAATCGCGAGCCCCCTTCAATCAACCGCACAGTGCAAGACAGCCATAACGTGTGCAGTGGCTCATAGAGCAATGGCTATTGAGTTCTTAGCAAACTATGGTAACTACACCAATACCAATACCAACACCAACACCAACACCAACACTAAATCACAAATCACAAATCACAAATCACAAAATATATCTATATTTTGAAGTCCAATTCAGTTAGTCTCATAGGGTACTCTTAATTATAGTTGTAAAGATATTCTTAATATAAATATATCAACATATTAAGAATATCTTATATGCGGTAGCGTACTAACTATGCAAGCCTTGCCAGATCTAGAGAGGCGAGAAGTGCATGCAGACAGACCCACACGTACATACGTACATTCATACACATACACACCCAGACACCTACATAGACACCTACAAAGGCTCTCTGTATATATTTGATTGGTGATATACTTGTGAACAGGCCAACGCCAATTGTATTTATTCCTTCTGCTCCGCATATATTCATATGTATATGGATATATACAATTGTCTGAGCCAGACAGTGAAGTCATTATATAGGTTTCTATAGCTGAGTTTCCTGTGTATCAGCAGATAAACACTTGAGTACCACTCTGCATTGCCTTGGCTGCAAACAGTTAGCGTTACAAGTTACCGTTGCAGTTACAATTACAGTTGACACGAGAGATAAGAGTGATACACGCCTCTAATGAGCTCCACGCCAACAAACAACATTATAGATAACCTTGGAAATATAGTTCACCATGATGTTGATACGACCTCACCAACAACAGCCTCAACGGGTTTATCTACCTATGAGTTTGCCAACCTTCCAGCCGAAGTGCTGATGAACATCTTTAGGTTCCTTGATCCGCACACTTTGGAAGGTTTAGGAGCGGTATGCAAGAGGTGGAATAGAATCATCAATGATAACGGTATGTGGAAAGAGTTGTTCCGTGGTTATTATCGGACCTCGGAGTTCTCATCTCTATCTCGTTCCAAGCTATGGAGGACTGAGTATCTGATGAGAAGCGAGGTTCTCAGGAAATGGAAAAAGGGCACAGCAGTACACCACACTTACATGATCCATAGTGGACTGATATCTGATATAAGCTGCGATTTCGAAAGTGACCGTGTGGTTACGTTCTCAAAGAATGCAGGTAATGTCAGTCTCACCTCTTTGAAGAGCAATAAGAACGAAGCGATAATCCCATCTGCCTCTCCTAGTGGTACTACGTGCTATGACCTCTCCAAAAATGTCGTTCTTTTTGGTAGATGGGACGGGAAAGTGTATGCGAAATTATTATCCTCAAAGGCTTATTTGTCTCCCATAACACTATTTGAAGGAGAAGCGCACACTGGCATGGTCACATCCATCCATGTAACCAAGTTCAGCATGAGTGGTAAACCTGACATCATTGGAGCCTTTAGTGGAGACGAAAACGGTTGGATATATGGCTGGGATGTAAAGCAGGGGAACCTCCTTACTCAGTTTAGAGTATCTACTGATTCCATCATCAACATTGAGAGTAACTATAAAGATGTATTGGTGGTTAGGGATATAGAGGGTAAAATGTACATAGTTAAAGGCATATTTGGCAGCCAGGATCAATTCACTCCGGAAATCTCTGTATTGGAGGCAGGCAAGGGTCTTCGATCTCTCGATAACCTGTGTAATCTATTGGTGGATTACGGTGGTGAAATCGTATCAGTTGTGCAGGAAGGGGGATTAGCCATGTATTCTTATTCCACAGCTGAGTTTGGCAGCTTCATGCATTTACCAGTCTCATCACTGGGCAGTAATGACAACGATGTAATATTTAAAAGTGCAATTGACAATGCATATTCCAAATCCGTTGACAACGCTATTGCCGGTGGTGATAGTTGTATGCTCGCATTGTTAACGCGCAGTGGAAAAGTGTATGTGCTTGATGTTAGGAAAAACATTCACGCAAAGAGGAACTCCGATGGTTCAACAGACACTCCAGAAGCTACGATACAAACCACCATTGATCCATCATTCGGCCATAAGCTGAAACTTCCACCCGAACTGCCTCCCAGTTCTTCGGTGGCCATCAATTCTATGGTGGTGCTGGTTGGATCCTATAATGGGTGGTGTTCTCTATATAATGCGATCACTGGCACCTTTGTCAGGACTGCATCTGTAAGGATTCCAAAGAGATTATTGCCTCTTAGCCCCACAATAGCACCTTTCCCAGTGACATGTGTCTGTTTGGACCCTAACGACAACTACTCTACCAGCGGTGTGATTGCTGTTGGTAATGTAATCCAATACTTCAGTTTTGGAGATGGCAAGTTCCAACCACCTTCGAGGTATATGACCAGAGTTGGTTCAGATCCTCGACACAAGGGAAGAGTGAGAGGTGTGTATGGAGACCGTAAGCACAAAATCGAAAAGGGAATAGCAGCGGAGCTGAATGATATCGAGTATGAGAACATGCAAATACAGGACAGAGATACTCTCTTCAATAAATACAACGGTATCGATTACACAGAGGAGGAGGAGCTTTCATTGGCCCTTGCCCTAAGTCAGAGTTTGGCTACCTCTGGTAGTAATGTGGATTTGGTGAACAGGGACGATGATATCGGACAGGTATCTGGTAACAGAGGTGGTGTTGGTGTAAGTGACACGGACCTTCAGGATTCATTGCAAGATTTAGCCATTTCTGGCGATTCTCATAATCACAGCACATTTCACGCCCCAGATATGAGTGAGGATGACGAGTTGAAGTGGATTCTAGAGCTATCTCGTAGAGAGGCTGAGCGAGGTGGTAACGGTACGTCGGACGGGAGATCAGATATTGTTTCCGATGACGGTGTCCCCAACTCTTCTGAGGAGTTTATTATAGAGGATTCCAGAAGATTCCGTTCTGGATCCACCAATTCCCCTAGGAGCGGTAACACAGGCGCTATTTCAAGAGGTGAGGATCGTGATGAAGATTTACAGTATGCTCTACGGTTATCTGAATTTGGAGCACACGTTGGTAATGGTCCTTTCCCTACCCCTAAGGAAAGCTCCAAGTCTCCTCTCACCCATTCAGCACACGATGACGGTGAAGATGATGAAGAACTTCTACGGGTATTAGAGTTGTCCAAAAGAGAGACTCCTTTAAGTCGACATCGCTGGGGAGATAGAGAGCCGAACGAAGGGTCGTCAAGGTACTAAGGGGGATGGGCATTGCGGTGTCACAAATCATATATAGCAGAAACCGACCAAAAATTCAGCAACCGACCAATGATATATCATACCCAATCAGCTCCACATTTATATGTATATCTGTATCTACTTATTCCTAGAACATAGAGATAGTACCACAAATTCTTCATCCCGTGGGATCACACTGTAACCTCCTTCCTCCCCCCCACAGTTTTCGCCTGCATGCCCTAAGCGCGCGCCCTACGCACATCGCACATCGCACCCCCAGCTGACTCCCCTGCTCCTAACTTATGGTGATGCAGCATACCCCGAACAGACACCGGGTAACCAGTATCACCTCTCCAGGCGCCTGTACTCTCTTCTCTCATTATTGTATGCCTCTGCTTCTTCTACTATGATGGGTTGATTTTTTGAGCTTGGCTTGGTTCTGTGAGGTCTCCACTTAGACATAATCGTATACATACATATACATGTATACCAATATTCACATTTCGTGATATACATATACATCTACGCAAACAAGTTCAGGAGTATATACAATTTTGTCTCATACAATGTCTCGTTACTACCCTTGGTACACTAGAGCTACTGATATCGTTCACAGACTGACAGTTGTGGGTCTTGTGGGCTTCACAGGTGAGTAACAGGAGGTGGTGGTAAATAACCTTGGGTAACCTAGGATATTTTCCTAGTTAGGTTACCCAAGGGTATTTGCGGAATGCCCACCAGCGGAGCAGCCACAAGGGCCGTGCCTGCCATATTGTATACTAACAGCTCCTTAGGTTACATGACTGTGAATGTTGTCTGGACTATCTATCAGACTGGTAAAGAGAATGAGAGGCGATTGACTCAGCAGAGGGAATGGGAGGCCCAGCAAAAGGCTGCAGTGGTAGAGGCCGAATAAGTCTTGTGCAACAAAACAGAAAATAACACACGATTTTTTCAACAGAAAACATAAACGCTATGTTGATGTCGCAGAAATACCGATGAGGGGGGGCCCTGCGAGGTTACTGATAATTCATGTACATATAAATATAAGTTCTTTTCTGGATTTCATTATGCAATATATACATCACATATCCAAACAAGAGAACCCTCGCGTATTATGATTTCACTTTCTTTCGTTCTGGTTCAAGCGACAATGGGGAGCTTCGTTTCACTTTTTGACCATCCTCTTCCTTCTTTGGCTTGATCTTTTTCTTATCCTTGTTCTTCTTCTCTTTATGTAGGGACTTCAAAGAATGTGATAGTCCTAGACTGGTTAACTGGTCCATTCTGGTTTCAAGCTTACTTATAACCTTGTCATCAAGAGAGTTGATCTCAATCACATCTCTAGTCTCAAAACCACGGCCACATGAAGGGCATTCGAAAGATGTATTCTCACTTGCCTTTCTCTTCTGGTTCAGAGAACCATCATCAATATCCACCAGTTCTCGCATTATCTTGCTACTCACAACACATCCACACGGTATTATGTATACAAACTTCACCAGTGAGGCAGATCTTGACCCTTCAGGACTGTCCTGGCCCAGGCGTAACCTATCCAAAGTCACAGGGCATATTATATCTCCGGACTCCTCGTCTATCTTAATCTTTAGGTCCACTACATCTCGTATACTCTTAATATGAGACATTATACTATAATCATCCCCATCTCCATCACCGCTATCGCTGTTCAATTTCCTCCTTATAAGGTGTTGCAGAACAGCATCTTTATTGAACAACTGTCCCTTGTAATCAGATACTATAGGCTCCACCAGGGGTTCATGCGACAGACGACAATACTTCCACCTCGTTTGAATAATACTGAGATCCACATCTTTCCTATTTGCATCCACCCTTGAATTCTTCTTGTCAAGATTCAGAATCTCTCTCCTAGTAGGAATGGTTCCTCCGTCGTTCTATCAACTGTTAGTGGATGTTCTGATATGTGTAATCAGTAGAAATACTTACACCCATGGCAGTATGTATTCGATATAAAGAGAGAACAACGAATGTCAGCCCCAATAAACAGGTAAAGCCTCACAAAGTTAACTTGATCACTGAAATGATCACCAAACCGGTCCTTCTGTCAGCGTTCCTCCAACTGGTTCAACCCATCTATCTCACACTGGCTCTCCGTTATCTAATAACTGTCCGAAAAATCAACCCTCATCTCCCAGTCGTGCGCACGGTAAGACTTTCCCCACACTTTCAGTCACAACCCATGGGCGATATAGTAAGGTTGTCCTCGTTTCTCTCGAGGAGTTCCCCGAAAGAAGTGAACTTGGCATTAGGTCGAATATCTGATCGACTTCCAGTTTCTTGTCTTGTATAAGATTATTGTCAGCAACCTTACCACGTTGACAATAATCTTATCTCCCAGTGACAGCGATCATTGTCACCGCCTCGGTACCTTGTATAGCCTACCTGCATGTAAGGTCTTGCACTTGTGCGGTTGAAGAACCCAAGCGATGAGCATGTCATCTGACATCAAAGGTGAGATGGAGAAGGTGCTCCAGAAACAGCAAACAGCATAATGGAATCTCCACAGAAGGGGTTTTTTGTGCAACTGGGATAAAGCATTGGTCAATTGATACTTGATGTTTGTATTTTGTCATTTGTTTTGTCATTTGTTTTGTGGTTGCCCAATCTATTGACTGACACAGCTCAAGATGGGATCATATATGGAATTGAGAGAAGTTCGCTGTGAACCGGGTGCTCTCTTACTTCAAGGAGGAAAAACAGTACACTTACCAACAGTCATGACCATTGCAGGCTCCGATTGTTCTGGCGGGGCCGGAATTGAAGCAGATTTGAAAACCATAACCGCTCACGGCTGTTATGGTCTGACCTGTATCGATGCCCTGACGGTGCAAAATACTACTGGTGTGAAGAGTGTATTACAGACATCAGAGGAGGTTATACGACAAATTCTAGAGGCCAACTTGAGTGATATACATCTTGATGTAGTTAAAACGGGGATGCTCACGGCACAAGCGGTTACTGTCTTACCAGCAATATTGGACAAATATCAACCGCACACCAAATTGGTTATTGACACCGTTCTTTCATCCACTTCGGGTTTCGATTTAGGTAAGGAGGAAGTTCTCAAATCTTCCATCAAAAACCTTTTCTGCAAGGGTTTCCTGCTGACTCCAAACTATGTTGAAGCCAAGAGAATGTTGAGGCTCTTGGTATCTGAGAAGGAGGCTGACACATTGGAAAACATGGCTACCGTAGAAGGTGTCAAGAGAATAGCAAAAACACTCCAGGAATCAATAGGTTGTCAGTCTATATTGGTCAAAGGTGGTCATATACCCTGGGACAAGAATGGTGAGTCGGCTGAAACCACAAATGAGGAACCCGTATCTGTAACAGATGTGCTGTATGATGGTACGACTCGTATTTGTACAGTCTTTGAAGGAGAATATGTGGATTCGAGGAATACCCACGGAACTGGCTGTACCCTTGCATCGGCAATAAGCTCCAACATAGCCAAAGGGTATCCGTTAACAGAAGCAGTTGAATTGGCTATACGATACATGCACAAAGCCATTGTATACGCAGATGATACAATTGGGTCCGAAGATGGCAAAGGACCACAAAACCATGTGTTCCATGTCTGTGCACCACCTTCTCTCTTCAGAGAGTCGAGGGATAGACTATTTGGAGAAGGACACTTTCTGGAGTACCTCATATCGCATCCAAGTATACAAGCGGCTTGGAAGGGCTATACTCAACATGCTTTTGTGGGTCAAATGGCTAGAGGTTCACTGCCAGAGAAGTGTTTCTCTTACTATACGACCCAAGGGTCACTCTTCTTGGAAGTGTATGCCCGCGTTCATGCAAAAGCAGCCAGCGTGGCTCCTGATATGGAATCGATCCAAAGAGAAGCACAGATCCTAAACGAGATCTCTATGGAAACGGATAACAACAAACGAAGGCTACAAGAAAGAGGCATAGACAGTAGCCAGATCAAGATGGGCAAGGCATGCCGTAAGTACACGGAGTTTCTGAAAAGTGTATCTAGTGAAGGGGACTGGCTCACTATAAACGTTCTTTTGGCACCCTGTCTTCATGGATATGCAGCAGCAGCCAAATGGGGTATAAGTACGTTCACAGAGTTAGATGAAGGAGGTAATATCAAGTGCAGAGAGTGGTTGGATGAATGGAATACAGACTGGTATAAGGCAGCTTGTTCAAGTGGAAGAGGTGAGTAATTTTTTTTAAGTTGTGTTTCTGTTGCTCATGTGGGTTTTCATCTACAACTATTTTACTAACATTATTCTGTGACAGCTATTTTGGAGGAACATGGTGTTAAAATTCCTCTCAGCAAGGTTGCCCATCTGGTGGATATCTTTGCTAGGGCCACGTTGTTGGAGATTGATTTCTGGAATGCTGCATTGGATCCAGAAGCAGATAAAGAGTAGTCATCCAGGATATATATCATAGAGAGAGACACACAGAGAGAGACCCACGCAGAGAGAGAGACACATAGATGGAGAGAGAGAGAATGAGAGGTGATTGAAAAGGTGATGATGATAATTATGTCATTCACACAAATGTATATTTATATAAGGCATCTACAATTACTTTGCGGATCTATTCATTTAGATTACCATAATATACTGTAATATAATATGATATACTCGATCTCAACGACCTCACCATCCTTAACAATACTCAACAACCGGTTCAATCTGACCCTCCTCCTCCCCTGTAGATCCCCACACACCAAGCGCCGTATTTTCCCACCTCTTCTCAGCTCTTCTCAGCTCTTCTCAGCTCTTCTCAACTCTTCTCAGCTCAGCTCATCGCCTCTTTGTGCCTTGTGCCTTGTGCCCTTCCTTCTACTGCAGGGTATCACGTCACCGGTGGTCATGTGGAGTGAGGAATCTATGACTGCGTCGGATTCTTTGCAGGTGAGATTTCGCACGCGAGATAAGACGGGAGGAGATGAGCTGCGCAGCGAAGAGACACAGAGAGAGAAGAAACAAACGATCAGTTAGTCATTTGAAGATCGAGAACCAAGGTTTGGTCTGTGTGATTTTCAAAGGTAGATACTTTCCAAACCTTTATATTTGGATACCTTTGTTGTTGAGCAGCTGTTTATTGATTTTTGTCGTTAACTGAGTTTGGGATACAATTGGCGTACTTATAGAGAGAGAGCCTCTTGGTGCTTATTATTGTTTGTGCATATACGCAGCATCAGCAACAGGAGCAGCAGCAGCAGCAGCAGCTCACCTGGAACAACCTGCTTAATTAAGAGGTAAACAGCCTATTATCACAACACAACCAACCTGTTGAATCCCTTTATGATATTATCTTTTTGGTCAGTACTTTTATAACCACATTCACGCATACAGCTCATCCATTTGCATAACAATGTCTTTTAACAGACAGCGGCCACTGGCCAACTTTCCCAACTCCATCCTCACAAGTCTGTCACAATCACAACGCAACCATTCACAGCTTCCTTTGACTGCGCGTTCTGTTAGGGCAAGTTTCTCCAGGGAAGATACTCCTGAAAGTGTGATTTTTGATGATTTCAGCTCTGAAGATACGGTTGACGGAAATCCATTCCTCGTCCATAGATGGACTCATGACTCCCCAATTGTATGCGTTGCCACGAGCTCCAAGAGGGGACTGTTGTTCTGTGGTACCCATGACTCGAAGATATTGGTTTTTGACCTCGAGACATACCAATTGAAGAATTCCATCGCTGCACATTCAGGTAGTGTGCTGTGTATGCTTCTATCTGAAGATGAACGTATACTTTTCTCAGGAGGCAGTGACTCTGTAGTGAAAATATGGGATGTCGACACGATGGAGGAAACCCACACCATATATTCGCTTGTGGATGTGGGTGACATTTTCAGCATTGCCTGGTCAGAGGCTCTTCACACGGTATATTTTGGCTCCCAGAATGCCTCTATCTCGTACGTGCATCTACACATCTCACCAAAGGATAATCCCAGGTTTCTGCCCTCGCATAGATATGATAAGTTCTTTGATTCAAATGGTCCAGGAGGTAGTTCTTCTCGTGATCAGTCAAGAGAATGCTCTTGTCATGCCACTAATAACTCAAAGCTCATTGAAGTCCCTGCTTCAAATACAATCAGGTATGCCCATAACGGATACGTTTACAGCATGCAGAGTTTCTCAAAGGCACAACGCTATGATTACTTCCCATGTGTTCCTGATAGATTCGCAGAGGTGATTATCTCAGCCGGAGGCGACGGCTTGGTGAAGATATGGGGGATAAGTTCTGGAGGGTCCAATTCTGGGGAATTGAAATTGATTCAATCTATGGATAACGATGACAGTGTATTGTCCATGACCTTCAATTTACCATTTTTATATTGTGGTTTAACGGATGGTCAGGTCAAAATATGGGATATCTCCACTCTTCAGTTAATCCGCTCTTATGAAACAGACGAAGGCGATATCGTGTCGTTAGAAATCCATGAGGATTGCCTATTCAAGGGCACTCAGTATGGAGTAACAAAATGGAAGCATAAGGGCGAGCAAAACAGTGAATGGGTTGCCCATGGCGATGGGTTTGCACTAGCCGTGAAAGTCATGAGGTGGAATAATACTTCTTACCTAGTCACCGCAGGTAGTGATAACTCTCTGGCCATTTGGAACATCAATGATTTGGGCAGAACCCCTGATGCACATGGTAATGAGGAGGCAGTAATTATAGAGACAGGTGAGCCATCCTCGGCTACTTCTGCCGGATCGAAGCATCTGCAGAGACGCCATAAATCGGTGTATACACTTGACAACCATTCAATGTTGGAGATGCTACGTGAGTTTGTTGCCTTCAAAACGGTTTCTAAACTACCAGAATTGTACATAGATGATAGTCGTAACTGTGCCAACTTTTTGCGTGGACTGCTGAAGAGTCTAGGAGGAACAGAGGCAAGACTGCTCCCGGTTGCGGATGGTAACCCCATAGTATATGGGTGTTTTAAGGCTCAGGTCATTGAAGATGCAACTGTTTCTCCTCCACCTAGAGTATTGTGGTATGGCCATTATGATGTCATTGAGGCTAATCAAGATGGTGGCTGGAGTACTGAGCCTTTCAAGATGATGGCTGCAAATGGGTACCTGCATGGAAGAGGTGTCACGGATAACAAGGGACCACTCTTAGCTGCTCTATATGCAGTTGCCGAGTTGGCACACGAAGGGAAGCTCAAGTCGGATGTCGTCTTTTTGATTGAAGGAGAAGAAGAGTGTGGTTCATTTGGATTTCAGGATGCAGTCAAAAAGCATAAAGAGATTATTGGTGACATCGACTGGATATTGCTTAGTAACTCGTATTGGCTCGACGATAAGTTACCCTGTCTCAACTATGGACTGAGAGGTGTCTTGTCAGCTTCCGTTGAAGTGTCAAGCGACAGACCAGATAGACATTCTGGTGTCGATGGAGGTGTATGTAGAGAGCCAATGATGGATCTGATCTTGTTGCTCTCCAAGTTAGTCTCCGACAGCGGCAAGGTTCAAATTCCAAACTTTTATGAGCCGGTGAGCCCTGTCTCTGAGAAGGAAAGAGTCTTCTACGAAAGTATAATTGAAAGAGCAAATATTTCGGACAAAATCGATTCCCTCATGGCCAAATGGAGGTTTCCCTCTTTGACCGTACATAAGATGACGGTGTCTGGTCCAGGTAATTCTACAGTGATTCCCCAAACTGCGTCTGCTTCTGTTTCCATCAGGGTTGTGCCTGAACAAAAGATTGAGGATGTCAAATCAAACCTGACGAAACACTTGGAGGGTGCTTTCAAACACCTATCGTCGGATAACCACCTAACCATCAATGTGGTTCATGAAGCTGAGCCATGGTTAGGTGATCCTAATAATGCTGCCTACAAAATCCTTGAAGATGCGGTTGTTGATGAATGGGGAATAGAGCCTTTGTATATCAGAGAAGGTGGTTCTATTCCATCTATCAGGTTTTTGGAGAAGTCATTTGATGCTCCAGCAGCGCATTTCCCATGTGGTCAGTCGAGTGATAATGCCCATTTGGACAACGAGAGATTAAGGGTAACAAATCTGTACAAAACGAGAGGAATCCTCAAGAGGGCATTTGAAGAGCTTCCGCTAAGGAGGTCCCTGCACAACAACGCATGAACTGTTGTCAGCGATATTTATTTATTACAGATATCGTTTATCGTGCATATATTCAATATATAATAATTATACCACTGCTACACTCTGTGTCACCGTTACCGTAGCAGATAAGACGAATAGATGGTAGGACTGATCGCCACCATAGATATCACAACTATATCCATCTCTTCAACATTCTCAATAAAATACAGATAAATCATATCAAGCGGTATCATCGCAAAGTAGTTCATGGAAAACAGATCACCAAGTTATGAGCTGTTCATTCATGTGTAACTAAGAAGAGCCCCCACTTCTCCACCCATTCTGTCCAATGTATATCCGGTGGGCTTATCGCTTGCTATTTGCCTGCTTTATCTAGAGGCGATGAGCTGTGGGGGCGATGCCTGCAATGTGGAGAATGGTCTATGAGGAGCAAGCAGTGTTTAATCCTCTGAACAGCGATAAGCCATTATCAGTAGCTAGGACAATTTCAAAGTAATAGGGAAGGATTTCGCTACAAATTTTGTATTCTAGCTGAATATTCTAACCTGTAAGAGACCCGAATTGACTTTTCTCTAGTACAGCATGACAGACAGTACAACACCACTCAGATTTCTTGATCTGGGTCAGGATATTATTGTGTCCGATATCATACCAAACCTCAGCAAGGGGGACATTGTCGCTCTGAGAACAACATGTCGCACCCTCTACCATATAGGAAATACTCCATCTGTGTGGCATGAATTGTTCAACAAGACATTTGGTACTGCTCCAACGCCACTGGGATTGGTACAGTTCAAGTGGCCAGATCTATATAAGCTCAGACAGCATGCGACACTATTCACATGGGGTCTCCCACAAGGCTCCCGACTAGGATATTCCCTGGCCGAGGCAGAGCCTCAGTCCAATGTTTTCCGCTCTTTTCTGGGAGTTGCAGTTCACACTCCTACTAAGGTACGATGCTTAAGAGATGCAGTATTGGCTGATGTATCTGCCGGTGGCTTCTCCTTCCAAGTGCTCACCACTGAAGGTGAACTGTATTCCACAGGAACCTCTTGGCATGGTGGTCAAGCAACTGGGCCCGGTCCGGCTTCTAGGGATTCTTTGCCACGGCCGGTGGATCATCTGGGTCAAACTCAGGTTGTGCCGCATCGTATCCCAGAGATGGGTGGAGTGATGCAGATGCCCTTTACGGGCAGAAGAGGCGGGGGTGTAAGAGTTGCTCGAGGACCAGATGAAGTGCCCACAAGAACTGACCCGCTTACTCCAACGCCTACCACCACAGACCCCCCAGCTCCACAGCCTGGCTTTAGAATAGGCATCACCATTCCAACTGCTTCTATGGATATTCCACCTCCAATTATCCATGACACTCCACCCAATCTGAATACAGACTGGGAGATTGAAAATTCAACCGCATCCTCCAAAACACCAAAAACTGGAAGTGGCCTACAGCGTCTCTTTATAGAAGCGGGTAGAAAGATCGTCAGTGTCAGCAGTGGGAGGGCCCATATTGTGGCATTGGATGACACAGGTGCCGTATGGACCTGGGACAGCAGATTCCAAGACCATACTGGTATCAAGTTGAAATTTGAAGGAATTCCCCATGATGGGTGTCAGCTGATTCTCAAGGCTATAGCTGGATGGAACATATCATGTGCTTACATCGCAAAGGTTGGTATAGTTGTATGGCAGAAGAGAGACCCGCTTCCGGAAAATGCCCAGTCCAGATTCTCCCCGGTGAACGTTCACTCACGACTCGTGCTGGGAACAGGTGACGAGACCGGTGATAACCGTGTTGTGGATATAGTGGCTCTGGACTCGTACTTGGTGTATATCACTGCAGATGGAAAACTTTACAGAGTGGATGTGGATGGTCATGATATCCCTACTCTTGAACCATACCCACTCACCACTTTCAACAAGTATATTTTGACTCACACCGATTCTGTTAATCCGAAATTTGTAAGGCTATCAGGATCTTACAAGACCTTTGTGGCATTCAGCGATGATGACCAGGTTATGATGGGTAGCACAAATTCCACACCGCGCAGGGGAGGGGAGACTAGGGCGCCATATAGTCCAGATGTGATTCCTGGCCTTCAAAAGCGAGAGTGTGTTTCTGTGGCAGTTGGTGACTACCATTTCCTTGCACTTTTAAGGGGTGGCATTCTCCTTAGCTGGGGAAGAGAGTCTAAATTCTGTGGTTGTCTAGGATTGGGAGACAGGGAATCTCTCACTGCCAACGGGTTTATTGGTGATAGTACTTCTGGCTCCGTACCTGCTCCACAGGTTGTGCCTCTCAGTGGAAAAGTTCTTGCAATTGCCGCTGCGGGCTGGCAATCTGGTGCAATTATCGCAGAGGAGTAGTGAGGGTTGTAGCTACGGTTCTACTAAACAAAGGCTGTCTGTATAGGAATTAAATCAAAACGTTACAGTGATTTTCGTTTGTTGACAATAACATGACATTTTTTTAAAAAACTAATAAACCAAATAGTATACATCAATAAAGGGAGAAACGCTTGACCCCCTACAACACATATGCAAATAATAAATAAATAAGTAACAGAGCACCTCCACTCAGCACGGTGGCTGAAATGGCTAACTTTGTTGGTTGCTACAACTCATCTTTAAGACTTCTCTGGTCAACGGCCAACATGTCTCTGGTAACACCGCTCCCGATCTTACTAGCCCATCTCGATGCTCTCTCGAAACCGTTGGTGCTGCTTTGGTAGTCCATGAATGCCTCGTAAATCTTTTCCCTTGAGGTTTCAACAAATGGACCGTGCTGAACAATAGGCTGATCCAATACCTGACCAGCAATCAAGACAAACTCAGCCTCCTTTGTGGCGGTCTCCGGAACCTCTCCAACAACACCTTCACCATCCCTCTTGAAAAACAGAGCGCTGTATTGCCCGTAGTGCTTTCCGTTCACGTCAAGCTCACCATCCAACAGGTAGAGGAATGCATTGTGGTCGATAGGAAGTTCCTGCTCAAACTTTCCACCAGGCTTGACAAGGTAGTGGTAGTACTCCACTGGGGTATAAGCAAGGTCCTGGACTGACTTGACACCATACGACTCACCAGAGATGACCTTGACGGTCACCTTGTCATCTGGCTTGGCAATAGGGATCTCGGCAGACTTGAGGTCTCTGTATCTTGGCTCACATGACTTGAGCCCCTTTGGAAGGTCGACCCACAACTGCATACCCTTGATTCTGGAACCGTCCTCTTGGGGCACTGGCATCTCAGCGTGCACAACACCTCTTCCTGCAGTCATGAACTGGAGATCACCAGGGTTGAGCACACCGTGGGAACCGGTAAAGTCTTCATGTGCAATCTGGCCATCGATCAAATATGTGATAGTCTCCTGTCCTCTGTGGGGGTGGTCTGGGAAACCTCCCACTGCGTCAATGTTGAAATGGTCAAGAAGCAAGAAGGGGGTGAAATTCCTCATGCTCATCGACCCAATGGATCTGCGAACTCGAGCACCCACACCTTCAGCCTGCTCTGTGGAGAGCATGAAGCTAAGCAACGTTCTTGGGGAAACCATCGTGGAAGATCTTCTAACAGTTAATTGTCTTTTCAATTGTGAGAGGGAATTGTTACGAACAAACACTCTATTCATCTAGACTTACGATGATGAAATTCAAATTTCAACTGCTCCCTCAACAATGGGCTTCCATTCCCCACCTTATATATCTCGGCCTCATGCAAGCTGCTACCTCTCCTGCGGCTCATTTTACCTTTGACTAAACATTATATAAGAGTGACATTTGATACCGATGAGCTGAGCCTTCTCTCCAATGCGCACGCAAGCAGAAGCAGTGGGTGATGACTGGGCCTCTCATAAGTAAAGCCTTATTAATCCTTCGTGTCATGCATAAATAGACGATGCACGCACAAATGGCCATGCAGCTTCTCAGCTTCCCTCCAAGCAGACTGAATAAGCAGAGACGCATCTTAAAGCCCTCGGCATCGGAGCGAGTGTCAGCTATTTGGCTTAGCAACTCTTGACTACGGAAGGGGTTCCGTAGTCAAGAGTTGGGGGCAGAAGATAAGGGTGCGATTACCTAACGGTTGGTATGCAGTTAGCTGCACTGTGTATACGCAGGTGGCATCGCTCTGTGTCACAGTAGGATTAGCGAAACAGAAATACATTTCTTAGTGGGTGGGAGTATGAATTCTCAAACACAAAGTCTGCGAGAACCTACTAGAATATTCCTTTTTGTGGTTCCTGATCTTCTTATTTACAGACGCGTCAGAGACCCCGTGGATACCCAGTGGAGACCCCGTGGAGACCCAGTGGAGACCCAGTGGAGACCCAGTGGAGACCCAGTGGAGACCTGTGGGCTTTTTATCTCTACGAACAGCAAAATATGTCATGTCATTTCGTAGACTGTATTATGCACTATGTATATGCACTATGTATATTTATCTAACTATTTCTTGGAACCAAAGAAACTCATCAACGACGACTGTTTCTTTTTTCCTGAAGATGCAACTGTTGGTTTTGGCGTCACCACGTGATTCTTCTTGGCAGTTGGTCTTGGAGCTGCCCTTGGTCCTGGTGGCACTGGCTTCGGCCCCTCATTCGTCGTAGTCACCATGAAACCGTCTTCATCAATATATGTCTTTACAGCTGGCTCAGCTGGCTCAGCTGGCTCGGCAGCCTTCTCCTCTATTGGTTCCTCTTCGTCTTCGATTTCCATTTCATCTTCTTGCTCTGGTGTCTCTATTCTAGACTCACTCTCGGCTTCCTTTGTCGCTTCCTCAGCCTCGATACCCGTATCCTGTTGAGCATCTACATCCTGCATGTCAAGGTCGCTATCATCGTCATCAAACATGCTCTCCAACTCTTTCTGTTTAGCCTTTTCTTCCGCAGTTGGCACCTTGGCCCTCTTCGCAACAGGCTCCAGTTCTTCGTCGTGGTTCTCACCTACCACTACAGTCTCCTTGGGATCCTTTCTAGATGAATACTGATAGCTACTACCCTTGCTGCTAGTAGTGATCTTAGTACTCTTAAGAGTAGGGTGTTTGGATGAACTCTCTTTGGGTGTGGGAGCTCTCTGTTTACGAGAAACATAGGAAGAAGTGTGTTTGAATGGATCAGTTGTGGCTGTGTTCGCAGGTGCTGGAGATTTTTCTTTGGCTGCTGGGATACTCTGCTTTGGAGCAGCAGCAGGTGCTGGTGCCGGTGCTGATGCCTGTTTAGAGTCTGCAGGGTTTAAGAAGGTGAAATCAGGACCCTTGATTACACCCCACCTACTAAAGTCCTCGGGAAAGCCGCGCACATTTACCTCCACGTTGGTTATATCAAGTGTAGTGAATCTAGGCGAGAGTGTGTGGATATGCTCGGAGTTGAGGCTGTCGAATGACTTTTTGGTCTCTTCGAGTTGGTCTGCCCTCACAAGTTGAATACATATGCTAGCAGCGTTTGATTTTTTGGTACCCGTAAGAATATAAGCGGCATCAATACTTGGATTACCATTGTGAAACTTTGCCAATAGACTCTTGGCTTGACTAACATGAATTCCCAATTCTCTGCTTAGCAGCCTATAAGATACCTATAGATAGTGTTAATACTTGATTCATCACCACAGGGGAATGAGGACCCACGGGGTCTAACTTACAGGTTGTTTGTCAGAAAAAAGCTTATCCGACAAATAAGTCTGACATCTCTCTTCCATTGTGTTTGTTTGTCAATAGCTGCGTTCTTGGGTTCATTCTACAAGCATTTGCAAATGCTCTTCTTAATAGCAACTATATGTATGCAGTTGCACCACCCCCCACTGTACAGCCTAACGCGTAGCGCGAATGCGTCTCTTGATCACTACACTAAGGAGCCCTCACGCTTCACTAACTACGTGAGATGCATAACTCAGCAGCATGAGACCCGTTTTGGGCATATGAGAGGCTAGGTCTACTACGGTCATGATTATGATTTCCTTCCAAATGCCACCAAGGTCGGTCTCTCTGGCACACTATTAGCCAGTTTAATAAAAGAATATAGGTTTGAAACAGGTTTGAAACACTTGAGGATATACTGTCTTAGGAAAGCAACAAAATAGACTTGCTGGTCGTGTACTGTCTAGAGACTCCACCTTGAGAGAGAGAGAATACGGCATAGTGGAAAGCCTCGTCAAGGCGTAGTAGGCAATCGCAAGTGTACCACCCACTTCTCGACACGTTGAAATTTTTGTCAGCGCAGAAATGCTCACTCACAGTTAAAGAGGGTGGTGAATTGAAAAGTAGGAGGCATTAAAGGGAGCTCGATACAAATCAGTGTGACTGATAGTAAAATCCATAAAAAAATGTCTGAATCAGAATTATCTCAGGAAGAGATTGTGCTGGCGCGCAGATATGATCTCACTAACAGGGTCATCCCCTTCCTTGACAGGCACTTGATCTATCCTCTCGTCGAGACATCTGACCTCATATACGATGAGAGTGTCATTGCCGAGCTCTCGTATGAGATCCTCAAGGACACCAACATGGTGAAGTTTGCTAAAGATAGGTTTGGTGCTCTGCATCCGAATGAGGAGGTACCCAAGGAGCTTCTCGAGAAGGAGGAGTTTGTACAGCAGGAGTTGGAGAGACTCGACTTGCTCACAAAGGAGACGTTGAACGTGCTCTCGCAGAGAGAGGTCCAGGAGCACCTCAAACAGGACAAGAACTACAACAGAGAATACCTTGAGAAGGAACATGGAATCACCGAGGCGAAGATCCTTGAGCTCTATGAGTTTGGTCAGTTCCAGTACAACAGAGGTGACTACATCATGGCCAGCGATTTGCTCAATAACTTTAGAGTCCTATCCACAAATGCCGACCTTAACGTTTCGGCAACTTGGGGTAGATTGGCCTCTGAGATAATCCGTTTGGAATGGGATACAGCACTTGAAGAACTTGCAAAGCTCCGTGAGCTTGTTGACTCTAGGTCTTTTAGTGACCCTCTTACCCAGCTGCACCACAGAACCTGGATCATCCACTGGTCTTTGTTCCCATACTTTAACATTGAGAACGGTCTTGATCAGCTCTGTGACCTCTTTTTCTCCTCTTCCTACTTGTCCACCATTCAGGCCGCTTGTCCATGGATACTGAGGTATCTTGTTGCTGCTGTTGTTTCCACTTCTCCAAAGCAGCACTCTTCTCCAAGTTTCCAGAAGAGACTTAAGGATCTCATCCGTATTGTGACACAGGAGCAGTACGAGTACCAGGACCCACTCACTGAATTCATCAAGGCGCTTTACGTAGACTTCAACTTTGCACAGGCTAGAGAAAAGCTTTCTGAGGCCGCTGCCATCATCAAGACTGACTTTTTCCTCTCCAATGGTGCTGGTCAGTTCTTGGAATCTGCCAGACACCTCGTTTCTGAGGTTTACTGTAGAGTGCACGAGAGAATAGACCTCCAGCAGTTTTCTGAGTCTCTCAACTTGTCCCAGGAGGAGGGTGAGAAGTGGATTGCCACATTGATTAGAGACACAAGAATGGACGCTAAGATTAACGAGAGCGAAGGTACTGTGATCATGAACCACCCAGTAACCAGTGTGTACCAGCAGGTGATTGAGAAGACTAAGGGATTGTCATTTAGAAGTAACCAAATTTTGATGTCATCGTTGCAGAAACAGGAGTAAAGGAAATCGAAGGGAAATATATAGGTGAATGTATGTTCTTTATAATTGATATTCATAGAATCACGACACCTGTAGTTTGTATACATGTAATTAAGTCTGGTATGCAGTAGGTGAATCTCGCATACACAAGTGTGTTCTCCATAACCTTATGGCCAATCACCTACGAACGAGTAAAAGCAACATATCATGAACAGATCATTATATTTGTGACCGACATATGTACAAGTCTTCTATTATATACATAGTATAACGCCCTTTTCTTAATTCTGAGCAGCAGCATCATCCTCTCCCTGTTGTGCCCTCCTTGGAACTACCTCGTAGTTGGTAAATTGTTTGTGGAAAGTGGATTTTGCGGTGTTCTTCATCCTAGGCTCGTTGTTCAATGCACCTTCATCAGCGTAGAATCTCTGTTTGCATACTTCAACTGTCTTTCTAAATGTCTCGTGAGCACCCTCTCCAGTGGATGGGCTAGTCAAAGTATGGACGTTTTGCTGTGTGAGCTTGTCTAAGGGGAGTCCCTGCATCTCAAGCCTGGCAACCACTCTTGCGGTGAGCCAGAACTTGATCTCGCGCTCTCTGTTGTCTACAAACTCCAACACCACCTGCGGACTGTTGTCACCGAAACGGGGTTCCAATTTCAATATTCTGGTGTAACCACCAGCACGCTGTGCATACCTCGGAGCTATCACGCTGAACAACTTGGGTATAGTCACATCCAACTCAAAGAGGTCGGCCCCACATTTCGACCTTGCTGATTGAGGTTCTCTAGTCTTGGCCTTCGTTATGATATTCTCAATCATGGCCTGTGTACGCTTGGCCTTGGCAGGGGTGGTGATAATCGACTCATGCTTGATGAGCGATGTACACAAGTTGCGCAACAGCGCTCTCTCTTGCTTCGCGGTTCTATATACGATGGAGATTGTTAGTTGAGTAATATTCAACAGCCCGATAAAATAAAACACTTACCTTCCCAAAGGCATTTCGAGTCAAAATGTTCGACGATATCCGTTTGGAAGCCTAGATCAAGTAGTCCTCTTCTAGTAATGATCTCACCCTCTTCTATATGCCTTGGTCTCTCCAAACCTCACTACTGTATGGGCCATTTTTTCACCTTGAGCACGCCAGTGGTGCTTAACCATCCTTCACCATCGGCCTACAGCAGAGGCATAAGATCCTCCATGGTCGTGCAGAGGTTGAAATTTCAATGGGTGGTCTACAGTAGTGGATCCACTAATATGGAATAGTTCAATTGGAGAGCGATTGTTTAGTTAGGAGGGTTAAGCAGTGAGGCAGTGGCAGAAGAGCCCACCAGCAGTATAATGAGAGGTGGAGATATAACAGTATACGAGAGTTTCGTCAACTGGGCCATATAGGGAGTGGCAGTTCAACGAAAACATATAACGTATAATGTCGGGAAGGACACATGGGTTTTTGAGTGGTAAGTGCTTCCATTTCTTTTTTTTTTGTCTAACTACACCTGACATGGCTTGAGAGCCACCATACCTGTCACGTCATGAATGGTGGTGATACCCTCGAAGCAGCTTAGTGGAGGCAGCTTGGTACTACACCGGGCAACAAGTGGAACCTCGGGACAAAAAATTACATTCAATAAGTCATTGGGAGCAAACTACTAACTGCCATCTCTTTTTATAGGTGTATTATTCACCGGCTCGCTGACTTATCTCACAGCTCTTGAGATCAGGAGAAAGCAGAACACCATAAGTTCAACCCTACAGGAATACCAAAGCATATTAGAAAACAGAAATGCACCTGTGGTACCAGAGAGCAATGTGATAAACTACAAGACAAGAATTGGCCTGTTGGAGACAGCCAAGGATATATGGAACGGTGAGGTGATTAAAAGTGTGAACTACATTTATGGCATAAGCTGGTATGGTATGGGCCAAGATATCAAGCACAACGTGCAGAAACTGGTCAAAAGCGTGGAGTAATTATACTACCACGGTTGAACTCATACATATATACATATAAATCAATGAAAAAAAGTTAGATCAAAGGTATACATATGCCAATTTGTGTATTATAGTCACTGCGTTGGATCTCCCTGGAGGCGTATCGCGCTATTGTTTAATCAGATGACCGTCCTGTCTCTTGTGTGCTCTTATTATCAGGATCAGCCACATCCGGTGTTGATCGTTCCTGGGCCTGTTTGCTGTAATATGAATCAATTTCATGGTCTACGACCCAATTTGCAATAGGAGCAAAGATATTGATCAGCAAGGCAAACATAACCTGAACAAACCACCATTGTCTAGGCGTATTACCCAGCTGGAAACAACTCAATACCCAGCCAATTGTATCAGTGGTAACATATTGGTTACCCCTCTGTAAACTTGTGACAATAATATCACAACAAGCCTCGGCGGAGACGGCTGGGCTTGGACCTTCAATGGTTTTGGTGATCTCTGATTTCACCTTCTGCTCTTCCAAGTATCCCTCAGACATAAAGTTTCCAGGGAACACACATTCCACATTGACATTGAACGGTCTGCACTCCTGCCTCAGCACATCGGACAATGCCTTGATTGCAGCCTTCATAGGTGCATACTGAGCGTACCCAATAAATTGATAGAAAGCCACCACCGAAGAGAAAAACACAATGTGTCTCTTCTCAGGAGGAACATCAATTCTAGCCATTTTCTTCAGAGCTGCATGTGAGAAGAACAATGATGTGTTGTAATTGGTCTTTATTCCATTCTCGAGTGTCTCTCCATCCATATCGAGGAACAGTTTTGGGACAGATGAACCTGCACAACACACCACAATATCAGGGCCTTTATCCAATGAGTCAAAAACGCGAGCACATTCGCTGTAGATAGATATATCAGCAGTTATGTATGACACCTTTTGATCTTTATTCAATTTGAGCAGCTCTGCCTCTGCAACAACTTCTTTCAATTTGGCCTCCCTCCTGGCCACAATCACCACGTCTCCCCCATGCTTTACCACATATTTAGCAAACTCCGCTCCAACACCCTGAGACCCTCCCGAGATCACAACGAGTTTGTTCTCAATTACAAAGCTATTGCCCCAAAACATTGAACTGTATTATGGGAATAGTATAATCGATGATGCGATACTGAAGTTTGGAGCGTTTCCTCACAATCAATTAACCTCTCACTAACTTGGGTACGGCGTTCTATCTACTCATCTACAGTTATACTAGATTAGAATCTCCAGGTTATCTATCTGCGTGGAGAGTGCGTGCTCTGCGCATATTTTCCATTTTAGGAAGTCTCCCCTTCTCCCAGCGGACTTTAATAACAGGGCAACCACCCATACACTATCAAGAGCTGATGATTCTCGTGGTGAGAAAAAATATTTCTGCTCGTGATATCAGCTGATTAAACAGGTTTATCTCATATTCTGATGTATTTTTCACCTCATTGAAAAAGCTCTACGTGAAATACTTTAGGTCTATTCCCACTGTACTCCACTTTCTTCTACATCATTCTCGGAGAGTCGGACTCCGCTCGAGTGTGCGCCAAGACATATTGAGAGACACGCCTTGAAGTGAAGACCCTTGGAACTTTCCACTTAGTAATAGCAGCATAACCTTCCGGGCCTCAAGGATACCATGCGGAGTTTGGCGGCACCGAGTGTCCGTACTCCGATAAATTATATACGTGATCTTTGGTACACGGGATTGAAAGTTTATGTAGTATTATCATTGTACAAGGCAATTTAGATGACCACCTTATGTTTCTCTTGCATCTGCAGTGGAGAATAGAGACACCGTTACGCCTATATACACGAGTTGCAACTTGCGACTACACGCGCGCTCGCCCAGCTCGTCCCCACAGACATATAGCAGACATATAGCCAGCCAGTATTAGGTTTCCCTGTTGGGGAATGAGATATGCTGATCGAGCTATATTGACATGCCCAACAACTGCTATCTACCGAAGCGCCAGTCAACTTCTCTTTTGTAGTATATTGCAACAAACATTTTCTCGCTTAATTTAATTATTATAAAGCTCAGTATTATCATTACGGAAAGAATGATAAACAATATAAGCCTCCTGGTACTTACTCCTTCGTCTGCTGTCTCTCTCCTAAGCATTTGTGCTCTCTACTGCCAACCCTTAGGGCGCAACCTGAAAAAAGCAAGCACCGCCCTTCTGGATCCATGTATGCTGATGCACCAAACGCAGCCTGGTCATCGTGGTCCAGGACATGTGTGCTCACCGGAAATGCCGGAATTGAGCTGATCTACATTAATATCTGCACGTGATTCCGGTCTCCTTCTTATGCCTTCTGCTGCCGGAGGTCTCCTCTCCGCATATTAGAGGATCCAGGAAGAAACCGGAATTCAGTTGCGATGCTGGCCGCTCACCGCTCCGTCGAGCAATGGCATCCGCTTCGCAACGGCCACAGCTCATATAAGGAGAGCCCAACCACCAGTATAACGGGGGGGTTCTCATAGTTGAAATATATCATCTGAACACATTGAGGAAATCCCTTTGTTTCAATTTGCTCATTCCAAACATGTCCGCTCTTGACGAGAAGATTATCAACACAATCCGTCTGTTGTCAGTAAGTATACTATACTACCCCATTGGTTTTTTTGGCCACTGTGGCCTGAGGCTTGAGGCGGCATGCTCGTACAGCTAATAGGCTATTTGCGAGTGTCCCTAGCCGCATAGCAGGAGGAGGGCGGTGATGTTCCCCGTTGAACTCCGAAATCGTTTGGTTCGGAGTTCAATTGATCTCATAGGTGTTGTCATCACCAGGATTGTTGCCTGCTATTATTTATTTATTGACGGTGTCGCATTCCTTGCCAGCAAATATGTACTAACACACCACTCTCAATAGGTCGACCAGGTGGCAGCTGCCAACTCTGGACACCCAGGTGCTCCAATGGGTATGGCTCCAGCCGCCCATGTCTTGTTCTCCCAGATGAAGTTCACCTCCAAGAACCCAGACTGGGTGAACAGAGACCGTTTTGTCCTTTCTAACGGTCATGCCGTTGCCCTTCTCTACTCCTTGCTCTACCTCTTTGGCTACCCAGATACCAAGCTCGAGGACCTCAAGAAGTTTAGACAGGCTGGTTCAAGGACTCCTGGTCACCCAGAGGCCGACATTGCAGGTATTGAGGTCACTACCGGTCCCCTCGGTCAGGGTGTCTCCAACGCTGTTGGTCTTGCCATGGCCCAGGCCCAAGTTGCCGCTCGCTTTAACAAGCCAGGCTTCACCCTTTCCGACAACTACACCTACTGTTTCTTCGGTGATGGATGTATGATGGAGGGTGTTGCCAGTGAGGCCGCTTCCCTTGCTGGTCACCTCCAGCTCGGTAACCTTATTGCTTTCTACGATGACAACCACATCTCCATTGATGGTGACACCAACTGTGCCTTTACGGAGGATGTGACTAAGAGACTCGAATCCTATGGCTGGGAGGTCCTCTGGGTTAAGGATGGTAACAACGACTTGGCTGGTATTGCCGCCGCCATCAAGGAGGCCAAGAAGACCACCAACAAGCCAACATGTATTAGACTCACCACCACTATCGGTTACGGTTCCCTTGCCGAGGGTACCCACGGTGTCCACGGTGCTCCACTCAAGAAGGACGATATCGTCCAGTTGAAGACTAAGTGGGGATTCGACCCAGAGCTTTCCTTCCAGGTGCCAACCGAGGTTTCCGACTATTGTTCTTCCATTGTCAAGGTCGGTGACGCTGCTGAGGCCGAGTGGAATGCCCTTTTCGCTAAGTACAAGGAGGCTTATCCAGAGCTCTCCGCTGAGCTCGAGAGAAGAGCCAAGGGTGAGCTCCCTGCCGACTGGGAGAAGCTCCTCCCAACTTACACCCCAGAGGACAAGCCAGTTGCTTCCAGAAAGCTGTCTGAGATTGTCATCACCAAGGTTGCTGACGCTCTCCCAGAGTTGTTTGGTGGTTCTGCAGATCTTACCGGTTCTAACCTTACCAGATGGCCAACTGCCCTTGACTTCCAGCCTCCTTCCACTGGCCTCGGTGAGTACTCTGGCCGTTACATCCGCTTTGGTGTCCGTGAGCACGGTATGGGTGCTATCATCAACGGTATCTCAGCTTACGGTCTCAACTTCAAGGCCTTTGGTGCTACTTTCCTCAACTTTGTCTCATATGCCGCCGGTGCCGTGCGTCTCTCTGCCCTCTCTGGTCACCCAGTCATCTGGGTCGCCACCCACGACTCTATTGGTCTTGGTGAGGACGGTCCAACCCACCAGCCTATTGAGACCCTTGCCCACCTCCGTGCCATTCCAAATCTCATGGTGTGGAGACCAGCCGATGGTAACGAGACCTCTGCTGCTTACCTCCAGGCTCTTACCTCCAAGCATACCCCATCGATCATTGCCCTTTCCAGACAGAACCTTCCTCAGCTTGAGGGATCTTCCGTCGAGAAGGCTTCTAAGGGTGGTTACACCCTTGTTGACGCTGGCTCTCCAGATGTCATCATTGTTTCCTGTGGTTCTGAGGTTTCAATTGTTGTTGACTCTGTTGCTGTGCTCGCTGCTAAGGGTATCAAGGCCTCCGTTGTCTCTATTCCAGACTTCCTCACCTTTGACAAACAGTCCCAGGAGTACCGTTTGTCTGTTCTCCCAGATGGTGTCCCAATCATGTCTGTTGAAGTGATGTCTCCATTCTCCTGGAACAAGTACTCTCACGAGCAGTTTGGTATCAACAGATTTGGTGTCTCTGGTAAGTACACCGATGTGTACA
Source organism: Kuraishia hungarica (assembly GCA_030567555.1). Classification (NCBI taxonomy): domain Eukaryota; kingdom Fungi; phylum Ascomycota; class Pichiomycetes; order Pichiales; family Pichiaceae; genus Kuraishia; species Kuraishia hungarica. Next base: position 786,462 of record JAJLSL010000001.1, read on the forward strand.
AGTTCTTTGACTTCACTCCAGAAGGTATTGCCACAAGAGCTGAGAAGACCGTGCTCTTCTACAAGGGTACCAAGCTCATCTCTCCTCTTAACAAGGCTTTCTACTCTATTACCCACGAGTTTGAACATTAGAAATAATATTCTAGTTTCAACAATGGTTTAAAATGGGTCATTTAATATGTGCTTTCTTTAATACAATTAGTCCTATATATGTTTTACTCTTTAGTCGGTAGGTTTACATCTTTGCAGTAGCCGAGCCTCATCTATCTCCCGTTCTCTGGCTGCGTGACACAAACCCACGCACCCACCCATTCTCAGTCTGTAGCGAAACAAATATACTTTACATCTTTGTGTTCCCCTCATTGAGTGAAATTGTTTAGATAAGCCTCAATCCCACCCTTAATGGTGTGTGTTTTGTGTCCTATGGAGCACTGTCCTCCCGCATGCCTAATGTAACATCGCTCAGTCACCCACAGCACTGTACAGGGAGAAGAAGCAGACTCATGTATATTAGGAGAAGCACCAGATAAGAGGACATTATGGATATTACACAATTGAAGCTAATTACCCCCTTTTTTGTGTTATACAAAATAATTATCATGTCTCCCCCACAAAAGAAAATATCCGTTGCATTTGTGTGCACGGGCAACATGTGAGTATCAGTTATCTTATCCCCCAGGTCTCCATCCCAAATCCACTAACACTTCAATTGCAGTTGTCGTTCTCCAATGGCCGAGTAAGTATATATCAAGAGAGATTACGAGAGATTGCCATACGCAATTACATATTGTCGCTTCATATTAACTCCTGGTAAGGGCCGTTTTTGCTCATACCGTGAAACAATTGGGATACTCTGACCACATTGGCCGCATTGACTCCTTTGGAACCCATGGCTATCATGTGGGGGAAGATCCAGACCACCGTACAGCAACTACTTGTAGACGCCACAAAGTTCCCCTGAAACATCATGCACAAAAGATAGACCCTGAGGACTTCAAGGATTTTGACTACGTTATTGGAATGGATGAAGCCAACATGAGTGGCCTGCGTTTTACAAAACCCAGAGGAAGCACCGTAGTGTTGAAGCTATTTGGAGAGTGGAAAACTGATCCCCATATGGGGAAGATCGTTGAAGATCCATACTACGGTGGATCTTCGGGGTTCGAAAGATGCTATAACCAGGTTGTACACTTTAGCGAAGTATTCTTGAAGCAGGAGATTGGAGAGTTGGACAATTAAGTGTGTACTCTACTAGGTAGACTGCTGCTGGACATAGAATGAAATTACGTCAAAATATTCTGAAACGCTACTAATAATCATAGGATAGACATCACTATTATTGTACAGAAAATAGAAACACTATAGAAACCATCAAACAATTCATGTCGTACTACAAGTAAGACACCACCCTCTTTTCACAGAAACGATGTCTCTAACAACTTGTTGTCAAAAGAAAATCCCTCACGATTCCTCTGAGCCCACTCCTGTTCGTAATCAAAGTATTTCCAGTGTTGCTGGTGTGACCTCTTACCATTTTGCTCACCAGATATACCGTCTTCAGACTGATGGAACCATGTGCGCAACTCACTGTGATACTTCCACCCTCTACTGGTCAACTCCTTCGCAGCATTCAGCTGAAGATAATCTCCAGAACTATCTGTTGAGAGAATAGCTTTGCTTGGAGTTTCATCAGTACCATTTGAAGTGCCCTTTAAGGAACTGGGGTAACTCTGGTTGTGGTAGTAGAAACAATAAAACAATGTTTCCAGCTCAAGCTTCTTGAGCATCCTCTTGGAGTTCACCAATTCTGCAAGTGGCTCTTGTGGATAGTGTATGGGTGTGGAATACTGGTTACCTGGGCGATACGTTCTTGGCTTGTCCGAGTCGTATGAATCAGGACAGTTCAACAGCGATGACTCCAGAGATTGGAAGATGGACTCTGTTGGGGCTGGAGTCAGCGCTCTTTTTCTTGCAGCTTCAAGGGAAGAAGCCAGATCATCAAACCCAAGGCTAGGAATGCTGAACGAGTCATTTGAGTTGAGTGCAGTAGCAGCAGATAATGGTGACGCAGTGCTCTCTCTGGATGTTGTCAACCCAGACAATGCATTGGCCACCTGTGGTGGGAACGATGATCCTTGGCCGATCGATCCAGTGGTGGGAGCACGTGATATTCCTGGTGGTGGTGGGGCAGTAGTAGTGTATGAAGGAGTATTATCGCTCGTACTCGACAAGGGGCCCATTGCCGATAATCCGCCAGAAACTATCTGGGCATACTTCATCTTTGGTGTTCCTGAAGGCGTTGAAGCTGGTTTCAGAGATGATAGCAAGGCAGCAGATGGACCCTGGGAGGCAACCAATGATGGCTGCACAGATGGAATCTGCACAGCATTGTTGGCTGTAGATGTTGACAAAGCTGCTGATGATGTTGAGGCCTTTCTGAGACTACCAGGAGCAAGTACGGAAGGAACTGCGGGGGTAGCTGCTGGGGTTGTTGGAACAGCAGAAGCAGCAGCACTAGTTGCTGAGATACCAAGCGACACTGTTGATGTATTAGCTGTATCAGCATTCTCATCATCACTGGTGTCATCTCTTTGTCCAGTTGCAGAAAACATGAATCCATCATCAATATCATCCAAACCCAACTCATCATATATCTCCTCATCCTCCATGAAATCATCATCCTGGTTGGATTCCACATAGTAGCGGATATCGTCTTGAATTTTCTGAACCTGTTCAGGCTCAATGTTTCCGTTCTCCATCAATCTCAGGATTGTCTCCAACCTTTCCTGGTGGAACGCATGCCTCTCAATGGAGTCCTGTAGTGTTTTTATCTGCTCTTGCTTTGAATTATCTGACTTCCTTCCCTTCTTCATGGAACTCTGCAATTGGTCGATCTGAGCCTCGCATGCTTCGGCCTGTCTCTCCAATTCCTCAATCATCGATTGTACAAAGGCTGCTGTCTCATTCTTCTGGTGCTCTTTGGGGTCCACCTTATGGCTGCTCAGTCCTTCTTTACTGAATGCCTTGGTCTTCATCTCCTTCTCTACCTCCTTGAACTTTTCCATTTCCGTCTCAATCATCCTACGGTACTCCAATAATCCCTTCTTATCCTTGACATCATTACCACTCAACCAGTTCTTGATCTGGTCTCGCGATCTCTGCAGTTTCTTGATCTCACGCTTCAAATCTCCTTCCAACTTCTCTTTCTGAGACTGACTCTCACACGTCTGTATTTTGTCATACACATAGTCAAACGCCTCAAGGCCCTCTTTCACCTTTTTAAATACCTTATCAATCTCCCTATTACTTGGTGTTAGTATGGGCTTCTGGGCTTCTGGGCATCTGGGCTTCACTCCATCACTGCCATCCAGCACTCTCATCTCCTTCCCCTCCTGTAATCACTTACTGTTGCAACTTCCGCTGTGACATTTCCAATTATATGCAATGCTTCATTAATGTGTTGATACTCTTGTGGAACTCTCACTACAAGTCTCAAATAGCTTCGTGCCCTCTGTTGTTTTCTTCACAGCTCCCTCTCCTACAATCCATTCTCTCTTGGTGTGTTCCTCTCATTACCTGCACCTCCAACATTGACGACTCCGAACGCTCTTTGCACGCATTAATTATTGCTGTGAGAGCAGTGCGAAGAAACAGGAGGAGTAGGAACTCATATTGATTGAGCACACGACCAACCACCACCACCACCACGTAGCCACCACCGCAAGCGTCCTCCCCCAGCATAGGCTCTATGTATGCGCACCACCCAGCCAGCCGTCTGGGGGGTTCCTTAATCTGTGTACTGCCCACCTGCCGGCTGTTTAACAACTATGCATACTTAACTACTAGGCTATAAGGTGTACCCGCTGGAAAATGGCAGTATGATTCATACCCCAGGTCGAAGAAGTGAGAGGGACTCACTTGCAGATGGGTAAGTAGTGGGAGCGACCCTTACCTCAGAGAGAGATAGAAAGAGAAGAAGAACCGGTGAGGTTGGATTCGCCAAGTCAAGCTGTCGAACCTGTAAAAATATTAGGAGTGTGTTGTAGACTAGTTGATCCTTATACGTTTGTATTTTGTTTTACAACTTTCCTACAATGTCTGATCTGGAGTATTGGTCCAGTGTGCTGGATAACCCCACGCTCAGTGCGCTACCGCAGGATTTCATCAAACCTCCGAGCGGGAGGGTGGTAGAGTCCAACCACTCAATCGCAATCCCTTCTTTGAATTCGTTGGTTGGTTCACTTAATGATCCCAATGTCACTCGCTTTACTTTCTCATTGGCTGTATTTGCCGTGCTCATCTTCAGATTGACGGGAGACGATGACATTGTGATCGCTACCGACTCTCCCAGCGGAGAGGACTTCATTTTGAGGCTGACAATTGACCCAACCAAATCCTTTGATGACTTCGTCAAGGAAGTTGCTTCCAGATATACAGAGACATCTCTAAAAGCCATTCCTTTGAACTCTATTGCCAACCACATTCAGACAACCAAAGGTTTGGAGGCTCCACCTGCACTCTTCAAGCTCTCATTCCAGCACTCCAAGAATGCTACTGATGAGCAGTTGTCCTCTTCTGTCGCTGGTTCGCCAAAGGATTTAGCACTCTTCTTTGATGGTAGTGCTCTGTCATTCTACTACAACTCTCTTCTCTACTCACAGCCTCGTATTCGTATCTTGGGAGAGCAGTTCATTCAGTTTGTGGAAGCTGTCAACAAGGACATCAGTGTTCCCCTTGGCAAGGTGAGTCTCATCACTTCTTCTCAGAAGGATGTGCTCCCAGACCCTACAGCTGATCTTGACTGGAGTGGATACCGTGGTGCTATCCAGGACATCTTTGCTGCCAATGCTGCTAAACATCCTGATAGGACGTGTGTTGTGGAGACTCGCTCATTTCTCAAGCCAGAGTCTAAGGATAGAATCTTCACTTACAAGCAGATAAATGAAGCTTCCAACATTGTCGGTAACTATCTTGTCAAAACGGGTGTCAAGCGTGGTGATGTGGTGATGATCTACGCTTACCGTGGTGTTGACTTAATGGTGGCGGTCATGGGTGTGCTTAAAGCCGGTGCTACATTCTCGGTAATTGACCCGGCCTACCCTCCAGCCAGACAGACTATATACCTTCAGGTGGCTGATCCTACAGCAATCATTGGTATCAAGAAAGCTGGTGTATTAGCTAAGTTGGTTGAAGACTACATTAAGGAGAAACTCAGTGTAGTGACCCGTATACCATCTCTGGAGATCCAAGACGATGGTTCGCTGTTAGGAGGTGTATTGGAAGATAGCGAAGAGGATGCTTTGGCTGCATACGAAAAGTATAAGGATCAGCCAACTGGTGTACTGGTGGGACCAGACTCCAACCCAACTCTTTCCTTCACTTCTGGTTCAGAGGGTATTCCAAAGGGTGTTCTTGGCCGTCATTTCTCACTTGCTTATTACTTCCCATGGATGTCCGAGACTTTTGGACTCACTGAAAATGATAAGTTCACAATGCTTTCCGGTATTGCACACGACCCAATTCAGAGAGATATGTTCACTCCCCTCTTCTTGGGTGCTCAACTTTTGGTGCCTACCGCTGATGATATCGGGACCCCCGGTAGACTCGCCGAGTGGATGGCAGAGCACGGAGCCACAGTTACACATTTGACTCCTGCTATGGGCCAGTTGTTGTCAGCCCAGGCTGTCGCCGAGATCCCATCCCTTCACCATGCATTCTTTGTTGGTGATATTTTGACTAAAAGAGACTGTCTCAGACTTCAGACTCTTGCCAAGAATGTGTTTATCGTTAACATGTATGGAACCACTGAGACCCAGCGTGCTGTGTCTTACTTTGAGGTTGCGTCCAGATCTAAGGACTCCACCTTTTTGGGCTCCCAGAAGGATGTCATGCCAGCTGGTAAGGGTATGCTGAACGTTCAACTACTAGTTGTCAACAGACATGACAGAACCCAAACGTGTGGCGTTGGTGAAGTTGGTGAGATTTATGTTCGTGCTGCTGGTCTTGCTGAGGGATACAGGGCTAACCCTGAGTTGAACAAAGAGAAGTTTGTTTCCAACTGGTACACTTCCAACGACAGATGGGTGGACGCAGACAATGCTATTTCTAAGGGGGAACCTTGGAGAGAGCTGTGGCAGGGACCAAGAGATAGACTTTACCGTACAGGCGATCTCGGAAGATACCTCCCTGATGGTAACTGTGAATGTAGTGGTCGTGCTGACGATCAGGTTAAGATCAGAGGTTTCAGAATTGAACTCGGAGAAATTGACACTCATATCTCGCAGCATCCATTGGTCAGGGAAAATGTGACACTTGTTAGAAGAGACAAGAACGAGGAGCCAATTCTCATTTCATACATTGTTCCCAAAGCTACTCCAGAACTTGAGAACTTCAAGGCAGACATTTCAGCTGTCAATGACTTGGATGATCCTATAGTAACGGCTCTTGTGATGTATAGAGAACTGATCAAGGACCTCAAAGCACATCTCAAGAAGAGACTTGCATCTTATGCCATCCCAACCATTGTTGTACCTATGGCAAAACTTCCTCTTAACCCCAACGGTAAGGTTGACAAGCCGAAACTGCCATTCCCAGATACTGCACAGTTGGCAGCTGTATCGCATCTGTCTGCTAAGAACGTAGCTGAGTCTGATTTCACTCCAATGGAGGCACAGATCAGAGATTTGTGGTTGGATGTTCTTCCACAGAGACCAGCAACCGTGGCACCTGAAGACTCCTTCTTCGACCTTGGTGGTCACTCTATCCTTGCCACTCGCATGATCTTTGAGCTGAGAAAGAGATTGGTGGTGGATCTTCCACTCGGCACCATCTTCAAGCATCCAACTATCGCCTCATTTGCAGCTGAAGTTGATCGTGTCAAAGGTAGTGATGAGGTGCAGTTTGCCGATGGAAAGAACAACGCAAACGAAGAGGAGTCTTCCGATGACAAGCCAGCGGACTATTTCACTGATGCTCAGTCTTTGGTTGAGTCTGCCCTTAAGCCCTCATACAAATCTCGTATTGCCGTCTCTCAGGTTGAGCCTATCAACGTGTTGTTGACAGGTGTCACTGGTTTCCTTGGGTCTTTCATCCTTAGAGATCTCTTGTCTCGTGAAAACTTGGACTTGAAAGTGTATGCCCATGTGCGTGCTAAGGATGCTACTGCTGGTCTTGAGAGAATTAGAAGAGCAGGAAAGACATATGGTATCTGGGATGAGAATTGGGTGGACTCCATTGAAGTTGTCATTGGTGACCTTGCAAGTGAAAAGTTTGGCCTCGATGATGCCAAGTGGAAGAGTCTTACCTCTTCCATTGACGTAATTATCCACAACGGTGCCCTTGTCCATTGGGTATACCCTTACTCCAAGTTGCGTGATGCCAATGTGATTGGAACTATCAATGTGCTTAACCTGGCGGCCGAGGGCAAGCCCAAGCAGTTTTCGTTTGTGTCGTCTACATCAGCAATCGATACTGAGCACTATATGAGCTTGGGTGACCAGATTGTGGAACAGGGCCAAGAAGGTATTTCTGAATCCGATGACTTGATGGGTTCAGCTTATGGACTCACTACAGGTTATGGACAATCCAAGTGGTCGGCAGAGTATATCATCCGCCGTGCTGGGGAGCGTGGTTTGAAGGGTGCCATTATCAGACCTGGTTATGTGGCTGGTTTCTCTGAGACTGGTGCGAGTAACACAGATGACTTCCTTCTGAGGATGCTCAAGGGATGTGTTGAACTCGGAAAGTACCCTGATATCTCTAACGGAGTTAACACTGTTCCTGTGGACCATGTTGCCAAGGTGGTAGCCGCTTCTGCCTTGCACCCACCTCCTTCTGATGCCTTCCCTGTTGTGCACCTGACTGCCCACCCAAGAATCAAGTTCAACGACTTCCTTACATCTCTTGCTAAGTATGGATACAATGTTACAGCGGAGGACTATGTTCCTTGGACCGTTGCCTTGGAAAAATATGTGATAGAGGAAGCAAAAGATAGCGCTTTGTACCCGTTGCTCCACTTTGTGCTAGATAACCTTCCTCAGGACACTAAAGCCCCTGAGCTCGATGACCTCAACGCAAAGATTGTCATTAGAGCAGACGACTTATGGTCAGAGGTTTCCACAGACAATTTCATGGGACTTGATATTGCAAAGATGGGTGTGTACATTGCTTACCTGATCAAGATTGGTTTCTTACCCGAACCAACTGGAAGTGGCTTACCTCTTCCACAAATTGAAATCTCTGAGGAGACGCTTCAACTCATCAAAGAGGGTGCCGGTGCCCGTACCAGTGCCGCTTGAACGTTGTGGCAATGGGGTATTTCACTCTGGTTCCAAATTTTTGTCATTTAATATATATAGATGCGAATTAACGTTACACGAATAAGATAAAATACTTTAGTGGATTACGTAATAGTACATTCCCTTAATACATTCTTTTAATACATTCTTTAAATTCTACTCAAAACTAAGAGTGCCCAAAATCTGTACTTAATATAAAGAAAAACCAGGCCATCAGATTGTACTCTGTTGTATTAGTTGGTAAACAAAAATTGTAGGTCAGCCGGTGTTAGTTTGTTCACCGCACCATCGTCCGAATTGATAGTAGCATGGATCATACTTGCCTTTTTATCCTGTAGCTCAATAATTCTCGATTCGATACTATCCTCGATGCAAAACCGTGTGATTTTAACAGGTCTATGCTGTCCGATTCTGTGAACTCTGTCACCAGACTGCCACTCTACGGAAGGATTCCACCAAGGGTCCAAAATGAAAACCTGCGAAGCCTCACACAAGTTGAGAGCAACACCTCCAGCCTTAAGCGAAACCAAAAATACTTCAACAGAGGGGTTCTCCATGAAATGACGGATCGTGTTTTCTCTTTGAGTAGGGGACATCGATCCCTGCAACTTCACCGTTTCAAACCCAGCTCTCTTCAGTCTCCATTCGACAAGGTCTAACATACTTGTGAACTGTGAGAACACAATTGACTTGATAGTCTGTCTGTCACTTCTCAGTTTGTATAACTCTTCCACCAAAGCTTCTATCTTTGTAGATGATCTCCACTCACCTCCCATCTTGATACGATTCACAATACTACCCTTCTTTGCAACCACCTCGTCTACCTCGATGGCTGGAGCTGAGAGATCGATGCTTAGACCAATGTGACATACAGGGCACTCTAGGGCATTGCTTGCGTCCTCCTCATCAAAACTCTCAACATACTCGGTAATACACATTCTACAGAATTTATGGTGGCACCTAGACTCAATCGCTTCTTCAGCTTCGTCATCACAAAGTTGACACATTATTGTTCCCGATAACGAGGCATCGGTACCTGATACCGCGTTTGTGCCCACTCTACGCAGCACCAGATCAGGATGGTCAGCCAGCTGCCTCATTCTGGTGATTAGAGTGAAAATGTTTGCATAGTTGTTGAGGACCACACCCTCCGCAACGTAATCGTTGAACTTACGTCTACTATCGGAGTACAATGAAGAGTAGAGATCTTTCTCCTCCTCATTGAACGTATCTTTTCTGATTTCTACAATACGTGGTGGGAGTCCAAGATCATCAGCTCTCTGAATCTTCGTTCTACGAAGCATGATATTCTTCAGTAATAATCTGATGTTTCCAAAACTCTCCAGCCCGTCTCCTTCGATACCAAACTTCTGAATGTTCTTTAACATGAAATGGTTGAAAAAGTTGGTGTGCAGCATAGGAGGGTGGCTGCATTCATCGCAATGACTTCTATCGGTAAACTTCCACTCAGTGGATCTGCAAGTACATTTGGTACAAAAGTACTGGCAAAAGGGATACAATTGCATGAAACGGATAAGCGAGTACATTTCTCCAATCCTATTCTGCAGCGGCGTACCGGAAAGACACCACCTCTTTTGAGTGTTGAGCGCGTTTGCCGCTTTGGCTGTGGCACTCTGTCTGTCTTTGATATTATGAGCCTCATCTAACACAACACGATAGAATGCAGTGTTATGAAGGGCACTGGGCTCCTTTGCCCACTTTCCCTTACGCTGGAACCCATACCTTTCTCTACGATAAGCGCTTTCCAGCACGGAGTATGTGGTGAGCACGACGTCATACTTGGCCAGATCTTCAGCGGAGTTGGATCTGTTAGCACCGTGGAACACTCCGACAGATAATTTACCTCCAGCATGTTGTTCAATTTCACTTCTCCATTGCATAAGAGCGACTGTTGGTGCAATAACCAAGTTGGGTCTCTTTGCGGTGTCATTCATGAAAAGAGCAATAGTCTGAATCGTCTTTCCCATACCCATTTCATCGGCAAGAATACCTCCACCGTAAACGCCGTCTTCCTGCTTAATCAACCAATTGAGACCCTCGAGCTGGAATGGCAACAGCTTGATAGTCATATCGGGCTGGGGTGCCTTTTCCGTTGTGATCTGCTTGCACTCAGCAAGGTTTACGAAAACATTCTTTAGATCTGGGTGTTGATCGTATAGTTTATTCGTGACTCTTGTGTAATAAGGGATCTTGGGCTTCTTTGGCTTCTTTTCCCTCTTGGAGCCCGATCTCTTTGCTGGTTTACGCTTACGGCTGCTTCCGCCTTCTTCCTCCTTCACCTGCTCTTCTTCTCCATAGAGCTCCAGATCGGCGAGAACAACATCGGAGAGATCGCTTTCGTCTGTTAGCGATATTGGGTTGTCAACGGATCGACCAGTCCGTGAACCGTTGATCTTCTTATTGTATGATTTAGTGGGACGTGAACTGATCAGTATGATGTCATCGTCATATTCATCATCAACAACATCGTCTTCCTCTTTTCCTTCAAAATCCTCATCTTCATCATCACTGTACTCCTCTTCATTGTCATCGTCATCCACCAGTTTCATCTTTCGCTTAGCCTTCTGAGCGCTTGCCCTACCACCAGTCCTTCTAATAGATCTAACGGGTGTGATTGGCTCTTCAAAGTCTTCTGGGGACTCTTCCTCTGAATCGTCATCTTCATTATTTTGCACCACTCCACTGCTCCTCCTCGAAGACCGTGTACTCCTAGGTGTAGCACGCTTTGGAGTGATTGTTTTGGTCCTGGTGGACCTCTTCCTCTTCAGATCTGGATCGTCCTTGATAAATCCACCTCCTCCTTCTCCTCCTCCTTCACCACTGGAGTCACTATCAGAGGGTGTAATGAGATTGGCACGTGTCATTGTATATATATATATATATGTGAAGCAAAACTGTGGTGTTGGGTCAAACCCTGGAGCCTCAATATCTAATACAAGACACTCTATGACCTTGGTTGTCACAATAGCCACTATATATTGAAGGGCATCCAATTGCTCCTGACTGCATCTTACCTGCAGCTAATTAGAAGGACCCGTATTTTTCAGATGGGAGGCGTTCGCTCCATACTAAATCCATCGCGTACACTTTCCTTGCGCATTATCGTGTAAAATATGCGCGAGAGGTGATTAGATCGAGAGTCGCGTTACCCTGACCGGAAAAGAACATGAGGGAGTGAAGCGGTAAGGGACGGTACGTGGACAATCAAGACTGATGAATCACAGACACGGAAGTCGGATCTCGGAAGTCAATTTAATAAAAAGGCAATTTCGACGTTGTCTCGTTGTGTCGGAAACTCCCTCTGACCGTCCGACAAAGGGACACTTCGCAGTGTCCCACCTGAGCCCATGCAGGTAATAATTGCCAGATCGGGTAGCAGTGAGATCTCTTATCTGTAGGCAGTGGAGTGAAGGAGTCCAACGGCACACATTAAGATACTGTATAAGCAGATAAGTAGTTGAGTGTAGAAATATATGGAACCCAGATTTAGTGATATTGACTCTTGTGGAATTGGTTATAATGACACATGTTTATAATGAACGCAATTTAATCAGCTTTCTAGGACTATGTCACAAACTACACTAATACGTAAACGATAATAGATGCATTAAATAAGCACTCCACGAAGATAAAAGTACACCAAACAAATATAAAATCACAAGATGAAGACAAACAACCAAAAAAAAAAACTGAGAACTGAATATCTGGACCTAAGAAATTGTGCTGCAAAAAACTATCAATATAGACAAGTGTTGAAGTAGTTTTTTGCCCTAAATGGACATGTCTGTGGCATGAACCACTGTTCATGTGAACTGATGCGCCAGGCACAAAAAGACCCTCTTTACCTCAGCTATGGCCTGTCTGCACCTCCTGCTGCTTAATATGACACCCAGTCACCAGTTGCAAGCATCTTCTCTACATAGTCAAAGTTCCACAAAGACTCATCTTCTGCTTCTGCCTTGATGTGTTTCTCTTGCTTTGATGTGTCCTGGGTGATGCGCTTCTCTGTCTTGACCCTTTTAACTTGTTTAGAGTCATCGGCAAACTTCTCATCCTTGTCAAAACTCCGCTTGATACCAGTAGCATTGATTTCATCTGGAGGTGTTGGCATCATGAAAGACACCAGGGAATTCTTGATCGAAGGCACATCCTTCAGGACCGATCTGATTGTCATACTCTTAACATGAGATGTCCAAGATGGATCAGCCCCAGGACCAGCAGTGGTATTGGAATCTATAACAGGCGATCCACCAATTGGGTTTCTGGCTGAATTGGGTGTCTTGACACTGAAGGGAAGAGGTGTCTGCAAAATAGCTGAGGGAGTGAGGCCCTTTTGCAGTGGCGACTGATGGGTCTGTGGAGCTTGGAGCGACTGCTGAGAAGAACCCTGCGCGCTGTTCTGCTGAGCACCTGAAATCAAAGGAGTCTTACCCACGGTGTTGATGTCAGTAGTCTTTGCAGTGTCTAATATCTTTGTCTCCTCGTCACGAAGATCAAATGCATAGGCAAGACTGGCAAGGAAATACCTGCTGGGATCCTCGGTAGCCAACTCACGGCGACGCATTCTGCCATAATCAACAGTCGCAATCCTCTTTTCCTCTCTAAGCTGCAATTCTTGGTTCTCCTTAAACATGGCCTGCTGCTCTGTTGATAGAGCCACTGGGGGCCCCGTTTGTTGTCCGGCCGCCGGAGTGGCTTCCTCCGCTACAGAGGTGGGGACACTTCCACCAGCAGTTGGGGTCTTAGCCTGTGCTGACTGGGCGGCAGCAGGAGTGGCAGCTTTTTGTCCCTTGACAGTCTTAGCTGGAGGAGCCACCTTTGACTTCTTACGAGCAGCAGCAACAGGCTTCTTGGCCCCAGCCGCTGGGAGTGCAGCCGTAGCAGCAGACTGTTGTTGTTTTTGCAGGGCCACCTGTTGTTGCTGCTGTATCTGCTGCTGCTGCTGCTGCTGCAACTGCTGTTGTTGTAACTGTCTCTGTTGTCCCTGCTGAGCGAGAATAACGGCTGGGTTTGCAGGTGACGACTTTATCTGAGCTGGCACAACGTTTCCAAGATTAGGAGTCAGCTGTTGTTGCTGGTTCAGATGCGGAGTCATGGGTGCCATCTGGCCAGGAACACCCACATCGGTAGGTCCTATGCCGCCCATCTGCTGGTATGGATGATTAGCCATCAGTGAGTCTTGTGCTGGAAGTCCCTGCATTAACATCTGGCGCGAGAAAACATCTGGTATATTGGATAACCCTGCAGTGTTAGCCATATTAACAGCATTGACACCACCTTGAGAGAACTGCTTCATTTGTTCCATTTGCTGAGCTTGTTGCTGAGCCATCTGTTGCTGAGCCAGCTGTTGCTGAGCTTGCTGGGCTTGTTGAGGTAGACCATTGTTGACATAGGCACCAGCTCCCTGGTTTTGCTGCTGAGCCTGCGGAGCCTGTTGCTGCTGAAGTTTGTTCCACTGCTGCTGCTGGGCCTGTTGAGCCTGCTGCTGTTGTTGTTGTGGCGGCAGGTTTCCAGCGGCAAACTTGGCTCCAGGCTGTTGTGCAGTCTGAGCGTGCATCTGCTTTGTCCTCTGCTGCTCCTTCACATAGCCAATATATCTTTGTATCTGACTTTGTACCTTCTGCAAGAGATCAGGAGTAGCGTAAAACTCATTCTGCTTCAACTTCTCCAATACCTGCTTGATCATGAACTTCATGTGCATGAGCCTCTTAGTACCTTCTGCATTTTTGGTTGCCAGGTAGAAGTTAGGAATAAGTGAGTCAGTCAGCTGCATCAGATTGGCAGCATTCTTGGCTTGCCTTATGACACTCTCCTTCTGTTGAGGCAATAGCTCACGTGACACATCCTTGAGCGTAATGGGTAGTTTATACACTTCATCATACAGCGCCTTCAAGGCTCTCCAGTCCTCTTCAGTGGCAGAGATGCCCGGCAACAATGTTATAGGCCCACCAAGGCCAGATACACCGTTCTGTCCCATAGCTGGAGCGTATGCATTGCCTGGCCCATTAGCAGCAAACCGACCTTGAACAAGATTGTTGTTGTTCATCTGGTTGTTTTGGTTTGTAGGGAGGTGCTGTTGTGGCTGCTGTGGCTGCTGTTGTTGTGGTTGTTGTGGTTGTGGTTGCTGCTGCTGAGACTGCTGGAACTTTTGGGACTGTTGTTGCTGCTGCTGTTGCTGCTGCTGCTGTTGCTGCTGCTGCTGTTGCTGCTGCTGCTGTTGCTGCTGCAATTGCTGAGCCATATTAGGGTTGGTGAAAATACCAGGAGCGGGAGGAGCTCCACCAGATTGTTGCTGAGCATTTTGTTGCTGTTGTGCCTGTGCCTGTTGCTGTTGCTGTTGCTGTTGTCCGTACTGATTAGCAGCTATAGAGGGATCACGCCAGCCTTGCTGCTGCTGCTGCTGCTGCTGCTGCTGCTGCTGCTGCTGCTGAGCCTGGGCCTGAGGGGCCTGAGAAGGTTGTACCTTTCTCTGGTTCCTCATGCCCTGCGCTGCATCAGGAACACTCATGTTAGCCGCTTGGTTGTTCATACGCATAGCCTGAACATTTTTCAACTGCTGCTGCTGCTGCTGCTGCTGCTGTTGTTGTTGTTGTTGTTGTTGCAGGAGCTGCTGTTGTTGCTGCTGCTGTTGCTGTTGAGCAATCAGTTTGGCATGTGCACCTGGGGCATTTTGAGCATTCTGTGCATTCTGAACATTTTGAGCACTCTGATCACCAGCACCAGTAGACCCGCCAGCCGCTGCAGCTGCAGCGGCTACTTTGTTCATTCTCGCAGCATACTGATGAGTGATATACCTCCTGATGAACTGTTGCTGCTGTTCTGGTGTCAAGTGTGGGGGGACATGGCCACTCGCCTTGAGCCTTTCAAGGATCGTTAATGCCTGGTTCTTCGCCTCTGCAAGCATCTGTGGGGTGAGGTTAAGAGGAGGATTTTGGACACCCGGCTTAGCACTAGCAGGGGCATTCATATTGACACTAGCATTGTTAATATTCGCACCAGCTACATTAGCATTGATGTTCGCATTAGAAGCCTGTCCCATCTGCATTTGCGGAGGAATCTGCTGCTGCTGCTGTTGCTGAGGAGGAGGTTGTCTAAGCTGAGCCATCTGCTGCGGTGTTTGAGTAGGTGCTTGGTTACCATTGGCACCACCCACCTTGTGAACCCCATTCTGATCTTGCTGCTGATGAAGCTGCTGCTGCCGTTGTTGTTGTTGCTGTTGCTGGAGGTATTGCCTCTGTAACAGCTGTTGAGGAGTTAGGCCTTGAGCCATTGGGCGCTGGTTGTTACCCATCTGATTCATAGACATCTGACTAGCAGCCATCTGTTGCTGTGGGGGTTGAGCCTGAGAAAATACAGGAGTCATCTGTGGTTGTTGCTGAGGCTGCTGAGGCTGCTGAGGCTGTTGAGGCTGTTGTTGGGGCTGGAGCTGTTGAGGTTGAGGCTGTGAGTGTTGGCCTTGTTGCTGCTGTTGCTGTTGCTGTTGCTGTTGCTGCATGCGCTTGACCTGTTCCTGTTGGCTTTTGGCAGCTAACAACTGGGTGTGCATTGAATGCACTTGTTTGATAGTGTTGATAGTCTGCATTGAAAGCTGTTGCTTCTGCAAGAGAGCCATAATCTGAGGCCATGTGTTAACTCCAGGTGGGATACCGGGAATACGCTTCAACAGAGCATCTGGTATAGGAGCGGTCTTGATATCTATCTGCGCAGCCATGTTACCACCAGGGTTTCCACCAACTGCTTGTGCCATTGCTGCCTGTTGCTGTTGAGGTTGCTGCTGTTGGGGTTGTTGCTGTTGTTGAACCTGTTGCTGTTGCTGAGCCTGTTGCTGAGCCTGTTGCTGCATCATACTTGCCTGCTTGGCCATGAACTGTTGTTGTTGATCCACTTGAGGATTTTGGTAGGACATCATGTGACTGTTATTCCCTCCAACCACATCAGCCATTCCAGCTGCTGCATTATTCCCCTGTCGTGGTATATTCATTGCAGGGTTTGGCTGTTGCTGGGGCTGCGGTTGTTGCTGTTGGGCCTGCTGCTGCTGATGTTGCATGTTTCTATTACCAGCAGCCTGTTTAATACTATGGATTTTTGTTCTGAGGTAATCCATATATTCTTTCTTTGATGAGGCATTTTGAAAAGCCCATTTTTCAAACTCCTCGGCAACCTGTCTAGTTTTGACACTGGAGTAATTTGCACCCTGGATATCAGAAATCGTTTGGCAACTATAAATAGTGTTAGCAGAATATAAGCCAAGAAAATGTATATATCGAAGAAAAACCACTTACATCATTCCAATAAAACCTCTCCTTTCATTGGCACCAAGGTTGGCCTGCCATTGGTAGAGCTGGTCCTGATCTTGGCTCTGGTCCATTTTTAAAGCAATGCTCTAGAGCGAGTCTAAGAAGGGTATAATAAAGCAAAGAACAATGATGCGTGTGAACAAAATAAATGTTTAGAGCAGCTGTTGATTGAAACCAAAAAAAAACAAGTCAATATGCTTCCGAAATATAGTCCATTCAATACTGGTTCAGTCTATTCGACTTGGCTGTTACCTCAGGTACGGCGAGAGGGGTACAGAGAGAGCGCGGTAGATTGGAAGTCAGGGAGTGAGAACCGATGGGCCAGATAACAAGTCTAACCTGGCTATATACGCTACTAGAATTCTTAAAACAAAACCGCTATTATACCGAGCAATATACCTCAACCACTGGGTCACACCAATAAAAAAGACAACTAACAACACACGAAAGAAAAACACCCACGGAGATACGAAAATTATAAGAGAAATAATAATAGTGTTGCATTGCCCTCCAACTCCCCTCTCCAGAATCATCTCCAATGCGAGCCATCATCAGCGGGAGGATACTCCACCACATCGTTCTCAGGTGCAGAGCAGCTTAACCGAACGGATCTCCCATTGAAAGGGAGGGGTCCATTGAGTCTGGCGTTACGCCTTAATGGCCGTGCCCGCTCAGTATGCGATGGCCATACAGGTTTGCGGGTGAAAATTAGGTGTGACACCCAAAACTGACTGGAGTGGCTCTGCATGATGCAGTGATGTCTATGGGCCAGCTGCCTTTTGCAGAAGATCGAGGAGGTGCGCAAGTTGTGTGCGTGACAGGGCTATATACACAGGAAGGGGTGGGGGGGAGGAAGGAATGACATCGCTGATGATGATTGCACTATTCGCCTTTCAGGCATTTTGCAGGAAGGTTGAGAGAAAAAGAAAAGGTACACTATGATTATGAGGGTTGTGGAATTGAAGGTATAGTGTATGAACACCGCCTGCTTTGTGACACTGTCGTCATCTATGTAAATTCTAGGCGAGACCGTTGCCGGAACCAAAGTGAAGCAATGATCCAACGCTCTAACACAGGGCGTGGCTTACGGTGTGGCTCACTCATTTGGCCCACTCCTTTGGCCCCGCCTTGCCCTGCTTAGCGCATAGATTGCGATACGGCTTATACGCTTATGGGCAGAAATCCGGCCGGTGGCTTGGGAAAGATCTCCTTACTTCCCTCGGTGGTGGAACATGTGCTACAGGATTAGGACTATTGAGAAATGATTTAAATCACAAATTCTTCAGAGCGTTGAGTTTATTTAATGGAATACACTGCTCTCCCCCCCTCCCTTTTGAGCCCTCTCTACTTCCTACACCCCTTTAACCCTACGGCCAAAGCGTATCTGCAACCTGGATCCCTGCTGGGGTGTTGTGGGGGCTTTTGTGACTACCTTGGCGTGTACGTGGGTAGGAGGTAGGTGTGAGGAGATCGAATAACTCACAGAACGGATTCTCACCCTTTCCGATGGATGGGATTTGTTTATTTATCATTCTGTTATCTGATACCTGTTGCCATCAAGATTGTTGTACTATAATCCGATCGTTTATGTGCCCTGACTGTCTAGTATTGGTAACATAGCAGAGCACAATATAATACCGGATATTGCCAGCCCCAATGATGCGCAGACGACAGCAGCATACATGCATACATTGCAGGCACCCAATAAATGTCTTTCCTATTGCCTATAACTCAAGATAAGAAAATAGTTTAGATCTCAAATGTAAGGGCATTCATTTCATGGATAAAAAAATTGGATCTAAGAACTTTGGCCAATTATGTCCCCGCTTAGGTAACGCATCAATGGCCCCTACAATGGGTCCGGCTACGATCACACTCTGTAAGCAGACTGATTCTATCTTCCCATGAAACAAACTTAACTTTCATTCACTCTCTACCATATCTATCTATTTAGTTAATAACCAGCAGCGGCAGGCACATTGTCCTTACCCTTAAGAGCCAACAGTAGGTCTTTGAATCTGGTCTTATCCCTGAAGTTGGCAAGGTCCACAGAACCACTGTCCTTTCCGAGACTGAGCACCTCCACAACTCTATCCCACACAGTTCCTCTCTCCAAGAATGAATCTCTCTTTGCAACGAAGTCGTCCTCCTCTTGGCGTGTGGTCTCAATGGCCTTCTCCTTCTTGTTGTTGTAGTTGTCATAAAAGTCATCAACAGCCTGCTGTGCCTCCTCCTTAATGGATTCCTTCTTGCTAGTGGCGATGTCATCACGCTTGGAAATCTCAAGGGCTCTCCTCTCCTTCCATGCACTCACAGCCTCACTCTCATCGAGGTTGAGCTTACTGAAACCTGACACTGGTTCCGGCTCTTCCTCAACTTCTTGCTGTGGTAATGAGGTCTGGACTGTGGGATCAACAGATGGGAAATTGCTCTCGAATTCCTTGAATTCATCATCCTCCGGCTCAGCAGCAGCTTTCAAAGCTTCAGTGTCATCAGCTGTTGTAAATTCATCACCTAGAATGTCCCTCTCTCTTGATAAGAAGTCTGTGGTGTCCTCACCGCCAGCAACATCGGCGTCTGCAACATCGTCCAAAGCAGGGAATTTATCAGCCATTTTATTTTATTAGTGTATCCAACTGTAATTTGATACCAATTATTTATCAGATCAACCACAATTGATAAATCAATTGATGATTCCCTGCAACTTTAGTAAACTTCTCTTTATCAAGTTCTCACGATCTCTATCCACACGCCGCTGCTGCCGCCATCTGTCCCCCTCCCTATCCATGCCACACACTTAACACGGGTACACTTCCCCAGTGTCAGGGCTCACAATCTCATCTTCATAGTAGGAAGCAGATGCATGCAGAATGGCAGACTGGTAGACTGGTAGACTGGTAGGCCGATAGACTGGCTTATACACTAAAAAGAACGGTTTGGAAATTACAGTGACCTTACCACTACCGTAAACAATTGCCGATAACAAAATATAGTGCTATATTGGTTGTGTGAATAGCCTACCCTATATTGGTCGCTTGTATATTTATTAGGGAATAATCATTGAGGATATTTGTCGAATTACTTTTCAGTTTGGTGACTTTTCATTGTTGATATCCCCAATATATAGATTCTCTCATATCTGTCCATTCCCATTTTATTCCACATTTGTCTTCTCAACCATGTCATACAGTCCAGATACGGTCAGGTCCAAGCTGGGAGCATTGGATATAACACAGGCATCCATAGAAAGTATATCTCACTGGTGTCTTTTCCATCATCGCCACGCCAAAGACACGGTGGAGATATGGTGTGAGTTTGTCAGGAAGAGCCCCCCAAAGAAACAGGTGGCCGCGATCTATCTTTGCAATGACATAGTCCAATTGGCGAGAGCCAAGCGGAGGACGGATTTCCTCATGTATTTTTCTCAAATGCTCCCCGACCTTCTGAGGCAGGTATATCCGCCTCTATCATCGAAGGAGAAAGCCAGCTTCAAGAAGGTGATAGATATCTGGAAACAGAGGGCAATTTTCAGCAAGAGGATATTTGGAGAGTTGTATGCAGCCATGGATGGTGCTGAGGCTACTAGCAAGAGGGATAAGCCCAAACAGGTCACTGCCGAATCGGCTGCCGGTGTAGTATCATCCGTGCTTAGAGAGAGCAGCACAGAGGCAGACAATTTCAAGGACATTGAACCGGAACTCGATGGAATCAACACTGTATACAACCGATTATCCACCAAGAACTCTTTCAATTCTGTACAGTTAAGCAAAGCACAGGCTTCCTACACAACTTTGTTTGATACAGAGCATTTACCCGCCCCAGAGAAGTACCTGAAGCAACTGGGTGACCTCCAAACTCTCTGTAGTTCATGTCTGACAAATTCTCAAGAAATCGTCAAGATTAGGCAAGAAATTATCACCGAGCTGCAAGGTCTCATAACCACCCAAAATGAGTTGCTGGTGAGGGATGAGATGAGGCTCGCTGGTTTGGAGAGCAGAGTCAATGAGGTTCGTGAGAAGGAACAGGAGCTTAAGGATTTCATCAGAGATGACGATGACGAGGAAGAGGATGGATATGATCCAACCTCCGGTATCGACGCACATGACGATAATGGGAATAATAACGGACATCATAACCATGACGATGATGACGATGATGATGATATCCCTGGTTATGCCAACTCCGATAGCGAAGATGAAGAGGCTAAACCTGTTTTGAAAAAGCCAAAGCTGGAAGATCCCGGTGAAGAAAATGGTCATGAGGAGAACAATGGATCTGAGCGGGCTCCCATATACTCGGACGGAGATGACGATGCCTATTCGCCGGAGATCCCTGGCCAGGATGAACCAGAAGAAGTGGCCATGAACTCAGACTTGGCCAGTTTGTTGTCAAAATTGACATAACCGTTGACCGAATAATCAAGTTTCTGCAGGTTGGAAAATTTACATACTTTCATCGAGCTGTTGGAGTTAACTTCATAATATGACAAGGAGTTAGTGACTAAAGGTTAGCAGGTGAGCTGTTCACTTTTCACATTTCGCATTTGTGTATCTCTCCCTCTCCCTTCCCCTCTTCCTGTGTATGTGTATTAATATAGTAATGACATGTATATAATTTCTCCTTTCATTACCGTCACCTTTTTCAATCTTATCGAATAGTCGTATGGTAGACCAAAGACAGAACGATGCTTATGCATGCCGTTACAATTGGGTGCACAATTGGCTGCTCACACTATGACTGTCCAGCCAGCTTAAATGATATAAGCGAATGTGTCTCTCCCCTCTGCGCATGTTCAGCCAGTCGCGCAAAGCACCTATTGCATACAACCCGTTACACCGTTTTTGTATGCATATCGGGACATTATGCGTGGTAGTTAGTACACTAGTAAAGGCGGATGGATGTCTCTGACTCACGCACTCCTAATCTCCTTACCCCCATGTAAGGGATCGCTGTGCAGGTACGGTTTATGTCAGGCTGAAATATTTTTAGAGAGAGCTGATTTAGTGAGTTTATGAGGAAGCAGCAGCGATTAAGATACAGGAACATACTCCGAGGTTGCAACAAATCAGTTCGAGCAAAGAGGTTGAAAGCAATTAGGCCATTGTTTCTTTGCCCTTCTGTTCTAAATATACACATCACCGTATAATGACGTTCCCTCTTCTACCATACCTTAGCTCTCCGCAGGAGGAAGCTCCCAAAGTGCTAGGCGCTGTCGGAAACGCAGTGCTACCGTTTGATGGTGTGTCCACTTCTCAGATGGAGGGTGTGGTGGGTTTTGTGAAGGGAAACCCTTCTGTTAATGTCTCTGTTGCACTTCAGGTTGGCACAGCAACCGCCGTGGAGGAAGAAGAGGTCATCAACAATCTCGTTCAGCTATTCAACTCCGGCATTGTCTCTGTCTTTGCCGACCTGGTCGTGGCTCAGTCAGCTCTTGCGAGAATTCCAAACGGAAGATTTGTATATCGTATTACATCCACCGATCAGCTACCACAGCTTCCATCGCCAACATCATCCATCGCTGTCTCTTCCAAGCTTCCACTCGGTGATCTCAAGACTGCAGCAAATGGAGGTTCAAGGCTAGTGTACGTTGAATGGGAGTCCATTGCTGAGAGAGTTGAAGTTTCATCCTCTGTAGCTGCTGGACTGATCCCTGTCATCCCAGTATCACAGGTCACCACTGACTATGACTTTGATGGAACGGACTCTTTAGAAGCTGGCAAGCTGCCCATCGCCGATATACTCTTCCATACCCTCGCAACTGACCGTCCAGATGGCCTTTACACTACTCTCGTTGCCGACTCATACAACCACTCTTTGGGTTTGGTATACTCATCTCGTAAGTCAATTGCTGAAGCCATCAAGACCGGTACGGGTGTGTATCAATCACGTCGTCACGGACTTTGGTACAAGGGTGCCACTTCAGGAGCAACCCAGAAGCTTCTTGGCATAGAACTTGATTGTGATGGAGACTGTCTTAAGTTCACTGTGGAGCAGTCTGGAGTTGGCTTCTGTCACCTTGAACAGGAATCTTGCTTTGGCCAACTGAACGGCTTGGCCTCTCTTGAATCCACTTTAGTGGACAGAAAGAACAGCGCTCCAGAGGGTTCATACACCAAGAGGTTGTTTGAGGATGAAACTCTGTTGAACGCGAAGATCAAGGAAGAGGCGGAGGAACTAACGGATGCAAAGACCAAGGATGAAATTGCATGGGAGGCTGCTGATCTTTTCTACTTTGCCCTCACAAGATGTGTCAAGTACGGTGTGTCCCTCCAGGACATTGAGAGGAATTTGGACCTGAAGGCCCTTAAGGTGACTCGTAGAAAGGGAGATGCCAAGCCAAAGTTCTTGCAAGAGAACGGTACCAAAGAGAACGGTGCCAAGGACAATGGTGCTGCTAAGGCTAGAGAAATTGGGCCTTCTGACCGTATTGTCATGGGCAGAGTGGATGTACTAACTGCTCCAAAGGAAGATGTCGAGGCTGCTCTGCAGCGTCCAGTGCAAAAGACAGCCGATATCATGAAGCTTGTGAAGCCTATTGTCGACAGTGTCAAGAGCAAGGGAGACTCTGCTCTCATTGAGTTGACTGCCAAATTTGACAGAGTGGAATTGAAGACGCCAATTCTCAAGGCACCTTTCCCAGAAGAGTTGATGCAACTGACTCCAGATGTCAAGCGTGCTATTGATATCTCTATTAGCAACGTGCGCAAGTTCCACGCTGCCCAGCTTCAGGAGAACACACTCACCGTTGAGACCGCTCCGGGTGTTTTGTGTTCACGTTTTGCCCGTCCAATTGAGCGTGTTGGTCTCTACATCCCAGGTGGTACCGCTGTTCTCCCATCCACTTCTTTGATGCTTGGTGTCCCAGCCAAGGTTGCTGGATGTAAGGAGATTGTGTTTGCATCTCCACCAAGAAAGGATGGTACCCTCACCCCAGAAGTTGTCTATGTCGCACATGTAGTTGGTGCATCTTGTATTGTGCTTGCTGGAGGTGCTCAGGCGGTTGCTGCCCTTGCCTATGGTACAGAGTCTGTGCCCAAGTGTGACAAGATCATGGGCCCTGGTAACCAGTTTGTGACAGCTGCAAAGATGTACGTTCAGAACGACTCCACTGCTCTTTGTGCCATCGATATGCCAGCCGGACCCTCTGAAGTGTTGGTGGTGGCTGACAAGTACGCCGACCCTGATTTTGTTGCTTCTGACCTCCTTTCCCAGGCAGAGCACGGTGTTGATTCCCAAGTTATCTTGATCGCCGTTGACATGAATGACGAAGAGCTCGACAAGGTGGACCAGGCCGTCCATGAGCAGGCCTTGAAGCTTCCAAGAGTTGACATTGTGAGACAGTGTATTGCTCACTCCACCACTCTTTCCGTCAAGACCTACTCTGAGGCTTTGGAAATGTCCAACAGATACGCACCAGAGCACTTGATTCTCCAGGTTGCTGATGCAGAGAAATACGTTGACCAGGTGTTCAACGCCGGTTCTGTGTTTGTAGGAGCCTACTCTCCAGAGAGTTGTGGAGACTACTCCAGTGGTACTAACCACACTCTTCCAACTTATGGATACGCCAGAATGTACAGCGGTGTCAACACAGCCACTTTCCAGAAGTTCATCACTTCGCAGAACGTGACGCCTGAAGGTTTGAAGAGCATCGGTAAGGCCGTGATGGACCTTGCAGAGGTTGAGGGACTTGATGCACACAGAAATGCAGTCAAGATTAGAATGGAGAAGCTTGGATATATTTAGAGTGGTATTTATTTATACATTAATGAAGTGATATTTAGTCAATGCAGGAAAAAAAAGATAGAAAGTATAATAAAGATAGGCACGATAATATTTATTGAACTCGCTATGGGATTCTCTTAGTTTCATTAGTAGAATGAAAAATTATTCGTTTGTATTCCTTTGATTCCCTCTCCAATTATACAAGATCATTTGCAGCTCACTTGACTTCCGGTTTCCTGCTTGTCTTGTTTGTCCTTCATCACCTCCCCCCTTCCCCCGCTCTCTCTTTAGTATGCCTCATCTCATCCCCATCTCATCGCCCTGCAAGGTACACAAGCCCGCTCCCCCTCGTAGCGAGGGCGCATATCAGCACCACCATACACTCCCGAAGGCGTGGGCAGACGCACGATAGCCTGCTAAGGCTGGTAGAAAGGGCGTGTTTTTCCACTGCGATGCTCGCCTCCTGCATGTTTACCTTTCGAGCAGATGAGTATCAAAAATGGATCAAAGAAATGCCAGCTTAGATGCTGACTTCATCAATTAATCGGAGTTGGTCTGACATTGTTGCTTCCGATAGTGTTTGTGTTTGTTAGTTTTCCAACTTTTGAAAGAGACATACCTCTTGTCCCAGAGAACTTCAAGGAGATAGAGAGAGAGAGAGAAGAAAAATCAACCATCAAAAGATCAACGGTTCTGCTTTTTTTTGGTATTGATCTTCAGGTAATGCTTCAAGTGGTTGATCAACTGCTGATCTGACTATATTCCTTTAGGCTTATTTAGTACATTCTTCTACACACCATACATCTCATCCCGCCCCATTCACAATCCACCATGGAACTGGACACATTGCCAATAGGGGCAATAGTGACTATGCCCGGAGGAGGCAAGGCGGTACTGAAATTCATAGGCCAAGTCCAGAATAAAAATGGTATGTTTGCAGGAGTGGAGTTAATAGGCCCATATGCCTCAAGGGGTAAAAACTCAGGTGCATTTGAAGGTGTCCAGTACTTTGACACTATTCAGCAGAATTCAGGGTTATTTCTACCATACGCAAAGCTGCTCTCTGCAAACCAACACCTTTTAGGCACAGCATATGGCTCCGATGGCAAGGGAATAAATACTCCCACCAGGCCATCTGCTTCTATTCATCACATCAATGGAAATAACGGCACTTTGTTCAACAATGACATAAACACACCTGCCGTCTCAAGGGCAACTAGTAACCCCAACACTATGGCTCAGCGAACCCCATTAACGACATCGATATTTGCGAAAACATCGGCTAGCACAGGCCGGAGAGTTAGTTCCGTCCCAACAACCCATGAAAACGTGCCTGTTACCAACCGTAGAACAGGCAGTGTTGGAACTGGGCTTTCGTCTCCATTGATAGCTGTCCCATCATCACCTTCCCAAGGGGAACTGCAAGAGCTCAAACGCCTGGTTCAGGAACTTGTTCAAGAGCGTCAGATGAATGCTCGCAAGATGACCAACTATCAAGAGCAGTTGGATGAAAGAACAAAGATTCTTGAGAACATGCAGAGGATGATCTCTGAGCAGTTCGAGCCAGCAATAAGCGAATCAGAGAAGGCAATTGTCTCCAGAGACGCCAAATTTTCCAAATACAAGCAGAACGCCGATACACAACGACAGGAGCTTCTCGAAGCGATTGAAGGATTGGAGATGCAGGCAGCAGAAAGTGCAAATTTATATTCTGCCGAGATTGTTAAGCTACAGAATCAGATCAAATCATCTGAGGAACAGGTGCAGAAACTGAAGGATGTTAGTGATGAATTTGAGCAGTACAAAGCGGAGAAATCTAAAGAAGTATTAGGATATAAGGAGGAAGTCATTGAGTTGAGAACAAGAGTGGAAGAAGGAAAGCAAAAGATCGACGATCTCACAGAGCGTTTGAAACAAGAGCAAATAACGGCCAATAGACAAGGCAAGGATATAGAGAACCTTCAAAATGATATAGACAAAAAGAACAGAGAAATGGCCAACCTGGAGAATCAACTAGCAGAATCAAGTGACACTTCTAAGAAAGACCTTGAAAAGGATAATTTGAAAGCCACCATCGCGGAATTGGAGACAGAGATTCAATATCTGAAAACTAGTCTTGATAACTCACAAGTGAAGACCACCGAAATAAAGCACAAGAATAAAGAGATTGAACAGTTGAAGGAGAGTATAAAACATACAGCGGAAGAAAACAAGTTGATGGAGGATTCTCTCATGAGGCAAATCGACAAACTCAGGGAGTCGTCAGCATCTAATAAGGTCTCGAACGCTCTCAAAGAGGAAATTGCTTCTTTGAAATCATACAAGGACAATCACCAGCACTCTAATGAAGAATACGAGAATCTCATTACCAAAATGGAACACCACACTCTGGCTGACTCAAGGAAACAATCTGATCAGATAGCCTTCCTGAACAAGACGATCGTTGATCTGGAGCGTACTATCACAGAACAAGCTGCCATTATCGAGAATTCAAACCAGCAGATCGAACAGCTCGCGAGCAGGTCACCCGTGAATTCCTTGAAGAAGTATTCAGTGGTAGGGTCTCCAAAGCCTCCAATCATCTCACAAGTTCTAAATGGTGAACTTATGGTTTATATCCCGGAGGAGAAAGTAGATCCATCAGCCGGTAGGGCCAAGTGGTGCGGTCTCTGTGAAAGAGATGGGCATGATAGTGTTGATTGTCCATACGAAAACGATATGTTTTAAGTGGAACTGAGGGTTTTTTTATAGATTGAAGTGGTAATAAAACAGGAGCTCCTATCTGGAAAGGGTAATAATGAATCTAATGGCAACACTCTGTTACATGCACATATTATGAAAAGTAAATCTCTTTGGAACTCAAATCACCAAGAAGTAAACAAAAGATAAATGATAACAAAATCACATACTCAGCCCAGGTATTGGTGTTTTAGCTCTTGGAGGTGACAGGGGGAGACCCATCTCGAGTCTTATTTTCTTCAGCTTCAAGTGTCCAATAGCATCGTCCTCCCAGGAGATTCTGCGTCCAGAGCATGAGAATACTCTAGTTGCGCTTTCTAGCTGTTTCTGTTTTTGCAAGTGCTGAGCTTTGACTTCATCTCCATTTATCAAGGTGTATGGTTCACTTATAACAAGAGCTGGAGGTTCACCCGTAAGGTACATTACTCCTTTGATGGGCCACACTTCTCCTTCAAAAATAGAATCACTCTCAGAAGTGTCTTCAAAAAAGCTTTCAGGGGTGTTGACGTGTGGCACTTCGTAGAACTGGTAGTTGTAGTTGGGTTCATACTGTATTTCATGATGAGAATAGATGCGATAGTGATCAGAATATATTCTACTGATACCAACCTCACGCTCCAAAACTGGTGATGAAACATCTCCATTGGACATCCCTGAGTAGTCATAATCGTCATCTAGGATCGGGAATTTGGAGGAGGTGCTAGGATGGCAGGGAGTGGGTTGCAATGTAGTTGGTGAAGACATTGATGGTTCAGTTGATGGTGATTTACACTTGTTGGAGAAGGCTCCTTCATTAATGTACATCAGTTTTCCTTCTGCGGCACGGAACCTAAGAAGAACAAATGTTCCAATATTATTTTCTCCCTGAACATCATCACAGCCATTATTATCCGCCAGAGATAGCAAGACAGAAGTTCCCTCCTGACTATTTCTTCTGCAGGCCTTTCTGAAAAAGGATCTTAGCGAAGAAGATTTCATGGTGATGTGAGTAGGTGAGAGTCACACTATCCTGTGAGACTGCGATATCCACAGAAAGATTGATCCTCATTCCTTGCACCTCAATCCACAGAGGGACCGTCGCTTATATATATCAAACGGTATGGCCCCAACAGAATCCATGTTCTTCATCATATCTCCAATAGCTACCAAGATTCCATATCCTGAGGCCCACCCTGACACCCTGGGCTCAGCTTTAAGAACCTAGGATATGTTACAGATCTCCCATTATAGGTAACGAAATCACATGAGAAACTTAACGGATATGATCCGAATCAGAATCAGAATCAGAATACTTGAATGCACTCCACTTTATGCATTCCCTGCAGGAAGACCCAAAAACTTAAACCGCAGAAACTATACTCGATTCCAAATTAGGACAGCCGCAGGCATTAAGAGCTTTTGTGTGACATATCCAACTGTTATTGGCTTTTGTGGATCTCAGTTTGTTTCATATGATTGTGATCTCCCACTTCCTCTCACTCCCCGCTCCACCCCTCCCTCTTGTCTCCTGCATCTTCTGACACTCCGAAAACGTTAGATGTAAAAAAGACATAACATATCTAACAGGTGAATTTATTGGCTATGTACAAACATGGATCATTATAAAAGTTCATTATATCTTGAAACGATGGTCTGGATCCACGTGGAATGGAGACCATATACCTCTTACTGACTCGTTCACTGACTTGACATTTTGCTGTGGCTTCTTGAGCTGGGCACCTGAAGCATTCAGCAAGAGCTTTAACTTGTTCTCCACGTTGTCGATGTTGAGATTCCTCACACAGATGGTTTTGTCCTTCCCATTATCTAGCAGAAAAAAGGGTTAATATAATTATCGCAAGGAAGCTTGTACGCAACTACACGCTTAAAACAAGCCTTCACAACCGGATCGGAGCATCTCTCTTCATTAGATACTTACTGTAATCACCTCTGGCAATAGGATGGCCATACTTGTTAACAACCTTGATCTCCACCTTTGGGTTCTCAGCAGCAAATTTTGGCAACCTCTTCTGCAAAAACTCTCTGTAAAAAAAAGTGAATGTTAATATAAAGTCAAAGGAGACATGGTGGTGAAATATCGTACGTCTCTATTTCAACTTACCTCATGCCCTGTGAGCTTCCACCCCAGTTGCAGTACTGCAATGTTATTCTCTTGCACTAAAGGAAAATGTTAGTTATCTGGCACAAAACGAGCCTCATGGGCTCCCTGCTGCTTCGCGAGTTCACTGATTATATTCATCCTCCTCTCTAATCATGCCTCTCTAAACATGCCTCTCTACAGCACATGGTTATCATGTTCGATCCACTTACTGGTAGCACAAAAGCACCAACTCCATTCCTCGCTACGGAGTTCTTAGCTATAGCTGCGTTATATGGTGGCATGGTATGTTATAGTATTTGATCACAGAGAATACAACTATGAAAAATGTGGAAACCTCTACTGTACGATGGTCTTATATCCAGGCATGAGTATCCTCCTTCTCATCAGCTTCACTATGTGTGTTCGTGATGTGCCTACAACTTTTCACTGTCATCTCCAACTGGTCCTCTATATTGGCGCTCCACCAAAAATCCTCCCTTATAAAACCATAGGAGGTTTGCACCGGGTAACATCTCGATGAGATATTGTTGGTATCTGCAAGGTTAAGTGATAGGAGAAAGGGAAACAACTATCATCGCAACGGGGAGTATAATAAGATTATTATTTTGTATTGATCTTTGCTTGCAGGTAGATAACTTATTGTCTCTATTTGGTATCATTTAGTATCCAACAATGCACAGCGTAAGGTCGCCATTGGTACAACTCCTAAGAAACAGGGTCTCATGCATCTCTGCAACATATAGCAGCAGCCTTAGCACACCAAGACCGAATGGTCTTTTAGGTTGTAGGACATTCCACACACACAATGCTTTGCTTCACATGGGTCCTGCCTTCAAGGCTTCTAATGTGGGAAAGAACCTCAACAATTTCGACATCCTCGCTCTCACAGAAATGCCCCAGAACAACATTGAAATGATCAGCAAAGACGCCATCATATTCTCTAACCTGAGCGTGGTGCGATCCCCAGACCCCGAACAGAAGTCCACGATTTTGGGTGCTTTACTTTTGAATGATCAGATCTTTGAGATCAACTTTGGCAAAATGGGCACAGAAACTGAGGGTCTGCACTTTCATCCGTACGAGTTTGGACCTATCGTTGAGATCTCAGACAGTGTGTTTGACATATTGAAGCTGGTTTATCCTAAACCGGAGCTGATTGTAATTGGTCTAGGGGGTAAATCCAGAATGCTCCACGAGAAATCTAGGAAAGCGCTCAATGAGCTAGGTATACAATGTGAAATAAGTGACACCAAGAATGCCGCACTTAACTACGACCTTTTGGCTACCGAGAGAAGTGCAGCTGAGGTTGCAGCCCTTATGCTTCCACCCAATATATGAGAAATGAGAATGGATATATATAAATATATATATTATGTACATAGAAATGAAACAATCGGACCATATTATAGTATATACAAAATGTGAAAAATAACCAATTCCTCAGAATAGGTTGGAATAAGTCCTCCTAATACTCCTGGTACTCCTAGTAATCATTACCTCATTTAGGAACATACCTGATCAGACCATTGGTAAGGATGAAGCCGTAGGCAGCGAACCCAGCAAAACTGATGAAGTTGAACAATAACGAAAGACCATGACTTCTGCCGAACTCCTTAGTCAGCCTCTTCATCTCCTCGCTTGGCTCTGCGCCTTCCTCACGAGGTCCCTCCTCAGCCTCCAGGGCCAGTCTTGCCGTCTTGGCCCTCTGGGTGGCAGGCAGCAACCAGAAGTAGTTCAAAAGACCACCGATAGAAGTAGCAGTAAGGGTAGCGATAGCAGCTGTTGACAGCACGTATGGAGCGGTAAGGCCAACGATGATAGGGCCAATGGCCTGAGATAGAAAATAGCCTGGGAAAAGGTGGCTCTGGAGGACACCGAACTCGCGTCTTGGCAGCACCTTAAAGGCTGTAGGGGATGAGATGTAGGAGTGGAAGGTGGTGGTGCCAAAGAGCAGAGAGTACGTGAGTACGTGATATGGTGCAGCAGAAAGAAAAGCAGACATACTGAAAGTATAGAATGGTTGAGATTACAGGAAGGGCAATATTATTCTCAATTGATGAGTGAATGTTACTTTCACAAATTGCCTTCTTGAAGTGAGGGTTCTGTACAAGAAGTGTGCAGGAGACGACGATGCCGTTGAGGTTGTGGTGCCATCATGGGACTCTGAGAAGGCGATGAGGTGATAGCTGCCAGGCAGTTCGGGTCATTTTACCCCATATTTATCTGACTTCTGTGAGGGAGTTGGGTGGCTTTATTGTACAGTTTTTACATTGCTCCACTATGGGGCTCAAGACATTATGAAGCTACAATTAAAAAGATTTAGATTTAGAACTATTCAATTACTGTATTGACAAAAGTTAAAATATACATCGATTCCAACAGAAGAAAGAAATTGCTGGAAAAAAAAAATCTGAAAGTGAAAAGATATGAAAAATCCCCAAATACCATCCCAACAAATACTAGATGTAAAAATCAGCACCTAAATTCAATTAATGTATGCGCGCATATAACCTCTCGTTAGTCTAGGGCCTCTACATCTCACCCCCTACCTCCTGCTTCCTATTCCTCCGTTAATGTGGATTAATGCTGGACATAGGCCATCATTGGCTTTTCATCTTCCTCGTATACGGGCTCACTACGTCTACCGAAACTGCAGCACATGTTGAGCATCCATCCCAAAGTAGCAACTGCACTGGCAATACATGCACCCCAGAACAAACCCAAGAATTCAGCAGAAAGGTTAGCATTGACTCCCAAGGAGGAAGCATTCGTGTTGAAGAGATGTCTGATGTAAACATACATTCCAGTAGCTGCACCACATGCAACCACAAGTGAAACTGTAGCAGCGACAGCCAATATTAACACGACACAGGATACACAGCTTGAGCAGCTGGCTACCAAAAACCCAAGGACAAACTCAATGAATGTCAGACAAAGACCAATAACAGTGCAGATGAAAATCACCTTTGAAAGAATCGTGGCAGTTTTCTGGTAGTCCTCGATGTCTGTTGGCAGCTGAATGTCAAGAGCTGAAAGAACATCTGAGCTGTTCTGCAACTCGGTGCTGGCTTCAGAGAGGAGACTCTGCAGCTCAGAAGAGCTCACGTCAAACTCATCGGCCAAGAAGGTTACTGGGTCAAAGACATACATGGGAGTAGGACTCGAGCAGTATGTGTAATCCACATCGGAGGCGCTAGTGGATGTGCCGTTGCTGTCTCCCTTACAGTATCCCCACATTCCGAAGATGTAGACATCAGAGAGACCCACCGAGCTGGGAGATACGGTGGTTGAATCCAGAGCACTCGCTACAGTCGTATTCCCAATGATTGATGATAGGTCTATTGACGTCAAATTCAACTGGAGCATGTAAACACTGGTGAGGACGCTGGTGTTCCTGGCTGCACCAGCACAGGCAATGGAGCCCAGCACCAAGGCTGCCAATGCAAAGAACGATGGCACAATAAGAAAGATAAAACGCACACAACCCATTTTCTGTTTTTATGTTTGTTAAACAAGGGCGTGTTTCGAATGAAAACAAAAGTAACTATCTCTTTGCTATCTTGAACTTCAGATACAAAAGGAATGTAAATCAGTCGGTAAATGTAATGGGGTAACTAACACACTCGCTAACAGAAGTAAAATCAAATCGCCTTCCTGCTCAATGGAGTGAGTACAAAATTAATCACAATGAGTAGGAAGGGATTGGCCTGTATATATTGTCCCCGGAATGCAGAGAATGCAAGCGGGAGCAGAGATCTACAAGTGCCAATTATCCTCCCCACCACGACATCGCGTGAAAAACAACATTCCCCTGCCGTTTCTGTCTTCTGCTGCATATCAGAAGCTAGTGATGCGCGCCTTAACGTGCGCTGAGCTTGCATTGTTTCTAAGTTTAGAAAGGAGGCTGTATTGGCCTGCAGCAGAAAACACAGCCCCTTCATTTAGCGTCCTCGGGGCCTTTGTGTCCACTAAAGGTCGTGTGTGGGTAGATCGTCATGCAGTGTTCAGCCGTTTTTGCCAGGCTGCAGACATGTCCAGTACATGAAGATCACAGCAGGCGCAGGAACAGACACCTGCTTGTTACTCGTGGTTCTTACTCCACCGCTCTGTTTTTTCTGCTCCCCCCTCCCCCCTCACACCCCGTTTTCATTTGGAGGTTATTTGAGATTCGGTTAATTGGATAATTGAACGGGAAGAAGGGTAGTGTGGCTATTCTAATGACGGACATTTGGTGCTGCTGCAGTTTGGGATAAGAGGCTGCAGGTCCTCCGACCGTCATTGGAAATCTTCCCAAAACGGTTTGGTCTGAGGCACTGCTCTCTCTCTCTCTCTCTCTCTCTCTCTCTCTCTATCTATCTATCTTTAGCACTGGGTAGAATCCTTTGAGGTGGTAGCATGACTAGTTCGTGGGATAGCATTGTTCGTTGGATCTACACAGCCCGTTAAGTATCACTGCTCACACAGCCACACAAACCGTAGGGGTTCTAGCCATTTCTAAAGACAAACTAATCCAAAACTATGCAGCCGTATACTATAATCTCTTTATTGTGATGTATATATCTATAAATAGTGAAAAGCTCTCTTGAATAGCTGCTTTAAATAAATAACGAATAAATTAACTCGGGGAAACAGGATATAGCCCTGTTACACCCAAAGAGCAGAATTGAAATTCCATCAAGGTGAAGACCAAACACTTGTCCTGCAGCAGTGCCTCTAATCTATCAAAGAGGGTGTTAGGATGACCTTGATGTTGTGGTCCTTGTTGTTAATCAACTCCATGAACCCACTCTCTAAACCATTCTTAATATTCTGCTTGCCAGTAATCAGAGTTCTAGCCTTTTCGATATCAATGAGTCCATTCTCCAGCGCGTCAATAACCTCCTCAAAATCCTTTACGGTGTAACACATGGTTCCTGTTGCAGTTTTCTCTTGGAGCGTGATATCCATAACAAAGTGCTGCACAGGGATATGAGGCCAGATTGCCACATTCACAGCTGTTCCTCTTGGAGCAAGAGCCTGGATGGATGTGGTAAAAGTAGCTGGAACACCAGAACAGTCAAAAGAAGTATGAAATCCTAGATCTTCAGCAGGAACCAATGCTTTCAGATCCTCAACTGGACTTTTGCTTGTGACAGGGTCAAATGGAAAAGCACCTAGTCTCTGTGCATAATTTCTCCTGATCTCTGCTGGCTCGGAACAAACAATCAAGCCTGCTTGATGGCCCTGGAGAGCCAGGACTGTTGCCAAACCGATCGGTCCTCCACCCAAGACCAAAGCAGTCTGGCCCGGCTGAATGTTGGAACGCTCTACTGCGTGCCACGCTACAGCAAGTGGTTCCACCAATGCACCAATATCAAAGGGAATGTTATCCGGTAGTTTGACCACATGGTGGGCTCCAACAACGACTCTTTCACTCATTGCACCATGATCCATTCCAAGGCCACAGAAGCGAAGAGTTCTGCAACAATTGGTGTTGCCAATTTTGCAGGATGCACAGGTTTCCTCCGCTTTCTTGAATGCCGCTGGATTGGTTGAGGGATCCTTGATATTGTGTAAATATCTCTTCCTATCCCTGCAGCTACCTGTAGCTTCAACAACCACCCTATCTCCCACTTTCACGTTAGTGACACCAGGGGCCACCTCCTTCACAGTACCGGAAAACTCGTGTCCCAGGCATAAGGGAACATCCATCTGAGAAATATCATCTGGAATACCATCTTTTGGGAAAAAAATGGGACCGTCCAAGTACTCGTGGAGGTCTGTTCCACATATTCCACACCACGCAACATCTATAATCACATCGTTATCATTATGAATCTCGGGTTCGGGTACATCTTCAGAGAACCTGATATCCCTGTTGCCGTAGTACAGCAAGCCCTTCATTCTCTATAAAGTGTTTTGGATGAACTGAAAAATAAAATCAGATGAATACTTCTGCCTTTGATTGTTAAACATTGGGAGAGCATGGATGATTCTTCAAAAGAGACCAACAGGCCCCCTTTTATGCTGAACGGGCCGTAGCCCAAACCACAGAGCCCACAAAACATGGTCTCATCTTCTAATGGCCAGCTGACAAGCTGCGGCATTTTCAGGTGGGATATACCCCACACAAAAGAAAGTCATTTGGATCAATCCGAAGCATCCACTCTATAGCTTAATGCCCAGCTGGGACCATGCACATCCCCATTTCTTTGGGGCGATTAGCACAGTTTTTTA
Organism: Kuraishia hungarica; assembly: GCA_030567555.1. NCBI lineage: Eukaryota > Fungi > Ascomycota > Pichiomycetes > Pichiales > Pichiaceae > Kuraishia > Kuraishia hungarica. The sequence goes on from JAJLSL010000001.1 coordinate 821,854, forward strand.
TTTCGACGTGCGGATCGATACATAGATTAGCTTATATCCGCATCTCTGTATGAGGGGGCCATACAAAAGGCTTGAGCCGAAACCCAATACTTTGTCCCAGACATGTCAATTACAATGGCGGCATATGATTTGTGCTCACAAAAGTGGCATGGAAACTTGGGCAGGTTGTCAGATGCATGCTTCCCTTTTGGTCATCTCTCCCCAATATATGAGTAGGGTTGGCTGATGCTTAATAGCCTACAGGGAGGGCGCTTAGTGCATAAAATGTGGGGTAACGGGAAAAACGAAACGGCGGCAGTGGTGCTGCTGCACGGCGGGCCCTTTCGCGGCAGGACTCCAATAGCCCCAGACCATTATTATCGCAGCAGGCTTGGGAATTTAGTAACAACGAGGGAGGAATACTCATCGAGGACGGAATTCAGTATCATTGTAACGGAGTTCATTTTGGAACGGAAAGAAGTAATGGTAGGACCCACCGACAAGGGCAAAAAGGTTATTCCTCTGTGGTGGCTTTCAATGCTTCGTCGCTTCGTTTACAACCCCGTTCACGCTGCCTACGATTATCCGGTTAACTTTCTTTACTTTCTGAGGTTATAAACAAAAAAAGTTTAAAACTCTGAGCTATACATTATATGTTATTACTTTTACTCAGATTATTCAGATAAGACATGATAGAAAACATTGATCGTTAAATTCTTCACCTGCATATTCTATATGTATAATAACCGCTGCGGGGCCCTATCGCGTCTTGACGTTTTTGAACCTTTCTAGCTCCCTCGATGCTGCATGCAACTGCTCTACTGCATTAAGGTTTTCCAAGACGAGACTCAGATTCATTAGCTCCAGTTGATCATCAAATGGAGGGTCGGATCCTCCAGTGTGTGTGTTTCGCGATTCTTTAGTCAGATCCATCTTGGTAACCAATCGGTTAATATCTCTTAGAATGGCGGTGTGGTCAATAGCAGGGTGGTCATTGGCAGAACCATGAGTATGTAGTTGACCCGACTGTATCTTGTCCAAGTATTGTATTATGTTTGCTATCCTGTGATCCAGACCAGTCAAAGAGCCCTCCGCCCTTGCTTTTGCATCTTGAAGCTTCTTTGTGTGTTTTGCTACTCTGATCCCGCTCCCTTCTCCACTGACTTCTTGTGTCTCCATTTCTTCAATCTTTTGCTGCTCACTCAACCTCTGAATGCTGTCAATTCCCACCTTTTCTACAAAGAGACTCTTGATCACATATGGTATTGATTGACCTATACCGTAGTGCAAACCAGTTGTGCCTTGTACATGTTCTAGTGGAGCCAGTTGAAGGGAATACACTTCCACAGACAAGTCATCGTCCTCTTGAGATAGTTCAATCTGCTCTTCATTATAGAGTTTCAGCTGCCCTACATTGATCATTAAATATATTATGTCCTCATGTACAGTCGTGTTTGCTGGTAACAGAGAGAGGGCATATTCCACTTTCCAGGAGGGGCCCAAAGTACCACCATCTCCTTCGCTTCGATCGGCAAACTGGTAAAATCCCAAAAATTCAATATCTGTATAGATCACAGAAACTAATAATGTTAGAACAATTATGAATTCCTGCCAAAGAGAAAAGGACTGTGGTACTTACACTGCTTTAATCTCTCTGTCAATAGTGCCTCGTCTATAAAGTCGCCACCATCGTTGTTAGATGCTTGGATAATCGGTATCTCAAAAGACCTCAGAATAGATACTTCTTCCACAATTCTCTCTACATCATTCTGTCCTGGTAAATTTCCACTCGGTATCTTTTCCCTTCTGATGTTTCGGCTTCCCAATAATCCACCCACATAGGTCATTTCGTCCTCCTTTCCACCCGCGGTAAGGGCCCTTGCCTCAATCCGTGCAGCATAGTCACTGATCCCTAAAATAGCGAGTGGATGTAGAATTGCATTCTTTGATATAGTAGCCATTTCAAAATAACGTTAAAACCCTGTTTGTTTACAATTGTTTCCGTTGTTACACAAAGCCCTCTGGGTTGGCTTTTTACCTTCTTCACTGTATATCTGTGATTCCATCTGGGGAGAGTGGGGTCGTGCATGTGATGATTGGAACACTAAAATATTATCATTTAACTGAAAACTTGAACTTGCACAATAATCACCTTTTAACTTTTGAGTTCAAAACTCTCATTATTAAATATACTTTGTCGAAAGAGTTGACTCGAATAAATAAAACGACCATGGATTAAAGAAATTCGTTTTCTGTTTGTCAGAAATTATTATATGAAAAGCTGCATTGGTTACTATTCATATATTACACTGGAGAGTTGGAGGTCAATAAAATGACACTATTTGACAAAAGACCAAGCTTGAAAATAAAAATCACCACACTGCCAGAATCATTAGCAATTAAGACAAAGGGAGTATTTCTTTGGTATTTCTTTTATATTATTGTAGACGTAGTTAAAATTCATAGTAGAAGTGTTGTGTTCTACTTAAACACGTGCAGCATTCGTGAGTTTCAACAGGCCTTGCTAGCTCAATCGGTAGAGCGTGTGACTCTTAAGAAAATACCTCTGTATAACAGATATCACAAGGTTGGGGGTTCGACCCCCCCGTAGGGCTTTGTTTTTTTCAACATTTTTTTATGTTATTATTTTTTTGTTACTATTTTTTTTGATTGTGAGAATGATGCCACAGTTAAGAAATAGTCCAAGAAGGAATACTATCTTAGGGGAAGAGTACAGACCCCAAAAGAAGTATAGTATACGAAATCCAATCTGCTCACGGCCCGTTGGACTCACAGTAGTTCTAGAACCTCCTACCACTCTAGTGTGTCAGGTAAATACGAGATACCCTAATTGTACTACAGTGTGTATTTCTTAAAACAACATATCCAATATTGCAAACAAAAATAACTATGGTTAATTAAAAAGCCTATAAACAGTAGGCTAAACGTGTGTGCAAAAGATGTAGATCCTCCTCCCAAATAGAAGATCCAGGAGATCCAGTCTCCAATAACTTTTTAAAATGCGGCCGGATGCAAGAATGGCCAGTCCGGGGTGATGCTGAATGATCTGTGAGCAGAGCAATAAATATTGTCAATATCCAAAATTAAATGATCCAATCAGTCCATTTCTTTCGCTGCAAATAAATATACAGTATGAATGATGTGAGAGCTATACCAATCAGTATTTCCATTGATAGCCTATCTAGCGAAAAACCTAGATGCGAGTTTATTTGTCCCAAGAGTCCCACTGGAAGGGCATTTAGCTCTGCCGGAGGCGTGGCAAAGTCAGGACTGTTGTTTCTGCGCTTTTTCCTTCCACTCTTCTTGGAATTCTGTATTTTCAATAACTTCTTGTCTTCTTCAACAACATCACCCAGATAACAGGGCGCCATCATTTCCCAGGCATTTTCTGAATGCGAGACATCATCAAATGAAACTGTGGCGTCAACACCTGCACAGTCATATAGAACCTCTGAACCACCTCTGCAACATGTGTTAGTTATCATCAAGCGGCAATATGTTGAATGGCTAACACAAGCAAACAACAACGAACAGATAAGCGGTAAAATAATCACAAACACGAATGTTTTCCTGCTCCTTGCGATAATCTCAATAATAGTTGGAAACCTTTCCTCGATATACTTACGGATGGATATCCACTATGTTTGTTATATCATACACCTTGTTGTGCACTATCATCCACACATCATCTTTACGCCTATGCTGGGCCACTTCTTGTAGCGTGAATAGCCTCTTTGGAGTCTCTTGCTGTACCGCTGAGTAAGAACCTCGACTCACCATTATGAAGCTGTTATAGTTGATCCCATTGAGTTACTACCAGCGTACACCTCTCAGAGAGAAACCTGATAAGCAAATGATTAGAGTTGATACAAATCAAAGATCAGAAAAGAAAATAGCAATATTAGCAATGGCGGAAGGCCCGTTTATCGGTGAACAGTCAAAGACCAAAGGTGCAGTGGAACCAAGAAATACACATGCACTGAGTATTCCGTAGTTGTTTCCCCTCTTCTTTCAATGTGGTTATCTGTTAGTTTTGGCTTTGCTCTCCCCCACTCCCTTGCAATGCTCTTCGCTTAGTGGTACAGCAGACAGGCAGACAGACAGGAGGGAAGGAAGGAAGGATGCAGAGGCATGCTGCGATTTACTATGTCTTTATCAGTATACCGCTTTAGTGATTTACGTATGCACCCCAGCAGATGCCTATTACCCGGCTGCGAAGCTTCCTCCCAGAGTTCGTGGCCTGGCTGATTCTACCCTTCTTCCACCGTGCTGTTGGTGCTGTCGTGGTGCTGCTGGCGCTGTTGGCGTGCTCATAGTAAGGCTAATAGATCAAACACATAGGGCGTGCGGCATAGGGACAGGGACTCTCCAAAGCGGATGGGCACACCGTCTGTGCGATAACACAGTACGGAAGGTGGAAAGAAGAACGTTCGGCATGGATGATAAATAATCTCGTTTAGTTTTGTAGGTATAGGGAACATATAGATATACATGTCAGCATTGATTTCTCTGTGTCGAGTGTGAATCGTTTAGTTATCTTGCTTTCTCTTCATGGAAGCATTTTTACTTTGTTTGGATTTACTACACTGCTACTACTAGAGCTGGTTTACCTGCTAGTCCGAGTGAATACTTATTATCAATAACGACAACAAAAAATGAGTTACACAACTTCTTCCTCCTCCGCAACTTCCAGGAGGACTCACAATGAAAAGAACCAGCAGATCCTCAAGGCGCTGCTGAAAGAGGCTCCCAACCGTTTCTGTGCTGATTGTAAGACGGCCAGCCATCCCAGATGGGCTAGTTGGAACCTTGGTATCTTTATCTGCATCAGATGTTCTGGTATCCATCGTAGCATGGGCACTCACATATCGCGGGTCAAGTCAGTGGATCTTGACTCATGGACTGACGAGCAGATCCAATCTATGGTGAAATGGGGAAACGATAAAGCCAATGCATTCTGGGAATCACGTCTACCCAAGCAGCATGTTCCAGATGATAGCAAGATTGAAAACTTCATAAGGACCAAGTATGACTTAAAGAAATGGGCTGCTTCTTCAACGGTTCCAGATCCTGCAACAATAGAAGTGAAGATATCTGGAGAAAAGGTACAGCCAATCGATCTATCTTCGGCGCATATGAGAATTGCAAAGGCCGACAAACGGAAGGAGGCCCTAACCTCTGGAGGAGTATCTTCGAACCATGTGAGCAGTGGTAATAATACCGCCAGCTTATTGGATTTTGGCTTCGATGGCCCTGTGCCAGCTCAACCTAGGCCCATTGTTGCATTGGAGCAACCCCCAGCTGTGCCAGCAAAGGGTGGTAATTCCACAGTCCCTTCAACTGCTTCCACACCTGTGGGTGCTTCAAGTGAACTCCAACGCAACCTCACCAATGGTAGCTTTTCTTCTAATGCGTCATCTCTCTTGGAAGTGCCAGCCGCTTCTACTGCTAAAAATTCAAGACCTGACCTGAAGAAGAGCATCTTATCGTTGTATTCCACCCCAACATCTTCAGCTGGAAATGTCTACCAGTCTTATCAACCACCCCAGCAGTCATTTTCCTCTACTTCCAGTGTCTTTGGATCCTCAAGTTCATACCAGACCAGTGTCACCCCAAGTGGCCAATGGACAACACCAAATGTTCAGCCAGCTCCAGCCATACAGAGCCCATGGGCCTCTGCCACATCTACCTCCACTGCATCAGAGACAAGAACTGCAACCAATCCCTTGGACGATGATCTTTTCAAGAATGTATGGAGTTGATTTCACAGCAGAAGAAGGATGGCTCCTATCCCAGGAGGAAACTTAATTATACAGCGGAGTAGAGCAGAGTGCAGTATGTTAGGATAATTTGGTTACAGTTAGACAGGTGAATATTTTCTATCAGAGGTTTATTCAGAGTTTCACTCGAGAGACTTACTGTTAACGATTATATACTTTAGAAGATAAATTTTAGGTGTATGTTCTTAAATGTTCAATATCATTATATATACACTCAGCTGGTATGATGCAGCCATCAGAAGGTGATCGGAACAACTCTTCCTCGTTCTCGTTTGTGATGGTTCAGCAAAGCGCAACCCAAAATGACTTCACTGATCAATCCATAAGTATACATAGTTATAAATTTCATTAATACCGTTTACAACTGCCTTCCAGTAATCTGAATTGTTCAGATGCCAATTCCTCATGGTTCCTGCACACAGCTTCCCCGCAATATGCCTGTCTATGATCGTGCTCATTGAGATGTCTCTCCCAGCCTGCCTGCCTGTATCTTAGCTATTTCTGCCATCTTTTACGCAATAGAGAGACCTGATGTTACAATAGGCATGTATAGCTACCGTCACACGACCATTTGACTAGGAGGATGGAATGGATTTATGCTGGCTGTGAAAAATTAGGCCATGCACGTTACTGTAGATTTTTTTTCCCCCTGTTCCCTTAATTTTTTTTCTACTAGCGCAGATAACGAAGGGAAGGCAAATAATAGGAAGAAACCATACTAATAACGATCCAGGGAACTATGGGTATATTTAGTTACTAGATATAGATTGTTGTGGTGATTTAACGGGCTATATATATTACTTTTGAATTTTCTTTTTGTCTTCTAATTGCCCTACGTAAAAAGGTGGAGTAGCAGTTGTACTATATAGAAGAGACAGCCCTCCCTGCAGATAAAAGAGTTACAGCCACATTTTGAGAGAGGCAGTGGTGATCTAGAGATGATGATGTCCTTTCAGCAACCTGTGGTTGAACCTTTGGGAAGGGGCAACTCTGCTGGTGAGGTGAACAGCAAAAGAAAAATGTTGGAGGCTAATAACAGTGCAGCCAAGAGGAGGCGAACAGCAGCCCCATTAGACATTGATGCAGCACAACAGAGTGAAGAGATAAAACTGAGAATGGGCGAAAATGGATTTGGAAGCAATAACATTGAGAGCAATGTTTTTTCAGGGAAGATGTATCGCACCCTTATCAAGACCGCATTGGATTCCTTAGATAATGTAAGTGAAGAAAATTACTCTTCGGGCCGTTTCCGTTTTTTTCCGCTCTTTTTTTATCTTTAACGAAGTCATACTAACTCGCAGCATATAGAAGGACATGTTACCTCTCGAAACACTGACAACGAAAATAAATAGACCCGCACATAGTTCAGATGCTATTCCCGTAGAGGACTTGGTGACAGTAATAAAAGTTTTGACCGGGGAGATCTCCAGATTGGATAATAAGAGGTGCCACACCCTCGTGCTCTCTATACTTAAGATCAATTGGTCAAAATACTCAGAGCAGAACCCTCAATTCTCTGGTGTCTATACCACATTTCTGTCAGTGTTGGTATCAGGAATACCAAGATGGTGGGGTGATGTAGCTGACAAACTCGTAAGCGAGTTCGGCAAGGATGCCGTCGCGGAGGACCCTGCTGGTTCTTCGTGTAGCAGCCTTCGTCATTCTACCCTCAAGTACATTCTCACAATAATTCCCACAGCAACTAACATACTTGATGGTATCCTGGCCAAACACTTTCCTCATAGAACAAGCTCGAGACTCGAACTGGTCAACTATGTGAAGAACCTGCTTACTATTGGTGACTACTGCGAGGAGCTGAGATTCCAGGCATGGTCGCTCATCATAGAAAACTGCATCAAGCTGGATGTTGAGCTACAGAATGAACTGGACGATTTCGATGACGAAGACGTTGAGGATGTGTTTGATGTTGAGGATGATGACATTGAAGATGATGAAGATGACGAAAACGACCTTCAGGGCAGAATTTATGAAGATGGCGATGAGGAAGATGATGATGTAGATCTCATGCAAGATGGGGAGCAGGAAGAGTATAATGCAGAGATAGTGAATGTATCTAAGCTGTCGGTAAAGTTAGACAGCATAATGAAAGTGCTGCTCGAAGCTGTTGAGAGCAAGTTCCCTGAGCCCTCGGAGGAGGGGACAGGCGAGATGACAGAGGATGGAGAACAAGCTGGTGTCATGTTGTATAATACACTCACTTCTCTGTTCAAGACATACGTTCTGCCTACACATTACACGAGATGTGTCCAGTACCTTCTGTTCCACGTTGCCCAGCAGCGCCCTGAGCTATCAGACTCCTTTCTGGTAATGCTCATCGATGTGGCATTTAACGTGCGGGAGACCAGCAGCAACAGGATCAAGGCAATGCAATACGTTGCTTCTTTCATCTCTCGTGCCAAGACACTCAGCAAGTCTCAATGCATATTTGTGACCTCGTACCTCATTGCATGGGTTGAACGTTTTGTCACTGGCAGAGAGAATGAGGTTGGTGATGGAATGGGTGGTATGGAGAGGTTCAAGATGCTGTATGCTGTTTTTCAAACTCTTCTATACATATTCTGTTTCAGGCATGATCTGTTGAAGAAGTCTGAAGGTGGAGACGATGACGAAGAATTAGAAGATGAAGAGGAATTCGGTAATGAGCAGAGATCAGGGGGTCAAACAGACAGAAATTCTGTTTGGGAGTGTCAGCTCGATAGATTCTTCCAAAGGGTGATTGTCTCCAAGTTCAACCCGCTGAAGTACTGTAATGAGACTGTGGTGTTGATCTTTGCCAGAATAGCACAGCAGGAGGACCTCTGTTACTGTTTTTCGATTATCGAGCGGAACAGAAGGGAGAGGCTCAGTGGAGTGAGAGGATTCTCTGGTAAGGGCAAGAGTAATTCTCAGGGTGTTTTTGCGTCAAAGCAGGAATTTTTGGATCTTGAGGCTTATTTCCCCTTTGATCCTTTGATGCTGAAGAAATCCAAGCTCATCGTTAATGAGAATTATGTCGAGTGGTCCAGTAGTGACGAGAGTGATAGCGAATTGAGTAGTTAAACCATGCATGCAGACACATGTGGTCTGCCACACTTTCATAGGCATGTTATACAGTGTATACGTATTTAATACCATGAAAACATTTAAGCATATTGCAATGCTTGTATATTCTAGAAGGAACTCCGATACTATACATGACGCAAGAAAGAGACAAACAAACAAACATACACACCCAACCCATATTTAATATTCCTGTGATTATACTATATTATTAACCTCCTTATGCCGCCAACTTTCCACCCTTTGAGACTGGCTGAATATCTACATGCCAGTAGCCTCTTGCCCGTAACTGGACACCTTCCACCCAGCTTTTCATCACCATCGCTGAGATACTTGTGAATACACGTGTAGCAGAAAACGTATCCTGTTTCTATTATAGCTGGGTTATGGATTTCATCGTGGCACAATGGGCAACTGCCGTCCTTTGCACGACATTTCAACACCTTGGCATATTTCTTATTGCTGGCAATAGAAGTTGGCATCACCTCAGGTGGAGGCAGTGAAGCGTCTGTGATCAAACTCTGGCTCCTGTTTTTCATCTGTGAGGCAAAATCAGAGGATGACCACCATTCTAAGAACTTGAGAAGGAAGATCGCAGCTGGGAAAACCGTTCCGCTGACCAGAAGCAAACTACTCTTGAATGGAACAGCCCACGATCTCACGATATTCACCACGGCCTCGTCAAGGGTTGGGGGCCGGACCCTATTCAACTCTATCTTTGTGTTTCTTGTTGTTTTGTTCAAAAACTCCGAGGTCCGCTTCTCATCGAGATCGTAGTCGTACTGGTTCAAACGCGCATACTTGATTCCAAAGATATATGTCAAAAGAGATGGCGATTTAAACTTGCCAGATAAATATAGGATCTGCAACAGGACATCAACCACTGTGAATGCAGACACCGCAATTTGATACACTTTCAGGAAAGCATATTGCAAAATGTGTTTCAAGCTGTCTGGTTTGAGACGATTTGTTAGCAGCTTTGCATACAGTTTATCATAGTAGACATCGAGCTTCTCCTTCAGGTAGGGCAAACCAACCACCTCGAACAGCGATACCCATATATGGCTTCTTCTGAGTCTTCTCCTTTCCTCTATAAGAGTTGGAACAGCCTGTCTTGCACGGTCAGCCTCAACACCTATCGAGCGAATCCTCTTCAAGCCATAAAAGGTCTCTGTAAAACTGGCATTCCACCTCTTGAACATGCTGTATTCGAGGAATCCTCTCGCCAATAGATTGATCTCGTCAAACGAGTTTGCAATCCTCAAGAGATATTTGGGATACTTTTGTGCATAGTGTATAAGAACAAACCTCACAGATGGTGATAACAGTTTCTCCAGTTCATTTGCCGAGATGATTTCGAGGAGAGTGGGCGTCTCCGCATCCAGCGAGCGCGAATCAAGATTAGAGTAGTAATCCATGGTGGTGAAAGCAGATATCCAATAAGATCAATAATAGCCAATATATACAAGTGCACCAAAGTATCCACAATTGATGCTTCAGGTAATGATCAACTGATATTTAACCAGTGTTAAACCAATGTTTGAACCTTGGATGTATAAAAAAAACGCCAAAAAGACTTTACCCGCTCAGAGGTACCACCAATGGCTGAATGCTCACTGAGCACGCAGGCCTTATCTTCTTCCTCCCACCGTCGCTTCTGCCCATCGCTTCTCCCCATCGCTTCTCCCCACGGCTAACTAAATAGCCTTCATGTGCGGGGACAGACCTTCATACACAGTGAATCAAAGACAGCAGAGTAACCGGGTAACAAATCGTGTCGAAGGTGCATAGCCGTTTGGCAGGCAGGCACGATATGCAGATGAGTGGGGGAGTGCTTAAGTATGGGGAGATGGGTATGCCGTATGCCGTATGCGGTTCGCCGTATGCTTAGTGTACTTAGTAGACTTATTGTAGAGTAATAGAAGTGAGAGTTGGAGTGGACTCATGAACTGTGTGGAGTTTTTCATATATTACAGGCTGATTCAAGGGACTCCTGATTTATTGCTTTGTAATTGCCTTTGAGAATGGCCCGATTTGGAAGTTGGGTGCTTTGCCATTTGAGCTGGTTTATTCATGATATATCGTTACTGATCATGTAGTTACGGGTCCTAGAATTATATATATATATATATATAAGTATAACACGATTTCAAACATATGTCGCAGTTCGTGCCGTATACCTTCGCCATTTTTAGTCAGGGAGATACCACGGCCAATAATTAAAAGAAGAGATGAGTAACACAAAAGCGATGAACCAGAAGCACCAGCGAAGAAATTCAGTTAAACAACAAAGGCGACGCAAAAACAGAGCTCACAGTCCATGGTCGCCTGCACTTCTTTCAGCAGCTGCCTTAACCAAATAGTCGTAATCAGCACTCAACACGAAATAAGACTGGATTGTTCCAATAAGGAAAAGAGCCAATCCAGTTCCTGCCCACAAACCATACAGTCCATAACCCCACTTGAAAGCGAGGGGGATTGCCAGGGGGATACCTGCTGCGTAGTAAGCCAAAAGGTTGACAATTCCTCCAATCTTTTGCATGCCTTGGCCTCTGAGACATCCGCCAGTGACGGCATTCAAAGCATCAAATATCTGGATAGTTGCAATAAGAGGTGCAATTCCAGACACAATCTGGGCTACTGTGGGGTCTGAGGTGAACCATCCAGGAATTGCATTTCTTGCAAATAGCAGGAAGAAGAAGTTCACTGATGGAACAGCAAACCCAAGTACCAGTGCCACTTTGGCACACAAAGCAGCGGAATCTCCAAGACCGGCTCCAAGGAAATTGGCAACTCTGGTTGATGTGGCGATCGAAATTGCATAAGGAATCTGGTATGTGAAGGATGCCATAGTGGTGACAATGGACTGGGCCGCCAAGGCGGTAGTACCGAGATAGGATGCTAGCAACGTCATAACTTCAAATGCCATGAATTCAGCCTCAATCATTATAACACTGGGAAGTGCAAGCTCAAGCATAGCACCCCAGTTCTGAGTTGCCTTTCTTGGCTGAAATCCGTTCCAACACTTGAGTGGGCTATTATCTTTGCCCTCGTTATCCTTGGAACCAGTATCTACAGAAACAGTGTAGAGGAACAAACCCAATGCCAACAACCAGTAGTTTATCGACACTGCGATAGGAGCCCCGATGTATCCCATGCCGATGTACTTGTTCCACACCAATACGTAGTTCATCAGAGCATTCAATGGTGCACATACAATGAGAACATAAGTAGACGCATGGAATATACCCTGTGCCTGGAGAAACCTCTTGCCTGTTTCAAATAAGACGTATCCTGGTATGCCGATTGAAACAACTCTCAGGTACTGTGCAGCCAATTTTGCACTTTCAGGGTCGGGAAGAATCCTCAACAGTGCCCACTCAGCCCCAATCCACCACAACGTACACACGATCAACATGGTGAAAAGGATAAGGGCAGCACCTCTCTGGAAGTACAAACCAACCAGTTTGTACTTCTTAGCACCATAAGCCTGAGGCATGAATGTATCAAGAGAAGATGCCAGTCCATGAATTAACGAGTATCCGGTCATGTTGGCAGTCATAGTACCAAGAGAGACAGCCGCGAGGGCCTCTGCTCCTATATGTCCCACAGAGAATATAGATGCAACTGACATTGAATACTGCAAAAGAAAAGTCATGATGAGGGGAACTGAGGAGCTAAACAGTACCTGCAACTCAAGAGCGGGAGTGGTCTTGATAGCTCCTGTGAGGACCGCCTCGTTCCATGTTTCCTCAATGGCCTCGGCATCGTCCTTAATTGAGATACCAGAGATACTAGGAGCACGAATTGAGCCATATGCAGCTGCAGGATCACCTGTGGATGGTCTGTGAATTGGAATTCTGTTGGTATTTAGAAGCTGTGCTTCCTCTGCAAGGATATGGCTCTGGTTTGAAGCTGACCTTAGCAGAGGCATATAAGGAGACGTATCTCCCAGTTGTACTTCTATGTCTGGAAGTTCATCATCATCATCATCACCATTGCCATGAAGCCGTTCATCGGCGTGGATGAAATCTGTAGGCACAAATATACCACTGCGTCCCACAGAACCAACCACCACAGACGCACGTCTCTCCGAGGTGGTGTGGGAGAACTGCCTATTATGCTGTGAAGACATGGTATAAACGCAAGCCAAAAAAGTGGTAGGAGATTGGAAACAGAAAAGATTGTCTCAACTGTATAATTTTGGGTGTTTTGGGTAGGATAAGGATATCTATATCTGGAGTAAGGATATAGATTATACTGTATGCTCAACGGTAATGCAGCACCTCCTGTGATAATGAGCTCTATCTGCTCCCTTTTTTTCTTAGAGCGTACTACAAGAGCAATGATATATGCTGTCGATACTGATACAGCTGCCGGCAATTGGGTCTAAATGCCTTTCTGGTTCGTATAACCTGTCTGCTATTCAGCAACTTGCAACATGAAAAAAAACGAACGCTGCACCCTTATGTTCCATTTATGACTGCTTCGGTATTCTCTAATCTGAAAAACACCGCGGAGACTGTCAAATATCACCGTGCCGCCCACCTTATCTCTCCAACAAACGAGTTGCACCTTCCTCATCGGGTGGAGTTATTATGACATGCAGAGATTCAGATACAGGAGGGAGGTGCAGGATGAAAGAGGGGCAGGATGAAGGAGGAGCAGGATGAAGAAAGGCAGGAGATGGCCGAGCGCTCATCGGTAAGGGAAATGAAATAGGTCAATTATTAAGCAAATATACAACCGACACTGACTTCACAACTCAATTCCCCTTTTACCACACTAGGATATCAGTTACTGAATGGCTTGGTTGTTCGCATACAGTACTATTCCTGCTCCCTCCCTCTTCGCAAGTCGTCCAACGGACCTTAGCTACGTGCACGATATAAGCAGCAGGCTCCTGCCTCGCTACTACCGGTATTGGAGCCCCAGAGGTGTCTCTCAGTTGTTTGATCGGGGGCACTACCTCATCTCGCCGAAATCGAACACCTGCAGCGGAGCCGTCGGTATGTTGCTGTGGGTTGAGAGACATATCAAGCCTCATCTGTATGAGTTGCAACAACACCGCCTCCAACACGCAGCAATTTATTTGACATTTTCTGGCTGGCTATGACTTATCAAGTTCTATTTGAACAAAGTCGCTTATCTTCTTTTTCTGTGCGTATGATATAATATATCTTTTTTTGCCTGATGAACCGTATATTTGACCGGCGGGTGAGCCTGGGCACAAATCAAGAGGATGATCTCCAAGATAACTCTCTCCTCTTGACAGCTGCTCGCGTCCAGAAACAGACAGTCGAGTGGTTCACGAAGCAACATCCAGTCAATAAGGTTGCCATTGTACTGGGGGTCGTGCTGCTTAGTATATCAGGAATTCTTTTCATAATATATTACGATGTGTTCATCCAGGCGATGATCTCGGTGTCGTTGTCCTGGAGAGGTATGCCAGGGGGCCGCGTGCTGATGTTTGTGCTCATATTCTTAGTTTCCTTCCCTCCAATGGTTGGCTACAGCGCTCTTTCTACACTCACAGGCATGATATGGGGCTTCCCTAATGGATGGCCGCTTTTGGCTTCCGCTACGGTGATAGGGTCAACATGTTCGTTTCTCCTCTTTAGGTTCTTCCTTCATGATCGGGCTGTATCACTGATCGAGAGCAGCAAAAATATCAAGGTGTTTAGTCTCATTCTGAATGGAAGTGGCAATGGTTCGTGTGAGTCTGTAATGATATTGTCTCTGATCAGACTGTGTCCTTTGCCATATTCGTTGTCCAATGGCGCTCTTGCCGCAATACCAGGCTTGTCGGTTCTCCCGTTCCTGTTGGCAAGTATTATTACATCACCGAAGCTTCTTATACATTTGTTCATTGGTTCCAGGCTACAAAATTTCGGGGAGAGCGAAAGTCCAGGATCAAAATTCGTAGACCTGTTGAGTATATTTGTGACTGCCTCAGCGTTTTCGGCAACAACATATATCATATATAACAAGATGAAAACACAGCTTGCACTACTAGAGAGAGACGATAACGACAACGAGTTCGATAGATCAGGCAGCTTCCACCTCCAAACACCACACGAAGCAACAGTCGGTTTGGGGGATATCTAAAGGTTTGATGACTCGAGGATTGTATACAGTCACAAACGCGTTTGTGTTTGCAATTGAAGAGGGCGCAAGGGAAGCAAGGGAAGCACAGAAACACTCACCACGATTAGATCTCCTCTTGCCTACATAGTATTATGCAAGTCCATCATGGGGATGCGCGCACGCAATATTTTTTGGGCTACATATCCATTTCCAAGGCTGGTCTATCCTTCATTTTTCAGACCCATCTTTTGTTTCGATTATTCACTATGAAAATAAATACCTATCTGCATTTGAAAATCCGCACCTCTTGCGCATTCGCATTTACTATGCTGATCGGCATTCTAAGATGGCTCGGAGGGCACCCCCGATGTACACTGAAATTATTTAGCGCTTAAATGGGCGGCTAACCAGGTGTTTCTTAGCACAAAACAGAACTTCTAGGGGAGCGTTTGCATTATCTTTTGCCCTGAGCCTCGCTAAATAAACACGCTCTATGCCTGATCCTCTATACTGACAGTTTCCTAGGCGCACAGGCGTGCAGGATATGCAGACGCGACCTCCACTTTCGTATGTTCTGCTCCCATATTTGGAAACCACACTACTGCATATTCCGCTTTTTTTCGCGTCTTTTCGGGTTTGGGCTATGTTTTGGTACGATCTCAGTCGCCAAGGCGCAAGAGAACGCATTCAGCTGAAAATCCAAAGCAACACTGGACACTAGTACCGAGACGAGAGAGTGTATCTTTTTTTTTTTTGCAAACAAGCTTAACAGATCCGAGATCTTCATTTTGAGCATCAAGTGTTTGTCAACAAGCGTTTATATCACCGCCAGCCACCACAACAGGCAGTTTCCCAATTGCTGTCGTGATACCTAATCTGCGTTCAGCAACTTCAATCAGCCTTTCATTGGCACATTATTCTAGGGCCCACCTACCACAATTTCCTGGAATGTCTATGGATCAAACAGTCGGTCGTTACAAAGTGCCAATCGTGTATACAAGTTAATTCTGAACACAAATATACAAGAGCAAAGATGACCAGCCAACCACAACCACCAAACCTATCGACTTTGCCTCAATACATGAGGGATGTCTCTTCTCCCACATTCCGTTTGCATTCGGCCTTCCCTCCATTTACAACAGAAAGGAGGGTCAAGAGTGTGATGGAGCGTGCTGGGTTCGAGGTCTTCAAGGGAGATCCAAAGCAGAGAAAGTCAGGGCGTACTTCTGCTTCTCCATCGCCTGATCCCAACATGAGCAAGTTCAAGACTCCCCCAATGCACCAGCGGAGAAACTTCACGGCGCCAGGCAGCGCTGGTTCTCAAAGTGATCCTTATCTCTACAAACCGGAGAAAGTTCGCGAGAGAAGTGCAAGCAATGGCCATTACACCCCTCACAGTGCCACAAGCACCCATATAGGAAAATCTCCTTTGCGTGTGAACGTAGGAGCCGCGAATACTACAACAATATCTCTCCCCATTAATAGTAATCAGCACTCCATGTCTGCCGAGGAAGCTGAGCTATATGGCGGTTCTGGCAATGGGAATATCCCAATCCCTCAATCAGCGCCTGCTAATAAGTCCAGGTTCTCAAACAGCTCATCTCTCCATTCTGGAAAATCCGCAAAGTCCAACCCTTATGGTACGATGCAGAACATGCGCGATGACTACTACACTCTTCAGAGTTCTAATCAACATACACCTTCGATTCAGAATGAAAACATACACCCAACACAGGCGCATAGTATAGCACCACCTTTGGCAGAAGATCGTTTCTCATTTGGTTCCCAAAGCCATGCTGTTGCCAGAGATGGTAACAACCATCTTGATGTGACCGTTGAGTTGAATGGCAACTCTGTTATGACAAAGTCATCTACTCCACAGAGTATTTCACCAAACTACCAGCATAACTACTCCAATAAGGTGGGCGGTGATGACTCCATGTCATCGTATCTGTCTGGATCGACTGCTACAGCACCTGACTCGAGAAACACCAAACCAAGTCTCACTGTGGCTAATCATACATCACAGCTGTCTGATGTATCATCACTCAGTTACCAGCATAGCAAAAGGTCACTGGCTGGTGTAAGTGAGCAGGGATCTGTTAAGTCACAGCAGGCCTCCTCACACACACAACTCCTATCGCCGGTACCAACTGCGAGTGGTTACTTAGGTGCCAAAGGTGATTCTCTGGACGATTTTGATCAGCGTTTCAGAAGCTCACGCACACCAGAGTTGCCTAACTTGATGGAAAGAGAGGTGGGGGCTACTCCAGCCAGGGATGGAGATTCAGCCAAGGAGGATAAAAAGCAAGATGGTGATGAAGAAGAGGAAGAGGAAGAAGAACACAACACCACTGAAGACTCGTTGGATCAACTTGTTTCTATGCAGAATGCATTCAGAACTGTTACATCCAATGACTCTCCTGTCGATGTACGTGTGCATCCTCCACCAGAGGATGCCTACCAGCAACAATATGGGTTTGAGTATGGGGCACCACCTGCATTTGGCGCGGGTACAGGTGCTAACAGGGACAGTGCGACCTCTGTGGCTTCGTCAACGTACTCACAGCAGCTGCCACAAGATATTTACAATGCGTCTCCAGCCGGATACAACAATGGCCAGTTCAACGATCGGTACAACGATATGAGCACAATACAAGAGGTAACAGAGGCTGACATAGAGCACTCACATATGTACCCTCAACTACGAAATGATGTTGCCGTTGCAGGCGACGGTCTGAGTAGAATGAGGTTAGAGAACCCCCATGAGCAACCAAGCACCCCTGTCGAGTACTACCCACCAACACCTGAGATATCTTCTTTTCCAGACACTATGCCATCCCAGGCGGAAAATACAAGCATTTCCTCTGTCAAAGAGACAAAGTATCCTCCAGGATCTGGTCCATGCCGTGCTTGTGGACTAGATATCTCCAGCTCTGAGAAGCCCATCTGGTCGAAAGATGGTCAGTTGTCTGGCCAATGGCATCGTGGCTGCTTTGGATGCTACACCTGTCTTACCCCCTTCAGCAAAGGTTCAGCATGCTATGTTTTCAACGACAAACCGTACTGCAGCACTCATTTCCATGAGCTTAATGGATCTGTCTGTGGTATCTGTAATAACGGTATCGAGGGCCCGTGCTTAGAGAATGAAGCGCATGAGAAATTCCATCCTGATTGTCTTAAGTGCTCCTCATGTTCAAGGGTGATCGAGTCAGACTATTTCATGCTGGATGGAGCCATCCTTTGTGAAGAGGATGGACAAAAGGCAATGCAGAGACAGGCAGCACATAGCAATAACAGGAATTCCAAGATTGGAGAAAAACTAGAAAGAAGAAGGACAAGGCTGATGTATCTGTAGAGACCTAAACTGCAGATACACATTTTACATTCGCAGAAGGTGCATCATAGACAAAAACTGGAGGCCAGCATGTTACATATTTCTGTAGACATTCTGCTGATCGATTAAACCGATTAGCAGTCATCATTTATACCCCGAAATCACATACACTTAATCTATAGGCATTGATACTCATATACGTCATCACCATCTACCCGTAGAGTTCTATATGTAACCTTGAAGTACATTCCTGGGCCCCATTTTTTCCATTTGCGAGTATAATCTCCAGCTATGAATCGTATCAGAGGATACGATAAAAGCATTAGCTATAAAATTCCAGGAAAACGAAAAAACTGATGACAGATGTTCCTGATGATTAAGGATCACTGGCTAACTGCTTTCTGCGGTACACGAAATTGAAGGAAGCTCAAGAGCGGCAGAGAGTCATGCGATGAGGTAGGCTGCAACAAGAGTGAAAATGTGCAGGGAGCCAGCAGCTGAGATGATTATAGCTGGGTGTATCAGTTTTATAATCACATGATTCAAAGGATTACGGTGTATAGACTGTGTTTGATGTTTAATTGTTGAGGATCAGAGATTAATTTCCTACAAGTGAAGGCACTCCCATTGATCACTGAACATATGTCTGCATTACACACCTTACTTACCCCGCTCTTCAGGCCAGGCGTAAGCACTGGATTGAGGATAACGGCTCTCTCTATCGGGAGAACTACTCTCACCAGAAATACTTGGCAAGTAATTTCAACTCAAAGCAGGCGAAATATTCATATTTCTCAGAATCTAAGGAACCAATACTCAGATGGGGTGGCATCTGAATTGAGCAAGGAGTTGGAACTGGAAGGTAACATCACGCAGGCTGTAGTGGAAGAGGAGAGAATATCCTCTGATATGGAGGTCATACAACACCAGTGTTTGCATAAATTAGGTTTTGATGTGAAAAGTCAATTGGGTGAGAATGTGGTTACGCTCTTCAAAACTCTGAAAGATAACAAAAGGGTTCATATAATATTTGACTCAGAAGAGATCTCACAGATATACTACAACCATTATTACAAGCTCACTGCTGCAGAGGCTAATATAAAGAATGAGGTGGCAGAAGAAATAGGAGGTATAGAAGAGGAACTCCAAGATGAGCTGATGAATATCAATGTAATGGTACAAGACCAAGCTAAGGACAGCGTTATTGGCCTGCATTGTTACATGACTTTGAACAACGAGGTGCTGATACAGAGGATAATACCGTACAGTAGCTGTGAGCTTGCGCTATCTCAGGAAGCGGAGGCTATTCAAAGGAAACGGTTCCAGTACATGGGACCCGAATTTTTTGAGCTTGATTCCACCGTGCAGACCGCGTTTGAGAATTACCTCAAAGATGTGGGGATGAATGAAGCTATAATTAGGTACATAATAGCCATTTCACCTCTGAAGGAGGAAGAGGATTACAGGCAGTGGCTCAAGGATCTGTTGCAGTTCTTCTCGTGACCTCTTCGTGGTTCATGCGGGGCGCTGATGGCATTTCATCTCACTAATTATCAACTTCTTTGTGGCTGCAACAACATATATATATGTATACATATATAGATTTGTGTACATATTTACCTGCAGCTGTATACCTCACCAGGTTGTGCATCTGTGAATTTCCTTTTCGGCGCAATATATGTACTCGGAACGGATGTCTGGTTCATTTTTTACTTACTCCGGACCCCACACTATCTTCCCCACAAGGGCGTTATTCGATTTTATGCTAATTGATCAAGCGGCGTGGTGGTATTCCGTGTATACAATGAGGCATTTCTTTCACTTTGTCTAAATCGTTTTGATTGCCGGGAGAAACTCCAGAATTTTGATACTCAGAAATGAAATACTGTAGGCTGCGCAGTCGGAGTTCCTGGTCGGCCCGTGCATATCTGCCGGCAACATACTTATCAAAAAATAAAAGAAATAATACCGTTGTTATGTCCCTCCAAAATCTATCGTATGGCTTGGAGTGTGCGAGTGTCCCACATTTCCCTGCTACAGGCCGTAAGCGGCTTTTCAGTGCCTGATTTCCGCCTGCAAGGACGAGAGGCAGCGTGGGTTTTTCCGGAAGGGAGGTGGGGTGCTTGCAGGGCTGCATGCATACTACGGGGGAGGAGTAGCTAGTTGCACATACAAAAAACTGGGGGAATTTAGGGGCCGCGTCAGGCAATCTGGGGGGTGCGGGTTGCACGTCCAAGGGTGTAACACACCGCAAAAAAGAATCGCCATTTGTGAAACAACTATTTCACAGATTACATGTAAATTAGCTTTGTTTTTCACACAACATTCCAGCTGATCATAGGAGCCAGAGGGAAGGCTCAGACTGAGCTTCGGTTTGCTTGCTCTGCTTGCTGTTCTTGGCAGTGCACATATGCTAGTGCAGAGGGAAGAGTACTACCTGATTAGTCGGCAAAGCATATAATGAATAGATATATTCATACGGCAACGGCGCCGCGAACTATAAAAGTAATCTTCATGCATAGTTTCTCCGAACCCCAGACTATTCAGGTAACCCTCCCATATGTCAACGGTGAAAAGAAATGAAAAAAGAAAGAGTACATAACGAAGCGAAGAGCATTCGCCTCTCCGATGATTGTTTCTTTTGGGAGATCTTTTGAGTCTTCCACACAACTCGGAGTTCCGATATGCATGGTATCCCATTAGTATTGGGTGAGAGGGGTTTTATTTTCTAAGAAAGTAAGCATTGCCCCTCTTTTGCGGCATCTCGTCTGTCCCGCTTCTACAAATGAGGCCGTGCTAGTTGAATTCCGCGTGGGATTCCACTCATTACCGGGCACCTCTTGCAACACGGTTTCTGCTGGTGACTTTACACTGCCATTCGTGACGAAGCACTGCACTCTGTGGGGAATATAAATACGATACAGGATCCCTGCGGACCTGCGGAGAGCTGCCTTCCCTAAGTTTTTAGACAGTTTATCGACTCCTCACCCAGCGCTATTGTATTACTATACAAAACATTCACAATGACCAAAGAAGCACAGTACAAGAGTTACATCTACAACGATGACACGCCGCTTCCTCGTTCTGCTCCACAGATCAGCTCCAATGTGATGGATCTTTTCTCTCTCAAGGGCAAGGTTGCTGTGATCACAGGTTCTGCCAGAGGCCTTGGCCGTGCTATTGCTGAGGCTTACGCCCAGGCTGGTGCTGATGTCGCTATCTGGGACTACAAGGATGCTCCAAGCGTGGCGACTGAGCTCACTACCAGCTACGGTATCAAGTCTCTTTCTTACGGTTGTGATGTTGCTGACAGCAAGGCAGTGGAGGCCTGTGTCAAGCAGATCGAGGAGGACTTTGGCACAATTGACATCTTTGTGGCGAATGCCGGTGTTGCCTGGGAGAGCGGTTCGATCCTTGAGGAGGAGAATGATGATGATAAGAACTGGTTCAGAGTTGTGAACGTTGATTACAACGGTGTATACTTCTGTGCGAAGAACGTGGGAAAGATCTTCAAGAAGAACAAGAGTGGTTCTTTGATCATTACTGCTTCAATGTCTGGTTCGATTGTCAACGTTCCAAACCTTCAGGCTCCATACAACTCTGCCAAGGCCGCTTGTGTTCACTTGGGAAAATCTCTTGCTGTAGAGTTTGCTCCATTCAATGCTAGAGTTAACACTGTTTCTCCCGGTTACTTGGACACTGGTTTGTCTGACTTCCTGTCCATGGACATTAGAGCAAAGTGGTGGGGAATGACCCCTATGGGCAGAGAGGGTTTGCCACAGGAGCTTGTGGGTATGTACCTCTACCTTGCTTCCAACGCTTCTACATTCACCACAGGATCTAACATGGTGGTGGATGGTGGTTTCTGTGCCCCATAAGCCAGAATGGCGTTTTGTAAGCCAGCTGCTTTGGTTTTAATGCTTTGATGACTTAATATGGACCCTTATTCTTATTTACAACCAAGATTTATTGCCGAGTTGTTTCATGACCAGTCGCAGTCGGCCCAATGCATATAATTTAAAAATTAATTCACACTTTATATATATTACTTGCCAGTAAAGGATTTCAACGTATATAGAGATCTACCGCGAATATTTATGTTTCTGGCCGCTCCCCTGGCTCCTGTTGCATGACGTCATGGGATCCCCACTTGAAGTGCAAAGAGGTTGCCTACTGTTTGAACGTCCTGCAGGGCAGAGTCCGTTTTTGGCAGATTATAGCAACCGTAGCCGAAATCAACACCTGTCTTGACGAAAAGGGTATATTGAGCTGGACAGTTGTCCTCCATTGGCGCAACTACACAGTGTGACTGAATTATAGTTTAAATATATCTTCTTTCCCCGGTTGTTTCTGATAGCATTGTTTTTGTTGCACACAATATTTTTCTCTGTGCTACTCGACATCTGCACCCTGCATATTTATACAGCAAATAGAACTGAACTATCCAGCTACGACGAGGTGCTGTCAGCTAACTATTGTTTCTCAGATCTCACATAGTGGCAACATACACTGTTCCTCTACTATTGGAAAACTAACACCATCAAATATGGAGATGTCCGAACGCGTTGCTAGCTATATCCACGAGGATCTCTCCTCCCTTCCTCGGCCGGACCCCACACTAGCCTCCGATGTCCTCTCTCTCTTTTCCCTGAAGGGAAAGGTGGCATCGATTACCGGATCTTCTACAGGAATTGGATATGCTGTGGCCGAGGCATATGCCCAGGCAGGTGCTGATGTTGCCATTTGGTACAACTCCACTCCTGCTGAGGGTCTTGCTCAAGGACTAGCTGAAAAGTATGGCATCGTCTGTAAGGCATACAAGTGCCCTGTTGGTGATTTCTCAAAGGTGAAGGAGACAATCCTTCAGATAGAGAAGGATTTCGGTAAGATTGATATCTTTGTGGCAAATGCAGGTGTCGCATGGACTTCGGGTGCATTGCTGCAGGAGCAGTCAGACGACGTGGCTCTTGAGGACTGGAGGAAGCTGTGGAGTCTTGATGTGGATGCAGTGTTCTATTGCGCCAGAGTCGTAGGCGAGATTTTCCGTCGCCAGCGTCATGGTTCATTCATAATCACTGCCTCAATATCTGGCTACATTGTGAATATTCCACAACTTCAGGCGCCCTATAATGCGGCCAAAGCAGCCTTGCTACATTTTTCAAGGTCATTAGCTGTTGAATGGGCAGCCTTTAACGCTAGAGTTAACACAGTATCACCGGGTTACATTAAGACATCTATAACCAGCTTCGCAGAGAGCACCATGCGGCAGCAGTGGTGGAGTATGATTCCAATGGGCAGGGAGGCGCTTCCAATGGAGCTCGCAGGTGCCTACCTCTATTTGGCTAGCGATGCTTCGACTTACACTACAGGGTCAGATATCAAGGTTGATGGTGGTTACACTGCAGCCTGATCCAGAAGATGAGTTTAGTTATAGACATAGACGATTAGCGTTGTAGCGGGAAATTTCTACTAATATAAACTGTCACCATACAATTATTTTCCATATTATGCGACAGCAACATTCAGTAGAGTGCCATGTAGTTTGGTGGATTGCTTGAGTGTTTGGGAGCACAAACCCAACAACACAGGTATGCGCTCTCTTATTGTGGAATACCGATCAATTATTACACAAAAGCATAAGCAGAAACCCAAACGCTTCTACTAGGTCTGACAGGGCAACGGCTTGGGCTTGTGGCTATTAACTTTCTGTAGAGGGAGCTGCCATTTTCGAACCAGCACATATTGGTATCATTTGCGTCGTTAATGAGATGTACTTTTTCTAAGAACTCCTTATCGTATGATTTCAATATAAGATTTGTTACTACAATCAACCAACAATGACAGTATTTGGCAAAAGATGTAGAAAGACAGCAGGGGATAATGTGATTGTCGGTGAAAATGACCAAGTAGACTCGAGCCCCGAGGCAAATTCCAATTTGGGTATTGTTCATGATTCTGGAAATATCGAAGAAGGAAGAGAACAGGGCAGTCTACCAGCACACCACTACAGAGATATGGTGCGCCTATACGGGGCTACTAAAGCTGAAAAGTCTCGTGGAGACTCCCCTACTGTACAGAAGTGGTCTAGGCATAGACAGACGGACAGTTCTGGAAAACCTGCCTCCCCAGGGTCTCCAAAGGTCTTTTTTGTTGATAACAGAAACCTCAGCGAGATAGCGGATTCGGCAGCCCAGCTTGAAGATGGCGATGAGATCCCTCCATTTGATCCTTCCTTAGTGGGAATAGGCATAGAGAGTTTTAGGAGAAGATTGGATAGACTACAACAGCCGGGTGATCTAGGAGAAGCTGAGAAGTTGATCGCACAAGACGATGACAGCGAAGATTCTTTTCAATATTTGTCAGGACGAGAGCAAAGTGAAAGGCAAGATTCAGCAGAATTTATTGCAAGGGAGGATAATGGCTCAGAGATTTCAGCAAGAGCTTCTCTAACCAACACGGCTCCTTTCTCAAATGTACATCGAATAGCTGTGGTATACATTACAATCGCAATTTTAACAATAGGTTCTATTGTTATTGCAGGCTTGAGACTCTCAAATAACACAAAGAGTCTATTGGCATGAATGTGATATGAATCATAAAAAGAGGGCATAGAGCGAATGCCACAAAGAGGTTGGCAACTATAATTCCTGCAGATCGTTTATAAATATCTACATACATATATATGCGTTTATAAATATATAACTACTATGGGCTGTATGATTTTGAGTAACTGATATAAAAAACATTAAATCTGGAAGAGGAACATGACATTTCCAGCAAAATATAAAGAAGACCCCGAGGAAGGCAGTTCCAAAGAAGGCGATCTGAGGAAGGCAAAGAAAAAGGATTCCAGAACAGTGACCATAAAATCAAACATGATAACGGGATTAAGCCCTATAGAAGAAGGGGAGTCATCGGTTTCCTCTCCACACTCTGTCTTATATAGGGATATTGAGAACCAGAGACAAGGGCCGGGTGAAGAGTCCTCCTCATTATTTGTTCATTCAAATGATGGAGTTATAACTCTATGGAAGAAGATGTTTCCGGGCATGTGCAGGCCAGGTGAGGGGTCAGGATCAGGTGGGGAAGATACCTCACCACTTCTGGGGTCTCCATGTAAGAGGAACACTCCTAATGATAGTCAGCTTGAGGATGAAGCTGATAGACCATCTCTGATAGATATCATCCCAAAGGCGTATTTGCCATACTACATAACTGGTGTATTTGTTATCCTCTTGCTTCTAGCTCTGGTGATGTATCTAACAGGAAACTTTGATCTCTTTTGGTTGATTGCCAAATTCATTATTTGTTATTTGGGAATCGTTCCCGACTATTGTGATTCAGAAAACAGTGCAGATCATAAGGATACTTCATAGAGATTCCGAGAGATTTCATTGTTTTACTACACATTCAAACTACTTGCGAATG
Source organism: Kuraishia hungarica (assembly GCA_030567555.1). NCBI lineage: Eukaryota > Fungi > Ascomycota > Pichiomycetes > Pichiales > Pichiaceae > Kuraishia > Kuraishia hungarica. The sequence goes on from JAJLSL010000001.1 coordinate 847,546, forward strand.
CACCATTGAAATAAATAAAAGTCGGTACAACATAATCAGTTCTCTACGCTTCAGTCAAATCATATTTGACCAACAGCACCCGAAGAATATCCACTCTCGTCGTCACCGACTTTATTGTCTAATCTATTTTTATCTTAATGATTATATAAATCCTTCTTAGCTGATTCCCCTCGTCGGTCCCCCGCTTGCTTGCCCCGGTATGCAGATAGTACCCAAGGTGGAAAGAACCGATGAACAATGGCAGAGATGAGCTGAATATTTTTTTTATGCACTATAATCATCGTAAGCGATTCTCGGTTTCATTAAATAAAGGTATAAATATCAGAGCTAACAGAAGTGCTAACAGTGAGTAATAAAAAATAGAACGCTCTAATAACAATGGTGACCCTGAGGAGTAGGAATATCAGCAAACAAACAAACGGGGGTTCCCGCGCTTCCCAGTCCGAATTTGCAGTAGACGCAGGCCACAGTTCTGACGAGGTTGAACAGGAGGTGGAAGAAGACGAAGACCAAAACGAAGAGGAGGAGAGTGACGATGAAGCACCAGAGGAGGAAGCTACCAGTAATGGTAGGAGTATTATACAACAAAGGGAGATAGAGGTTGCGCGTCTCGAAGAGGAGTCAAATAGATTAGCAAGACAAAAGAGACGAGAGCAACAGGATAGAATACAAAAGGAGAGGACAGCTAAGAAAGAGAGGGAGGAGTTGAAAAACGGTAAAGAGACCGGATCGTCAAAGAACGAGGTTCCTGATTTCTTACCGGATGATTTGTTGATCTCCTATTCTGAATCACAAAATGCTGCACAGACAGCCCCTGCAGCAGTACCCAGGCGTATCAAGTTTGACGACATGGAGGAAGAGGATCAGATATCAGAGACCGAATACAGAAAACAGATACAATTGCAAAAGCTTAAGGAAGCCAGAAACATTTTGAAGAGCTCTGTGAAAAAGGGCCCAGTGACCGTCAGGGTGTTGGATCAACTGAAGAAGCGGCCAATAAGCAAGAAATCGCCAACAACGAAGCGTGCTGTAGTGAGTGCACCGGTGAGTCAGCTTGCCGGAATACATAAGAAAGAAAAATGGTTAAAGAGAAAGGCACTAGGCAAAAGGTGAAAGAAAAGATATCTTTTAGATACAAAAGTTCTGCCATATCATAGTAATTCATTAATAGCAATACAAAGCGTTAAAAAGTATATACAATTATCCTCATTATTATTAGTTGCTGTTCATGTAGTTGCTGAAGGTATCTGCTGGATTATAAGATCTAATTTTGTTATTACTCAGGCATAAGTGAGGCAGCAGCTGGTAACAACATACCTATTATACTGATGGTCAAGTCCACCAATCCCATAGTGGATTCTTCTTCTCTCTCCACTATTGTTCCATCGCTAGTACCTGAAGTTGGCCTTTCATCGTGGGGCTCTTCAAAAAGGTCAAAAAGAGCATGCGCACCTACATATAAGACCGATCCACCGCTAAAGATAAGAAGCAAACCACTGTACCATAGGTCTGTTTCTGGGTCTGCGACTTCATAAGAGCCACGAATAAGACTCAATACCAGAAAACACACTAGAGCACCTATCGGTGCTGCTAAGGAAAAACAAATGAGATGGAAAGTGATCTCCGCAGAGGATCTTGTTGAGGGTGGTTTCATCAGGACTGCGGTCAGCCCGAAAGCAGCCGGGATTTTATGTATGAATATTGCTAGGAAAACCACCATGCCCATCCCGCTATGTGTAGAAGAGATCATAGCTGCTAGTGCCGTACCATCTGAAAACGAGTGAATTATTAGGCCGACAGTAAACGGTGTGGACAGCACCCGCATCATGTAGTATACTGCCATATCTATAGGTGAGATGTTTAGTCCCAAGCCTCTTCTATTGGAAGGAGTATTCTGTTGGCGTGGACCCTCTACTGGGCCGAAATCTTCCATGGGTAAATCATCAATTCGATCATTAAACCTCCACCTATTGCCATCAATTGGCTTATATGTGGAGTGAGAGTTAGGATATATCACTTTGGGCAGTTTCTCAAGCACGTACAACAACAAGAATCCCAATAGGAGAGTGAGCCCTACATATTGTGAGGGCGAGGAGCCATCTTCCAGAGAGCTATACAAAGTATTCACACCTTCTGGTATGACAATTGTAAGGGATGTTCCCATAAGCACACCAGAGCCAAAGATAGAGACACTTCTCAAGTGTTTTTGTGATAAAGGCAGCGACAAGGGGACGATTCCACAAAGGAAGGAGCTGAAAGAACAGACAAGATGTTAGTGACTTTTGAGATAGAGAAGAACAGCTAAGCATACAGACATCCTTCATGAGTGAGAACTGGTGCTGCGTTATCAACATCTATTCCACCAAATGCCTGAACAAGCGAAGCGATACTTACGAAACCGCCATCAACGTTGACAGGATGACAAGTGTCAACCCTCCCTCTGCCATTGTGCAAAGTCTGGTGGAAGACGAAACAATTACTGGACCAACCTTAAGGTAGTGCTCAATTGATTTCTACCCACAATTCCTGGATACCCCTCAAATACTTTTAACAACAGAATACGGGCCGGCACATATCGGGTTTCTCTCTCACAGTCTGCCCACACTCCGCCCACAGTCTGCCCGCTGTATCAACTCCGCATTTGCCAGATATGTATGAGCACAACGCAGTATGCATATATGGCGCCCTTTGGTTCCCTATTGAGGGGCCTCTGCAAAGATCGCTTAAAATGGCGGAGGCAGAGCAGAGGCAGAGCAGAGCAGAGGCAGATAGAGAATAGTGCTAACGGTAGCGATGCGCCAAACAGAGCTAACGCACTGTTTACTGGCCTCTGCATACTAGTGTATACGTAGGAGATGGCACGCACGACGCGACTAGCTGGTTAAGTTCGATTTATACTTGTGTACATTTAATTACTTTCAAAAGCATATACAGAAAATAATATTCAGATATTGTGGTAATATAACCAGAGGCTGTGTTTATATTGCTAACACTTGTAAAGTTGCGTGATAATAATAAGACACTTTCGAAGAGAGACTATTCAGCCTTATAAACCATGGAGAACCCACACGAGCAAGTGCAAAGTGCTCTCTTTGCAAGAATTATCAACAATATGGTAAGTGAGAGCTATTTGTTTTTTTTCTTGAATCAGTCATACTAATTATAACTTATTTTTCAAAGGAACGTGTGAACGAGTCCATAGGCATTCTGAACAAAACACTCGAAGAAGTCAACAAGGAGAATCTGAATGTGGAACTGCTATCACAGATGTGGGAGAATTATATCAAGAATGCAGAGTACCATTTGGAAACCACAGAAAATCTCAAAGAACCCTTGTAAATGAATGGAATTGCAGTGATAGAAAGAGGCACAAAGGGTGTAACTGCTAGTGGGCTCTAAAGTGTGTACTTCATCAAAAGAAAAAGAGAGAGAGACAGAGAGAGAGAGAGGGAGGGAGAGTACCAGCGAGTGTAAAGGTCACTCAATAGCCATCACAGGTGCAAATGCGATTTGCAGGCCATTTCGAAATGACCACTATTAGAACGGGGTAGATGCTTACATCAACCAGGACTAGGGAATAGCATATCCGAGAGGTACAGACTTCTTGTCATACCTGCAAAACTACAATGTATGATACAACCTCATAGGAGCAGAAGGGTGTCAGAGTATACCTACACCAGAAATAAGGAGACTGAGTCTACGGTTTCATAGAATGCACACAGGGCATTACTACTGTTTGAACGAAGATGCCATGGAATGCTGGTCATTCATGGTATACTGATGTTCAAAATTGCACGCATTCACAAATATTATAACATATATTGATCAGCTGTACAGAGACTTCTTAATAAAACAAGTGCTCCAATTTACATAGAGCTTAATTGTAGCTGCAACGTTTATAGTTGTATCAGCTAAGCTTATGACTTAGCATGATAGTGATGACTCTCAAAATATTCTGAACATTTTTCCTTTCCTGTTTCCGCTGTCTCGACCTAAACCACTTCCGACATCACCTTGGCTTCCCCAAAGTGCAATATTCAGTACTTCTGGGGTGCTGGATATTAACTAATGTTAGCAACTGGACAATCCAAATGAGTATGAATAGAAAGGCACATCGTAAACCTAGATGGCTTCCTTGTGGCTTTTTCGCGACACACCAGTACACAAGATACCTCACGAAATACCTCGCAAAATGTGAACCACAAAACTACTTACGCTGCTGGGTTGGCAACATGCCAAATCTCTTCTTCAAAGTCACTCTCTGTCTGGAGTACTTGTCATCTGGTGAAAATCTAGCTGGGTGAGCAGACTTCGTTATTTCACCCTCCTGAGTGTTCTTCTGGAGTGTGTAGACTCTCTTGCCGTCTGGGCCCAAAGTGAACATCAAATGCATCTTGTATATATTATTATTTGTATTTGCTTAGTTGTTCTACAAGAGTAGCTCTAGATATCTTATTAATATAGACAGCTATTAAACCTCTTAAAGCTAAAGCAGAGTATACATCTGCGTAGAAAAAAAACTGAAATTTCTATTTGATGGATACACTACTATGATAATCTCCCAGTTCTTCACCACACTATGAAGATGGCATGCGCATCTCCCAAAGTGAAGAGAGCGATAGCGTCTGGGTGGCTGCAGCGTTAGGGGGTTAATGTCCCATGATGATATGGCAGCATACTAAGATACAAACACAAGTCTCTCCATGCATGAGAGATGGGTGAGCCACCTTGCTTAGTGACACCTACCTAACTATGGAGATCAAGGGCCGGTCTCGGTGATTCGGCAGGTCAATAATTGTAAACTGGGAAGGTGTTTTTATAACAAGCTTGAATGTACCTGTTATAAAGTACTAGAGGAAAGAAGAAGAAGAAGAAGAAGAAGAAGAAGGCTGAAAAAGTCGGGTCAAGGAACAATTGGAAAGAACATCACCCGCTCTACAACGTTGTCTTATAGCCCTGAGATGTCCAAGCGACGGGATCACTTTGCTGACTTACTGTCAGGCGTCGGATCAGCCTCTGCCAGGAAAGCTGAAGCTAAATTACCCTTGGCTGACAGACTACGAGCCAGTGCTACACCCTCACCAGCGGTGTTGAGTAATAACTCAAGTTGGTCAGGCATTGATTTGTTGGATCAATTGGGAAGTAGTAGGGGCTCAGACAATGGTAATCCTAACGCAAGCGGGTTTAACAACCTTCACAGCAGTACTCACAGCAGTGTCACACTACCTGCAGCAAACAAGAACATTGCTCCCCTAGGAACAAGCAAGAATTCACAGGATATTGAGGATCTCTTTGACATATTCAACGCCAGCCCTGCACACCCTCCTGCAGTGAACAGCGCTCCAAGTGTTACCCACCAGGATAATGGGAACTTACTCTTGGATGACGAGTACTCGGCAATCACTACACCAGCACAGTCAAGAAAAGAGTCTCCACTTCCACCACAACAAACCAGCCATCCAAATAGTTCTGAAAACTCTCTTGGGAACTCCTATACCGCGCATCAATCCTATTCCCCTTCAGACGGTGCTTCATCTGTATCGCCCTCCAGGGCATATAGGCTCAACAAGAGAGATGGGGCTCTTGCAGAGCTTGTGGATATGGGTTTTTCCATCGAAATGTCTAATAACGCATTGGATAGTACTGAAACAGGGGATGATATCCAGGGTGCAATTTCCTATTTGATGAACGCTGCTCATAACAAGACGAAGAAACAGCCACCTCTGGAGCGTGAGAGCACTAGAAGCAGTGGAGGAGAAAGAAGAAGGAATCTCTCAAGACCAGACAACGAGTTTCTCACGTCTCAGGATGATTTTGGCGCAGCAGTGAATGAGATCTCAACCGAGTTGTTTGCCAAAGCTTCTTCCCTCCTGCAGAAGGGAAGAACCACCTTGGCCAAGGGAATTGATATGTACAAGGCTCAACAACTAGAAAACAACAACAATCAGCCGGCTTGGATGAAGAACCAACAGAGATATAAAGCACAGTCGATGCATTTAGATGGTGATGATGAGGGTGAAGAACTCGACGCAGAACAGATGAGACGCATCGTCGAAGAGCAAAGGGCAAGAGAGATCCAGTTGCGTAAGGAAAAAGAGAGAGAGCAGGCATCCAGACTTAAGCAAAAGAGAGACGAAGAAAGAAGAAGATTGCAGGATGAGGGCCTAAGCAGACCATCAAGGGGTTCGGAAATTCCGCAGCATGATGATCAACCCCCTGCCTTCCAAAGGAACAGACAGAAGCCATCATCTGTAGCGGAAAAACTTTTCGAACGTCCACCTGTTAGATCTGGTTCCGCTGAAAGTGCAGACAGAATAGAGAGGCCAACGCCACGTGTGCCTCGGCCACCAATCTCAAGAGCACTCGAATCCCCATCTCCAGTATTGGATATATTCAACTCACCAATTCCTCAAGCATCCAGATTAGACAAACTCCGTAACACAAAAGCAGAGGACGAGCCTGTGTATGTCTCTAGATCACGGAGGAGACAACCACCAACACCTCAAGCGGCTAAGGAGCCTAGCATTGCTATTCCTGAGGTGGCCATTTCAAGCACACAACTGGCTTCCTTCAACCAGAAGAAAGAGGAAGGAAACACTAGTTTCAAAAAGGGTGATTTCTCTGCAGCGTTGGAGAGTTATCAACAATGTATGGATGCCTTGCCCACTGGTCACAAACTATCTGTGGTGGGAGCTTCAAATTTGGCCACTTGTTTCGCCAAAGTCGGTGACTCCAAAAGCGCCCTTTCCACCTGTGAGAGTGGTCTCAAGCTGGTTGCCGCTTTTGGCGGTTCCATCAGTGATCTTTCCACCGCTTACATTGAGGAGGGGAAGACAGTCAAACAGTTTTGGTTGAAATTACAAGGGAAGAAAGCCGAAGTGCTGGAGCACCTGGAAAGGTACCAAGAAGCTCTTGACTCGTATAATCTCATAATCGAGAACGGAGGTTCCTCAAAGCCTGTAATGGATGGCAAGAGACGTTGTCTGGGAGTCCTGAACCCACGTCCACAGTCGGTACCTACTCCACGGCCCGCTGCCTCTACAGCCAGAGCGGCTGCGACAATTGCGAGACCAGTGTCATCTGCGCAATCCGATGCTGTGAACCGTTTGAAGGCTGAATCAAACAAGGCCGAGTCGTTCGAGAATGAAAAGTTTTTACTGCACGACCAGATAGAGGCTAAGATTAACAGCTGGAAGGCAGGAAAGGAGGATAATCTGCGTGCCCTTCTATCATCTCTTCAGCTCATCCTGTGGCCTGAGTGTAATTGGAAGGCTGTCACCATTGCTGATATGGTTCTTGATAAGAAGGTGAAGATAATATACATGAAGGCTGTTGCAAAGACGCACCCAGATAAGATCAGTACCGATGCCACAACTGAGCAGAAGCTTATCGCACAGAGTGTGTTTGTGGTTCTTAACCAGGCATGGGACAAGTTTAGGGAAATGAATGGCATGCAATGATTTTGTTTAGTGTAGCATAGTGCATGATATAGATAAAAGAGAACCACGCTCAGTTGCACAGAGAGAGAGAGAGAGAGAGAGAGAAGTGTTTGTCAATAGTCATTAATTAATAAATACGAATATCAAAGCTAATAGTTTATCATTCAGTTTTTCTGTCACAATCATAATGCATAATGCACCCTTCATTGGTTCTTCATTGGTGGCCTATTCTTCCGTTTGATCGACGGCAGCTGCCTTGTTATATTCTAATAGTGCCTTCTGAATACTAACACTTAAGGGCTCCATTAGCATTTTCACCTTTGTCAGTTTCTCTGCTGCATCATTCCCATCTGTGGTTTCAGCTACCTTCCCTACCACAGCATCCACTCTATCCGCGCATTTCTTCACAGAAACATATAAACTTCTCAATGCGATGAGTTCTTTTTTATTCTCTCCTGAACTCTGGTTGAAATGAGACCAAAAGTGTCTCAAAAACTCCACAGTTGTACTGTGGGTCAACCGCAGCTCTTCTATAACATCTCTGGATAATCCTAGAGACACGATATCTTCTTCATCGTCCCTTTGCAATAGGGTTCCATCTGAAGCTTCACCATTGGATGAATGTAATGACCCCATAAAGCCACTTCCTGTCACACTACTGAACCTGAACGCCTGCCAACTCTGGCTGGCCTGTCTGGCGTTCAACTTCACCAGGCCCGAAATTTCCCTAGAGGCATCTTGGATGGCGTGTTTTCTCTTGTCAGATTGAAACAGCTCCTGCAGGTCCAGTTGCGTACCTTCTGAGAAGTACTGCTTGATCTCTCCAACAAACTCAGTGTAGGACTCACCTCTCCTGGCACCTAGACCTAGACCAGATAAAGGCTTGCTTACACCTTCATCAGCAGTAAGTAAATCAGCTGTGACATTGGTATCAGCAGTCATCTTCAGCTCATTATATGTGGTTATAGTCTTGTCCCTCAAGTCGTGGAGTTCCATCTCTTCCTCTTTCTCAGCTTCCTCCACATCGACGGTGCCTGTCTCTTCCGCAAGTGCCTGGGCCTCGCTACCACTCCTTTGCATCATACGTCGCGATAACCTGTTCATGCTCTTCATTATGGAAATCATATCTTGATTTTTATCTGATCTCATTGTGATGTCTGGAGTATTACCCAGCTTTTGTGGATTATCTTCCTCATTACCAAGGACATCGATGAACTTGTTCACATGGATATCATCTATATTGAGCTTTGCCTTCTTTACTGGTGGTAGAGCACCATCCTCTGCACTATTGCTCTCATCTGCAGCATCCTCTCCCTCATAGTCTGGATCAATATATAGGTACTTGTCCATAGTCACATCACCTCTATCGTAAGGGTTGACCTTCTCTCCTCTCAACTTACGGAACAACTTTGAACTGAAAAAACGTGACCAGAAGTCACCTTCACTGATTCTGGGCACATTATCATCGTATGCCTTTCGCACAATTGGATATTGTTCAAATATCTCATGGATCTTTTCCCTGGTGACACTGACATTCACCTGGTTATCACTACTGGCTATTGGCTTGATAGTGCTTAAAACGTTGTAAGGGCCACGTCTCTGAGTGTTTTGCACAGCAAATGAACGCAAAAGAGGAATTCTCGTAGACCAAAACTCTTCTGGTGCTAGTTTCGTATTTATCACAGCCTCCTTGAAAGTAGCCATCAGCATCTTGTTTTGCATCAACAGTTTCTGCTGAAGGGCGTAGTTCTTGAGAAGGACTTTTGGATCCAGAGCACCCTCAATTCCTAACTCAGATGATGCGGTCGGTGTAGTAGACCTCGCCGATGTATATTGAGCATTATTGAGAGGTATTGGTGTTCCTGCTTTACTCCTGCCTACTTCCCGAGCAGATTCCTCAGCAACCATGGACGCCCTCTTCCTCGCCACCACCTGCTGTAGGGTACGCTGGATGTTATCCATTGTGGGTCTGTTGTTGAACACAAACACCGTATCACCGGTGGCTAGTGTCGGGGTCTGTTCTGACTCATCCACAGGGGTCACAATCACTTTCAGCATGTTCTTATCGGAAGTGGCAGGTGTCGCCTTTAAACTGGTGATCTGATCGAGTCGCACATCCACTTTGGGAAACTGTACCGAACTATCAATACTTTGCCATACAAGCATAGGTGGATCCGACTCCTCATGGATCATGAGCATCCCGGCCTTCTTCTTGTAGGCCGCAGCACCTTTCACTGTTGCCATTGTGAACAGATTATCAAGAGTGAAACCAGTGTGAGGTGAACTTCAGTTGGCACAGTCTTCAATTACACGGTTATCTGCAACATACATAGACACAGACACAGACACACGGAAAGTAGATCAAACAAAAAACCAATGGATGGTCTATATTAATGAATACTCACCAATTGTATTGAATTCTCAAAACTCCTCTCTTCAAGTGCATTTACGACGCCATGGCCGTATCATTCAACTCCACTCCAGGCTACCCTATACGTGCACAGATACCGTGCATAAGCAATGCCCTTTCACACACCGTCTCCCATATCATACCCTCAGGCGCCGAAGAGTTGATATAGGCACCAGTAAGGGCTGAGCGTGCGATGAGCTAGCTACTGTTGAGAGGTCTACTGTTGAGAGATCTGTGAAGAAAAGAGACAGAGAAGAGGATGTATTCTTGGTGAGATAATTGAATATTTTATGAGGGCGGTCAGCAAGTATTACGATATCAATTATTATACCATTGTATTCGTTTGCTTTCTTTCTGTATATAAGGACAATTAAGGACTTGAGACATGCATCTACTATTGAGAGCAGGTAGGCGGGGTTTGGGCCTCTCTAGTGGTCACACCATAATACAGAGGTTGGTTGTTCCCCAGACAATGACTGTACGCCGTCTTGGTGTGACGCCTATGGTTCAGTCACAAGAACCAGTAGACAAAAAGCAGCAGGTGACAGATATTAATGAGAAACCCCTCAGTCAACAGAAGAAGAAGAGAATGACAATTAATGATGAGTTGCCAGATCCTATGGATGGTAAGAAGAAGAATAGAGTTGTATTTGGCATTTTCGCGGTATCGATGTCTCTCATGCTGTTTGGAATCTTCCAGTATGAGAAGGTTTCTTCACCCGTTATGAATGCTACGATGTACGTTCTGAGGAGATCTCATATGGCTCGTGATATATTGGGAAGGGAGATCAGATTTGCGGGCCTGTTCCCTTGGATTACAGGTGAGCTCAACACCATGCGTGGTAGAGTAAACATCAGGGTTGCTGTTGAAGGTACAAAGTCCAAGGCTGTTATGTCTTTGCACGCTGCAAGAGACAGCAGAATGCATTCTTTCCATATTCTGGAATGGAATTTGGAGGTTGATGAACCAGAAGGAAAGAGGATTGTAAACTTGCTTGAAGATACTTCAATTGACCTTGAGCTGTGAGTAGAGTGGTGATTGAGGCATTCACTTAGTTTAGCTTGTACATATATATATATTTAAGAAAATAGCTCTTCAGCGCTCCTGTCGGACAATATTTTACTTCATAGTATAGGTAAATACGAACCAAATGACCATTTATATATTTCGTATATATACAAATTCGGATAAACCACATGAAGATAATGCCTTCAACATCAGAAATGTAGAAGAACAGAAAATTTACAGTTCTAAGTAGCACAAAAGCTACTCAGATAAACTTGAACAAAAAAATAAAATAAGATATGATGAAATGAATGCCATAATCCATAATCCATAATCCAAAAAGAAAGATTGGTGAATAACAGAAAAACCACAATGGGTGTCTATAAGAAGATGCAAGATATTGGAAGAACGGTATGATGTATGCAAGAGAGGGGGTAAGAAATATAGAACAAGACATACATCAAAGTGAAATGGGTAACACTCAGATCAAAAAGTTACCAACATTTACCTCATTACACTCTTAATGAACTCTTCTCTGCTTTTCACATAATCCCCCGCATCTGCAGAGGTATATGGATCATATCTACTGTCTTCAGCATCAGCATCAGCATCTTCCTCATCAGTATCGATACCGGTGGAACTCTCGGCTTTAGGCACACCACTGCTTATAATTTGAGATGATCTGGGGGGCGTGTCAAATGGAGTAGCCATCACATTGTGTGAGCTGTTGAAAGTTGTTTCATCCTCTTGGGCCGCACCATTGTCCATTTCGATCCTTAGACCGGATGTGGCTCTTGCAGTTCTGGTGAGCTTCGGTGATTCATTAGGAGCATGCTCGTTGTCAACACTTCTCTTGTCACTGCCGCCGCCCATCATCAACAATGAGTTGGATGATGAGTTAGCAGTACCAGACCTGCTGGGCTTGTTAACTGCAGCACCCATCCCAGAAGCTGGTCTGGGGTTACCGTTGAGGGCAATCATAGATCCATTTCTGCTGCTTTCGTTACTGTAAGGATTGGTAGAAAACGTTTTGCCGTAGTTATTGATGAGGTTGAGGGCTGAAGGAGTGGCATTTACCATAGTGTGTGTAGTATTGGGGAAACTGGAGGAGTCGTTTCTGTGAAGATGCCTGATAAACTCAGACTGCAATGCGAGAGCAGCAGCATCAGGTGTGGCTGTGGGTGGGGGTAGCTGTGGTGATAAAAGATTGTGGAATGAACTGCTATTGCTGCTGGAAGAGCCGTTTGCCTGGTAATGACTGGCAGCGCCAGCTTCAGTGAAGGCTCCACCAAGCGAAGAAGACCCTGGTGAGTTAGCAGTATCGCTGATCCTAGGAGGTAACACTGGGATTACCGAGTCGATGTAATCTAAGTAGTCGATTTGTTGATACACACTGTTTGGATTTGGTGATCTTGTTGAAATATCTGTCAGGTTAGAGAGAGACTTTGTCCTTGAGTTATGAGTTGATGTGGTAATAGTTGTTTCTCCTGCTCCACTACTACTTCCTTTCCCCATATCGTCACTGGATGTGTTGATTATTACCGACGAAGAACTTCCGGTGGAGCCCTTCTTACCGACCTGCATCGGAGTACGAGGTTCTACATGAATCTCTGTTAGATCCAAGTCTTTTGTGTCGATTGCGGTGAGGTCTTCCTCCTCCATCTCTCTCTTGAATCGCCTTGAAGAACGATACCACATAAATGCAATTACAATTAAGATGAGTGCACCTGGGATAGCCACGGCGCATCCCACGGCCACAGAGGTGTTAGCCATTAGTGTAGTGTTCTTTTGAAGGAGGAGTTAAAACCAAAAAAAGAGAGTCACTCTATGATAGTAGCTGAATTGGCACAGGAATCTCTCTTGAGTTAGGGGGACTAAGGCAGAATGTCTTTTTATGCACCGTTATACTGTGGTGTTGCTGATGTGAACACCTGTGATGTGGAGAAGATCTGGTCCTTCCAGATTCTCCGAAAAGACAATGAGATCCCACAAGAATATATGAGTGTTGGGTGGGAAATCAGCCACGAGTATGGGAAGCAGCGGATAGTTATACACAGAATACACGTATTGCTATGAAGGTAAACGCACACGCTAGCATCAAAAAAATAAAAAATAAGCGCAAACCGTTGACACAACCTCTTTAGACCCAGGGAGCAGCCAAAATGGTAGCAACAACGGGCAAGAAAGTAGAAGGGCACTGATTCTTTGCGTCAAAAGTAGAAGAACACTTCAAGTATATAAACGAAAGAAAGGAATAAAAGAAAGCTATCTTTAGATACCTTGGATGCTAAGAGTAAAAGTAACTATTTTCCGCTTCTACAACCACACAATGGTATGATATTTTGTGGCTAATCAGGTACAAGAGAAGATACCCTGGATCCTCTCCTAACGATTCATCGCTCTCTTTGAGAAGATACCGCTTTGCCCTGCTTCTACGGGCCGATTGGGGAATCTGCACGGCAAGGGAAGGGATTTTTTTGGAATGGATTGGGAGTATCACTACGAAACAAGCAAACTTCAGGCAGGCGCATTGCATACCCGTCTGCTCACCCGTGCCACAGTGACTCTTTTGGCATCAGGGCGGGTGGAGAGCACAGGCAGGGCCGCAAGGGAGGTGGAGGAGGAGGAGGAGGAGGAGGAGGAGGAGGAGGAGGAGAGCGAGCAACAGGCTAACTGAATAGTGGAAATTCGTACGCAGGCCAAGAAACAAAAGAAATCGTGGCTTTGATGTAGAGGCATCAAGCGAGGACACGAAAGAGCCACAGGCGGGAGAATTCTTATATATACATGTCCACGCCATGCCAAATACACAATACATAACGTGCTAATATAAAAGCGGCAGGAAAACGGCCGTGGCAGCCAATTCGTCCCGGGTATGTATGTATGTATGTATGTATGTCCCTTCAAAGAGGAGGAGGGGGTTAAAGCAGGGAATGAATGGATGAGGGGGGGTACCTAATGGAGCCATATTTGCAACGCTTTGGATTCTACCCGTGCATTACTCAATGCATTGTAGTTCCTGTCCTCTGCGAAGGAAGGGGGCGTTCAGAGCCCCTACCTGCAGCTGCGTTCTATTTTTATAAACGATCTGGACGCAAAAAACGACAGCGCTAGCAAGCATGCGGGAATGTCTGCAACTCTTCTGTTAAGCAGGAAGGGAAGAGGAGGAAGGATAAAGAGAGAGGAGACACCTAAGAAACAGAGACACACAGACACAGAGGCTGTGCATGCATGTATTAGCAGGGCCCTATGCACCTATGGTGATTTGAAAGGCAATGGGCATCAGGCTAAAGTGGGAGGTACGATATGGTACATATATATACATGTTAGTTGCTATTTACACTTTATTGCTATAATTGATGAGAAGTGCCTGTCTAGAACCGGCTACTGTTGAATAATTCATAAAAACCTGAACTGTGCGAGTCACAGCTGCTGAGGGAACGTCTGCGCTCTGCTTCTGGCAGCCATTTGTTCATATTTGCTATCCTACGTTCGCTTGCCGGATGAGTGGACAAGAACTCCGGTACTTTGCCTCCTCTCGTTTGCCTCTGCTTTTGTTCAAAAGCTTTCATTCTTCCCCAAAGCCGGGGCGCTTCGTGTGGATCGAAGCATGCCTCTGACATGAGCATAAGTCCGATATAATCAGCCTCTGTCTCCATCTCCCGCGATGCAGGCATCTGCAGGGCGGTTTGAAGGATGAGTCTATTTATTGAGTCGGAGCCCGTGATTGTGTACATGATCAGCCCCAGAATAGAGTAGAACGGAGTCTTGGACAAATTCTCAGCCGTATGCCTTGCCATCTGATGCGCAAATTCGTGAGACAGTATTGTGGCCAGCCCATCATCATTGCCGGCAATGGGTAAGATGGAACTGATCACAAATACCTTTCCATTTGGTAACACAAAAGCATTAGGGGGGGAGGCGGGATCATTGATCACATGTACCTTCCATTCTATGTTATTTCCTGAACCTGGGGTGCCAACAGGTAATTGTTGTTGCTCATTTGGATGTGGTGCCTCATATCCATCGTGCACAAACCCAGATGGCGGTCCACTTGCAGGGCCATGTGCACGTTCTTCGTTTATCCTGGCTGCTTCTATAATCCTAGCCATGATTCTCTTCACCCTCAATGTGGTGGGATGGTTATCGGGCAAAAGTTGTCCCTGTGTCTCACGCAATAAGGACCTGTATGAGTAATCTCCAATTTTACGTTCAACGCTCTGGGGAATCCACATAAACCGTGTCCGCTTGGATATAGGGGCCTCCTCTAGATGGGTTATTACGAACAGTCCGGTGCCACCCACAAATATGTATAGATACCGCCTGCTCCGTGGGGTTTGCAGTATACTAATACCCGTAGAGGATCCACCCAATGACTGAAACCGGTTGTAAGTAGCGTAATCTCTCGATAATCCTCGAGGGAAACCATTTGTAACCCCAGAAAACATTCTGGGCCGGGCTGATCTTCTTAACGATTGCCCCCACATCTTGGCCGCAGCACATCCACTTAACCAATTCCGCAGACTCCGCATTATTATCAATTCAATTAACCTAGTGTGAAGAGATATAGAACCAAGGTAATGGTTTAGATAACGATTAACAATCTCTCTGCGACTCCTAGTTCTACACTTCAGTCAACCAACCACCCCATCTTACTGATGCTTCGCTCTCTAACACACTCGGCTACACACTCAGCTTGCCATCTCTTCTCCACGTTCGTGCACGACTTCATAGATAGGCGCCCGATTGGGGGAGATGAGGTGCAGTGAAATGAAGTGAAGGCCAGAAAAAGATATTTTAATCAGCAAATAGGGATAACCTCAAACAGAGCAGCGTTCACTATACTACCGTCCCATCTATTACAGCCATGGGAAAAAAGGCGGAGTTTGGAACTCCAAAGTATATTTCCAACCAGATAAAGGCATCTGGACTACAGAAGCTTCGCTTCTACTGTCAGATTTGTGAGAAGCAGTGTAGAGATGATAACGGGTTCAAGTGTCATATACAAAGCGAGTCGCATGTGCGAAAAGTGCGTGAAGCAAAGGTTGATGGTGGAAAAAGCAGAGATGGTGGTGTAATAGAAGAATACTCACAAAGGTTTCTGAAAGATTTTTTGGATCTCTTGAGGATGAGTCATGGAGAGAAAGAGATCGGGGCAAATAAGTTCTACCAAGAATACATCTCCGATAAGGAGCATGTTCACATGAACGCAACCAAATGGACATCTCTCACTTCATTTGTTTCACATTTAGGAAAGAGTGGATATTGCCGTGTTACAATCGAGGAGGAACAAGGAGATGGAGAAGAAAGCCATGAAGAACCACTAATGATTTCATATATCGATAACTCACCCGATGCGGTACGAAGAAGAGAAGCCACGGCTAAGAAGAACCTGGTGTCTCAAACAGATGAGGACATCAGCATGAAATACATCGAGGACCAGATCAAGAATGCTGGTACTATGGTATCGGATGATACCTCCAACAAGAGAAGGCTTTCCTCTGCAGCACACGAGTTCAAACCCATCAAGCTCTCTACTAAGAGTACATCTCCTGAGGCTGCACAGATCCGGAATAATGTTATTCCTGTGTCAGATGAGTCTGTTGACCCAAGCGTCTATAGGAAAAGTATTATGAAGTGTGGCATGAGAGTGCTACCTGTTGATCCCGCAGCAGGTGTTAAAGAGGACTCTGCAGTCAGCGCTGTTCCTAAGGGAGCTGTTGTTGGAAGGCCTGGCTTAAATTTGAAATCAAGAATGCCTCTTAAGAAGGGAAATGTACTCAAGGGAAATGTACTCAAGGGGAATGCATTAAAGAGTGGTATGTCTATCAAATAGACTAGTATAAGGGTTTTAGTTATTTTATCTATTTGCCTATCTAAAGCTATTAGAATAAGGATCAATGATTACGAGTCTCTACTTTTGATTGCAGACACATATAATAAGCGAAGACAGCACATTAGAGAACAACCTCTCATCGTACGTTCTCAGCAGACTTCCAATACGTAATATCTGACCCACTACACATACCCGTGCTGACCATGCTGCGTAGTCAGTGCTCTGAGCTGGTTAACTAGAAGCATAAAATAAATATCGCACAATGAATATTCAATTGCCGTTTCCTATATACCCACTTCATGGTTTCCCCACACATACGCGCTCCCCCCTGCTCCTGGCCCCTCTGCTCCTCTGTTGTATCTGTCACATGCGCACTGGTGCCATTTACTATGCAGCATTTCGCATGGACAGCCACCCCAGGCTGACGCAGGCCCGTCTGGGACGAAAACATGGGACGTTCATGTGCATATACAAAGGAAGCGAGGCCCTCTACCGGTCACGCCCGAGAAGTGGATAGAGATAACAAAGAACAGATAATCCCGAAGAAGCCCAAACGGTAGCGTAGTAGTTAGGTGATTTCAGCGATCATTTGAGGTGAATGTAGAATAGTTTTACTTGGTGTTGGCAAAAATATCAACCAGCGATTGTTGAATGCAATACTAAGGAGGTTCCCATCACATGTACGGTGTGTAACACGAGAGGTCTGTGTTATACATATATATATATTTACATGTTGGATATTATTTCTCTATAAGTAATAGTGGTGGACCTTCATAACATACCAACTCAAACCAATCCAAGATGACAGACTACAAAGACACAGTATATTTTGGCCCACCACAGTCATCTCACAATCCATTTGAGTCAATCACAGAGACTCTTATACAGAGACATATATTATTGCATGACAGCGCTAGGAACGTTGGCAAGCGCCATGATTCCAGTACCATTGATTCAAATACACAGTCAACAATATTACCAAACAGAAATGAACAGCCATCAGCAGGATACTTATCATATGGCTCTGCTATTTCTTCGATCTTTGGTTTTGTCATTAGAGGAACAGCCAATATCTTCAGAGATGTGCCCCTGCTAAGACACTGGATAGGTCCACCTGTAGAGCATGAAGCCCAAATCAATAAACTGTTAGCACAGCAGAAGGCGGCCACCAGCTATCATGAGTGGTATGATACATCTCTCAAACTTGATTCTCTCTTAAAGAATGATGACTGGAAGAATGATCCTGCATCTCCTTTATATGACTCTGAGCTCATTTCCAAGAGATTAAATGAGCTAAGACAAGCAAGAGAGACTGGCGATTACAAGAAGTTGCTCTACCTAGTGCGAACAACATGGACGCGGAACATGGGGAACATGGGCAACGTCAATCTATATAGACATTCTCATGTTGGTACCAAGACCTTGGTAGAAGAGTTCATGGTTGAATGTGAGAAGTGCCTTCAAGCTTTGGCACAATGTGATACACAGATAGATGATCGGTATGTTCTCGGAATGCTCATTCAAACCCGCAAGAACATTGGTAGGACCGCTCTGGTTCTGTCCGGTGGTGGGTGTTTCGGACTATTCCACATTGGTGTCTTGGCTACTCTGTTGGAATTGGAGCTATTTCCAAGGATTATATCTGGGTCTTCTGCGGGTGCCATCGTCGCTAGTATACTTTGTGTGCGAACAAGTGAGGAGGTCCTGAGCTTCATGGCCACCATAACAGAGCGCAAGTTTGAGATATTTGATGAAACTGATAACAAGGAGGGCCTACTGGTGTGTTTGTCACGTTTCCTAAAATACGGCACTTGGTTTGATAATGTCTACTTGCAGAATACAATGCAAGATTTCCTGGGAGACCTTACTTTCAGGGAGTCTTATAACAGAACTGGACGTGTGCTCAATGTGACAGTCTCTCCAGCCTCCGTTCATGAACAGCCCTCGTTGCTAAATTACCTTACGGCCCCCAATGTATTGATATGGTCTGCAGTGTGCGCCTCTTGCGCTCTTCCTGGTGTGTTCCCATCTTCAACTATATATGAGAAGAACATAAAGACGGGGAAAACACAGGAGTGGAGCAACCCAAATGTGAAGTTCGTGGATGGTTCAGTGCATAGTGATCTTCCAATTACGCGTCTTTCAGAAATGTTTAATGTAGACCATATCATTGCATGCCAAGTGAATCCGCATGTGGCCCCATTTCTCAAAATGTCAATTGAATGTGTTGGTGGTGAAGTCGAAAATGAGTATTCTGCACGTATCAAAAGGATGCTGAACGAAGCATATGGGTTATGGGCCGGTGAGGTGATGCATCATTTGGAAGTTGCTAGCGAGTTGGGTATATGTACCAATTTGGCCACGAAAATGAGATCGGTCATAGCACAACAGTACTCTGGTGATGTGAACATTCTCCCCGATCTCAGATTCACCGAGTTGAACAAACTTCTTGTAAACCCCACGCCTGAGTTCTTACTGGATACTACAGCAAGAGGGGCACGTGCTACATGGCCAAAGGTAACCCTTATCCGCAACCATTGTTCGATAGAGTTCGCTCTAGACAAAGCAATCACAGAGATCAGATCACGTTTATTCACATTAAGACTCGCAGATGCTATGTTCACAGTGCCTTTAGTGGCAGATACTGAGTATCATGGTACAGAAGCACAGGGATACGACTACTATGGTGTTTACCCTCCTACACAGACCGCTAAGGGCGAAAGTGGCAACAAAAAGCAACAGCAAGACCAGATTGCTAGCCATTCAGGTGCTATTTCTCGCCACCATGGAAGACATAGGTCGGAAACCTTCTCTGTTGGAGCCTATAATAGATCTGTGCGTGTAAAAGCGTCAATGCCGGCCATTAATACCAATGGAATGGATCGTATGACATGTCAGGAGAAAACTGAGAATCTCAATAGGCAAAGAGCTGCGAGTTCCAGCCATTCTGGGACTGCTACAGTGACACGCCGTCATGGTCACTCCATTTCAGGAGTACGCCCCCAGCGGCTAACGGAATGGGATTACCCCAATTCCAGTGGTAGCATGCTGACCCGAGCATCTTGGGACTCTTCTCTGATGCCCACAATACCGGGTGATAGAGAACAGGAAGTACCTACCCACGATATTTTACGTACCAACCATTCAACTCCAGTAACAACAACTGCAACACAGGTTCCTTCGCCCACTTTATTTTCTAAAACTCAAGGAGGCAGATCTGACGATGCAGAAATATTTGCGGAGGCTGACAAGCAAGATACAGGACACCATAGCTCCATAGAGGGGCTCAAACGTAGTTCTATATCATTGAGGAGCATCACTGCTTCTTTTTTCACTGATTCCACTCCCAGAGTTCTAGCGACAGACAAGGGGTACCCAGCGCTGGCACAGACGTTTCCAATTTCGGGCACATCCAAAACTGCCCCAGAGACACCTATAAGAGGTAGTGGTCCCATAAGTACCGATAACTCAAGGAGACCATCTCTTTCCGCTATGCGTTCATCATCTTCCATCTCGGGCTCTCGCAGAACGTCGCTGACTCCTGTAGTGATACCAACGGGATATGTGGAAGCGAGTAGTAACGTTTCAGTCCCATCACGCAATGCAAGGCGTTATAGGAGCAGTCTCTCACAGCAGTCGTCATTTACGAAATTACCACCACTAAACGGTGATGGTGTAGGGTTTGATGGGGCCATAAATGGAGATACGCAAAATGCTCTATCGGATTCAAAAGTGATGTCACATACTCCTTCACTATCTGTTATAACCAAAACTACATCGAAAGATATCTCTTCCTCTGGCATAGCTGGTATCCCGACCGGTATGATCATGGGAACTATGGATGACGAGTGTTTGCCAGTATCAGATAGTGATAAGGCTGATCTAAATGGTTCAACATACAACGAAGGTGAATATGGGGTTAGAGAAACTACTTCGAAAACTGTTCAATATTGGCATGAGTGTGAAGATGCAAAGAAGAGCAGAACATTTGTTGGAAAGAGTCGACTGCATATATTTGATGATGATGACGATGACTTCGTGCCAAGTCCACTCACCTTCAAGACAAGTGACTTCCTCCAGAGAGCAGGTGACAATACAAATGAGCATAGCGAGAGAGACTCTGATGGGTCAGATAGTATAGGCAGTATAGGGGAGTTAGAGACGGGTGTGCCAGTTACCAGCTGGTATGGACCGGGTGAAGCCGGTGATAGTTATTTTGAGAACCAGTCTGCAGATTTCTTGAGCGCAACCGACTTGAAGCAAAATTGTCTTGAGAATAAGACCGAAGATATAGACAGGATAAGCTTCCAGAGAGGCAGAGGAACGGGGGCCACCCCTTCACCATCCGGTGCATCATACACCAGTGTGAGAAGAAGAGTGAGCTTCGAAGACAACGTGAAGCCTTAAGGAATGATTTCGTTGGTAACATTGTAATTTACTTTTATTTTATGTATAACATATTTTCAGGGATAGGATTAATGGCAGGAATGGGGTTATTATTTTAAATATACATAGGTGAGTTTAGAGTAATCAGTAAAACGTGCAATGAAATACACGTAAGAAGAACATACTAGATGTTCTTATTAGGTGATAGTGAGTTGGAGCCATATTGGGTCCACTTGACTTTATTTGCGAGGAACTCGGTCCGATTACAATAGCCCTTTTCTTCTAAATATTTGAGAGTCTCTGGCATTATGGCATGGCAGTTGTTGACACTCAATTTCCCAACTGTGAATGCTTTCGTGGGAGAATCAATAGCCAACCTCCTCCTTATAGATGAATCTGGAATTTGGAATAGATCCATTAAACCACGCCCAGTGATATCATTCATAGAAAGATCAAGTTTGTCAAGATGATATGGGGTGTACGTTCCATTTGCTGAGTGTTTGGAAAGTTCTAGTATGTGTGAGAATATGGCTTCTCCGGCACTCTTTAAAGAGAAGTCCGTGAGATTCGAAGTTTCGTTCAAAGCCAAAACCTTCAAATTAGGTAAAAATTCAAGTAACTCAGCCCAATCCAAAAATCCCTCCCTATTTATGTCAAACGCACTGCCTTTGATCACAATAAATCTGGTCCCTCCAAGATATAACGACCGTATATTCTGTCCAACCTGTGAGAGAATCGTCTTCAATGTGAGTAGCCGTATCCCCGTATATGTGAGATCGAGGTGACGTATGTTACAAAGAAGAGGTAATCCATGTGCTGGGAGATCATCCGATTCACTCCTATTGCCTCTGAACATGAGTGTGTTCAACTGAGGTCCGACACTTGGACTGTGACTAGGAGATGAAACAGGGGGACACAAGGCGGCAACCAGGGAGGGAAGAATTAGACCTTCCATGCTATCCAAGAGCAAAGACTCTAAAGGCAACTCGGAAAGAATACCTTTGAACCATTCTGCTTGAGAGTCGTCTGTAATATTAAAGTGTGACAGCGCTAAATGTTTCAGATTAGGAAATGCTGATCGTTGGAGACTGCTGCGAAAGGGTAGGAAAGTGCATCGAGCGGTTAACTGATGAACCACGTTTATTGACTCGAGATTTGAGTTGAGAATCTCATTCTCGGATAACATATCCAGGTGTTGCATGATCTTATCATGATTCGATGTCTTAATTGGCTGTGAGAGGATAAGGGTCAAAGACCGCAGATTTGGCATTATCACCGGAAGCCAATTCTCCAATCCTTCGGTAGCAGGGCACATCAGGGTCAAAGACTGAATAGACGCCAATGATTGTCTTGGTACCTTAGAAGAATAGGCCAGAGTTACCAATTCTGTAACCGACAAGTAAGGAACCTTCAGCTCCAGACGCATGATCTTCAAGGCGGGTTTCGACAATAGCTCCGAGACTATGCGCATCTGATATACCCTGTTACCAATTAGTGTAACTGACTTAATAGTCTTGGAAACTTTCGGTTTGTTTATTCTTTCTAAAAAGTTCATACAAGCCTTCATGGCATCAGGGTTTTGGGGACGCGGGGTCACCACTTGAAACAGCTCAGGTAGATTGCATATCACAGAGTTCCACTGCTTCGAGACTCGCCTCCATTTCACTACGTTATCGACATCTAGGTGTGAGAATATAATCAACATTATCTCACGTGGAAGTTGAATCACGGGATCTAAGGGCACTCTTATTGGGACCTCTTCCGATTGCTTAGGTCTCTTCGTGGTGGTCGTTGTTGCTGAGGATGACCGGCCAGGAATGGATTCCGGAGTCGGAGTCGCCGTGGCTGATCGCTGTCTCTTCAATGATGTTGTAGAAACGACTGCTTGTGGTGTTAAAGTTGTGGGAGGTTGGAGATTGTTCAATGTTTCTTTCATCTTCTTCAATAATGTTTGAGAAACCTTTAGCTTTTGTTCTCTTGATTCCTTCTCTATACGGAACAGTCCGCTCTGGAGCACCTTCACAGCTCTGTCCTTGTTCGATAAAAGGCACTCTACTTTTGAAAGACGCAAATACCCTTTACAGGCTAGAGGGTTACGTCGTATCATGATTTCACCAACTTTTCGGGCAGCATTCAATTTACCCTGCTTCTCAAGGCATGCTGCCTTTGTATCGAGGGCTGAAATCAGCCTAGGATGTACAACCGCAAAAGAGGCACTCGGACCCAATTTCGCAGCTGCTTGTGCCCTTTGTATATCTTCCACAGGCATCTCTTCCATTTTCAATATTGTCCAGTCAAGCAATCGTTCAGTCTCCTTGTACTGACCAGCAGTGAAACATTCTATTGCCTTAGCAAGACCTCTGGAGATGAAAGTCTCCACAGAGACACCCTGATCCGACGGCTTCTCCATAGTGTGATATGAGGCATACTATCAAGAGAGAAGAAAAGACCCATGCACTCGAAACAGGAATAATAAAAATAACAGAACCACAAACCTTTTCACTTTAATTATCAGCTGGTCTTTCCTTTTGCGACACTCTCGCATGTTATTGTATCTTCACTAAAGCTCTTCTACCGATGTAAACACTTAACTTACAGACACACGCGCGCGTCACATAACCGCATTCCATCGGTGCTGTACACGACTGGGGAAGACTGCATAACGTTCAAGGGGCATTGCAGGGACCGATTATCGTAATGCGATGGATGCCTGATGGGGTAATTGGCGAGATTAGAAAGATAGAAAGGGTCAAACGATTATGAGCCTTGATGAAAAGAGGAAATAAGGTCGGACATAGAGAGAGAGAGATAGGGTCTCTCTTTCCGTATTTGAATGGGAACACTCAAGAAAGCTGCATAAAGGTTGAATTGTGATTGGTATTGACAGCAAGGAGAAGGACAGTAAGGAGAAGGTTAGAAAAGCAGGGGCGATCATCCTTGACCTGGCATAGGATATGTATATATATATCTTTGTTATATTTTCACATTCATGCTTTGAATTTCACTTTGTCTAAAGCTTCATTGTATCAGCCGTAACAAGTGGTGTAATTAATCAGCTTATCAATTCACTGGATATCATCTCTCTCTAACCACCTCTAACCAAAACGCACAATGTCTACTACTAGCCACTACCCTGTGGAGGGGCCAACAACGTCATTTTGGCATTCCGAGGCAGATCCAGAGTTTGCCAAGCATACTACCACAAGCGAACTCCCAGAGGAAGCAGATGTGGTGATTGTGGGATCGGGCTACTCTGGAGCCTCTGTGGCTTATCACTTGACCAAACAGTCAACAACACCATTGAAAGTGCTTCTGTTGGAAGCGCGTGAGGTTTGCTCAGGAGCAACGGGACGCAATGGTGGCCATTTGAAGCCTTTCAACGAAAAGAACCACACACGTTACATTAAGGAGTATGGTCAGGAGGTTGCTGCGCACCTAGCTATCTTTGAAGATAGCCACATTCCACTCATCACCAAGTTGGTTGAGGAGGAGAACATCGACTGCGCATTGCATATTGGAAGATCTTTCAACATCTTTGAGGATTCAGTAACTGAAATGAAAGGCAGGAAAGATACAGAAGACTTCCTCAGCAATCCGTATGTCACCCAGGACTTGAAAGATGCCACCACGGTAGCTGAAGGTGAAGAAGCTAGGAAGCTTTCCAACGTTGATACAACTTACTGCACTTCGCACCGTGCTGGAAGCATTTGGCCATACAAGTTTGTTGTCGGCTTATTGAAGACTTCCATTGCAAAAGGACTCAACTTGCAGACAAACACAAGAGTTGATTCCATCACTCAAAAGGATGGCACTTGGTACGTTAGTACCCCTCGTGGTGAAGTGAAGGCTTCAAAAGTGGTGCTGGCGACCAATGCCTATACATCTGCACTGCTACCTGAGTTCACGGAGAAAATCCATCCTGTCAAAGGTGTCGTAGCACATCTTATCTCGGAGAAGTCACCCGGGCTCAGAGGCACATATGGGTTCTACTCTCAGCGTGAGGAGATAGACTATATCATCCCTAGACCAGATCGTTCCATTATCATTGGTGGTGGCGCTCTCACTTACGATAAGAACCCCAACAGAGCGCATTATTACGATTCTTCCGATGACTCTTGTTTCTTGCCAGAAACTGGAAAGTATTTGAAGGATTTCATGCGAAACTATGATGACTGGAATGGCATTACACCAACAAGTGATTACTGCTGGTCAGGAATTATGGGGCACACAGATGATGACTTTCCATATGTGGGAGAGCTCTCTCTTTTGGATAAACCTGGACTGTATATGCTTGCAGGCTATTGTGGCCATGGAATGCCTCGTATTTTGCTCGCTGGTAAAGCTGTTGCAGAAAGCGTACTGAGTGGAACGCCTGTGAAGGATGTTCCTATTCCTTATCTCATCACCGAGACCAGGATGGCAAGAGACGGTGGACTCTACACCAAGCGTGTCAGTACAAACTAAGGATACTCCACCAGGAAGGAAATTCATACTAAGTTCATCTGAAAAATGCCGGGCTCATTACAAAGTTATGACAAGATCTGCCCAAGAAATAGTATAGCTTAAAACTTACCAAACATCCTTTTTATTCTATAATTACATACAGATTATTTATATTATAACTAAGCGGAAGCCTGAATGTCACCAGCAACAGCAGTGGAACCAGATCTAGCAGATGCCTTCAATAGACCATCCTTGGTAATGTTAACAGTAACCTCAACCTTGTTTCCTTTTCCAGCACCTCTCACAGCAAGCTGAGCAAGGAGCTCACCCGGCACATATACAACCTCCTTGACAGTGGTTGGCTCATCATCGGAGTAATCATCCTCCTCCTCGTCATCAGAGTATTTCTCAGCCTCGATAACAGTCTCCTTGATTGTTCTTTCACCCTCGAACAGCTCAACAACCACGTCTTCAGCACCAGCCTCTATCTGGACGGACTTTCTGATAGGGTATGCGGTTTCTGTCGAGATGATCTGGACAAAAGAACCATCTGCATTTTTGATACCAATTGGCTTTGAAATGTGTTGTGTGTTAACTACAATTGGCTGGAGAGACTCCTTGATCTCATCCTCGTCAAAGGTCTCGATCATGGAGGCCTGAAGAGCAGCACCACGGGCAATGAGCTCAGCTGGGTTAATAGCCTTATTGTCAATGGATGGTGCGACAATGACAGTAGCCTCTGGGAAGAGAAGCTCCACACTGGAGGCAAGCTTGGGCACATTGGAGGTACCACCAACAAGAAGAACCTCATCGATATCCAAAGTGTCAAGACCGGCCTTCTGGACGACGGACTCAACAAAGGCACTCATCTGGGAGAAGACAGACCTACCAACAAGCTCAAATCTCAATCTGTTGATAGTTGAGTGGAAATCGTAACCATCAGCCAAAGAGTCTATGGAGATGGTAGAGGTCTGCACGTTGGAAAGGGTGTGCTTAGCAGTGACACAGCCAGCAATGAGCTTGGCTAAAGAACGCCCAGTTTTTCTTGGGTCAGAACCGTACTTCTTCTGGAACTCCTTAGCAAAGAATTCGGCAAGAGCTTCGTCGAGGTTGTCACCTCCAAGCTCCAAGTTATGGGCAGTGGCCAGGATGGTCAAGATACCACCTCTAACAGCAATGACAGCAGCATCTGATCTGATACCACCGAAGTCAGCTACAACGTAGACCTTGTCGTCCTGGAGACGGTCTTCAACGGATAGATGAGCTAACAGAGCAGCAGATGGCTCGTTAATGAGCTGGAGCACCTTGATACCGGCCTTGCCTGCAATCTCAACGAGGGCCTCCTTCTGCTCCTTGGTGAAGTTAGTTGGAACGGTGATGACAGCACCCTCAACTTCCTTACCGGTGAAGTCAACTGCAGCGGCCTTTATCTGCTTGAGGTGCCTAAGCACCACCTCGTCGACAGTAATGGTCTCCTTGTTGTCGTCGCTGTGTTGTATGATGTAGCCAGGCTTACCATCAACGTTTACTGGGTGAGCTGCCTTCTCTGAAACAGATGGGTCAATCTTAGTGAATGGAAGACCAATGAAGTCTCTGAAGTTGATAATTGTGTTCTCAGGGTTTCTGACAAGCTGGGCAAGAGCCTGCGCACCGTGGTACTCATCCTCACCTTTGTAAGACAGAGCAGATGGGATAGCTCTGTCACCATCAGGGTTGGCAATGACATCAACCTTTCCATCAGCAGCAGTCACTGCGATGGAAGAGGAAGTGTTACCAAAAGCAATACCGATAGCCTCAGACATATTTTCAGAATAGGAAGTTATGAAGTTATATTCTCTTGATATATATATATATAAACACAGCCCCAGTAGCCTCTATGCCAAAATATATCTATATCTATTGTATGCACCATGGAATTCTCCAGCCAAAGATTGAAAAAAAATTCAGGTAAAGGCACGTGAGACTGCCATCGCTCCTACACACATACCGGGGTAGATGGATAGAGCACTGCACTCTATAGTGGGAGAGTAGAGATGAAGATAGCTTGTGAAGATCCAGATCACTATATACTGCTTGTAAATGGACACATTCATCACTATATACTGCTTGTAAATGGACACATTCTTATTTTGTATTTTATATACACATGAATGTTATACTTTATATCCTGTCTCCATAGATCGTCAGTGGAGGGTGATAGTGTCTATGCCATCAAGCCATTGGGCTATTAGCGGTGCAGCTATCTGCGGATTTGTCTGCATTAGAGGATCACATTAGCCGTTAGGAGCAACATGATTCCGACTAAGCAGACCAGACGATGGTAACTGGCGGTTGTGTCCAGAGGGGATTTATGTATCACACCGGTATTTTTCAGACGGTCATGAACTGGCCTAGTCCCATTGCCGATCTTTCGAGAAGGTGAGTGTCCAGGAGTGGGTCTGTGCCGTAAAGTTCGGCCCGCCTGTGCAAGTGCTGAAGTGACAATACTCCCACTGTCGACAGCATACCCCTTACTGTTTTCCAGGTTGTCCCTCTTGTCCAGAGCTGGATTACCTGATGGTCTGGCCAGTGTCGGAGGATTGGACACTCCAATTATCTCAAAAAGCCCCTGTCTATACTTTGGCACGTAGCCTCCATTGTTCTTCGCAGCAAATGGCTGACTTCTATGCTCAAATACTATGGAGGGAGTAGTAGCAAATGCTTCTGTGACTGCAATCTGCTCTACACCTTTGGGTTCAAGCCCAGTGAGCTGAGTGACAGTTGTGAATTCGGTCTCAACCCTTATCTCTGTTTCCCTTTCCGTTTCAGTCTGCGTCTCTGTTTCTGTTTCAGTCTCCGTAGTTCTATCGAATTCCGTTTCCGTCTCTGTTTTCGTTCGACGCGTAAGTCTCGTGGAAATCAACATTTCCGTCTCTGTCTCAATATTGGTCACAGTTCTGGTAACAGGCAAGCCTTTGTCTTTGATTGTATGTACAATGGTCACAGTCTCTGCTTGAGGTTCTTCAACTTCATCGGTAATAGTGATAGTTGCCGTTCGAACAACAGTTTGGGTCCGCGGTTCGAGTTGTGTAACTACTTCCAATAGTCTCTGGGTTTCTGTATTTGTAACTTTGTGGATATCAACTATAGTAGTAGGGATAATAACCATCTTTGTCTCTGTTGCCGTTACCACAATGGCTTCTTGATCGCACATTTGTGTTGTGGTTTCAGTTTGAGTCCTTATGAAGTACTTCGTCTTGACGACAGATGTACCATCCGCTGTATCCGTTCGTGTCGTTGTTTCATTGACTGTTAAGACTTCGGTGGAAATAGACAGTTGCTGTGTTGTCATGGTGGTGGCTTCTGTAGTCACTGTCGTCGATGTCCTAAGTTCCGTAGCAGTTGTAGTAACCAGAGCTGTTGAAGTGGAAATTGATACTTCCGTGGAAACAATGCTCTTTGTCTCAACTATGCTTTTAAGCACAGTCTCCGTTGTTACTCCCAGGGCAGTGGTTACAGGTGTAGGTGCTTCACTTGCCGTCTTGCAGGGGCTCGAATACTCCACGCTGGACAAGTGGCTTCCTTGCCGGCAGCTTCTGCTCGCAGAAGATACAATGGCGTCAGCTGAGGAATTGTCCAGAATTGTTGAACATGTAACTATAGGAATTCTAGAACTCTCAACACAACACGAAAATTCAGAAGATAATGTTTCTGAACAAGGTAGTGACATGTCCGGTGATGACGATGCACGCGGAGCTCTTTCATGAGGACATCTAGAAGATGTGCTGGATGTTTCCAGTTCACATCTAGGTGTTGGTTCACTCACATATGTTTCTGTTACAACCGCTCTTTCACAACCTCCATTGACTGGTTCCAATGAGGCTGTCACTGTTTCGCTGTCTATCCATGTTACATCATCACTACTGCTGGTTGGGGAATGATCATTAGCTCCAGACTCAACGTCATCTACATCGTGGGACCCTTCTTCGTCGGGACAGTCAAGCGTAATCACAGCTGTAACAGTGCTGTGGTCAACCACGGCTGTGGTCTTGAGTTTGGTAATTCCATCAGTAACTGTATGCAGCGAAATGTACGGACTTGGAGTTGGTATAGTCCTTCCTCCCATTATTTGCGTCACTGATTTCATCGCTTTCTTCAATCTACCGGGTGCTGTTATAGTTGAAAACTGAGCAGTTGTGTGATGGGAAAAGCTTGTTGTCTTGGTATCTGACTTGGAAGCTCGCCTCTCCTTCAGTAGCTTCCAAGGATTCTTTACTCTCCAGCCAGATGTTTCCACACTCGGATCCTGGCGATAGGTGACTTTTACCATCCCGTTATCTTGCTGTGCTACTGCCTGCCGTTCTAGCTGTCTTTTGAGCAAAATGGGCCCTACCTCTCGCGGCTTGTCGCTGTCAGTGAGAGCAGCACAAGATTCTCTAAGCAATAACTCATATGTATGAAGAAGGGACTGATTCTGACACCATTTGTTAGAGGGTCTGAGTTTTAACTGTTCAATTAAAGCTATACTTCTGGTGTTGCTTACAGTTTCACTAGTGGAGAAACAGTCATTCTTTCCACGTTGGAGGACATGGCACAAACAGAGTTCTACTGAGGGGTATGAATCGCACAACCCATTTGGAGTAGCTATTTCTGGCCCTCTTCCAATGACTGACAGACACTTATATATGTTTGTCCCCTTGTTTGACTTTTGTTAGTATGATCACATTGAAGAGTCGTCACAACTGTTCAACTCACGTATATATCTTGGAATTTCTCTGGAAATACAAATTGTCCTTGACTACGCTTGTTTTCTACATTGCTTTCCCCAAACGCCAGAGGAAGGGTAA
Source organism: Kuraishia hungarica (assembly GCA_030567555.1). Taxonomy (NCBI): domain Eukaryota; kingdom Fungi; phylum Ascomycota; class Pichiomycetes; order Pichiales; family Pichiaceae; genus Kuraishia; species Kuraishia hungarica. The sequence continues at coordinate 877,892 of JAJLSL010000001.1, forward strand.
TACCATTTGTGAATACAGCCAGCAACAAGAAAGTCAATAGTACTGCGTGATTACTTGTAGAGTACATGGTACTAATCAGAGGGTTCAGCAATCATACGAGCTAGAATTATCTAGGCAATACATTAACTTCCGTCCAGAGCCGATTCCAGCTGCAGAGCAAGGTATTGTTCCCTTGCCTAGGTAATATTGATTAATATTTAGTGGGAAAAGTGAAAGCAAACAGATATACATACATGTCTCAAGATATCTATCAACGGGTCTGTGTCTAGTAGTGTTGGTACGCCGAATGGCATGCTGGGGTATCCAACTTTGTGTAAGCCTTAAACGCACGAGACTCTGCTGTGCTACCACAATAGCAAGTTTACTTTCTATAGAGAGAATCTACATGATTGGATATGTCCATACAATGAACTGTAAAATAGAGACAAACTATATTGAATCAATTTATGCAATACTATGACAATTCATAAGAAATATCTGTATAATGCTGGAGCTTCATGACTGCTTCTGTTCTTCAACTTTCCTTCTCTCCTCCTTCTCCTTTCTCCTTTTCTTTTTGGCCTCAAATTCATGCCACTCACCTTCTATAGATTTCAGGAAATTAAGCGGCTCTTGAAGGGGTGCTTCTTGGAAATAGCCATGAGTAAGTGCCTCTTTTGCCGACAGTCTCCACTGAGGATTCATCATTAGGAGGCCATTGGCAAGGTCCAAACCAGCAGGTGTCATAAGTGAGCCGAACTTCGCAGCAAAGAGAGAAGGTTTATACTCCTTTGGTCTCAATAGTTCATACCATGGTAGCTTATCGGCTTCCTCCCACTCCTGCTTGATGGGTGTTCCCATTGTGTTGTAAATCGACTGCAACTGCTCAATCTCATTAGTACCTTGAAATATAGCACGCCTGGTGAAAAGCTCCATCAGGATGCACCCAGTACCCCAGATGTCTATTTCACGACCATATGAGGTGGTGCCCATCAAAAGTTCTGGTGGTCGGTACCACAAAGTGATAACTCTATTAGTGTAATCAGGGGACTCGTCTTCACTGCTGAGAACCTTCATGGTTCTAGCAAGACCAAAATCGGTTATTTTGAGCACTCCATTGTTATCAACCAGGATATTAGAACCTTTGATATCACGATGCATAACTCGTTTAGAGTGAAGATAATTGATACCTTCAAGCAGTTGCTTGAACAAATATTTACGATGCCCATCGGTAAGCGATATATCGTCCTGGGATAAAATACCAGATAAATCATGGTCCATATATGGCAATACCATGAACACAGCATTCTTCTCAACCATCATCTCAGTGAGACCAACGACATTCTCGTGTTTGAATGTCTGTAAAAGCCCAATTTCTCTAGTTGCAGTGATAGGAAACCCCTCTTTCTCGACTTCTAATCTCAGCTTCTTTAATGCAACAAATACTCCCGTGATGACATTCTTGGCTTTGTACACCTTACCGTACGTTCCTTCGCCAACCTGTTGAACTCTCTCATAGACAGCATCTGACCTTGTAGTGACATTCATAAAGAGTCTCGGTTGACGGGACACTACAGCAGATATTGAAGCTGATAACTCTGCAGTTACACTCTCCTGTTTCTTCTGCTTACCTCCAGCTGTCTTGGCTGAATTGCCCCTAGGTTGCGAAGGAGTCTGTGAAGAAGCAGGTGTTCTCTCGACAAAATTACTGCGGGTAAAACGACCTTTGGCAGGTGGACCCGAAGCCGACGACTCTTTTACTGGAGGTTCCCTGCCCCTTGGGGCCCGTTCCCTCTCAACACGCTCCCTCTCCCGAGCTCGGCGGTTGGATGCATTGCTAGAAGCAGCGGGTCCTCGTGGAGGTTGCCTGTCAACATTTTTGGTATCCTTCTCCCTATGACTATCGGTGTATTCGCGTGAAGGATGACTCTCATCATCCTTTCGGCCACTAGAACGCATGTTGACTGGTTGGGATACTGGGTCTCTCTCGGGTTTGGGAGCACGGTCAGTCCCCTCTGAATGAATCCCTTTTGAAGGACGAATTTCGGATTCATTTTCTCTGCGACGGTTGACTGGGAACAGATCATCATTATCAGATCTCCCCTTATCACGTAATGACTCAGGTTGGGAAGGCGAGTGCCGTCTCGAGGAAGAATGAGAGGATCCCGGTGCACCACGTGGAGGCGGGTCGCGAGCCCGATGAGGTGGGGTTTGTCTAGCGGGTGGCCTATATGAATCTCTGTGTATGTCCTTATCCAATGTTCTGTCCCGTGAATGCTCTCTATGGTATGTGGAATCCGTGTCACGATCATAACCGGAAGCACGACTAGATTCAGGATACTTCCGCCTACTTGGTCCTGATGGTATCAGATCCCTGTCATAGTCGGGACTACGGTCACGTTTACCAATTCTCTCACTGAGATCTCTGTAACCGGAATCACCACTCTTGGAAGCTCTGCCTGGAACATCGGCATCGTTGGTATCTCTTCTGTACCTTGCGTCACGGTCATCTCGTTTCCTTGATGGACGATCATCTGGAGACAAGTCCCTGGTGTATCTGCTTCTATAGCTATCTCTGTCGTCATCATCAGGCCTTTTGATGTCTCTGTAAGGTATGTCTCTGTCTCTGTGACCTCGGTAGTCTCTATCATCTCTATAATCTCTGCGGTCTCTATAGTTGCTCTCAATGTGGTCTCTTTCTCTGCGATCGGTGTCTCTGTATGATGTCTCTCTGTCCCTATCTCTGATATCTCTGCTGCTTCTACTATCCCTATTCCGGGTGTCCGTTACAGCTCTGGCTCTTGGCCTATCGATGAGATCCCTATCAGCTTTACTGTCACGTCTTGGTGGTCTATCCGTCATCAGGTCTCTGTCTATAAGGTCTCTGTCTCTGTCTCTGGTCCGTACCCTATCTGAATCCCTGTACCTGCGGTCGGAAGAGTCTCGGGAATCCCGTGGTCTTTCGCGATCTATGGCATCTCGTTCGCCACCTCTACTCCTTCCATTGTCTTTGTCACCATTGCTGTCTCGATATCTATCAGCACCACGGGGTTCTGCAGGGCGATGTTTATCCGTGAAGCCGGTCCGTGAACCAGAGGTCTGAGAACCACGGTTTCCAGACATTGTCTGTAGAACTGCTTCGAAAAATGTGGGAGGCGTGGTGGGTTCCTGGGGGTGGGGTTGGGGGCTCACACTGTTCTGTCTGTTCACAAGCAAGAGTTGGGCAATGGAGTGCGTGGTTTAAACAAAACAAAATGCAAGCTGAGCTGTTAGCTCATAACACAATTAATATGGAAAATTCCAGACGGCACTTGACCTAGAAACACAAACAGATATATTGGTATCTGAGACAGTTCTATCTCACCAGGACCCTCTCCTAAGTCCAACACTTTTCAGGTACTGTGCACTGTGTATCATGCGCATTGGAAGGGCTTCACCAAGTTACCCGGATTTTCAGTACTACAATACAGGCATCACAAGAATTTCGTGTGCGTATCTACACACAGAGATGAGATGAGATGCATTGCGCTACGATAAGGAAGAGCTCCTGGAGCACGACATAACCTAAATGGCCAAGAAGAACAGCAAATAATTGTAAGACGGCACAGGCAGTTTAATTGATTTACAAGCAAGGCTCTTTACAGCTCTAATTAATACTATTACGACACCCCGGGGTAAAAGTGTCATCTACGAGACTGTTGAAGCATACACCTCCTGGGCATGGGTGGGGTGTATGTGTGTGTTGCGGGCTGCGCTGCTTCTCTGGCCAGCGTGGTTGTATATGTGTTCCTTGGTACGGCAGTAACAGACAATGGTAAGATGTGGTGACATGGCTCACAATGAATGCTGGTCCACAAAAATGCTCACGGAATGCAAGACACAGTCAACCGTAAAACAATCCTGATACACTTGTCACAAAGTAAACACCACAAACGGAGATCTCTCTAACCACCGGCATTGCAAGCAGTACCGCTCTGACTTTGCTCGCCTTGAGGATCAAATGAATTAAATGGAGCATCTATAACTCAGCACCCCCTTCATAAAAGTGGTCCGCGATTCTGCTAAACTCATACTTGGAATGCTGGTGTGTGCCCATTAACTATATTTGCAATGTGCTCCTAGAGATACAGTCATGATAATACAACCGCCCACACAGCAGCCATTAAAAACTCATCAACTTGAGACTCAATCCATTTTAACTTCGTATTCTCAACCAACAGTAATCGGCAAAAAATATCATCCTCTCATTATTATAAATATTATTGATACTATTAGCATTATTTTGTGCCCCTCTCTGATATACAAGAAGTAAATAGTTCCACTGAGTAAACAATATACTAGAGCTAAATAATGAAATCCTCTTTGCCCTCCTCTCCTCTCCTTCCTCGCATTCCCAGTGGCATGCTGGGTAACCCTAATGGAATCCATCCGGGTAATTCGATCATCTGTGCTACAAGGCTGATACGGCGCCCCCTCCCAGCGATAAGATTACTGAGGGAAACTGCACCACAGGCACTTCTGTCTCCCTCCTTCCCTCCCTCATCTCGCCGCCCCCTGGTGCACGGCAAGAACGCCTCCGAGTGCATCTGGGGTTTAATGCTGTGCGGTTTGTTTGTTGTGCGTTCTCTTTTCTCATTAGCTATGTGCAGTGAAGAGGGGTGGTGGATTTCTTGAAGCTGTGAAGCAAACATTCAGTGGTTTTTCCATCTTGGTTTCTAAGGACAATACAGACAATAATCATATTTATACAAAATGGGAATGGTATGTTAGAGTGGCAATTGAAATTATATTGCAATTGCTGTATTTGGTTAGCTGGATCGGAATGTGCACATCGGATACATCACACCCATCCCTGTGCTTCAGCTTTCTTTCTACGGCAATAGATTTCTATTTGTTTGTTCGATCTAGTGGTTCTAACAATCTGTGTCTGTTACTTCTATTTCTGTTTGGGTTGTACCACAATGAGAGGCGTAGGCGTAGTAGTCGTATCCAAAATGGTTCAGTGCACATGCTCCCACTGAATTTGATCCTCTTCTCTTTGTGATTGCAAGTCTACAGACTTACAGAAGTTAACAGTTACACTTATACATTTAGATAGGCAAGGCTGTGCATATATCGGTGGATCTGGCCCTACTGTCGGGGTTCCTAGCAGGAGTTAGAAGGTCCACGGGCCTCACCCCAAAGCTCGACTACATTGAACAGAACGAGCTGAGAACAGGTGTCAAACAATACTTGGGTTTTGGCGAATGGATGATGGATTCTACCACGTTATTCATGGGAGCATCCCAGTACTTTGTTAGGAAGTGATTGTTTTCCCGGCTTTTTGCGGTTCTTGGGCCGTCTCTAACACTGTGGCAAGCATATTCAAGCGGTGGTGGATTTATTTACTATTTTCTGGTGTTCTGGTTTCTCTTCATTTCTCCCTCTTGACATATATTTTCCGCGCTTTTTCTTGCGCGTTTCAGGCTTTATACTTATCCACAGCGGCTACTTTTGTTAATAACAATGATATGACATGATATAATATAACATAACACATGATATTATCGTCCCTATTTTAGTAGCAACAGGTCCAATGTAAAAAGAGATGTATACATAAACCGTATCTACGAAGGGTTGAATGGGAAGAATCCCAGTGCGTCTCCATAATTCTCATAACCAAATGAAGTTTCACTTCCTGAATGGTCCCTCGTATCCTTTTCCTCTACTTTAAATACTGTTCCCTTTTTCACTGCGTTCACGTCATTACTGGGACCTACCGACTGCGATCTCTCTTTCGCAAATATGGCATGGTATAAACCGTAAGCATTCTCATAATCCTCCTCTAGATCCTCATCATCTAGACTGTGTGTATACATCCCATTCATGGGTATCACTGGATGCATATCCGAGTTGCCATATATACTGTCGTTGCCCATATAGCCTGAACCGGTGGGTCTGTTATTGTTAACGTGGCCCTGGGGAGTCTGCTGGTAATGTAAAGGATGATGTTGTGACACTGCACCATTTTCACCGGCTGGCTTACCATTAGGTAACCTATCTATTGATCTCAGACTCTCTTCCCAGAAGTCTTCCATTTCCTCATCCAAAGTCCCATCATTGTTTGTATGATTATTATTACTATTATTAGTCTGGGTTGCGGTCTTATCTGTGCTTGGATTATTCTTGGTTGACGTCACACTGGTACTGTTATTTAGAAGTTTCATAAGGTTACTCCTCTTGGAACCACTACCACCACCTCCACTACTGGTAGACCGATCGGGGCTAGCTGATGAAGTGAGCTTAGGAACCTCTGCAAGAGGTGGTAGGTAGTTGAAGTGTTGATACCTATCCAATTGGGCTTCTGGATATATCACAGGTTGGTTTTGAGCTGTGTAATGGTGATGAATATGCTGATGAATTGTGATTGGAACAGAATTCTGCTTTGCGAGATCTATAAGATATTGAGCATCATGCTGGGAACGAATCCCACCATCCCACGAGTTCTCGCCGGAAGGACCATTCATTGAGTACTTCCATTCCACCTGTGATTGTACAGGGATCTGATTAGTTGATGCTGGAGTAGCCCTATCTGTATCTACCTGCGGTTGTCTTGACGGGAACCACTTTGTGGTGGAATCAGGAGTGGAATTTCCATGATACGGCTTGTACTGATCATTTGGTACTGAAGATGATGGTATGCTTGAACCTATATTGCGTAGCTGTTTGTCCAAAACCTTAGATAATTGTGTAAGTGGAGTTTGTGATCTGGAATCGTTGTTCTGTGGTGTGAGCGGGAATGAAGCGGAGGGACTAGCTGAGAAGCCTGGATGTGTAGGCTTAAGCTGCGTGGAATCTGGGGATTCGTTCTTAGTCGTGTGATCCTCTAGTTCCTCATCTTCATCTCCTCGTTCTCCTTCATTCTTTCCATTTGCACCGAAGAAATTACCATTCCCACTCGCCTGTATTAGATCCACCTCTCTCCTGATAAGAGGGTCGGCCTTGCCATTAGCTACACCAGTGATAATCTTTCTCCATCTGTTTCTACATGTCAGACCCGGCCTATTAGGCATCTCCATTGCAATTGTTCTCCATTTAGTACCATATTGTTTCACTTTCTTGATCAGCTCTAGGTCCTCTTCTAGATCCCACGGCTTGAGCCTATCCTTTGTCTTGGGGTCTAACACTTCTATGTATCTTTTAGCACATTGGTCATCTGTACGACCGGGGATCTGCAGCGACACTTTGAGCCATGTAGGTCCATACGCATTATATGCCTGAACCAGAAGTGCATCTTCACCGGGTGTCCACCTACCCTTTTTCACTGTTGGATCTAAAGAGTTACACCACCTCTTTCTGCAATCTTTGCCCTTCCTATTTGGGACGAAGGGAGATACAAGCTCCCAGTGGATGTCATCCGGGTTTATGTACTCGTTTCCATATGTCGCCTTACCTGTTGATTTCAAATATTGTATAATAACTTGTTTCTTCACCATTTCGTCGTCTTCAGCTGTCCAGGGTCGTCTTGTGACCTTGCGAAAGGTCTGGAAGCCTAGTGACTCCGTCAGTGATAACGGGTCAATGGCTGTGCTTTTCTTCTTTGTGTTTTGCAACATTATTGAATATACTGTTTATATCATATACCAATCATTATTGATAAGTTAGTTCACTCTAAGTAATCGAGACCGACCAGCTGCAGAAATCAAAAGGTGTGCACTTCTGAGAAAGAACACTCCAGTGAGATAAGATGTTGGGAAGAAATTAAAACTGCAGAATATCTTGCGGATGAAATAATATTAACTCCTTGTCTCTTTGTTTCTGTTGTATATATATATATATGTGTGTGTGTGTGTGTGTCTATGTGTTTGTTTATATCCTATACCACTAATCTAAATCGTTGTACGAGTGCATAGGATCTCACCTCAGGCAGTATACCTCTATTCTATGCCTCACACTAGCTAAGAGCTAAATAAACTGCACACTGCAAGGAAGCAGGACCCATTATTTTCTTTTTGCTGCCTTATACTTACCGGCTATCTTGAAGAAGAGCAGAGGACTCACTCGCATATCTGCAGCAGGTAAGTCGTCTCCCTAACCGGTATACTAAGTAGCCAGGCTTCGTACCAGGATGTGGGTAAGTTTCCCTGGGCCAGCTCAGCTCGGCAAGCTGTATCTGCTCCAGTACTCCTTAAGTCTCCCCCACTAACGAAAAAGGTACCTTACTTGAGGCCACCATTCTTGGGCGCGCAGAGCGTAACGAGATGCGCGTTGAACCGGCAGGCTGTGCGCATCTCGGGGCCAAAAGCTATGCAAGATCATGGGGCCGGATCGAGAGTGACATGTTGGCATGAGGTCGGTAACCATTTGTATTTTACAGACAAGGGGTATCGGAGGTAGATAATGGAAAAAAAGTCACTTGGATTGGACTCTTTATCAGTGATTGTATAGGCAGAACCATTCCGGTTTGGTGTGTATTTGAATATTAAAAGGAATTGGTGTGCGATGAATTCCGAATACAGATAGATCACTCGTTTCTCCACTATTGATAGCATACCTGCATAAAGGGGGACTTTCTCCTAGCTCAGACCTACTGGGAGGACCATATCAATTGCTCTATTTGGAGATATATACACATACTTCACAGGAAAACTGCTTCACGAATTTGTCATGGTAACATACACTGGCGAAGCAAACCTCGAGGAGCTAGCTGGAGATGAGCTCTCTCTGCTTAGGTCAGAAGTCGAAAATAGACTCGATAACCCACGGAAGCATCTAGGCGGAGGAAAGTTCTCACCAGGACGGCTGAAGTCCATGTCCAATTTGATCCTTCATCTCCTAGATGAATCACTAGACTGTTTTGAGGAATTGGGATTCCATTTTTCAAATGGCACCCGCGAGGATGTTTACCGGACATTCTCTAGGGGCTATATAATAGTGATGTCTATTCTGCCCTATATCGAAGAAGATCAGAGCCGATGGAAGGTTCAGGATCTGGACAGTCTCAAAGAGATGAAAAGATTATATAACCAAATCACACTGGAACACGAGGAATTGTTGCCGTTAAAAGCAATTATAGATAGAATTCCCGCTCAGATGTTCTCGGATGATCAACTCCATGCAAAACACAGCCATGGATCAGAAACATACACAACAACGTCTTCCTCCACATTTGCCGCCGGGTCCGCTGAGACCCCTTCACAACTTGTGAGGTCATCACCGGTGATCGATATACGCTCCTTTGCACCAACACCTAACGGATCGGAGGACAGAGGGAATGAGTTTCCACCTGACTATGCGGGTCCTTCAGATGACGACGAATTCCTGAAACCTGTACATAGACAGTCCTTCACCAGGTTTGTATCCCCCACACACTTCAAGCCTTGGGAGAAGTTGCCGTATGCTGGTTCAGGTGCAAGCTCAGAAGACTTGCCGCCCCGTGACGGATCAGCACCATCTAGAGCAGCGTCCCCAGATGAATATACCACAGGCCGCTTGGACAGTTCAATAAGGAAAACATTACCCACAAGTAGTTTGACGGAGAGCGAGGGTCATGGTGATACACGAAACTACGGTCATAATTCTGTCACTGCCCCTCCAAGCACTTTCTCTCTGTCCAACCACTCTAATTCTTCCAGAACTGAGCTATATCCTACACCAGCTTATCCACCACCAGCCCCACCACCAATACAAAGTCATTCTATCTCATCTGAACGCAGAGACACCACTTCATCTAAGACAACATCCCATAGGGCAGTACCGTCTTCAGCCCTACCGTCGTTACCTGCTTCTGAAGATGTGCCTACTTCAACTTCAGACCGCTATCCCAGATCGAATCGTACAAATGCAGTAACAAGAGTGAGTTCTGGCCGTCGGTTGAGTACCAGCTCAGTTGATAACTCCCACCCTTTTCAAAATAGGATCACTGTCTCTGATTTAGAATCATCATTGTTTGGTGGGAACGTGGGGCCATTTCAGGTCTTACTTATTGATATCCGTACAAGGGCCGAGTACCTCGACACACATATCAACTTCGATGATATGATCAACATTGACCCATCTCTCATTTCGGGGTGTGAAAATGACAAGGACCTGGAACAGCAAATACATATGATTAGTGAGAAGGATCATTATATATTCACCAAGAGATATGCGTTTGATGTCGTGGTATTCTTTTCCTCAACTTCTCGATTTGGTGCTGATCTGAACCTGTTCTATAGCATCATGAGCTCTTCCAGGGCTATAAAGCCTTTGAAGAATTTGCCTCTGCTACTAAATGGAGGATATAACGAATGGCTTTCTTGGTATGGGAATGATGCCTCCAGAACCTATAGGTGTCCTGCTGCTGCTGTGCCGAGATCTAACTTTGGTAATGGAACGTATTTGAACAATGATGCATTCGTAGGTCAGAATAGCGGTTTGTCGCTTTTGGCACGAAAAAGGACATCAGCAGTGATATCGAATCAGACTCAGGGATATGATGCACGTTCTGGATTTAGTTCTTCCTCTCCTGAAAACACGAGGTATGCCAACATTCATGGCCCCCCTTCTGTTCTCAACATATCGGAGCAGCGCACCCGTGCTGATAACCACCCTACATTGGATCCTTATCTTGACAATCACAACCTCACGAATCAGAGTCAGAGGCAAATCCAGTATGGACAGCAGTATACATATGCCTCTCCTCACCAACCCCATCATCCTCTTCCATCATTGCCAGCATATGAAATACACCCTCCGACTCCGGTAAATGTGCCTCCAGTACCTGCTCTTGATCCTTATTCACAGATGCAGCTGCCCTCATCGAACAGGTACACTCCATACTCTACTCCAAGTGTAGTGAATTCCCCCAATACCAATCAAGATGAACATACTCGCATTCAAGAGGACTCAAAGACTCATTACCGTCAAGCTTCTGGTCATGTAACATACTACCCCCCTCCTTCAGCGCCACCGCCACACTCACAATTCGTCCCGACTCCGCAGGCATCCTCCAAGCCCCCAAGTAATCAGTACCAGGATCTATTTGTCTGTGGTCTTCAGAACTTTGGTAACACCTGTTATATCAACAGTATGGTACAATGTTTGTTCAACTACCGTCCCTTTAGGTTTTTATTTGCCAATAACATGTATTACACGCTGCTGAGCAAATCTCCTCAAGAGGTGCTTCTTTCTAAGGGGTTTTACTCCTTATTCAAGCGGTTTATCCAGAATGGTGGACATGAGGTGAGTCCTAGTGGGTTTCTTAGGATCTGTAATACTCTGCGCCCTGATCTCAAAATACCAGATGAACAGCAGGATACTCAAGAGTTTTTAATGTTCGTTCTAGACAAGCTTCACGAGGAGCTGTCCTCGTCTAAGTCTGTCAGAGACATGTATCCAGATGTGAAGACATATTATTCTGAAAAGAAGGATTATGCAATATGGCATGATGAGTATTTGAAAAAGGTGTCTCCCATCACAGCGCTGTTTGAAGGGCAGACCCAAAGTACTCTGAGATGTGAAAGGTGTAACACAGAATCATCGACCTATTCCCATTTCTCGATTCTCTCGTTGGCGATTCCCCCTCCTCGGAATGGCTCAAAACATATTTTCCTTGAAGAGTGTATAGAGATGTACACATCTCTGGAGAGACTCACAGATGATAACGCCTGGGACTGTCCAAATTGTTCTAAGATGAAGAAAGAAGTGCAGGAGTCGAAAAATAAAAGGGGTATAGATCGTGAAGAAAGGGGAAGACAAGAGGAAAATGGCGATTCATTGTTCGCTCCATCCAAGAAGAGTGGCCTCAAAGGGATTTTCAGTTCGAGGAAGGAGTCGCCTTCCCCTTCGCCAGGGCTTGTGTCTAGTGACACAGAACCGTTATCACTAAGGAAGGCAAAGGAAATACTTTCATTGCCCACAAGCAGTACAAAGGGGATCCAGTTTTTGCATCTACCCGAGCTGCTGGTTATTCATCTGTCTCGTTTCGGAGGTTGGAGAGAAAAGTTAGAGACTCCGATCCTCTATCCGTTAGTACTGAAGATGAAGGTGCTTAGACAGAGAGCCCCTCCTAGAGAGTCTACGATTGAGGAGGAGACATATAGACTCAGCGCACTTATCAATCATTCAGGTACGTTAAAGTCGGGTCATTACACTTCTGTGGTTAACAAATCACATAGCCTGACACATCCCTTCTGGTGCTACTTTGACGACAGCCATATAACACCAAGGACGCACGGAGATTATCCTCGTGGGGTTACAATGGTTGAGTCTAGTGACGTCTACGTTCTGTTCTACGAAAAAATACACATTGTGAAATGAATTCAAATCACATGTGAAACTACATAGCATTTATAGTTAGGATTTATATTTTATTCATGAACATGTGTATAATATATTATACTTAAACTGTGTGCCTTCACCAACAGCATTCGCTCACTCTCTAAGTGCTCCAGCTCAGAGAGCTTCATATTGTGGAGGGCATCTGTGGGCATCTCTGGGCTTCTCCTCCGGGTAATTCAAGGTTTTAACTATGCACAGAAAAATTACCTGTATGCCAATGCGACGAGATGAGGTAACAGTAATGAAGGCATAGAATAGCAAGAATATCTGTGGATGTGTTGCACATTAATTTAAACTTATCTATTCACATATTCTGAGCAGCATTAGATTCGCAGACAAGCTGGTGGTATATTTATCTGTATCTATTTGTGTATGTGCTGTGCCCATTGTATTCGCCTTCCATCTGCATAAACCACAAAGATGAGCGTTATAACTGTCATCAAACCGTCAATGGTGCGAGAGGACGATGAAGATGTAATGGATGAAGACTCTGATGTTGAAATGTCAGGGGATGAACAGTATGGCACAAGGAGTCGTAAGATGATGGACAAGGAAACTGGTCTCGCTACATCTGTGATCACTCCCGGAGAGCTCGTGACAGAAGAGCCAACCTGGATGAGAGGACATGGTACCTATTACCTTAATGACAAAACATACAGTTCTGTAGCAGGAACGATTTTGCGTGTGAATAAACTGCTGAGTGTTATTCCTCTGAGAGATAGATATGCTCCTGAAACGGGTGACCATGTTGTTGGCAGGATCACAGAAGTTGGAAACAGAAGGTGGAAGGTTGACATTGGAGGAAAGCAGGATGCCGTGCTGATGTTGGGTAGTGTTAACCTCCCAGGAGGTGTCCTGAGAAGAAAATCTGAGAGTGATGAGTTGCAGATGAGGAATTTCCTCAAGGAAGGCGATCTTCTGAACGCAGAGGTGCAGAGTTTATTCCAGGATGGTTCTGCATCATTACACACCAGATCCCTCAAGTATGGTAAATTGAGAAATGGCTACTTCCTAAAGGTTCCCTCCTCCCTTATCATCAGGGCCAAAAATCATTCCTACAAGCTACCAGGTGGTATCAGCATCATTGCTGGTGTCAATGGATATATATGGCTTAGCAAAACACTAGCGGCATCCAACAACACATCAAACACATCGACCCGCGCCGTAGAAGCAGGTCTCGCTGCTTCAGCCAGTTCATCCTACAAGCTAGGTCAGGGCTCAGTATCAATTACAAGATTGGAAGAAGAGTCGTCCTGGGAGATTTATAGCGACCAAAACGAAGATATCTCAGAGTCAGTCAGAAGCACCATTGCGAGGTACGCCAACTGTCTTCGTGCACTGTCTCACTGCGAAATTGGAATAACAGAGTCCAGAATAGTTAGTGCTTATGAAGCCAGTATGGCATATTCCGATGCAGGTGCTCTCATAGACGTTGAAAATATGGAGTCCATTGGTAATGACGTGGTGAACGGTGAGAAGATGCGTGGTACCGCGTGATTTGTTACATGTTATATATATATATTGTATAATAAATCATGATCTAATAATTTTTCAGAATAACAAAAATGTATAATCCGATTTACACATGCCTCGGGCTACTTTCGTATACTAAAGCAAGATAAACTTCATCCCATGCAATGCATCGGAGGAATGATCAACTTGGGACATATGCAGGAGAGCGGGGTGGGGTCGCTCTCGCAGTTTAAAGAGAGGGGTCCAAAACGTTGCATGCAGCGATCGATCAAACACGCTTGTGGTGCTGCGCACGGCAGTAAGCTGGCTGACAATCGTAGATGGAGAAGAGAGTACCGAACGCTCGAATTATATATAGCAACGGTTACGAGTTAGACTCGTAATGATTAAATTTAATTTTTCGATTTAATTTTTCACTTGAATTCTTCCTCCTTTGAGTGTAACATTAAAAGTCCGAGATTTAATGCCTTGTGGAGAGAATTGTTAGGTATCGGGTGAAAAAAAAACCCGCACGGAGATTGGAGTAAAGTTTATCCCACGCCTGCAATAATCACTGGGGGACTAAAGGGCATCACATGAAAGGCAGCTTCTTACCCCCACCCCCGGAATGCTTAGCGGCTGGCCTCGGCGAGGCGACCGTCACCGGCAACCCAGGGGGGGTGAGCAAACTTTGTTAGATGTTGCGACTGCTGTTTATAAGTTAGAGTTATAGCACTTTTTTTAAACTGTCTTCTCTTGTTACCTGTTGTTCTTTGAGCTGGATATATATAGTCCTAAAGCTACACACTGCAGTCATCTACCTAGACTGCGCGATTATACCTGTTCCTGACGCATAACCAGCAGCAAGCGGAGGGGTTTTTTCATCGGTTGTGCTCATCGGTTGTGCTCATCGACCCACAGCAGTCAGTCCGTGCTCCACCATACGCTTTGGAGATAGCAACCCCGTGCTACATATAGCAGGAGGACAAATCACCTCACATAGAATCTCCATTTACTTACTAAAGTGTCTGTTCAAGCTCTGAGGTGCCCTGAAGCATTAATCGTGTTATATTTCAACAGAAATAACAACGTCAAGAGACTACTACTACTCAGCGTGCGTAAATTCCCACACCCCCACGTTGTCCCCCTCTAAGCCAGCCCCGACTCTGGTCATCGCAACCCAAAAATCACCCTGATTTCCGCACTCCGGATTTGGCAATATCTATCCACACCACATCAAATTTCTGCCGAGCCTGCAGCACGACAATCACGGTGCAGTGCGGGAGAACAAAATTTTGGAGTGTCTGGCTGACGTTTTTCATATATATATATTGTCGGTCTGTTTCTATAAAGCTTTGGTTCTTGTCACACAGTGGTATTATTAATTATTTATAGCCTCCTGTAATGTGGAGACAGTTCGGCCGGCGTGCCGGGGTCCTTGTGACTTCAGGAGCCGTTTTAGCAACAGGGGCAGCTGCAGTAATGCACAACTCCATAATTTCTAACGACAATGTAATTCACAACGATATCCAGACTAAATTCCCACCTTTTGTGACGACAAGGCCAAGGCCGCCCACCAGGGAGGAGATGTTTTCCAGATTGGGGAAGAAGGTGAGTGACGCATTCTCTTCTAGGGATCCTAAATCATTCACTGCAAAGGATGCCGACTCAGAGTTTGACCTTGTGGTTATTGGAGGTGGTGCATCTGGAGCAGGTGCTGCCCTTGACGCTACCCTGCGTGGCTTGAAGGTTTTGCTCGTTGAGAGATCTGATTTCGCTTCCGGTACCTCTTCCAAATCAACCAAAATGGCACACGGTGGTGTGCGTTACTTGGAGAAGGCCATCTTCCAGTTGTCCAAAGCACAGTTGGATCTGGTGATTGAGGCTCTCAATGAACGTGCTTCAATTCTTGAGAACGCTCCTCATCTTGCCAAGATCCTCCCCATTGCTATCCCCATCTACCACTACTGGCAGGTACCTTACTTCTATGCAGGATGCCTAGCCTACGATCTCTTTGCCGGCCGCCAATCCATTGCGTACTCTTACCTCCTTGGTAAGCGTTCGACATTGGAGAAACATCCTCAATTGGATGGCAGCGGCCTTGTCTGCTCCCTTGTGTACCATGATGGTCTCTTTAATGATGCTCGATTGAATGTCACCCTGGCTACCACTGCTGTAGAGCACGGTGCCACTGTCATCAACTATACCGATGTGAAACAGCTGCTCAAGGATGGATCAGGAAGAGTGAAAGGTGTGAGAGTTCTTGACACTGAATCTGGCAATGAATATCTTGTTGGTTCTACGGCTGTGATTAATGCCACTGGACCATTTTCTGATTCTCTTCTCGATATGTCCAAGGACCCTAACGGTTTGCCTCCATCACCCAAGAGTGTGTCTGTCTCAACCAACAACATGGTGGTGCCAGCTGGTGGTGTCCACATTGTGCTTCCAGAGTATTATTGTTCCAGAGACATGGGGCTTTTGGATGCCTCCACTTCCGATGGCCGTGTGATGTTTTTTCTGCCATGGCAGGGCCGCGTCATTGCTGGTACTACCGATACTCCTCTGCCCGGTGTCCCACGTAACCCAGTGGCTGCAGAAGATGAAATCCAGGAAATTCTCAGAGAGCTTCAACATTATGTCAAGTTTGAAGTAAAGAGAGAGGATGTGCTCAGTGCTTGGTGTGGTGTTAGACCACTCGTCCGTGACCCATCGAAGCAGGTCAGTGCAGCTACCGGTTCTACCCAAGGTTTGGTTCGCTCTCACCTTGTCTACGAATCTCCAGAATCTGGTCTCCTGACCATCTCTGGTGGAAAGTGGACTACATACAGAGAAATGGCTGAGGAGGTTGTCACAACTGTTATTAAGAAGACTCCAGAGCTTAATGCCAAGTTTGGAGATGTCATGTGCTCTACAAAGCACTTTAAGCTCTTAGGAGCCGAAGGGTTTGATGTCTCTCTTGGTGCTAGACTGTCCCAGGAATATCGTGTACCTGATGTCATTTCCCGTCACCTTGCAAACAATTTTGGTGACCGTGCTCCTCTGATTCTTGAACTTTACAATGCTGATGCCTTCAACAAGCTCTCCTTGCAGGCGGCATCAAAGGAGCTGAGACGCAACAAGGAGCCAGCAACCTATGAAGATTTCGAGTACCCTTTCACTATCGCTGAACTCAAGTATGCCCTGCACTACGAGATGGCTAGACACCCCATTGATTTCCTTGCTCGTAGATGTAGACTCGCATTCCTCGATAGTAAGGGTGCTCTGGCTGCTGTGGATAGCACAGTTGAGGTGATGGCCAAGGAGTTTGGATGGAACTCTACACTCAAAGAAAAAATGCGGAAGGAGGCCGTGGACTACATCCGTCATATGGGTGTGGTTCCTAACGCTTCCACATTTACTCTGGACGAAGCATAAAATGATAGATTTTTTCTCTACACGGTTTTGTTCCTCCAAGACTTAATGTGGGACGTTTATTATATACGGTTCTCTTTTTGACTTTTCTCTTTTTGATGTGTGTCTTTGTTTCTCTTTTTGTTGATATGGTAATGATGAATGATAGATAGTAATTAATGTAATGAAGTGTTTAAAACGATATCTCCATTTGCCTACAGCGTGTTCGTACTTATACTATTAGGCAAAATATGATCTATTAATGCTGAAAAAGAGCCAAAAATGACAATTATAATGAATATTAAGAATAATGTACAACGCAATCATATGTTGCCGTAAACCAACTTTAGCCTTTCTGTTTCACCCTCATGCAATACATCACCAAACTTAACATCTTTGGTGGTATTCCCCATCATTAGTTTCTCAAAGGACGATCTCTCCTTAGCCACCATCTGGCCACCCTGTGAATGAAGAGAGTTGATAAGCTCTTCCTCTCCATACACTTCATTGTATGATTTTTTGCCGTTATATGTGATCTCGGCTAGATCGTGAAGGATATTAGCTGTGAGTCCCCATACGTTTCTTGTCTTCTCTCCAAACTCCATGTCTGTTTGCGTTTCTTCCTCTTCAGAAGAAAGATCCTGAACCTCATCAAGCCATCTCACTTCACGGTCATTATGCAGTGGGAAAATAAATGATCTGAGATTCCATGGAAGTCCACCCCACTTTGTCTTGACATATGACTGTTTCAAACACTCCTGCAACTCGTACCTTCTGGGCTTTGGCTGCAAGAAGTCCTTTAACGGGACACTGAAAACGCTTGAGCTTTCTCCAGGGTTCAAAAGAATCGAGGAGACATGTTGTCTCTCAAAATCAGCCAAGCGCTCAGGTGTCCAGTTGATGAAACCCACACATGGTCTGACTGCCAAAAATGTACGCGAGAGATATGAAGGCAAGGTGTTGATTTCCTCCACTTGGAAACCAAATTTTGAACTTAGTAGTTCGTCCGATGAAGATATTCCAATTTCCTCTTCAGTTTCCCTTCTAGCAGTCTGCCATTCGGATTCTAACCCAGTGTCAGCCTTTCCACCAGGCAGAGAGATATGACCACTGAAGTTACGCAACCGCTTGGAGCGCTTTGTGAGAACTACTCTCAACTCGCCATTTCTTCCAAGGAAAAGCAGAATCAGCACAGCTGATCTTCTTGCCACGGGGAGTTTGTGCCAAACGGATACTTTGGAATCGAGGAAATACCGTGGCTGGTAGTTGGCTATGTTTGTCAAGTACTCGGACTCCATTTTATGCGATTCGATGATTTTAACTAGCTTTTGTCTATGTGTGCTGGTCTTATGATTATTGCTGTGTTGGTATGTAGTGTGTCTCTCTAGTCCATGCTCCAGGATAGTTTCCACGGGCAAAAGATTAGCCACCGGGGGTGGAGGTGGAGGAGTGTATGTAAACTTTGATATTATATGGGTATTCACCAGATTAGACAACAGTGATAGCGACGAAGGCGCTGATGAAGAGTATGGTGATGAGTATGAAGAAGAGAGTGACGAAGCATAGTGAATGGAATTGATCAGTTTTGAGGTGGATTTGAAGTTTGAGTAGAAAAACATCTTGAGATCTCGCTAATGATTTGAGCGCAGCACTACCGGTCTAAGCAAGCTCCTTGCCTTTTGCAGCTGTAGAGACTGATGGTATCGGGCTCCTTGAAAGATGAAGCTCAAAGTTGCAAACAAACAAGAAAATAATATTAATGAAAAGGCAAGAAAAAGACTGAAAAAGACTGAGCGGTACCAGCCTTCCTAAAAACAACGAGCACAATTGCGAGAACGAAGGTTACAAGAACACTACACAGTGGCGCGTCGCAACATACTTATATCAGGTAGGAAATATGTGCGCATGCCGGATTAATTGCATTCCCCTCATCTCATCTCCTGTCGTTCCCATAGTGAAGAAGCAACAAAAGGAGGAGAACGACGTATGGCCTGCAGATCTAACCTGCAGCAAGATAACACTCCCCTCTGCTATCTGCTGCTACTTAAGCACTATACGAGGAACGATTGGCAGTCAGTCTATTACAAAAGCGAAATATACTCCGAGACGTGTCTGTTTATAAATTATGTACCACGTCTGGAACAAAAGAAGTTGATATATTTGAGAGTTGCATTCTAGTTAAATAAGGTGGAGTTTGTAATATATTTTCTCTCCCACAAACAGATGTACTTACTACTCTAATAATGGATGAGACCACTGTTTTGGTGAGCTAAGGGTCTTGACCCAACCAGATCCCTGTGGTACCCACGCTAGAGACGGGCAATTTAGGTACTTGTCTATAGAAGGGCAGTACCCACGGGTATATTCGCTCATAGTTTAAGGAGTTCCACGGGTACCCTGTAGGCTTGAATACTTGAATAGGTTCTGTGGCTTTGCCACGACTAGCCTAATGGCTGGTTTCCAACAACCACAAAACCCAACGAGTGTGCGATTCCCAGTTGCGTGCGGATACCTCAGGGAGGGGAAAATGATTTTGGGGTAGCTCTTGCAGCTAAATGTAAATACAAGGCTGTGGCAGGCTGTGGCAGGCTGTTCCCCTCATCTGCAACATCTGCCGCCTCTGCCGTAGTCTGCCAATTCACCCCTTACCAAAGCACCCCTTGCCTGATCAGGCAGGACACCGCGAAAAGGAACAAATTGGCCTGAGGAGACGACTGCACTGTTTGAATGTTGCACCGAGATGGCTTACGGCATGGATTACTAGTTGCTACATAAAGGCTGTTACATGATAATTGCCTATAATAGAAATGGCAATATAAAAGTGATCCCTTCCGGACTACTACTCATAAGCCTTAATTAAAGACACCGTAACCCAAAGTATGCAAATCTGTGTATTCAGACATTTGTAGATCAAAACAATAAACGCAACCTCCATCCAAAAAAAACATGCTGGTAAAATAAAAATAGGAAAAAATACAGAAACGAAATCAAAGGATTTGAGATCAACAGTGGCAGCTTCAATCGATTCTGGCCTCTGCCAACGTATGCAAAGGTTTGATGTTGTTGGAGAACTGAGCACCCGCTTTTCTCTTTGTGAGCTTCTTCAACTTCTTTTTCACAACCATCACCGGCACGGTACTCTTCCTCACCAAATAATTCGACAAGGAACCTAGCAACACTCCCTTTAATGCACTCTTTCCTTTACTGCCGACAATCACCAAAGTTGGTGATAGGTGATGAATTATCTCCACTATGAAATGTCTTGGGATAGGATGATGTATGGACTCCATCACAACATGCACCTGGAGCTTGGTGAGCTTCAGTAATTCCAATGTTTCTGTGGTCATTCTTTCCACGTTATCCTTACGAAGCTTCTCACGATTTGTTGTTGATGAGTGAACTGGAGTCCCAGCACTCTTAGTATCTTTGGCAGGAATTCCATTTAAATTCATAGACGAATAATCGTCATCCTCTAAGACATTCACAATGTACAAGACGGAGCCATCCACTAAGACTGTCCCTATGCACCATTCCAGGGCGTAATGTGATTCATCTGAAAAATCCATACATAGTAGGAATGCCTTGGGATTCTTCTGTGTCTTCACTATATCGAAGAAATTACCTCTAGTGATCGTCCTTATGGCTCTTGCATGATCTACTCCCGAGTCGATCGGTGATATTTCAACCTTCTCGTTCAGACTCCTTGCAAGTTCGCTATCCTGTTTCTCCTCGTCATCTCCTGTGTAAGGAATATGGAAGTCTGAAGTGTCCGCAGTGGACGATGGAGAGACGAGCTTCTTCTTGTAGACGGCATATCCATCCAGTTTACCCCTCCGTTCTTTGCTTTCCTGATAAAACTTATCTCCTTGTAGGGTGAATCCCACCTTTGCGGCATCTTCCGTTAATTTATCTAGCACTTCCTGAGGCACTTTCTGACCGATGATTGTGGCATTGGTGATTCCTCTCTCTGCAGCAGATATCTGATCAAGTTCTTCTGCTCTTCTGGCCTCGGCAAGCAATTTAGAAGAAGCACCGCTTGCACTTCCAGATCCTGATGATATCAGATGCTCCTCAGCCTTCACACTGAGCTTCTCACCAGGAGACCCTATGGAGCTGTGACGTACCGCCGACACTGAGCCTTTATCTAATGAACCTTCTAAAGCTGGCGAATAAGTGGCAAAGTTGGGGAGAATTGCACCGCCGTCATCATACTCAAACTCTGAATCGGTGTCACTTATCTGCTCCTCGTCACTTGATGCGTTTCCATTGGTCTCGTCGTCGCTAAATGTGTCCTTTTCCAATCTACCTGCACTAGGAGAACGTAGTCTCTCTGATGGGTCATGTGCGGTAATCGACCATTTGGCTGTCTGTGCCTTTGATCGTGATAGTGAACGTTTACCAGTGCCTGTACTGTCACGACGAGCTCCAGGAGAAGAAGAACGGCCACGTTGTGATGCTGGATTTGCGGCGGCTGCCGCTGCCTGTGACTCTCGTCTCTTCTGCCTCTCTATGATCTCCATTATCTGTCTCCTCTCGTCATCGAGAGCTGCTTCTAAAGACATCTCTGGAGTATCAATCGCCTAACTAGTGTGATTGGAGGCAGAATTTGGTGGCTGCTTGGATCGCACCACTGATTTAACTAAAGTCGGGGCTTTCCCAATGGCCGCCTTATGATAATAGCACCAAGCAATATAAAGGGTACACAAATGCGGTGGTACAAAATAAAACCCAAGTGTTTAAATGCACTTATTATAAAACACAAAACTGTACAACACTATTATTAATAGCTTAACAAAAGTTCTAAGTGAATGAATGTATTTGGTTTTGCTGTATTATCCTCTTACATCCCCAGATATTGACTGCTCGCTAATTCTAATAGGGATGCGACCATACGATCTCACTGAGATTAGACGAGCTGTCGTGATGCTTGCGCGGCGAGGACTCTGGGCCAGACTTTTCGGTGCAGATGCCTGAGCTGCCTTAGATATGTGGGTCAGCAGGTCCACGCATTTAGGTCTACGCACAAATCCCTAGCTGATATCCGCAACCCTGCCAAGACCAATAAAGAGACGCATATGTGAGACAAGATTGAGGCTACAAGAGTAAGGTCCCAAATGGCGTCACCACTACTACCACTGAGATGTAACTATTTCGATTGGCTCTTTACAAAAAATGCATTTGCTGTACAAATGCATTTTTCCTGTTGGCTGTATGTCATGTTAGCTCTCCTTCCTGTTGGCTCTCCACGGCTGGAGGACTCTGGTGTCACTTATAGATATAGCCTTACCCCATGTCGTGTGCATATGCGCTATGGTCTCTTGCAGTATAACTACAGAAAAAGCTTTCAGGTTTGTCTAGGATCTCTAGGTTTCAGTGTATGATTACAATCAAGCAATGTCTTTCGCTTTCTGTCTGAAACTGTCATGTTTAATTTTGATTACAGACTGCTGACAAGAAAGACCAGAATTGACATCTCAATGTAACGCAAATGCTAATCGGATAATTGCGTAACCTCCGATGTTCTGTCTAATCTGTGCTTCAGTCAGTGCCGGTGCGTTAATGCCAGTGCCTCACGGCCCTAGTGCCTATATTTGTGACCCGGCCAAAGCACTGGGGCCTGCCCCTCCCTTCTCAGCCTTGCCAGTTATCTAACTAGTGCATGGTGTGTGTTCCCAATTAGGAAAGTTGATATCTGCTCACCACCTAGATCTTCCCTGCCTTTGCGGTGCTTATACTATACTCACCCCACTCATCTTCGCCGGTGCACTACCTCTGATTCTGCTGCTGTGGGGGTAGTCTTATCGCCTCCTTTGTTTGAAATCATGCTTAATCATCATCTGGGGATGGAATATGGAGAAATCTTGCAGTGAAGAGAATGGCGTGGGTAACTCTTGTCATAACATAAACAGTTGATTCTTGGTTTATTAATCTTTTTCCACTTTATATATATCAAGGTGACCTTCGCTTACCATGAGTTCGCCTGTTGGCCAGGTGCAGTCTCCTCCTAACATCATGCAACATCACAATAATGTTCCACAACCATCCATTTCACAGACAAACAGCCCTCTCATTCAAGGTGTACCTGTCTGGCAATCAGATGAAGATGCGATAGAGTGCTGTCTTTGCTCCAGTGAGTTCACGTTCTTCCACAGGAAACACCACTGTAGAAAGTGTGGCCGTGTAGTCTGCAACGAGTGCTCAAAGGTTTACACAACATACTTGCCTTCAACATATGTTGTTTCTCCCCCATCACAGATATTCTTGGAGTCCCCACATGTTCCTCATAGAACATGTGATGCATGTGCCGAAGAGTTGGATATGTTGCGGCTTGCGTTGGCCGATGGGAGTATCCACTCTCATTTGTCAGTTGATAGTAGTACCAGCCAGAACACAGCGCCTCATAATCCAAATGTGAAGCTGATCGATGGAGGTAAGAAGAAGTTCAAAAGCAAGTTTCCCCTTTCAAGTGGTTCCAGTGCCAGAAATATACATAACAACGCTGATAATGACGATGATGGACTTTGTCCAATATGTGCCCTGAATATATCTTCTTGGTCAGATGCTGAGAAGGAAGAGCATATCGATTCTTGCCTGGTCAAAGCGGAGTTTTCAGGATCACCAGATCAGAAGAGAATGACAAACAGAATGTTGGTATACACCGTTCCTACTTATGATGTGAGGAAGGAAAAAAAGAGAAAAAGTAGACACAGTTTTGCCGAAGGTGGTGCATTACCGATCGTTAACATATCACCTGGAGGAGCATTCAGCGCCAATGATGATGAGACATTGAAGTCAAAGTCAGAGTCTTTACCAAAGGGGTTACAACCAGCCTTTGTGTATGAGGAATCTGGTGGATCATTCGATACATTGAGCGGTGTTTCTCAAATGAACACAGGGAGTTCCACCCAGCGCACGGCCGCTTCGCTTGACCAGGTATTAGGCTCTACTAATGATCACTTTTTAATGATCGACCAAGGTGCAGAGAGTGCTACTTTAAACGTGAATGAGTCCACAGAGTCCGATTTAGAGAAGGAGGATGACTCAATGCAGGCTACTCCAAACGAATGTGTAATCTGCCTGGAAGAGCTCGAACCAGGTGATAAAGTTGGACGCTTGGAGTGTCTGTGTGTGTTTCACTACAGCTGCATAAAGGATTGGTTTGAGCGGAAGGGACCAGGCGAATGCCCGGTTCATGCTGTGCATATATGAGGAGCTTTTGTATATAATCTTCAGGGTCTGCTCCTTTTTGTTTTGCCTAGTTTGGCAATTTCGTTTTTTCGCTACGGTTTTTGCTGGGTTACTGTGTTGTTTCTTTCTTGGTATTAGTTCATTTTATTTTTTGCATAACATAGATTTTGGTTGCTTTTCTCTTTCTATTGCTAGATGTTTCCTGTACAGCTTGTGCTTTATCACTCATAGATATACGTATGATATGCTGACTTAATCAATCTAATCTCTACTAGCACCTGAAATGATTTGTTTCAGCTCCAACCTAAAAGACCATGTAATATATCACATCAGTCAATCACAGCAGTGAATCATATCAGTGAATCACATCAGTGGACCACATTCTAGATCCTTTTTTATTTCCTAATATGTATTATAGATTGCATGACAACATCTCCATTCTCCGTTTAAGCTTTGCTTCATCCTAGTTCATGCCCCTTTTTGGGTTGCATTCGTCTCTGGCACAACCCTCCTGCGGAATCTAAGGGTAGCCACACAACTCTTCAGACGCAGAGCCGCTACTGCACCCCCTTAGGCACCTGCGCGTTTGAGATATCGCCATTTAGTCCCCTTCGGGTAATTCTCCTGCGGGTGTATGCTGCGGTCAGAGAAAAACGCGAAATGTGATGAGTTTAACTACGCGCCTGTCGCGAGTTTCATGTACATGGATACTTCTACAACGTGAGATATGTCATATTCTTCGATACTTCACCCAGGCCGCCGTGCATTTGGCGAGGGTATTTTTGCCTAGGGACATGTTACAAGATAGTGCGGTTATGCAAGTTCCTACACGGGAGGTACATGCCACAATACATACAGGCACGCGGGAGCCACCCCTTCAGGCATTTCTCAGCCTAGGAAGTTTATTCAAGGGACGGAGAGACGAACCAACCTTTGCTTCTTTGATCTATATAACCATTATAACGCCCTTGTTAAATCTTGACTCAACAGTGTTGCTTTACAAGTTCACAATTATTGTTCATCAGACTGGGTATGTCTACCATCAATAGCCATTCTGCCAGTTCGCAGATGAACTCATTGTGGTTTGATGAACCAATCGCGATTGAGACCCCTAGCAAGTCTAGGGGTTTTCTCAAACAGAGACTGTTTGGCAGCAAGAAGAACTCTTCAGATCGTGATGAGTCCAAGACTGCAAAATGGCTCAGGAAAATCACGCAGACTAACCCTGTTGAAGCCAGAGAGGATAAGAGTATCAGTTCACCTTATGCGTTTGAGCATGTAGCACATATAGACCAAGACAAGAGTTTCGGACTTGAAAACTCTCTGGCTGCAAAACCACAAAAAGCCATGGCTGAAGAATTCGGTTATGCTGAGCTGGAAAAAGCCGAGCTAGAACAGTTCACTTTTGGTGCAGCCAAGGCAGAGGAGCCTGGTGCCATTGGATTTGCCTCCTTCAGGACTACTCCGGCCGTTTATTCTGATCAACGCCGCATCTCACACGGTGTGAGCTATGGTGCAACCTTACCACGCTCTGTTTCGGGTTCTGAGAAATCCTACAACTCGTCACTGTTCACAAGATCAGTGTCTGTGTCTACCACTAACTCTTCAATAAGCGGTTCTGATGGCAACAGGGATTACCAACATACCAAGGCATCATCTCCCCATATTGTTCACCACCGCCAGAAGAGTTCTCTGTCCAAAGTTCACTCCATTGGACACAGGCCCAGTAACAGCACCAATAGTCTCAAGTCATTGAAAGAGTTGGAGAAGCAACAGCAGAGACTGGCATGCGACAAAAGAAAGAGAGAAAACTCCAGATTATCTAACAGTCCATCTGATGTAGCAGAGGAGGCCGCTCCTTTATCACTAGGAAATGGTCACTCCAAGCAGCCATCTTCCATTGACATGGATTTGTTCCAGTTTCCCCCTACAGACTCCCTTACAACTGACAGCTTGAGATCAGTTGGTTCACCTGGTCTTGCAACTTCTACATTCGATTTGATAAGCACTCCAAACCTGCCTATCTCAACTCCTCTTGATGGTTTTGGTTGGTCTTCGCCATCACCCGAATTTTTTGCAAGACAATCATGGATCTATGAGGATCACAACACTACACCTCGTACTCCTTGTGATAGAAGGCAGTTGTTGGAGGAAAGAAGAAAGACTCATAACGGAATAGACCTGGAGGCATCCATCCAGCTTTCAGCACGCAGGCTTTCATCCCTTGATCCGCTGACTCAGGATAATGCTGAGGACAGTGAACCTGTGGGGTTTTCCTCTGCTTCAAAGGCATTCTCCGAGGATGCTGACACATTTGTTTCCTTGAAGGCCGCTAGTGTCAGCAGGAAATCGAGATTGCTCTTAAGTTCTGCTCATGCCGCATTGCGTCTCCACTCTGCTGCTTCAACTGACTTGTCGCGGACTACGGAGTCAAGCTGCTCAGACATAGACAACCTTAGCTTCAACTATACAAAGGCAAGAGAGAGTGTGTTACTTCCACCTCTTCGGACTCCTTGAATCATACAAGATCACGATGTTGTTCAGACACTTTTATTTAATTTACTGATAGAATCCCTTTTGCACATTACGCTCACCTCCCCTCCCCCCCACCACACTCGCTTATGATAATGACCACATGCTACTGAAGTTTGCACAAATACTTCATCTTTATTCTTTTTTTATCTAATAATTCTTTGGGTTGCTTTATTGTGTTTTGCCGTGCTTTCTCTGTTTTTGTACTTTATCATCCTTGGTGTTTGCACATGTCTGCATGACATTCAAACTCGTGTAACGGAAAAGTTAACACTCGCTCGATTATTATTTCTGTATATTATCACATCAATGTATTTAATCAAGATATAAATATTTATATATATATATACAGTCTGTGGTACGTAACGGCATAGTCAGGTTCTCATCTGCACTGTACGCATCATCTCATCATGCATACACACTGGGGCGATGGCCAGCTCTCATCTCTCCTCATCATTCGGTATCAGCTTATTATGGCTGGCTTATCAGGTATCTTGTCATAAATTCTAGAGTGATTCCCTTTGTTTTAACATCTTTATATTATTTTCTCGGTATACAGGATCTGGGTGAAGCACATACATTCCAATGCCACATTCTGAAGCGACAGATGTCCTTAACAGCATTGCAGAACTAGGTACGACCAGTGATTCTAATACCGCGGTTGAAGGAAAGGATACATCTGGGGAAGAAGGAGATATTTTGAGCGACACCATATTGCTGAATGACGACAGTAATATATCGCCGTCCGACCAACAATTGATACTGCTGCTTGAAAATATAGATGAGTATGAGGCACTGACCAAATCCGCACAGGCTCTATTTGCGGACGCCTTTCTAAACCTCTCAAGAGCAAATTATGCCGTATCATCTATCAGCTCAAGGTTTGGAAAGTATCATTATGATGAGAGAGAATTTGATGCAATTACATTAGTGTGAGTATTTATATCTGTGATTGTCAGTTGAACAGCAAGTGAAGAGAAGTACTAACTGGTAATCTAGTGAGGAAGAGCAACGAGGTGGGTTTAGTATACTGCCGCGTACAGAAACAACCAAGAGCAAGGACTCAACAACACATTTAACGGAGGAAGAGCGGGCCAGGGAACCAGATCAGATATTGTCGCGGAGATCACGTATACCGAAAGACACAAAAGCAGCAGCCCAGGCCGCTGTATCAACCTCTTCGAAGGTTCGGAGTGAAATCCATAGCGGCGAAAAAAGTAAAGAGGCTAAAAGCTTAACAAAAGAGGAGGATCCAGTTTCCAAGCCAGGACTACGTGACCCTATCAACATGTTTGGTGTGTTGGTTCCATATCAGCTACGGCAGTCCCAAAAACTGTTCAAGAAGGCGCTACAGGAATCCGTGGAGATGCTAAATAAAAGAAGAGAACTGTATCGTAGTATAGAACGGATTGAGCAAGGTCAATAGCGTGACAAAAGGGAGCGCTATAAGGGCTAATGTACATTCATAAATAAATCCTATAAAGTCAACAGGATATATGTGCATTGATGGTACTCTCATTTGGAGAGATCACTAGATTGGCTTTTATTTCAAACCTGATACATATCACCTCAATATATAATAGACACTGCATTACATTAAATCCTGTTTTTTTGCTTAAATTTAAGAATCCTCAGCTGTTCATAATTGGAATCCCAATTGTACTGTGCAGACGCAAGCTGCCCCAGGTCTCATCACTGCACCGGCCATCTCAGCGCGCAGGAGGCACGAGATGAATAACAAATAGCTTATCTATAGATAGCTGTTCACAAATGAGCTTATATCAGTCATAAAGTCAGATTGAGAATATAGACATTATAAAAATATGACAGACCGATTGACACAACTCCAGATATGTCTGGATCAGGTAAGTTATGAATTGCTCCTGTGGTCAAAATCTCTCCTCGTGAACGGCACCTAACCTAGTGACATATTAGTTGATAGAGATGTTTGGTGCAACGCTGATGTACGTTGACCAATCTCATGATGCCGTGGTATTATCACCTAGCGATCCACTTCTTGTTGATCCTCTCCATAAAATTGTTCGAGAACCGGAGTTTACCGACTCATTGAATGAACTTTCGGATGATATCATCCTCAAGACGAGGCAGATTCTAACTATAATAGATACTCTCCCCGGTGTTGGAGTATCGAAAAAGGAGCAGATGGACAAAATTGAGCAGCTACAAACAACATTGGATGATGCAGAGAGGCGAAAAAAAGACTCCATCAGAAGGAAAGATGATCTGTTGGAATGGGTCAATGATCTGATACTAGAGGTGGCTAAAGGCGTAGCGGAGACGAGGG
Organism: Kuraishia hungarica; assembly: GCA_030567555.1. Lineage (NCBI taxonomy): Eukaryota > Fungi > Ascomycota > Pichiomycetes > Pichiales > Pichiaceae > Kuraishia > Kuraishia hungarica. The sequence continues at coordinate 907,041 of JAJLSL010000001.1, forward strand.
ACTAGGTTAAGAGAAAGGCTGGTTTAAATGTATAAGATCAATGCAAGAAGAAGAATACTGGTGGATGTATATAATGAAAAAGCAGGGTATTAGAATATCATTGATCAATTTACATAATTTTCACAGAAAACATCCCATGAATCAAACACTTTTGCCCTCTTGCATTGTGCAACAGTCCAGTCGAGGCCGTACACTATTGGAGAATAATGTATGAATACAGCAAAGGACCCCAAAATCACCAATATCAGAACGAGATACCCAACCCTTTTGTTTTTGCCAATCAGAAACTCAACAGCTTGTGCTGCGCATAATATACCAAAGTACAGTGAGGGCAAATAGTGGTGCAAAAACAGCTGTCTCTTCATGATCACAGATGGCACAAAATGAATGATCCACCCCAAGAAGTACTCTGAGAAATGGGTGTCGAACAAAGCGGTGACCTCATCTTGGGATGCTTTTTGGACATAAGGATCGAAGCGCAATAGTTGGATAATCTTGAACAGAGTGTAGGCACATAGGACAGCGGTTACCAACCAATAAATAAAAATGTTACCGAGATAATAGATATTTTTGTTGTTTTCACCCCAGTAGTTCACACCACGGAAAAGTAAGGGCCAGCTGTCTGGTCTTGAACCAAATATGTGAGTGTCAGTAAGACCTTGGTTAATTTTCCACATGCCCTTTTGAATCTCCACAAACTTCTCCCAGAATGAAAGCAAAGTAGGGAACTCTACAATCTCTGTCTTTTCGTCAAACAATGGGTGGCTATTGCTCTCTATGTACCACAAAGAGTTTTCGAGGGTTGGACTTTCTATGCATATCACCTCCAGCTGTCCAAACCCCCATTCGGGCAGCTTTGTAGTATGTGCCAGCAGGTAGCACTTTGCTTCCCGGTTATACAGCTGGAACACAGTATCCACAGCCCGCAATCTCTCCTGTGAGGCACCTTTTTTGGAATATGACTTCACAATATTCACCTGAAAGTTCTCTGTCTTCTCGCCAAGATACATGGCATCTCCAATGGTGGTTACTTCCTTGTTGTAGTCCTGTTCGCTGACTGGCGGCTTGTCTCCAGGAGAAACGTGCAGGTATGTTTGTGTTATGTTATGGAATAGACGCAAAGATTCTCCATCATTGATGTTTTGTGTATTACGAACCAGTTCCCCAATGTTGGATTTCACCTGCTTCTCCACAAAGAAGTCGTTGTTAGTATCCTGAAATCCATAAAGAGTCACCTGCTGGTGCCCTGTCCTTGGATAATTATGAGGATGAGAGTGCAAATAGGAACCCGTGCCATAATGCCTCAAAGAGACAGTTGATCCGTATGACACATCTGCTGGTATATGACCCATGATGGATCCTGCGATAGTGGCCTGGAACCTGGTGCTCATCTGTGCTGCACCTTCACCCATATCTGTCAATATGATAATATGTACAGCAAACAGACCAAGATAAAAGATGAATGGAGTGATCACCCAGAAATATACCTTTGACACAATATGCCTGGAAAACTCCTTGGGTGATATGTCGAGGTCTCCAAGAAGTAGCCATACATGTTTTAGAGAAACAGCACCTGCCCATGCCCAGGTGAAGAAACCAACCCATTTAGAGCATAGAGCAAGACTGAGCGCTACTCCGGTGATACACACATATCTGTTCCAAGTCTTTGTGAGAGGTACAGCCAACTCAGCCATCTTGAACCCGTAAACAGCGAATCCGATGAAGAACATCATTGGGGAATCCAAAAATATGTGCCTTGACTGTGTAACCAGAGAGTTCTCAATGGTAACTAGAAATGCACCACCCAAGGCTACCCAATGCCTACACCCTGATGCTCTCAATGTTCTATATGCGAGAAATACCAGAGCAATGCCACAAGCAGCAGACACCGTTCTCATTTGAACGTATGGTGCAAGAGTCTTCCCATCTTCAGAGATGTAGGAGTCACCAATTGTGGTGAAACCAAAGGTACCCTTATACCCTGACAACCAGCCTACCGCTGCATACATCAGCTTGACCAAAGGTGGGTGCACATCCATGAAAAAAGACCGCCTTAGATATTTGTCTGCGAAACCTCCGAAATGCACCTCGTCAAATACCACCGAAGTTGGCTCGTCCAGCTTGTATAGCCGCACCGATAACGTCACCACCATTAAGAGCAATAAAGACCATAGCTCTGATCTACTAACTTTAGCAGAGTTTATTGCATCACTCTTAGGCGTGGTACTGTAGTAAGGCATATATGGACCCTCTCTGTATCCATCTGGAACTCTGGTTGTGGGGTGTGCATTCTCACCATCAGACGGATCCTGCGGTCCCACTTCCGTTTTGCTGTTCGTTCTGCCGTTCATCTTACTGATTGTGTTATGAACAACACAACAATCACAACAACCACAACAACCACTTACTAAATTGATTGTCAATAATAGCAGAATCGGTTATATTCCTCCAAAGAAACAGTTGTTCACCAATTTTCATCGGCATTTCAACTTCCTATATAGGGCACAGCTGTCCTTTCAATAGCGCGCTAACGCTAACTGTCAGCTTGCATGAGGCATACCGCCCAGCGTCTCACCGCGCATCGACGAGATGAGGGAAGCATCTGTGCATGCAAGCACCGGGGGAGGGCCCACATTGGCACTCTAACTGTGGAGTTGAGTCTCTAGCTGCACTGGTCCTCTCTATAGGAAAGCTCTCATTATAAGCGACATTTATTCTTTCTATCTTTATATAATTGAAGATTTTATATTTTCTGTTGCTTTTATATAGATTTTACGTTAATTTTATGTTATGTTAGTTTTATTGGATGTGGTATAGCGCTAGAGTAGATTATTTGGGAGACACTTTGCAATTAGAACCAGAATCAGAGCAAAAACAGGATAGATATAAACTTAATAAAATACTGATGATTTATTTTATCTCGTGCTTCAGATGAGGGTCTGCATTTGTAACGTACAAAGTGTAACCGATGATGCACGTAACCAAGAAAACTCCACGGTAAAGCAAAATACAGAGAGTAGTACTCCATAAACTCACAAATTAATTATAGGACAAAAAAAGAAAGAAAAAGGTCGTCATTAAACTATGTGAATAGGGTCATTAAAACGTGTAAGCAGAGCCACCACGGTAGTCAAGCTCGTTTGCCATATCTTGGACAGCATCGCTCTCAAAGTTCCAACCGAGTTTATTGGAAATCTTGAGCACTTTGAGATTAGGCAAACGATCTTCTGCCAATGCAATAGTGATGTCATCGGGATGTATTTTGAAAGATTGGCCTAGGAGGCCACTGGCATCGATCCACAAAGACTTTAGAGGTCGTGGTGGGTCCAGCTTTGGCAGCAATTCCTCATCCAAGAGGTCTTTTGTTACATACTCGACATTGACATATAAATGTACAAGATTAGGACAGTAGAGGAAAATCATATCCATGGAGTTCGACCTCAGTCCGGGCATGGGGTAATGAATTGAGAGACGAGTTAAATTTCCTCCAACTCTTGATAACAGATTGTGGATGCCCTCCTCGTTCAACGAGGGGCAATGTGCAAGCTCTAAGTGAGTGATCTTTTCGGGGAACGTCGATCTACTCACAAACTCGTTGGAAATACCCCCGGAAAGGCGTAGTGACCACAAGTTCGTGGGCCAAACCATATCATAGTCTTCGCAAGAGATAGACGATCTAGGGAACGATAACTGTTCTAGGTGAGGAGCATTCTTAATGGATTGGAAGAGTTCTTGAAGGTTGACTGTTTCTGATACGAGCCCCAAATCAAGAACTCGGATGTTGCGACATTGTCTCAAACTGATGAGAGGAGAATAACCAAAACTGGTTTGGGGGGCCACAAACACCTCCAGGTTTGCAGAACAACGTCTGAGAAGTCTGGAGATGAATGAGTTTTTGCCTGCCTGAATGATACTTGAGAGATCAAGGGTCTTCACCATGCTGCATAATGTTCTTTTGCTATGTGAATCGCACATGGTGTCAACAAAGGCCTTGAAAGACTGAGGTGTGAGTTTGGGTTTCTCATACAACTTTGGGATCAAGGCCCTATAAAAGTAGCGATTCAGCGTCACGTACTTGAGGTTGGTAGAATCACCCGTATGCTTGACAATCAATAGAAGGATTTCCAAGGGCAGACGCATTTGCCTGTCTTGTCGGTAATCGCGTGGATCAGAGATGGATAGTTCTCCAAAGTACAAGCTGTCTGGACCAGACCGGTCAGAAAGGAAGTCGTCATGATTACTAACATCACCGTGTAAGGGTGAAGCCTGTCTGTGCAATCTGGCAACACTTGCCCTAGCCTGTGCTTTCTTAAGAGCATCCACCCCATGATCCACTGGCACATCTGCCTCCTCCGTTTCTTCGGTGTCTTCGTCTTCTTCACCGTCCTTATCTGCCGTCCGAGCAGCCCCATAGGTGTACTTCCTATATGGGGGCCGGTTCTTCTTTGGTCTTCTCTTATTAGCCATAGCTGTCTAAGAGAAGAAGAAGAAGGCCGTACAGTCTCCTGCGATAAAACGCGGTCGGCTGTGTTGATCAGGTGCTACAGCTATCGACTGTAGGGATTTGGGTGATAAATGCCAGATATATCAATGTTTGCACAATCCTCCTTCCCTATCTAATATATATCACATCTGCCTCCTACCCCCTCACCCCTCTCTGTATCGTCTCTGACTGTGCATAGGAAGCTAATGCTTACTTTTTCCCCTATGTAAGCAAGCTGGCCGGGTAATTTCTTAGGTCATCTGTGGAGCTCACCCGCGTAGCTTACGTCTCCTTAAGAACATTGTGAAGATAGGAAGCAAAGCGATCGAAGAGGAAGCAGTTCAATAGCAAACCTGATCAAATCAAAGCAAGATATTTACGATTTCATGGATTAGAGTCAAACATTTGGTCTGGTTGGTTACTAAAAATATTAAAGCAGAAGGCGATCCTACGGAGTTCTTTCAGGAAAAAGTAGTGTCCAACCCTATTCTCTCCCCTGAGCTTGTCCTAAGAGGTGGCGGAGGGTGAAACGCAGGTGCTGTCTGCCCCCCACACTCTCTAGTAAAGCTACCCCACATTCAGCTGCCAATAAATGGGAAAGAGAAAAGCGGAGTTGTAAGGCTTGGCCCCAGCCTATAAATTAAACTTGCATTTACATCAAGGAAGGTTGATTAATAGATCTTGGTCTAATTTTCGCTATTGGAAGCTCTCTTATCTAATCGAGCCTCCAACAGTGCTAGTATTATGCTATCTTTAATGTACAGCATGATACCTCTGGGTAGTGATACGGTGAGCATCCATATGATTTTGGTGCCTCTACGGGGCATGCCCACAAGGAATCGCACAGTTGACCAAGATTGCACCAGCAGTTGAGAGGCGGTATCTGATCTGACATAGTTGTCTATATTTTCAAATATTGCACCCGCGTCTCTTTTGCCATAGAGATCGGCACTGGTTTTCTTCGGCCTCTTTGTCTGTTGGTGAGGCTGTGAGTCTGCCAGAAGTAGTTCTCTCAAAGGGCCAAAGAACTTGTCATAACTGCTCTCCTCTATGTACCTCCTCGCTTTTGTTTGAGAAAAGTATGTAGACGATAGCAGGTTGATCCCATGGGGAGATGGTTTGAGGGTCCTGTTGTATTCTCGAACAGGCTGTCCTCGGTTGGTTGCTTGATATATATTGCTAGGTTTGTGACAGTTCATCGGATCTATAAGGAGTTCTAACTCCGTCACCACTGCAGTTAAAGCCTCTATTTTCATATCACTTTTTCGGAGATGCGACCTGATAATTTCAGTCTTTTCTCTTTGTTCTTGCCGGAGATCAGCCTCAAGTTGTGATAATTTTACTTCAAAAGCACTTCTATCTACCGAGCTTGCGGATCCTAGATTTTGTAACCTGCCGTCTACTTCCTTGGATTGTTCTACTTTTGCTGTTCTGGAGTCCGCACCAAATGTCTTGTTCGTAAGTTCGAGTATATCGACCGAAGCATAAACTAGAACCCGGCTGAAAATGATATTAGCATCTTATCTAAAGGTTGTGAAAGATATACGATATCGCTTACATTAAGCCCATGGACACATATGTCATTACGCTTGAGTTGAAGACAACTGCTTCTAGAACTGAATCATTGTTGAAAACTGCCACTTGTTCTAAGCAGAATACAGTTCCGCCTAGAGCTGGGAGTATAGCACATAAACAGAGGAGCAGCAGAGGCGTCAAGAAGTGTGTTCTCGGCTTAGTCTGTGATGCTCCACCAGTGTTCACACGGATTTTCCCACCTGTGTTCGTTATATCTGAGATCAGTGTATCGCATCTTTTGATGGTTGAGTATAGCTTCCATGGGAAGTCTATGAAGAACTTCAGCAGCCAGCTGAGAAGAATGATATTGACAAAAAGGGAAGCCGACGACGATGTTTCTCTCCTGGAGGTATCCAAAACAATATAATATTCGGAGATAATCTCAGAAATGAAAGACGGCGCGAACACTGCAACCAGAGTAACATACCCCCACTGGTTAAATATCTTCTCCTTGAAGGCACTTAGGCGCTGACTCTTGCTGAGAATGGTCTGCATTACAGACCTAAGGCCACCTCCGATTCTGACCCTAAGACCAGTCTCATCATTAATTTCAACATGTGCTGGGTGCTCTGCCCCAATGATCTCTTCTTTCAGTTCTAAAGTAGAGGCCATTGTGTCTAACGAGGAATGCTCTCGGATTCCAGGCGTGATATGTAGGCGTGATTTATATATATATAGCCTTTGGCCCTTTGTCCAGTATCTCGTAGTACGATCTAGTCTTCTTACTCTAACATTGTCTCGGCGCAGGTTTTAGCCTCTTTTGTTCATCAACCCAAGAGCGTACTCTTGCTTGTGGCCATGCAGGCTTTGTGGCATTTGTCTGTCTGCGGCACCTAAGGTTGCCCTATCCACATAGTAATAGGAACAGCCTGTATATCGTGGAACGCGTTGGGAAGAACATCTTTAAGTCGCTCCTAGATTCAGCAGTTAATCCAACTCATATAATCCCGGTTAAGGCATCCTGATGAAATTCAGGCAAAATTGTTCTTGTGCGGTATGTTCATTTCGGTTCATTCATCCAATTTGTCTCTGCTTATCAGAGGTATCGGTAATATATTCCTGCATATGCACAGCCGTGCGCGATCGATAAGGAATTGAGTTGTCCACTTAATTCCATTTCGTGAGTACACGATTCTCATCTTGCACGCTCCCATGTCGCCCTCAGTCACACGCCATCTATATATCACGTGCATATGTCTAGGGCTTAGGTGTTTTCGCCAGTCCAAGCAGGGTAACGTCTAAAATTTTTTCAGGTTTGGCCCTTTGGAATTGTGTGTGCAGACCAAATCCTCTCTGGTCTGCAAGCGGGCAGGAGAGGCGTGAAGGCACTGGGAGGAGTCTTCAATTTATCAAACTCCCTTAGTGAGGTACTTTAAGTTGGTGATCAGATTCTTTGTACCCTAACCGAAGTCTTCGAAGGAGTAAATAACATCACAAAATGGTAAGTGGATATAAATGAAATGCGTCGCAAAGCAATTCCAACTATCATATTGATATCGTAGTCAGGTTTGGAACCGACCCCTGAAATCGTTTACGGGTTTCGTTACTTGCCAGACCAGAGATCAGTTTTTTGCAACCAGGACCACGTACTAACAGGTATTCTTTCTACTATAGGTTTTAGTCGTTGATTTGTTGAACCCAACTCCAGCCTCCGAGGCTAAGAAGCACAAGCTTAAGACCCTGGTCCAGGCTCCAAGATCCTACTTCATTGACGTGAAGTGCCCAGGTTGTCTCAACATCACCACCGTTTTCTCCCACGCCCAGACCGCTGTTACCTGCGACTCTTGCACCACTGTTCTCTGTACCCCAACCGGTGGTAAGGCCAAGCTCTCTGAGGGCTGCTCTTTCCGTAGAAAGTAAATCATGACCTGATGAGGATGGAACGGAAGTAGGTGTTGAAAACATGAGGGGATAGAAGTGAATGATCTTTCTTCAGGCTATCGTAACATATATCCCATCTTTGAGAAGAGTTGCTAGCTTGGATCTGTACACAATTATTTGCATAGCAGGCGGTGGGTTGATCAAGGTCTTTTGCTGCGAGATGTCACCATAGAGAGATGGTGCTAGAGGTGACGAAATTTTTGTATATGTTGGAGTATTATCTCTTTCGGTTATAACCAAAAATAACAAGTTAATCGGAATACTTGTCTTTTAGATGTGCTGTTTCGCATGTAGGGTAGATATTTCGTAGTTGAGGGCCGTATTACCCTCAGTTGTAGATGTCTTTGGTGGTATATGTATTGCATTACCCTTTACGTTGATACCATGCTATTGTTTCAGTTTGCATTCTTATTTCTCTTCAGAAGTGAAACAGTTTGTTCTTCTGTATTCTGTGCCCCTCCGAACTACAAGATGTAATTTACAATCTCATCCCATCTTCCAATCTAAAATATGATTCAACATCTGCTAATTAAGTTTTGATATAAATAAAAGCTCTTGTTTCCCGTTCATCGTGTTTCCATTCCTGACTGGTAACCAGTTTCAGATTATGTTCTTATGAATAGCCTTAACAAAAGTTATATTATAATATGCAGTTGACCAGGAGCCTCAGGAGCCACGGGCTCTGCTTAGCCTCAGAGTCTTGTCTCCTAAGCACAGCCATTAATTTACGAGGTCTCTGCTCAGTTTGAAAAGTGTATCTTAAACAAAAATCCAACTTCAATTTTACACAAAGCCATATCCTAATTCGTACTCAATGATCTGGTATTAATCAGGAATCCACAAAATCACATCCAAAGAATAAGAAACGTTGCCCTGTAATGGAAAACTTCTTTTTCCTGTATGAGATACCATTAGATATATAGACCACCGTTTGTCTCACCCAAGTATCTAAAACAACAGAATAACTTATTGCTGGCTCCCCACTTTTATTTCAAGTTCATTCAAAAAGCTTTGTGGCTCTTGGTTAACAATAAACTAAATTCTTGCAGGCTTTGTCTCGAGAGTTGTGGCCCTTAGACAGCAATTTCGAATCAAAATTGACTCCGTGGCCAAGCTGGCTAAGGCATGCGACTGTTAATCGCAAGATCGTGAGTTCAATCCTCACCGGGGTCGAGGATTTTTTTTATATTTTTTTACATTCAACGGAAAGATGAAAGTAAACAGTTCTCTGGAATTAACAGTTCTTTGGAATTAAGTGATAAGTATTTGAATCCTAAGGCCCTTCTATCGCAATTGTTACCATAGTTCTTCCCTATTTCAGAAAAGCTAAATTATATCTACCACTACGAAGGAAACTGGAAGAATTTTTGCTTCTATGGCCAATACATTTCAATCTATACTTCAAAAATGACAATATAAATAACTCTTAGTAATAATAACCAAAGTTAGAAACGCATATATATATATATATCTAAACCAAAGACCATAATGGACAAACGCCTCATAACATCATTAACAGTAACGAAAGCTCAAAAGAGCAACTAATAATACATGTTAACTTTAGTCATGTCAGAGAAGCGCCTCTCTGGCCCAAGTTGGTAACACAAAGGAAGCCTCATGGATCTCCTTGTTGTAGTACTTGAGGGTCTTCTTCTCAGTCTCTGGGTCAAAGGTTCTGAGTGGGACGCTGACCTTGGCGTTGGAGTCCTTGGAGCACACCATGAAACCAATCTGACCAGATGGGTAGGTTGGGATGGTAACATAAGCATACTCAGCCACTGGGAAAACCTCTCCGCAGGCCTTCTTGAGATCCTGAATAATCTTCAAGTGCAGCCAAATGTTTTCAGCCTGGGTGGTGATAACACCCTTCTCGGTAAGGGCATCCTTCAGCAACTCGAAGTATGGCTTCTGGAAAAGAGACTCAGCAGGGCCCTCTGGGTCAGAAGAATCAGTGATTATAACATCAAAAGAGTTCTTGTAGTCAGCCAAGAACTTGAAACCGTCACCAATGTGAACTCTTACCTTAGGGTGCTCATAAGACTTGGACATCTCTGGGAGGTAGGTCTTGGAAACTCTGATGACAGCCTCATCAATGTCACAAAGAACAGCCTCCTCGACACACTCATGCTTGACAACCTCTCTCAAGACACCACCATCACCCCCGCCTATGACAAGGACCTTCTTTGGGTTTGGGTGGGAGTTCATGGCAAGATGAGTGATCATTTCCTGGTAGGAGAACTCATCTCTCTCAGTGGCCTGAATAGCACCATCGAGGACCAAGACATTACCGTAGTCAGTGGACTCAAAGACCAAGACATCCTGGTAGAGAGACTTCTCGACGTGAAGAATCTTTTTCACTCTCAACGACATGGCCTGACCAGGCCACATGGTGTCGGAGATTTCAGCGAACCATCCATCTAGAGCACATTCACAGATTAGTACAATGTTTCATAACATATGATGAAAGATCGGTGTCTAAATCAAGTACACAACCTCGGTCATGCTCGTGGGGCCAGCGTGCGAGAAATGGACGTCGGAGCAAGTAATTTTACTAAATAGCAACTTCATGCCATTGGGAAATGCTTACCTTTGATGAGGGGGTGGGAAAGTTCAGCAGCCATTTTGATGATAACGAAGTATTATCGCAATTGAGCACGAATTGACTTATGCAAAGATGCAAAAATATTACAGAGTGGAGTTTTTATGATCGTCGGATGCGCCAGCTTCATGTCACTGAATGGGTGAAAAATTGGCTGGTGTGGGTTGCCCTGCATCATCGATGCAAAACGTGCAAGAACTTACCGGATTTGGCAAGTGCATCAACACACTGAACCTGCAAGGGTTCAGTGAACTTACTTAACAAGAATGGAACTACGGACAAAAAAAAAAGGAAATGAGTATGAAAGATTTGTATTCACATATGTATGCCTGAAGAGGCAAATTTGGATATTCTAGAACGTCAAAACACGTTTAGTGAGAGTGAGAGGGGAGAGAAATTGGAGGTTCTAACTCATAAATGCTCCTAACCAAAAAGGCTCAGCTGTTTTGCTAATTGAATTCCAGCGGCCACATTTTGCACTCTAGCATCCAGTCTGTACCCCTTTGCCTCTAATTCTTCCAGACTCTCTGCGAAGGACTTCAGAGGAACTAATGTTGGAACTGTATTAGTATATTCATTCATAATGGAGTCACTTGAGTGTAAAATAACCTACCTGTGAATGTCTCGATGAATTCGTTTTCTTCTAATTCAGTAACTGGATTTTTGTTTCTTTCATCGTTCATGTCTACCTTGACTATGACCAACTTCATGTTGGTGTTGCAGAACCCTGGATCGTTGAACATCAGAGGGCTCTCTGAGATAACAGTGCCTATGTAACCGGTCTCTTCCTTCAACTCTCTAAGAGCACATGTGGAAATCGACTCATTGGGGTCGATCAATCCAGCTGGCATCTCGATGCACACACCATCCACAGGTGGCCTGAACTGCTTCTGAAGAATCACCGAGGGGCCCTCTTCACTGCCAGCGGGGGGATCTATGATTGCAATAATACCAACACCATCAACTTCAGAACCCTCGGAACGTGTGGTACGTGCCGTCATCTCCCAGTCACGTTCTGTATATATGAATGTCAGTATTTTTTCCCCTCGGAGATTGTGTTGGGAATACTCTTCATAACTACTTACGGGTTCCTGTGGGGTCAAGGTATTTGATCTTCTGCATTTTGACCCATCTCGCCTCACTGGGGCTCTTATTGAAACTTGTTAGTAGCAGTTCAATCTAAATATATATCACAGTTGAACTGACTTACCATTGGCTCAAATGATAGCACCTTTGCATCTTCAGGAGCCGTGTTTGACATCTTCAGAGTTCTGTATGCCCTGGTTAAATGTATGCACGTCGTACGATAATGATAAGCCTCAGGCAAAAAGGGAGAACCAACAGACGGTAAATGACAACCAAAGCGAGAATTCAGATCAAAACGCAACGAATGTCCTATTCTTTTCATGGACAGTGTGTTTTTCAAGGAATTGCATCGATATTTTTCCCTATCAGTAGTGTACGGGAACCTATATGTGGAGAAGGGGTAAGCCTCCTGCTCTCACACTGTGTTGCCTTACTTTAGCGTGATGCCAATGATGTATGGGCGATGCGGTGAGCCGCATAAGATGAGATTATGGTAGTCGTAAAGACTGGTTGCCGTCTCTAATCCAATAATAGCCATAGGGAAAATACCACTAAATCTAAGGGGCAATCATTACGATAAATAATCATTGCTGAATTTTCCTAAGAGGAAGTCGTACAATTTAATTATTGTGGTGTTTTTGATTTCTTGAATGAAGGTAGCACGATCATTTCAGATCTCAACATAAGGACACAGAAAGGGCCTTCAATATTTCACAGATACAGGCGAATAAGCAGAGGGTGATTTAAGCCACCATAGCCATTCACAGAGTTAGAGGTGTTGCACAGCTTAGAACACATCTGCACTATGACAAATCCAAATAGAGATACTCTCAAACAGCAGATCCAGGAGGAGCTGATCACAAGTGGTAAATACAATGAGATCTCAACACTCCTCAAGATGAGGCTCATGGAGAACGGATGGTACGACAGCGTGAGGAGTCTTGCACAATCACAAGTATCTCGCGAAAGGCGGCCGAACTTTGCGAATATGCTGAAAAAGGTGGAGGGCAAAGCATATGGTGAGTTTAATAAGCACAGTGAGATTTCGCTGATGTGCAAAATAGAAGACAGCTGCAGTAGCTAACATCGATTTTAGAAATTGTGCCTGATAGTGTGAAGGAGGAGATATTACAGGAGATCAAACAGTTCTTGGATTCAATTGTACCTGACAGTTAGGTTAGTTGTTAATAGCGTGAAAGTTGGCCAGAACTAGTAACAGTTGGGATGACGGGAAACTGGGAAACGAACAGATATACCTTGGTCCCTTGGGCCTAGGTGAATGAATGAGCTATGGAATGTAAAACAACCTCATAGTGAACGTAATGATACTCGGACGCCAATTCATATATTTATAGAACAAATACATACGATCCAATAAAGAGTCGTAATTTTTTTCGCTTTAAAACAGGTATTGGAGGTAAATCAAAGAAACAAATATTATACACAAAACGTAAAGAAATAATAATAAAAAAACGGAAACACTGGAAAGCATTCAAAATAAACAGTAATGGCAGATCTCAGCGAAATCAGGCCCGACCTCATGAAAGAACGGCAACTCATAAAAAGGATCGCTACTCATAAAAAGTAATTGTCCTGTCACATAAAAATACTATACAGCTGATCGCGAAACTTGTTCATTCTCATACAATAATGTCCTCCTCCTCACTCAGGTACTTTCTTCAGTAGGTATTATTACCTCCTTCACAGCCTCCGCTGAAGCCTCACCACCCTCAGGGTTTGATTGCTTTTTGTCCTCTTGCGCCTCCGTGGAGGTAGCGGGGGTCTCCTGTGGCACCTCTGGAGCAGCAATCACTTCTGTTGGCTCAGATGTTGCCACCTCCTCTTGCTTGGAGTCATCCTGAGGTGTGAATTCTGGTACGTCAGTCGATGTTGCGATCACCTCCTCTGGCTTTTGCAACTCAGCTTCCACCTTCGGTGCCTCAGTTACTTCAGGAGTAGCAGATGTATCGTCTGTGGCGGGGGCTAGCTCTGTTACCACTTCAACGGGCTGTGAAACAACTTCGGCCGGTTCCTCACCAGATGCCACTGGATCTATTGGGGGTGCCGCTGAAGCTTCAGCACTTGAGGCATCAGCTTCGACAGCAGGTTCCTCAGTAGCAGATACACCATTTGAGTTCAGCTCCTTACTAGCCTTCACCTCACTCTCAATGGGGCTGGCCACAACTGGGGCAAACTCTGGTACCTCTTTTGGAGCTTCAGTGGGCTCTGAAGCAGCTGGAGCAGCAGCGACCTCAGGAACATCGCCAGAGGGCAAGGCCACCGACTCCTCAGCGGGTGCCACTGCATCGGTTGTGGGGCCATTTGTTGCAGGAGCCGGAAGCTCAGGTTCGATGGAAACGGCACCGGTGGGCTCAGGAACCACAACCGGAGCCTCGACTGGGGCCTCAGGTTCAACTGGGGCAGGTTGCTGTTTCGCCTCAACATCATTAGTTGGCTGTACCTCTGCGGGTATTGTCTCGCCATCGGCCATCTGGCTATCACCATCAGCGTCCTTTTTGTTTTCAACTCCGTTGATGGCCACCTTTGGCTCTTCCTCATCAGCGTCATCATAGTCTTCATCCTCATCAATCTTTCTGAGACGAGCCTCTACGACCACCTCCTTCTTTTCTTCTTCAGCCTCCTCGTCGTCATCATTTTCAGCCTCCGGTACTTCAATCTTTTCTTTCTCCACCACTTGTGAGACAACTGGCTTAGAGTCTCCCTGTTTCTCGGCTACTAAAGGCGCCACAGCTGCAACTGGGGCAGCTGGAGCAGCTGGAGCAGGTGCCGGTGAAAGTACAGGTTCCTCAGGTACCACAGTTGGTGGTGGCACAACTGCCTGAATAACGACAGGAGCCACTGGTGCCACATCTGGAACAGGTGTACCATTAGAAGTTGAAACTGCACCCGAGACCGAGGACGTATCAGGTCCTGGTGTGAACTGGTCGAGGCTTGGAAGGTGATGACGGGGTTCATCAAATGTTTTGTCTTTCCTCTTTTTCTCATGATTACCAGAGTTGGACTTTTTATGCTTCTTGTGGGCATGCTCATCTGGAGGAGATGCAACTCCGCCGATCTTACTAACTTTCTTTTCCTTCTTCTCCTTCTTGGAAAGTTTCTCCTTGTTAGACTCGTCAAACTCTCTCTTAAGCCCATTCTCCTGTGATATAGATGAGATTGCTGGGAGTGCTGCACTCTCAGGCGCCTGCTGAGGCAACTGGACAGGCGTTGCTCTGAGACTAGAATCCGGTCTTCCAAGACCAGGAAGGGTCGTGGAGTTTTCAATAGCATACCCTGAAGGGATGGACTGAGGTTGCTGAACAGCAGGCAATGGCAATGAAGCCTGAGGTGCCGAGCGGGCAGTTGGCTGCTCTGTAGGTTGAGAGGTAGAATAGCTATCAAGTGGTGACCCCTGGTATTGTCTCTGGGTCTGAGCAGACAAAGCAGGGGGCTGTTGCTGTGGTGGCTGTAGCTGTTGTTGTTGTTGCTGCTGCTGCTGCAGTTGCTGTTGCTGCAGTGGGAGTGGCAGACTGCCTGGGAGTTGCTGATATCCTGACTGCTGTTGCTGTAAGTGGGGAGGCGGAGGAGGTGCTGGACCACCCATCTGAAGCTGAGGCATCTCATTTTGAACTGGAGGCTGTTGCTGCTGCTGGAGCATACCCTGTGGCAGTCTTGGCTGATGCTGCTGAGGTGGCGGTGGTGGTGGTATTCCCTGTTGGCTACCACCCTCTTTCTGGTACTTTATTAACTGGTTCAGTCTCTCCTGGATATGAGGATTGTTGGGGTCGAGACGTGCAGCATGTCTGTAGGCATCGAGGGCATCGCTTATCTGGTTGTTACAGGTTTCGTAGAGAGTACCCAAGTCATACCACACCTCAGAGATGTATGGGTTGAGGCGAATGGCCCTTGTGTAAGCATCCAAGGCATCCTTGTACTGGGCAATCTGATAATAAAGAACACCCACAGAGCACCAGAAAGTTGGGTTTCTGCCATCCTTGTTAACAGCCTGTTGGAAGGCATCATAGGCACTTGAGTAGTCACCTCTAGACATGTGCACACGTCCAAGGTGGTACCAGGTGTGGGCATCTGTAGAGTCAAGTTCAATAGATTGTGCAAGCAGACGGAGCGCTGTTTCCAGATCAAAGAACTGTGCCTCCTGCTGTGAGTACAAACAACCCAACTGCTGAAGAACCTTTGCATGACGTGGGTTGGCCTGTAGGACTCTTTCGTATGCATCTCTGGCACCAGAATAGTCATGCTGCTGTTCCAGAACCGCGCCAATTTGGAACCAAACATCCGGCTGCGTCAATGGAGCAGGTGGTACCGTCAAGATATACTTGAAGCACTCCAAAGCCTGTGTGAGCTTGCCCTGATGCCTGTATATGATACCCAGTCTGAAATAAATCTCTGAAGCCTTTTCGAAATTGGGATCCATCTCCAAAACTCTTGCAAATGCTTCCTCTGCATACTCCAATGAACCGTATCTATCGTAAAGGATACCAATCCCATGCCACAGCTTGGGCACATTGAGGTTCTGAAGGTTGAGCAAGGCCCTCTGGTAAGCGCCGTATGCACTTTGAAGATCATCCAACATCAAGTAACAATGGCCAAGCAGACCCCAGGTTTCTCCGTCATTTGGCTGGGAAACAAGTGCTCTCTGGAACAAATCCGCAGCCTTTGCAAACATGTCGCGGGAACGGTAGAGGTTAGCAAGGTTGATAAGAGCCTTTGGGTTGTTAGGGTTATGTCTCAATGCCGCATCGTACGAGGCGGCTGCCCTGTCAGCATCACCTATGGTTTCAGCAAGCGATCCAACAGCGAGCCAGGTTTCTGAATTGGCTTGGCTGAAAATGTCGGTGAGACCTGCCTGCTGTTGTTGCTGCTGCATCTCTTCTGGCTTCACATGGCCATTAGTGGCTTGCACCACTCCTGTCGGTTGGCCAACAGCAGAATTCATCGAAGAGAATGTAATTAATCGGGAGATTATTTAAATTTTTTTAGAAAGCGCTGATTATGTGCTTTTTGCTTTCTTTTTCGTTGGTGCGACAAAATCCTTTATGTGGATGAAGCAAGAATGGGGTGTTGAACTGCTGTGCAGCGTCCTTGTCGCTATTTGCGTCACCAGCTGCGGGATACTTGTCGAGCACGACACTTTACCAAACCACTACAAACACGAGTGTTTGAAATTTTTGATATCGATCAAAGAAAAAAAATAGCTTTCTGATGCAAAATCAGATATAAGATTGAGCAAATTCGAAGAATTACACCCCGAATTGTTAATCGTTTGATGAATTTCTCCAACCGGATGTAGTTGATTGACGTTGGGAAGGGAGTGAGATTTCAAGACGTTGGATGTACAATTGGCAAAAAGGCAAAACCAAGAAGTGAATGCAGGAAAGGGCTCTCCCAGACAGGCGAGACACGATTCGATTAGGTCGGAGAAGGATGGCGGTTTCGATGAGTGTGCACGCCACAAGAAGCGATGTAATGTGATGTGCCCTGATTACTGGAGCCGATGAAGAGCGAGGAGGGGGTGGGGGAAGGGGCAGGGAGGGGGGTTAGGGAGTTTAGGAGGAGAAGAGAGAGGAAGAGAAGGGAAGGCTGAAAGCAGAAGACACCATGCGCCCCAGCAGGTTGGCACTAGCCCCTACAAAACGGAATGCGGCCGGGAGCGAGCGTAAGGAAGCGACTTTGGCTGGGCACTGAACGTGTGCATGCCAACTTGCAGGATTATTTGGGAGAAGGCAGGCATGGAAGCGGCTTTTCCCAAGGGGCCAAAAACAGTGCAGATGATTTTGAATCCCCAGGCATAAAGGAGGCGCGGGCAGCGAAGGGTATATATACGCAGTGCCCACACTCAGATAGTACGTGCCCCAAGTAGAGGAAACAGGGGTATAAGGATACAGCACTGAGGTACAGTGCTATAATCAGGGGAGGGGAGAGGAGCGGAGGTGGAGGTGGTGGTGCGTGGAATTCCTTGACCGAAAATATAATAGATACAGTTATGTATACATGGCAGTGAGAACCAATCACCGAGATATATATTACACAGATTACAGCAGCAGGAATAGCTTTGTTGCTGCTGCTGGTTGATTAGTGAGTGGGTATAGCGGGCTCGACCACACCTTCAAGCTGAATAAGAAACTGATAACTCTAGCCCAGATGCACTGCTATTATTGTCACATTGTTTCTTTTTTTTTTTGCTCTATCCATTATACAGATTATACATGCAACAGCATCAGCACGCCACATTCAGATTAAAAGTACGTTTATGTCTCGTTGTATGTCCACCCCTTTGGCTCACCCTTTGCCTCATTCGTCAATAAATGTAGATAGATGTGTGACTGGCAGCTAACCTACCTGCCTGTCTGCTTCCCTGTCTGCCCCGTCCCGACAAGGCAAGCCAAGAAAGTGCGGAGTAAGTGAATAGCAATTCCCATCCTATGCCCGCATGCAATTTGGCAGCTGCCCAAGTGATGGCCCGGTGCATTGCTTATTTCGCACTAGCGCCAGACCGGTGCGGGACTAATGTGCGTTAGATAGCAAATTAGCTGCAACGTGAGTTCGATTAGCCGAGAGAAAGGGCTAATATTGAGTGGTACACTTCAATAACTGAACAAGGTACGGAGACAAACTGGTGCAGATGAAGCCTCTGCAGGCATTCAGCCACTTTTCAGCGGAAACTCTCATCTGCCGCACGGGGTAACAGACCCAGACCCCTTGTGCACAAAGAGGAGCAAAGGGGGGTATTTAGTATATTTGTGCCATGCAGTCACCAAACGGGAAACCCTGGCTTGTTTCATCACTTCTCTCTACCCTATTAAGAATACATGCCGAAAGAATGTTTTCAACGGTTCTAATGTTAAGTGGACTCCTGCATTGTTCACTGGAACCTATGGAGCCAATAAAGTAAAAGTCATCACTTTCATATTCTCGTATTCCACCTTTGGCCTGTCACTGAATCGCCAAGACTCTCGTTATCTGATTAATCTCTAGAGCTATATGCGTGGCACACTCAAAACCAACGCTACAAAGCCCTCCTGAGCTGGGGCGGTTCTTACACACACGATCTATTCTGGTTATTCTAGATTTATTATTGTCATTATTATACACAGCACTGGAAAGCATACAAGCTATAATTACACTTCTCTCTTATTATTATCCCTCCATTCATCATCTGATGTTCTTTTCGTATGCCCATTCCATTACGCTCATTAAATCTTCTGTCCTGGCAAGTGCCTTCAAGAACTGTGAATCTGAGAGTGTGGTGGTACCAACCGTAGGAGGAACGATATGTCCCTCATTAATCTTAAATGAAACATTGCGCCTCGATTGATAACCAAAATCAACTGTCACTTGTAACTCATTCATATCATGGAGGTTTGGCTGTACAGAGATCTTCACTGCCGCTCCTGAAGACAACTCTTGCTCATCACTTACTAGCCCAATATTCTCATTTAAGAAATCCATCAGCCTTACCTCATCCGATGCTTCAAGGTTGCCGGGCACAGCTGCAGTCTCGGCAGCCAGCACAACACCCGACAGGTCACCAGAAGCAAGATTGCTGGAAATATCAACATTCTTACACAGATTAGAGATGATACTACCAAATAGACACCAGTTCCTCAAATCATTCACAATCTTCTGCAGATCAGGTCCTACTTTAGACACCACAACCTTGTGAAGCTTGACAAATTTGCATCCCATGGTCATTGTGAGCTGTAAATGTTTGGCTGCTGCTGGTATGTCCTTCAAAAGTAGCGATTCCTGTGCCGATGCCTCGGTGAATGCATACTCAGAAGTAATACCGCTGTCATTGAATCTCTTGAACAGGATACCAAGGGCATCATCTTCTTTCATTATGGCAGCATCATTGTAGTCGTTGCTGTTATCATCAGCAATCACTTCATAGCTGACAATGCAATCACGCCATCCTTTCCTTCCACTCACAAGCAAATCCTGGGGTATCCAGACGCATGGCAGCAACTCAAGTACAAAGCTAAGCGGGCTATCACCACTTAATGATAGGGGTGAAAAATGGGATGCCCAATTTGTATTTTCGTTTGCATCCGGTTGTCCGCTACCCGCATCAGTCATTATAGTATCCCCATCTTCCGTTTTCACAGCTGTTGCCTCTGTTGTACTTGTTGGATTAGATGCCATCAGCGATGTGTCTGCCTTGTCAACAGACTCGATAATCTTGAAATGAATGTGATACTGTCCATCGTCCTCTCCGTCACTGTAAACACTGTTTGGCCCCGAAACGCTATTGATGTTGTACTTCCTCTTCAAATACCTGCCATTCTCCCAATATTTGAGAAACACACCCAACCTCTCGTCATAGTTCACAACCACACGTCCCATACCCAAAGCTCCCGTCTCAATGTCCTCTCCGAGGGCCGTTGGCTCAGGATGGCAAAAGCACTTCCCTGGAATTAGCCTCTGGTCGGCTGCACTCTTCCCTCCAGCAAGTGCTTTAAACTGTTGATTAATCCTAACATCATCTAAACTACAAGAAAGCTCATTAAAAAAGTTGAACAGATCCGTGTATTCATCACCGTTTTCCTCTCTTTTTGGAGCACTGTTCTCCGAACCTTCAGATGCAAGGGTAGACAACACCACCGAGAACTTGTCTAGCTGAGCCAAAGTTCTTAAATTTCTATTGAATCTGTCCAGTGTCTTCCTCCTGGTTGATGTTTTGTTATTATTCTTCCCACCTAAATTCTCAAGAAGAATCGTCTCCGCACTTGGCACTGTGTTCTTATCCATGAAACTCAAATTCCTAATATCTACATCTTGACCACCGGTGATGGATTGCCTTCCAAACTGTTTTAATGCAATTGCCAGCGACATGGAAACCCCTACCACTTCTCCACCACGGAAGTCTATATCTATAAGGATGATTTTTCCGGCTATAGTCAGTCGCTCAAGATGGTTGGCGGTGGGAACGGCATGCTTGGAAATACCACCGCCAATGGCAGGCGATAGTGATACCGACGAAGGGGATGCTGTGATCAGTGGTGGTGGAGAGGCAGATCGCTGTCTTCCCAAAGTTGACGGGGGAGGTGGTGATTTGTGTGAGTTGGAGATGGCAGGGGTCGCGGCACCTGAATCCCCAATGTCCATAGCATCGTTGAGGTTACTATCTGTTCGGCTAAGACCTGGTACCTCTTCTATGATATCTGTAAACGTCTCAAACCCATATAGGTTGGATAATCTTTTGATTCCTTGTATCGAAACAAGCCCTGGCCTCTTCTGAAGTATCTCGGATATCTGTGCGAGCGGGAGAATAAGTTCGGGGTCAACTGTTGGCATCCTTGGAGCTGTGACAATAACCAAATGTACCAGCCCTTTAATTGAACGGCTGAGATTGAAACCAAGGGAAGCACGATGATTCACACACTCAAATGACACTCAAAAAACACTCAAAGGTTGTAACTAGAGATGTCCTCTGTTAATTGAAGTTGTAGATCCCTGATCCCTGATGATGGGAATTGAAGCTTCTACTTTCTCTCTCCGCTATTCTAAGCTTCATCACCATCTTTCAATATGATCCTCTTAATATAGCCGTGTTAAGTGCGCGCGCGTGCGCAGAAGAATGTAAATTGTATAGTACACTACTTAACTGTAGATATTGATAGGCACTACTGAACAGTTTTAGTTTATCTAGCCATATAGTTTTTGCTATTTTCAGATTGACAATCAAATAATAAGATAGGCATAGTAAATATACAGCCAAAAGAGAAATTGTATTACTTCCAGTCACTTTACTAAGGATAGGCATTAACCATTGCGCTCACAATTGGTGATGTTGCAACTTTTCATTAGCTATATAGTTTATTTTGTGCATTTTCTGGCTATCTAGTCATCTATTTACAGTTTTACTCCAATGTGGATAGCAGCCACACCAAAGGTCAAGTTCTCGTAGCCCTTGCCTGGGACATAAAAACCAGCTTTTCTAATCATTCCAGCGAACTCATCTTGCTTTGGGAACTTTCTTATACTCTCAACCAGGTACTGGTAAGAATCTCTGTCGTTAGCAATGAGCTGACCCATCAAGGGCAACAGGGAGAAGGAATACAGCTGGTAGAAATAATCCAAAGCTGTGCTATCGACCTGTGAAAACTCCAAGCACGCAAAGATACCACCCGGTTTGAGAACACGGTAAGCAGCATTAAGACCAGCCTGTACGTCAGTGAAATTTCTGATACCAAACGCAATTGTGTAGACATCCTTTGAGTTGCTCTCAATCTGATCTAACACCTGACCATTCTGAACCAAGAACTTAACCCTGTCTCCGTAGAGGTGCTTATGGTCTGCGTCGTACCTCTTCTCTCCCTCCAGCAACATATCTGGATTGATATCTGCTACAGTCATGCTACTGGTGTTGTCGTGGAATTTTGTCCTAGCATGGTCAAGCAACCCAAATGCAATGTCACCAGTTCCACCAGCAACGTCTAAAAAGTCCAATGGACGCGAATTGGTTCCAGCAGCTCCAGGACGCATACCGCAGTCGAGTTTCTTGATGAAATGGTCCTTCCAAAGTCTGTGCACTCCCATTGACATCACATCGTTCATGACATCGTAGTTTGAGGCAACTGACGAAAACACACCCCTCACAAGCTTCTCCTTCTCGTCCTCCGGTACTGTCTTGAAGCCGAAATGGGTCGTCTTGCCGTTACTATTAGACTGGACGCCTGCAATGGAGAAGCACCTCACAGCAGATGCCCTGAGACCAATTGACGACCTCACAGCACCGTGCGAGTATGCTACCCTCACACCCTGCACCGAGTTCAACAACATTGTTGATTAATTCTGTATGTTGTCTTTTTTCTCAATTACAATTCACACCTTCTATTTCCATACCTCTTGTTCATTTAGCTGCCTAAGTCTTCCACGTAATGGCCTGGTCTTGCTCCCTTTCCCACTGTCAAGGCATCCCTGCCACTGGGAGAAGTGCGAACTGGGAGAGGATTTGAGCAGGGTAACTCTAAGTACAGCATGCATACTTAGTGTACTTTGTTAAGAATCTATTTTATAATGGCTATTGCTACACAAATATAATAATAACTAAACAAAACCGTTCATGCCTCTTATTGGTTATGGGAACAATCCTAAATTAATAGATAAGAGCACATAAAAGTATTGGAAGTCCTAGGGTTTTTATCTTCTCACAGTTTTGATTTTTCATTTATTGGAAATTCATGTTTTGTAGAAACCGCTCTCTCAGTTTATTCATTATTCAGTCAGACTTTGAAATATCAATAGAACAAAATCAAAAAATAATAATAATGGAAAAGCAAAATGAAATTCATTTTTGAGATCATATTCTTTACCTTAGTTTGTTTGGCTTTCTCTAGAGGTGCAATCATACCAGTAATCAGACATGAAGACCCAAATGACATGGTTCAGTTAGAGGCACCGGAGGCAAACACCAACATCACAAGTAACTGGAAGAAGTCCCTTGAAAATGAGGTGTGTAGTCTGAACAACCAGTGGAGTTCTTTAGGTTTTTTTGCTAGCAAAGTCAATGAGACTGAATATCATAGACTGCTTTCCGACTGGGGTGATCCACAGAACAGAGATGTTGAGGCACTGTTAGAGCGACTGAAAGACTATTCTTTGACTGTTCCTAGATCATGGCTTACCCAAGAAAAGATGAGCAATACTCTAGGACTGCAGTCAACGGTGAAACATGGAAGCCAAATAGAGATTGCAGATCGTTTTTCTGAGGATCCGATTGGACTTGGGGGAACTGATCAGGAAGATGACGAGACGAGTATTGAGGTACCAAGAGGTGCTATTGGGCTGTTCCTTTTCAACACCACCAATTTAAACGACCCATTACTGCAATTTGCTGATGCAAATGATGCCAGCAGTCAAGAATTCAGACTGGCCGCTTTTATAGATGGCTCTGCTCCCCCTTTCAAAATCCCTTGTGGTGCCAAACCAACGTCACAGCATCTAGTACTCCCATTAACCTACATTTATAAGATAGGAGATTTAGAAAGGCTGTTAACAAAAGCACAACAGAACATAAAAGTAAAAGATTTGTTATTCAAATGGCCAAGTCTAGGCAAAAGACCGCTGCTGGTGTTCATATTTCAAGACGAATCTGACGATGAATTACCCTCAAACGCGACTTCACTTGATAGAAAGCTTGACTTCAACAGCTATCTCTCAGCAAATGTTCATAAAGACTCCACCCCTTCCTTTTTCAACAGGTTAGCCGATAGCTGGATGAGGACATATAACTATCATAACTTGATACATTCCACCTTTTGTACTTTGAACCCAACTAATTCAAGTGGTTACTGTGTAAAGTTGGACGATAATGCAGCAAACTTCAACATCTTCCCTGCGAACGAGGATTTACTCCAACTTAATACAACAAATGAGGCTGCATCGAGCGAATATATTCACCCATCACACATAATGAGGAGAGATGACTACAATGGACACACTATAAATTACTCTGCTTACTTGCTCCCCCACAGTGATATCAGCAACGGCAATTTCAAAACACAGGCATCAAATCCCAACTTGACGACCAATGTCAACTACTGCCTTCCATGTGGTGAAGCTAGTCTCATGGGGGCAAGAAGTGCTGCTATATTCGGAGGAAAGACAAATCCACTGGGAAGTAAGATTGTCTCTGTAGATCTCATCAAGAGAGCAGAGGAATCAAAGCACAGGATGCCTAGAAGAAGAACTTATGCTCAACTAATATTTTCTGACGATCACTCTGGAGGGACTGATGCCAGCTACAAAACAGAGAATAGAGAAAACGAAAGTTCCCAGGCAAAAAGATCAGCACCGGACTGTGAGCCAATTACATGGCATAATGTATTCCATCACAGCATTTTCGGTAAGCCTAGGAAGTTCTGTCTATAGATGTGGAGATGTGGAGATCTGCATAACGCTGGATGCAGCTAGACTTGCTTTGCAGTCAATTTACTCTATGCCAAGCTGCCAGCACTTGTTTAATTTCAAGATCAGATATAATTAAATAAATTATAGTTGCAAATCGACGCTCCGATCGACTCCGGAAGCGTGAAATATTCAATAATAGATTTAAAGTTTGACTGCGCCGGACATTAAGGTCCGTGTACCCTAGATGCCGTGTACCACCCAAACGGTTGAAATTGACAGATTAGTAAGTTGTGCATAATAATGGTGGTGGCTTGTTGGCTGGAGGAGGGGACTGCCAAGACACGAGAGCCCAGCTCCACCCCAATCTCCGGGGAGTAGTTGTCGACGTCAAGGGGGAAATATATATTTGACACCACGCTTTAGTTCTAAAAAGGTGCTTGTCTCTCAGTGTTCTTTATTCATTAGGAATATAATACACCTGTTATTCTTTTCAAAAATGGCCTCTAACCCACCAGGCGCTTGCTGTTTCAAGACCCATGTCCACAAGGGCACCCCACTCGGGGAGCTGACCGAGAGCTACGGATTCCCAGCGTATGTCAGCGGTGAGAAATCCGACAAGGTTATTGTCTTTTTTGCCGATGTCTTTGGATACAGCTACATCAACAACAAGCTTAACGCCGACAGCCTTGCCAAGCAAGGTTACTACGTTATTGTGCCTGATTTGCTCGAGGGTGACTTCCTTCCAGACAACCGTGACCCCTCATCTTTCGGCCCATTCCTTGCAAAACACAACCCTGATGTTGTGTCTGCTCTTGTCACAAAGTACGTCTCTGCTTTGAAGGGGGACCTCAAGCCTAAGTTCCTTGCTGGTGTTGGCTACTGTTTCGGAGCCAAGTTCTTGATCCGTGAGCTTACTCCTTCCGGTTTGTTTGACTGTGGCGCGGTTGCACACCCGTCTTTTGTGACCATTGAGGAAGTTGCTGCTCTTGACCCTAAGAAGCCATTGCTCATCAGTAGTGCTGAGACAGACCCAATCTTTACCGTTGAGCTCAGGCAGGCCACCGAAGAGAAGCTCAAGGAAATTGGTGCCCGCTACGAGATCACCTTGTTCTCTGGTGTCGAGCACGGTTTTGCTGTGAGAGGTGACGACACCATCCCTTCTGTTTCCTACGCAAAGGAAAAGACTCTTCTCGACCAGATTTACTGGTTCGATGCCGCCTCTGCTTAAAGCCGTGTGCGTTTTTCAACCCATTGCAGTGATGTTTGTTTTACTGCTTTTATATTAGACACCTCAATAGATTAGATCCGACTTGTTTTTACATCGTTGCTCCCCTGTGTCTTGCATATCGCTTGACCTTCGAACCATCTTAATTGCGGCCGCGCCTCAAATCCCCCCACCCGCTTCACTTTGTGCCCGACCAGCGCCTATAGGTGATGCATGCTGCCAGTTGAACGTGTCAGCCTCTAACTCCGAATTCCCCGTCCGATCCTGCACTCGGAATGGCTGCAGCCCCGTGGCTCTCAGATTAGCCTGAATAGGGGAGATTTGACCGACAGGGTTGCCTTTGCAGGGCATTTTTCACGTGTTAAGGCATGCATATCGTTGGGTATGGCTGAAGTTTGAAACCTTCAACCTGACAACTGCCAAATTATATAAAGAAGCATATGACCTTTTCTGTGAAATCAACACTCTGGCTCAGACCTCAATCTACTGATTATTATAAACACTTTTAACATGTCTACTCCTTGCTGCTTCAAGACCCACCACCACGGTAAGTGAACATCTCCAAACCTCAACCGGTTGAAGCTGTACGAACAGCTTGCGGTACGGTGATTCGGAGTTGCAGTGGCTCTCCGATAGTCTTCCTCCTCCTTTGATATTTGACTGACCTTCCCAGATGGTACTCCAACTGGTACCCACAAGGTGATTTACGGATGTAAGTATGCTCTTAATATAATTTGATGGCTCTACAATGAGAGGTTTACATTTTGGTGGGAACACATAACTGATACAATGCCTGCGTAGACGACAGTTATATTGTCGGTGAGAATGCCAAGAAGGTGATCGTTATTTTGACGGACATTTTTGGCTACAGATACAACAACTGTCTCCTCGTTGCTGATCAGATCGCAAAGAGTTCCGGGTTTCAGGTTCTTATCCCAGATTTGTTTGATGGTGATGCCGTGGTGGACCACAGTGTATTTTCTGACCCAGAACGCCGCGCTGCTTGGTTTGGCAAACACAATCCTGGAACTGTGAAGCCAATTGTTGATAGCTACCTTACTGCTCTGCGTGCCGATAAGGAGCGTGCAGTTGAGTTCGTTGGCGGTATCGGTCACTGTTTCGGAGCAAAGCCTATCTTCCAGCACTTGACTCCTGACGGTCTGTTGGACGCTGGTGCTGTAGCCCATGCCTCTCTCATGGCTGAAGAAGATGCACATGCTGTTTCTCTCGAGAAGCCGATCCTTATCTCCTGTGCCGAGGTCGACGGTGCGTTTACTCCAGAGCTTAGAGAGACCTTCCAGAAGGTGCTAGCCGAGAGAAAGGCCAATTACGAGTTCACTCTCTTTTCAGGTACCACCCATGGTTACGCTGTTAGAGGTGACACCACTGAGGGTCCTGTTGCATACGCTAAGGACAAGACAATTCTCGACCAGGTTTACTTTTTCACCCATGCTGCCTCTAAGAAATAAGGGCTCTGATGATATCGTTGTATAGCTTATTTATCCTACAGTCCTTACAAACACAGAATAGATCAACAATATACAATATACAATATACACTAGACCTTTATCCTGAATCCATGAGACTCAGCTTAATAAGCTAAACAAAAAAAAAAAATATGAATGGACAACCACAGAGGAAACGTCAGCAGAGGAATAGTGTACAGTAGAAATGAAAGTGATGCAAGGGAAATCGTCGTTGGTGCTCTCATGCCCATCTGACATTCCTGTTATATACATCCCCATAGCCCTCATTGCTATAATGTGCTGTCCTTGCCTGAACGCCTCCACTGCTTCTTCCTCCCATTCCTAAAACTGCACTCGATGGCTCAACCATTTGGCCAAATCCGTCATCCCTGGAGTTGGAGGCGCTTGGAAGCTGTCCGTAAGGAGTTCTGCTAGATGGATAACCAGAACCCGCGGAGTTAGAGTTGAAGTTGAACACAGAAGACTGCTCAGATTCTGTCCCATCGAATAGGTTGGCAGAGCTGCCATCATTCTGTGGCTTTGTACCTGCCTGGTCAACCAACATGGAGTTTCTGTCATGGCCCCTCATGGCTGTAGCACCAAGAGCAGCCAGCTCCATGTCACTTCCGGATTTCTCGAGCCCATCATCATTACGTGGGATAAAAGAAACACGGTCATCCTTCATTGGCTGATATCTTGTATCTGGGTTGTTATACAACAATGCTAGGGTACATGTGACAATGGTGAAGATCAATAGCACCAATGCAAAGATAGCATTAAGCACGAAGTATACAACAGCAGCAACAGATGATACCACGGGAGGCTGGTTGAAGATAGTTGAATAGAACAGGTAGAAAATGGAGTTGATGAAGTTGACAGCAGCAATGAAGATGTTGAAAATATTTGTTCTCTTGTCCATAAACGGGCGCATGAAGGAGAGGGCAACAAGGTAAGCCAACTCCATAACAAAGACAACAACAGCCTGCACTTTACCATTGCTCTGAATAACAGCAATGATAAGAGATCTCACAAGGGTATAAATCAGACTGACGAGGACCCAGTAATATTTGTCAGCACGGTACTGAACGTAGAGGAAACCGAATCGGTTCAATGTCTTCTCATCACCAAACAGCAGATAAGCAGGGTTCTTGTACAATCTGATGGAGTTTCTACCGATCAGCACCAATCTTATAGCGGCTTGGAAGAGCAGCACGGTGACAATGATAAAGATAAAAACTGCCACAATCACACAGCCAACAGAGTCGTGACGTGTAAGTTCCCAGAGACAAAGCAATGTGAGCTGTGGGAAGGTGATCTGTGCCAGACGATAGAGAGTGCCCTTGATAATTGTTCCCCAATTCTTACGGTAGAGGGTGTACTTTCCTTCATGCATAACATTGGATCTAATTAGCAACTCAATGATTCCCTTGAAAAGCGAGAGACAGATCAGACAAACTACGACCATAACCAAGAAGAAAGTAATACCTGTGAGGAAGAGGTTGGAAATCTCAATGTTAGCAAGGTATGAAACTCTCTGAATACCTCTGAGAATAAGAGTTTTGGCGCCGATAACCGAAATGTTCTCATTTGTTGTGTACATAGCTGAGTCCTCCAAGGCTGCGTTGGTATCAGACTCATCAGAAGAAGAGTCCACAGAGATAGAAGCCCGCTTGATCAATTCAGAGGCAACAGGGCCCATGAAATCAAAGAATCTCTTTGCAAGCTTCTGAACGGAAATCGACAAAACATTCTTGTTTGGCAGAACGGAGGTTGAGGTACCCCCGGTGGACTGAACATACCAGAAGAAGATCTTTTGCATGAATCCAACCTCGATGATACCCATTGTCCACTGGAAGTTCTGAGCCCATGCAGCAGCAATAGGTGGAACTCTTGAGACAGCCATCATGGAAGTGATGGCAAGACTCTGGAAGTAGATGAAGAGGGAGACAGAGTTGGAAGCAATGTGGGCTGCAGTGTTTGAGTGGCCGATAATGGAGACAACACTGGAAACCACAAGACCCAGACCTGAAATGGCAGCGATGGGCCAAGAGGCATACTTTGTCTGAACTGTTCTACCATTGGTAAGGATAGCCTCTACACAAGCCAATGGGGTAGTGCTGTTGGAAGTGGAGTACACCACAACTCTCACCTGGGCATCCAGATCGGGAATAGTGTATGCGATACCTGGAATCAAAGATGTGACAGAGGATGACACTGTATATGGAGTCTGGACATCCAGATGTCCAGAAGAAACGGGACAGATAGTACTGTAATCCAGAGAACAGAGATCAATCGTTTTCTTGATGATGGTGAGGCCGTATGCAATGACCTCAATCTGTGCCTCAATGTAGTCATTGATAGTTGAGAGGGCTGTGATGTCCAGCTCGACTTTACTGGAATCTGGGTAAAAGATAACATCGAAATAGGAGGCTGTGAGTTGAGAGTTCTCCATACAAGTCAGGAGAGATGAAGACTTGAGGTACCGCTGACCACTCACAAGCTGTGTGAGGGCTAAGAGACCAGTTAGCAGGCTGATCAAGCGGTTGGTGATAGCGGCCATGGCTGATGTGATGGATGGTGACTTTTTAGAACAACAGCGTCAATATATTGTATGTTGTGAGTTATCTCAATCACTGGTATAAAATATCGCTCTTGCCTCCTTCAATAGCTGCAAGGGACGAAATAAAACGGTCTGAACGAAGGTTTGCAGATCAAGTTTCACCTCAGAATGACAGGCAGAGAAACAAGCTGTTCACCGACCGAATTCAAACTGATGAAAGATCAAAAACACACAAGCAAACAAAGAAAACAAATATACGTGATAACAATATGTCAGGTTAAGAATAGAAAACTACTCTGGAATAGAAGCGCCCCTCCGTTTGCAACGGAATAATAATAATACGGACACACTAGTAAGTTGCATTACGTCAAATTGCCAGCGGAAACAGCATCGCAGCCAGAAATACTCAGCCCGATCTGGAAGTGTGTGCAGCTCCTAATCATTGAAAGATAAAAATAACACACATACATCACATAGCGGCATAACCAGCACAGCACAGCACAGCATACACACTGGGGCTATTTCTTGCTTCTGGCCCTACATCTGGAAACAATAACAGACAGAAAATGGCTGTATCAGACCGTGTAGATCTGGCAGATATGGGCTAGCCCATGTTCTTGAATTTGGTAGTGTGCAGGCGGTAGTGTGCATATAGTAGTGTACCGACGAAATGATATTCTGGGTCGTGTGAAACCTTGTTTGTATAAAGGTCGTGCAGTGTGCCAGCTGTGGCTTACTCAAGTCGTGTATTTTCAGAGATTTGGCCCTGCAAAACAAAGAGTGGGTAATGCAGAGAGAGTAAGCACCGCTTCCCCGCGTATGCTCGGCCTCAAGGAAAGATGTTGGGCTTTGCGGGGCATACGTCTTTGTACATATCGCATAGTTGGCCCCTCAGGCGATGACCGGCCAATTGGCGCTCAGCAGCTCAGTACGGAGAATCGAATTACGTGAAACGGAAGCACCAACGGCACCAGATGTATATGGAAAAATGCATACATATGGTACTGTAAAAAGTGGCTCAAGGGATAAAGGGGCCCCAAAAAGTGGGAACCCCTTCGGCTTCCGGCGATTAGTCCGCCATCTTGCTGTTGGAGATGCGCATGCCCTCCACAAAGCACACAGGTGATATGGCCTAAAGGAGCCAACTAGGTCACAGGTCTGGATCAAGGGAAAACATTGTTTTTCCACTGTGGTGCGCGTTTTGGCCTGCTTTTCCTCGGAGAGCAATTCAGATTTAATTCTCTCCGAGGTGCAATCACCGATGCCGCAAATAAGCAGTCATTAAGCCGTAGCTAGCTTACTCAACTGCGTGTCCCTCCTGTCCCACTCACCACACATAGCCAAGCATTAACCACCTGCCAACTCTCACGACCCCTCAACCCCACTCGGGACAGATTTCAATTATGTGGGGGCGGGGAGAGTAAGCATGTAGGGGCCAGGGATACCGGAGAATTTTCCCTTTTTTCTCTTGGAGAATGGTGTTTACACTATATTATCTTATCTCAGCAGATAGACAATATTAGATTTTGATGAACAACCGAAAAAAAGATAATTATTCTGACCTGGTGAACCCGTGCTAAAAAAAAATCCCGGGATTCTAAACCCTACGCTCACCCTTCTGCTGTGCCGGTGCATGCACCCAAAACCTCCCACCTCCAATGTCCCGCCTGCACCTCACGCATCTCGACCATCATCATCGCGCCAGCAATTGCATAGTAGGTCGACGCACCCCAACTATATAAGGTCTCCGCAGTTCCCTCTGCCCAGGCAAGCCACGTAGGTAGAGAAGGATTCGACTGTTGGCTACCAGGCGTAATTCGAAGTTTTTAATTTTGTTTTATATATTTGCCTATCAATCCACTTGTGAATTGAAGTATAATAGTTTTACTTGTCTGTATCCCCAACAAAATACGAACATAAGAAAAGATGACTGAACACAGAGAAAATGAGCACCTGATGCACGAGAAGGCTATCCCCCCACCACAGGGGTTCTTCGACAGACATCACTCTACTCCCTACATCAAGGATTTTGACGAGTACAAGAAGATGTATGAAGAGAGTATAACCTCCCCAGAGACTTTTTTCGGTCGCCTAGCAAAGGAAAATCTTTCATGGTCGAAACCATTTGACGTTGCCAGATACCCACCTGGTATTGGCTTCCAGAACGGTGACAGTGCCGCTTGGTTCCTTGGTGGTGAATTGAATGCTTCTTACAACTGTGTTGACAGACACGCCATCGCCAACCCTGACAAGCCAGCCATTATCTACGAAGCAGATGAGCCGGGTCAGGGTAGGACCATTACCTACGGTGAGTTGCTTAAAGATGTCTGTCGTGTCGCTCAGGTGTTGACCAACCTTGGTGTTCAGAAGGGAGACACCGTTGCTGTATACCTCCCTATGATTCCCGAGGCAATTGTTACTCTTTTGGCTATCACCAGAATTGGTGCAATTCATTCCGTCGTCTTTGCCGGATTCTCTTCTGCTTCACTCAGAGACCGTATCAACGATGCGCACTCAAAGATTGTTATCACCGCTGATGAGTCAAAGAGAGGTGGAAAGATCATTGAGACCAAGAAGATTGTCGATGATGCCCTCAAGGCCTGCCCACAGGTGACCAATGTGCTTGTTTTCCGTAGAACTGGTAACACCCACATCCCATGGACACAGAAGCGTGATCTATGGTGGCACGATGAGGTTATTAAGTATGCTCCATACGTCCCACCGGTCAGTGTGAGCTCTGAGGACACCCTCTTCTTGCTCTACACCTCTGGTTCCACTGGTAAGCCAAAGGGTATTCAGCATACTACTGCTGGTTACCTATTGGGAGCTCTTTTAACTTGTAAGTACGTGTTTGACCTTCACCCCGAGGACGTTCTTTTCACTGCAGGTGATGTCGGTTGGATTACCGGTCACACTTACGTGGTTTACGGTCCTCTCCTTAACGGTGCCACTACTGTGGTATTTGAGGGAACCCCAGCATACCCCAACTACTCTCGTTACTGGGACGTGGTTGACCTGCACAAGGTTACACAGTTTTACGTTGCTCCAACCGCCCTTCGTCTCCTCAAAAGAGCTGGTACTCAGTTTGTGGAGAAGCATGATCTTTCTTCTATTAGAGTTTTGGGATCTGTCGGTGAACCAATTGCCGCTGAGGTTTGGGAGTGGTATAACGACAACGTTGGAAGAGGCAAGGCTCACATTTGTGATACTTACTGGCAGACAGAGACTGGTTCCCATATCATTACACCATTAGCCGGTGTTTCCCCTACTAAGCCAGGTTCCGCTTCGTTCCCATTCTTTGGTATTGAGCCACTCATCATTGACCCTGTTACTGGAGAGGAGCAGAAAGGAAATGGCGTCGAGGGTGTGCTAGCAATCCGTTCGCCTTGGCCATCAATCACCAGATCTGTGTGGCACGACTACAACCGTTTCTTGGACACCTACATTAGGCCATACCATGGTATGTACTTTACTGGTGATGGTGCTGCTAGAGACAGCGAGGGTTTCTACTGGATCTTGGGTAGAGTAGATGATGTTGTCAACGTTTCAGGTCACAGACTTTCAACTGCTGAGATAGAGAGTGCTCTCATTGAGCACTCATTGGTTGCTGAGAGTGCCGTTGTTGGTTTCCCAGACGAGTTGACCGGTTCTGCCGTTGCTGCCTTTGTAGCTCTCAAGAACAAGGACGTTGAGGATCTTGCGGAAGTGAAGAAGGAGTTGGTGCTCACAGTGAGAAAGGAGATTGGTCCATTTGCTGCTCCTAAGCTCATTCTCTTGGTGAATGATCTTCCAAAGACTAGATCTGGTAAGATCATGAGGCGTATTCTTAGAAAGATCCTTGCTGGAGAGGAGGACCAGTTAGGTGACATATCTACTCTTTCTGATCCAACTGTCGTTGAGCATCTTATTGATGTTGTCAAGACAGATTTTCGCAGAAAGTGATCAATCTGGAGTTATTTCTTCGTCCGCGACCGAGTTTACTAGTATAAAAAGTCAATAAGGAGGGTGCTGTTGTATTCATGTGTTTTTCTTTTATTTTTATATTGAAGTGTGTCGCACTAGTTTTTTTTCTGTATTCCATTTTTACACTTCATGAAGGATCGTGATAGTTTTCTGTGTCAGACGCACTCATCACAATTATTTATGTACGCTGCTTGATCCTTGAAGGTTCTCAGTAGGCGCATTCCGTTAATGGCCAGTGCGGCCGAGCTGCTTTCTGTGTATGTGTATTCTTCCAACCGCTTTAGCTCTATAATATGATATTTCAATTGCAATATATGACTTATACGATATATTCGTGGCTATTCCCAATATTCGTTTCAAAGTGGTTTCCAATGCTAGGCACCCTTTTGGTCTTCCCCACACCCTCCGGTGAGCTCATCGCTCGCTCTTGCTGGGATACACACACGCTATAGGCAGGTAATTAAGGACCTTTCACTAACGTGCCCTTTTATGGAGGCGCATAATGTCACTTTTCATTATTTATCTGATGGTCATTTATAGGAGAGTCAAAATAATCGTCTAGAGGGTGATTTGGATTGAACTTTACACTTTTGGCTATTTTGATTGAGTTGGTGCGAACTGCTACCTCAAGGTGGAGATGGTGTGACTGTGACGGTCCTCTCTTTCGCGGTCTCTGAATCATGTCTGATAAACAGCACGCAGCAGACGAACAACCAAACAAGACGGCACTCAGTAGAGAGAACGCCATACACCAGAGCTACAGACCAGTTCATACACATGTTAGCCCCTCCTTAAGTTCTTTCAGTACGTCTCTCAATGATGACGAACTGATAGATTTTGTACAGCATCTGAGTCAGCAGCGAAGGACCGGTACAGATGCCCCAGAGGTTGGACCCATGCCTGTGATATCCACAGCTGTCACCCCAGATGATGCCATTGCCAGCTCTACTTATATCCAGAAGGACAGTTTACCTCTAATATCTAGTCCACCAGTATCTTCCATTCCAAATGATATGACTGAACACACAGGATCCAGAGGTGACAATGACAGGGACAGCAAACCGAATGAGAGAGCCATATCTATACATGAGGTATATGGGAAAACCCGTAATGCATCCCATTTTCCAAGGGGTGGGTATGAAACTTCAGTTCTTTCCCCTACAATTCTCGCTCATGAACCACCGGAGTTCACCAATGTTGTTGAGAAGCATGAGATTGAACAGGATATGTTAGAGGAGCCTCAGCCATTAGGGACACAGACAGACTCCGTCAATGAGTCTATGAACTCTGATGTGGATGAATCTGGTGGTGTTGAACTTGAGTTTGGTGATTTTGGCACTTATTTCCACAACAAGCAGCGCAAACAGCAGGAGAAAGATGAACAGTTTATAGCATGGGATAGCATACGGAGACAGAAAAACGGCGAAGAGATCTTGAAGGAATGTACTGAGCATGAAGAGCATACAGGTGACGGAAGTGGATATACCTCTAGCTTTCCTCCTATATTCAGGGGGTGTGTGATACACGTGAATGGCCACACAACACCAGATATCAGCATTCTTCATAGACTGGTGATCATACATCAAGGACAGTTTTTACACTACCTTGGTGCAAAAGGTAATGCCACACACATTATTGCAAGCCAGTTAACTCCAAGGAAGAGATTAGAATTTCGTAACTATAAAGTTGTTGTCCCAGACTGGATTGTGGATTCTGTTGCACAGAAGAAGCTATTGCCTTGGATGGACTACGTTCTGATAAACAATGACTATGGGCAGGAAAGATTAGCATTTTCACGAATGCCACTGGGGAAAAGTTCTCGTAGCATCGAGGAACAATGTAGTTACAGTACTGATAAAAAACAGGGAGACAAGGATCCGCTGCATGAAGTTGAAGAAGTTGTTACTGCCAACTCTCCTACCGAACCTAGGGTTTCAACACAGCCTGTAGCCAACAGTACGCAAGGAACACTATTTGAACAAGGGAATGAGATGATTCAGGATGAGGAATTCCACCTGACTCCCCTAACTCAAGAACAGGAAGAACATGAAAATGAAAAAGAGGATCCCGATGAACCATACCTAGACGGGGATGAGCACCACGGACAGATACCGCTTGATGAGCCAGCGGGCCAGGATGTTCCAAATACAGAGGAAAGAATCATCGATTCTAAGCATCCTCATTTTCTCAAGTACTTTTATTCTAGATCACGATTGCATCATTTGAGTACGTGGAAAGCTGACTTAAGGTCAGAGTTTCTCACGCTTGCAATGAAGCGATTGGAGAGGAAAAGAGGCAGGTCAGATCCGCGCAAAAAGCACCACAAACACCGGATAATATTACATGTCGATTTTGACTGTTTCTTTGTAGCGGTTTCTTGCCACAAGCAGGATAAATATGATTTCACACAAACACCTATTTGTGTCACCCATGGTGGTATGCATGCCGATGTTGCTAGCTGCAATTACGTGGCTAGGAAGTCTGGCGTTAAAAATGGTATGTGGGTCAGAACTGCGAAGCAGAAGTGTCCCAATCTGGTTTGTCTTGGATACGAGTTCACTGAGTATGAGAGGATATCAAGAGTTTTCTATGATCATCTATTGGACTTGGAGGTTGACACCATCCTGCCAGTTTCTATTGATGAAGCATTTATAGATGTGACGTCATTGGTTATAGGAGAAGATTCGTCAGCAAACCTCAACGAGGCTGAGTTGAAACAAGCAATAAGTGATATTGCAAGTTCTATAAGGGCTTCAATCTACGAAAAGACAAAGTGTAGCGTTAGTGTAGGTGGTGGACCCAATGTGCTTCTGGCCAAGTTGGCTCTTAGAAAGGCAAAACCTGATGGGTTTTGTATGATTACAGAATATGACAATAAGGATAACTTTTTAAAGGATGTCGCCGTGAGAGATATTCCAGGTGTAGGATATGTTATTGCTCAAAAGATATACAATCTCTTAAAACCTGTTAAGAATGTTACCCTCGGTCATCTGAAAGGCATACCTAAAGAAAGGTTAATCAAAGAGTTTGGAATAAAGACAGGAACAACTTTATGGGAGTATGCAAGAGGAATAGATCATACCAATATTGATATTTCAGAGCACCCAGACGAGTTTGTCAGAAAGAGTGTTTCAGTTGACGTAAACTGGGGTATAAGGTTTGATGAATTCTCTCAGATTGAAATGTTTCTTTCGAGCTGTGCTAAAGAATTACATGAGAGACTGCGGAAAATCAAAATGATGGGCTCGCAATTGACATTGAAGCTTGCTAGACGTGCTGCTCATGCCCCAGTCAAGCCTCCAAAATACTTAGGAATGGGCGAGTGTGAATTTGTCACCAAGAGTTCAAGACTGGGACTTGCCACTAGAGAAATAGGTATAATTGCTAGTGAGGCCAAAGTTTTGTTTAAAATGATTCCGGTGCCACCCAGGGAGCTCAGAGGTGTTACCATACAAATGACCCGACTCGTAGATGATGATTCCTTAAAGAATGTAACAAATCAGATGAGACTTCCATTTGGATCAGCAAATGCATTCGATATAAGCAAAGAGTTGAGGGAAATCCAATTACCCGATGAGCAACCTTCTGCTTACAAGAAAGTAAAGATTGCTTCTCCTTCAATTAGTATCAACAACAGATATCTCATCCCTAGTGATGTAGACTCTAGTATTATTGATGAGTTACCCTCGAGTATTAGGGATGAAGTTTTGAATCGTAAGAAGGATACCGAGGCAGATAAGGTTGGTAGTAATGATCACAGTAGTAGCATGTATATAGAAGGAGAGAAGATAAGTCCTGAAGTGTTCAAAGCATTGCCTCAAGATCTTCAGAAAGAGCTGAGAATGGAAATGGAATTGGACGAGAAAAGAGGATACCAGTACAAAAGTAGTAAGATCAATCACCTCCCCACAACTCCACAAAAGAAGAGGAACTCACCTTCAAAGTCTAATATGGAATTTTCAGCAAAATCATCTCCTGCTAAGGATTCTCCGTCCAAGATATATTACCAGCAGCTGCTACCCGATAGTCCCGGCATGAGGCCCAGGGTCGTGAGAGTAATGTCCCCTTCGAAAAGGAAAAATTCTCCGACACCTCGAAGTACTCCTAAAAAACAAAAATTGAATCAGACCGCTTGGAAATCTCCAGCAAATGCTGTGTCAAGGGCTCTTACTGAAGCAGCTGAGGTTGGTCATAATACTGAAGCCGCACTCAGAGAGCTGGGAATTGATCCTGAGGAGTTGACAAATCTTACGGGATCCTTCAGAGATGAGTTATTGCAACAAATCCAACTTGAAATTCGACAATCAGACATGGGGAACAACACTGGAGGTCCGGAGGAGGTGTTTATTGATAATGAGTGGCTGCTGAAAGAGAGGAAGTATATCGGTGTGCCCTCGCTGCAGAATGAAAGCCGACTTGATAAAGTGAAAGCGATGCTTGCCAGCTGGGTTTCTTCAACGATACATGAGGCGGGGCCCCATAAGAGTGATATTGATGTATTCCTTGCTTACATTGACGAATTACTATTTCGACATCGGGATATAACCAGATGTCTGTATTTGATGAATTGGTTGTCATTAACTGTCGAGAGTGCAAAGGTTACTTCACATCTACCACGCGAAGGACAATTGGAAGAGAGCACCGATGGGATTAATGAAGGCATTGAACAATGGTCGCTGGTTCTCCAGATGATCGAGGAACGAAGAGACCAGTTTTGGAAAGACAACAGATCTACGTTTATGTACACGTTTTAAGTATGAAAAATTAGGTAAATGAATCTTGAAAAAATGTATATATATCCTTTAATTCAACCGTATATAAGACAAATAACGGAGGTAAAAAACCTGGATGTTAACCAAATCTCTAACAAGTGCCTGGCACTTAAGCAGTAACAACGCGGAGGGTGTTGGTGTGGCCAAGACCCTTGGTCCATCCCTGGACGGCGATGATGATGTCACCCTTGCTGAGGATGCCCATCTTGATGGCCTCAGCAACACCGTACTGGAGACGGTTCTCAACATCCTGCTGCCAGTCCTCAACTCTTGCCTGGTCGTAGATGAATGGGTATACACCTCTGTACAGGTGAGAGTACCTAGCGGCGTGTGGGTTTCTGGTGATCATGATGATTGGACAGTTTGGTCTGTACTTTGAAACCAAACGAGCGGTGGTACCAGAAGTGGAGAGCACAACAATGGCACCGGCATTCTGCTCAAAGTGGGAAGAGACCGCAGCCATGGCAATGGTCTCTGTGGTCTCACTTGGACGGGTACTCAACTCTCTAATCTCGTTGAAAGTTGGGCCGTAAGCAATAGCCTTCTCGGCGATCAAACTGGTGTGGTGCATCATGGCAACAGCCTCAACTGGGTAGTTACCCTTGGCGGTCTCACCGGAAAGCATGACACAGTCAGCACCGTCGAGGATGGCGTTACCCACATCGGAGACCTCAGCTCTGGTTGGTCTTGGGTTGGTGGTCATGGACTCAAGCATCTGGGTAGCACAGATAACTGGCTTGCCGGCAAGGTTACACTTGGCGATCATCTGCTTCTGGACGACAAACACTTGTGGAGCAGGAATCTCAATACCAAGGTCACCTCTGGCAACCATGACACCGTCAGTCTCCTTGAGAATCTCGTCAAAGTTGTTAACACCTTGCTGGTTCTCAATCTTGGCGATGATCTGGATCTGAGCACCGTCCTCACCAAGAACCCTACGGATATGCCTGATATCTTCACCGCTTCTGATGAAAGAGGCGAACACCATGTGGACGTTGTTCTTGACACCGAAACGGAGATCAGCCCGGTCCTTCTCAGAAAGGGCAGGGAGATCAACGTCAGTGTTTGGAAGGTTGACACCCTTATGGGAAGAGATCTTACCAGCGTTGATGGATCTCACCTTGAGGGTGCTGGCATCGACAATCTCGATAACCTCAAAGGAAAGGACACCATCGTCAATGTAGATGACCTTACCAATCTCGATAACAGCGGTGATGTTCTTGTAGTCAATGTACATAACTTCACCGTTCGAAGCAGTCAAGTACTTGTCATCGGTGGAGAAGATCATCTCATGGCCAGCAGGGATTGGGTAATCCTCACCGTTGACAGTGGTACCGGTTCTGATCTCTGGGCCCTTGGTGTCCAGAGCGATAGCAAGAGGACGGCCTGGGTAGAGCTCCTCAGACTTTCTGGAGTTGTCAATGACAGACTGGTGGTACTCATATGAACCGTGGGAGAAGTTCATACGGACGATGTTGAGACCTGCCTTTCTGAGCTTGACGAGCATCTCGGGGTTGTTGGTCTTTGGACCAATGGTACCGATGATGCAAGAGCGACGATAGCTCTTGTCAGGGGTAGAAGAGACATCGAGAGAAGTCAACCAGCCGATCTTAGATTGAGACATATTGGATAGGAATTGATAAGGGAAATTGCGGTTCAATTGTAGAGAGAGAAGAGGATTCTTCCAAATAGAGTAAACTTTAAGGGGATTTAATAGCTTTAAATGCTATCCACAACGTGCTGGCTCACGATGAAAATTGCTCCCGTGGTTGCAGCAGATGGGCCGACTGGCTGGTTGGGCCAACACGTCAAGCCAGAGTGCATCATCCTAAAAAATCAGCAGGCAGGCTGCCATCTCTCCGACCGGCTACCAAGTACGTCGGCCGGAATACCATACAATCCTCACGTGGCATTGGTGATGAATACCGAGGGTAAACCCTCGGGTCTTATCAGACTGCATGTTCCGTGACTTTAAATTTTGCATAGGATGCTTCTGAGGCTTCGGACTTGTTCGTTCAGGAGCCCCGAAGAGATTGATGGACCTACATTATCGGACTCCGAGCAAGGTTTCAAGACATAATAATGATGGGTTATCCATATGATTATGTCACATTACTAGTGTATATCTCTATTTTCGTTTGGAAATGTCTTCTATTTAGACTGATTTTATAAATGCTAATTGTAGCGCCAGTTGAGTATATTTCTCGTTCCACGTTCAGTCCATCCTCTTTAGGTGTACTCCTTGTCTTTTTCTGCAACCTCGTTGGGCGTGTTTACATCAAATGAGGGGTAGCCAACCGTTGGCGAACAGTATGCATACACGAGGGGAGGCTGTAACGAATTTCCTACAAAACCGAAAGCATCCTATTGGAATGTCAGTTGATCTATTACAGTGCATGGAGAAAATGATATTTACCAAACCATCGCCCAATAGAAAAGGAGAAAGTGGTTTTTTGTTTCGATTACCCCTTCTGAGCCGGTAAATCTGCCGGCCTTGGCTTGGGCATGGCATGGGCATGGGCATGCATTGTAATGAGGGAGAGTGACATCCCGAAGAGGTTCGAAGTTCAACTGAGTGATGTGTTAGACCCAAATTAGTCCATATGCGATGAGAGCCTATTGGACGCTTTGTAGTCAGACTAAAAGGAGTGCCGATACCGAACCGCGTCATTAGCAGGCTATTTGCAGTAGCCTAAGCGTTACAGACCCGTCAGCCGTGCATGAAAGGTTCCATTATAACCACCTGATGATAGCAAGTTCCGTGAGATAGCAATGGTTGCTTAGTATAAAAGGTGGAGTGGAGCATGGTGCAATTAGCCAAGAAGAGCAATTGGAAACTGTGGGGGTGAAAATGGTGAGGGCGATTCTCACCCCACATTCTTGTGATATCAGTCATAGACTGGGCTCATACACGGGATATATATATACATGTAGACACTAGACCCTTGTGTAGATATAGAACAATGTAGGCTTATAATAACCCCATTTTGTTACAATTGATAATCTCTCGTGCACCTATTCACAGTGACTAGTACGTGAATATAAAAGCCAACATCACTTCCAACATCAGTTTCACTAAGAAGAGGAGACTCTTTCTCGCGAGAAATCAAAATGTCAGTGACAGAATTACCAAAAAGGGCTCTGATCGCCATCACTTCGACGCATGTTCCATTCTACAAGGATGGTGCAAAGACTGGTTTGTTCTATACAGAGGCCCTGCATCCCTACGAAGTGTTCAAGAAAAAAGGATTTGAAGTGGTGTTTGCGTCGGAGACTGGTGAATTCGGCCTTGATGAGAATTCCATAGATCACCTGGTCTTAAGTGATGATGACTTCTGGGTCTACAAAGACAAACATTCAGAGTTCAACGAGGACCTCAGTGGAATCTACAAGGCCAGTGAGTTGAAGGCTGAAGATTACAGCATCTTTTATGCCTCCGCTGGACATGGAGCTTTATTTGACTATCCTAGGGCCACAGAGCTACAGAGACTTCTTGAGGGCATTTACGCGAACGGTGGAGTAGTATCTGCAGTCTGTCATGGTGCCGCCATATTCAAAAACGCAATCAATAAGACGACAGGGAAACCATTGATTGAGGGGAAAAAGGTGACAGGTTTCACAGATGAAGGAGAAGCAGCCCTCCAAGTTGATGAGATTCTTAAGGAAAACCACCTACAAACAGTCAAGGAAATAGTTACGGGGTTGGGTGCACAGTACGTTTCCCCTGAGACCCCATTTGAGGATTTTACTGTGGTTGATGGCCGGCTTGTCACAGGGGTGAATCCAGCTAGCGCCAAAACTACTGCAGAAAAGTCCCTTGAAGCATTGAATTCAGCCGGCGTGTCTGTTTCCCTTGCTTCTGAGGAGTAGTTAGCTGATAACCATATTATGTATCTTGTTTGTCCTCCCTTTTTCCTTCTTTCTTTCTTTTGTATGGTCGTGAAAATAGCATCCCTTTTCGTTTTGTCATGCCTGAAGTATGCACCGTTGATTTAAATTGACGCATGTTTTGTTTACCCTAGAACTAAAATGGTCCCTACATCAAGAGACAGCCTAAGTAAACAATGCAGAGCACTGAGAGCTCCTAGCAGTCCTTGAGCCGGAACCGGGGGAGGAGAAGGGGGTTTACGCCAATCACAGTCAAGCAAGAGGTGTGCGTGTGCGTTTTGGCTCTCAATGTTTTCGGATAAGTGGGATGGTAAACAAATAATATTTGTGCATGTACTGATTGAAAATCCATAATTTCTTCAGTCACCGAGGCCTGACCGCGGTAGATCTGGCAAGGTGCAGCAGGGTTGACATACCAGTGCGCTCTCACTTCCACACTTGGATTTGCGCATCTAAAGCTATATGCCACCTCATGCACCACTCTTGGTTCAGTGAGCATATTGCTCGACGTCTTTAGCGAGGCCACATGCCAAACAATGCATAGGAGATAACACTGTGCGCTTAGCGCCCTCTGTAATTGCATGGCAGCGGTATATGGCGTTAGGCCGCTTTAGCTCCACCCGCCCCAGTGTCACTAGCAGGGAGCTAGTGGCAAACAAACCTGCTAAATGCGCTAGAGTATGCAAGGATGCTGGCGATGTCCAAAACCCGCAAGTGGTTGCAAAGACGAAATAGTGGTTCAGGTCGAGCAGAATCTGCATTATCGTACAGTTTGAAACCCACGATATTCCCCGGGTTCCGTATCCTTTTTTCTGAAAGAAACTGTCAATACATTCAACTTTCAAACGAAAAAATGACCCATGTTATATTGCGCTAGCCCCTTGCTTGTCAGGCTGCATTTAGACCGGCAGCTGTAGCGACCATTGATGCGAAGATGCACGGTCGTATGGGATTCAATGATGCCGGTGCTCGTATATATTCTATAGTGGAACCACTGC
Source organism: Kuraishia hungarica (assembly GCA_030567555.1). NCBI lineage: Eukaryota > Fungi > Ascomycota > Pichiomycetes > Pichiales > Pichiaceae > Kuraishia > Kuraishia hungarica. The sequence continues at coordinate 950,410 of JAJLSL010000001.1, forward strand.
GTTAGCGTGCTGCGATATTCTAGCCGCTTCCTTTAGCTCACGCATATTGGCCCATGCAAGGTTGACGGAGGGGCTCATAAAGTTTACACTTGATCTGTGTTAAGAAAAGAATTCCTCCCGAATTGTCTTCTCAAAACAATTAGAAACACCGGTCAATAGCAGACTCTGGTTGACAGGAGAATACAAATCCTCGGCGGTTTCGCCAAGGATTTAACTATGAATAATTCTAAGGCTTTCATGTTTGTCCCACTGATCGGCGCCAGCACAAAGTAGGTTGACATTGGCACCTGCAGGATAACGCATCCCCAATGGAAACGGGCCAAATTCCCGGCCTAGACTGCGAGAAAGGTCTGTGCTGGCCCAAAGGTTTGAGCACCCTCCCAAGGTCTGAGTCTTCTGCTGCAGGTTTTTGCAGCTTTCTTATCTACTGTCTGCTTACAATGATTAGCACAACTTATCCTTGCTCAATCCAGCTGTCAATTCTACCTATCAGGAATATAAGCTACAACTACTAAGCAGCTGATAGCAATCGTCCAATACGAGGTTTGGAATCCCGTAGAGGCTGCAGTCATATTCTGGAACCATGAGGTGCTCAGTCCTTCATTAGCAATATGCAGGTAACCATTTGTCCAGGCGCCTACACTCCCTATCCTAGCAAAAAACATGAGCACTTCCTGTAGGTGCGCGCATCTAGCCAATGATGAGGATTCAACTACTGTTTCTTAACTGCGCGAAATTTCTTTTGTGACCCTCTGCTGTTTACGTAAGTGCATCAGGTGCAGCAGCAGCAGAGATCTTTTCCCTGCACGTCTCCGATATCAGGTTTATCGGCACAGGCCCGCAGTTTGACTTTATTGCCCGGATTGCCTATTGTGATTTCGGTTTCCCTAACGAATTACGCGTGGGATAGGCACAATGCAAAGCATATGCCTCGCAATATGGGATAACAACCCCTCTCTCTTGTACATATGTTCGCATATGTATGCGTATCTCCACTGAAATAATTGTTATAGTCATCTTTGAACGGCGGGCAGATATGAACACTGTGACAACCTGAGATTGTTCCATGTTACGTAGATATATAGATAGGCATATATGTGCTTTCCTCTTCCTCTGCCTCCTCCGCCTTATAATTCTTCTGTGACCTTATGGCTTTGAGCTAGACTCCTCAATTAACCAAAGATAACGACCTCACGTGGTAGTTGTTGAAGAGAGAACGCTAGTTGTTTCAAGTTTGTGCTGTGTGTGTTCAATTGCAGCTTTCAACAAACTACCACGAGGATACAGGAATACTGTACAGGACGCAGCATAACTTCTTGTGCATGACATAGTGAAGGTTGGTTCTTTAGGGAATAACACTATAGCAGTCAGTCAAGTTTGGTACTTCATTTCTCCACCGCTACAGCGTTGTTGCCCCAGTTTGTCTTCGCCAGACCTTAACCCAATGCCTTCTGTAGGATCTAACCCAGTGGATTCCAATTCCATCCGTCAATTACCAAACCTGAGCTTCACCTCACCATATCGCCTACAATACGGCCATTCCAAAGAGAACTATCCAATGAGCTATAACCCATATCAAACCCAACAAAGTCAGCAGGCCCTGCCTCGGTCTCACGCTGTGCCTGAGCTTTTACACAGCGCCGAGACAAAAAAGTCATCGGCAACGATAACAGCATCCACATCCCAAGCAGTAGCCGTTATCCAGAAGAAAAGACCAAGACGTAAGCATGGAGAGATAGAGAGACTGTATGTCTGTGATTACCAGGATTGCACCAAGGGGTATGGAACCCTGAACCATCTCAATGCCCATGTTATGACCCAAAGCCATGGTAAGAAACGGAAGCCGCAAGAGTTCAAGCAACTCAGGTTGCTGTGGAGGCAGAAGAAGAAACAGCAGCAGATGTTGGAGAAGCAACAGCAGCAGCAACAGCAGCATCAACGTCATCACCAACAACAACCGCAGCCCACAATGATCCAAAGCAATTCTTCCCATCTTTCTGATAACTCGTACATGGCTGATCCGCAGAGTTATATCGCGAAAGCAAAGTCTCAGAGCCTTCCAACAATTCCCATTGCGACATACAGTGATGACCATTACAAGATGGCGTATCAGACATCCGAGGCAGTTCCATTGCAGGGCTATCCATTTGCGTCCGGGATGAATGCCTCATACGTTCCTATTTCCTCTTCTAATGGTCCTCTAGGCTATTCCATGAGTACCAACAACGGTAATTCCCCAAGTACTTCTGCTCTACAAACTACAGTCAAGTCGAGTGCCTATTTGCCAACTCCAGTATCCACGTCGGGAGCGGTTAGCTATATGAGCAGCTCCGCAAGTGTTCCTGGTACTACGACTTCTGGTACCGGTTACTCACAGAGTGGTACCACTGGTGGCAGCTCTACCATACCTGCAGCGGCAACATTTGGCTATCCTCAACATTCGACGACGTCTCAATCTTCTGGGTTCACTACTCATGGACCACATGTTGTTTTGAGCGATCAATACAATTACATGTATTCGCTGGGATTCCCACAAGGGCAACAGCCATCGTCCCAGTCACAGGTAGCTCAGCCAGTACAGCCTCAGCTTTATAGTTATGCTTCTGAGGGCTCATATCCACCCGCAAGCGCATATGTTACTGGCAGTACAAGCGCCGTTGGAGGTACAACAAACAGCAATTCCACAGGAGGGTTCAGCTACTACGTGACAAGGCGATGATGTATTTACTTCAACGGGTTTTGAGGTGATATCTTTTTAGAGCGCAATATCTTTGCTTCGATTTTGTTTCTGGGTTCATTTTTTGTTTGTTTTTCTATCTATCACTTTTTTGTAACATTTTTTCTTATTAAATTTTTTTAACGAAGGGTTTGTGTATGGTGTATTTGCTCCATTGTTTCGGTTGCTATCATATTGGAGGACTAATACTCTTCATGCTTAGGGTGAAATTTTGTGCGCTTCATATCTATTTGTGTATACTAAGCTAATCAACGGAATTAAGACTAATCTAAGAATGTACGAATAGCGGCCACAACTGGCCCTGTTAAGGGGATCGTGCTCAGAAAGAAGAGAGAGCAGTTTAGTACTACTGTGAGTTTTACGTTAACTTTAATTTAATCGTACTTGATACTTTGTCCCCTTGGGGTCTCCGCAAGGCTCCAAGGACCTTCTCTTAGCAAACTATTTTGGTGGCTTAGCAGACATCATCAGAAACCATGTTTTGAACTGTCCAAGGCATTTAAGTATGAAGACTGGAAGGAACACACCCTCGTGTGTTCCTTCCACTGACAATCGGTATATTATTGATGACCGATTAAGGAATTAGTTGGCAACATAGATGGATATGCATATCACTGTGCATTTGCCCAACATTTGGTGACAACTAGTGATCACCGCAAGCGCAGTTGAACATTTGATTATCCTTTTGCCCATATACTTCTCACAGTTCCGTAAAAATATCCCTCAGAAAGATAGATGAGTGACAGTGCGTCTTTAGGTCTGATGTATGCGCTGCTGTCCCCCTGGCTAGGCTGAGTGATGGATGAGTACGAGCAGGCTCGCAGGCTGGAGGTGAGGCACCTGCCTACCTTGCACGGGCAATCACAAAGAGCGTAGTACCATCATCCATTCTGCGGTATATTTAATACTTTTACTTTTTGTACGAGCTTATGTCTCTTGAATTCTTATGGCAACTGCTTACCTAGATCAAGTTCTCCCATTGATGCTCTATATTGAAATGAATACGAGATAGCGTAAGAACAAACCATTGACATGCGTTAAGGTTCAGAGACGCAGCAATTCGCGCAAGGGGATGTGTCAATTGAGCAACAGCACTTTATGGGGACCCCCCAACTCAACTCCAAGGTCGCTTTTAGTGAAAGCCGCCACAACCAATATGCAGGTGGTTTGGACCACCGCTGTTTGCACATGAAATATTACCACTGTAAAATGCGCACAGCCTGATGTGCAGCTGTGTTTTCTTCGCTCCTGTTTCGGATAAACGATTTCAATGGGGGCATAATAATACCCATGCGCCCATCTGCATACGCATGCATGCATTGACGCAGACTTAACGCAAGAATCAGTTGGGACTAACGAGAAATATTTCGGTACAAGAGGGACTCTACTTGGTGAAGGGAGGGAAAGCGCACATGAAACTAGCTTGTTTCTTAGAATAGAGGACAAAACTTGAGCAACTCTACGGTGTAATTCTTCTTCTATGGGGGACAATAACAACTCCCTTGTTCAAATGGATCTCGTGGATATCGGCAAATTTCATGAAATCTGCATATTTGAAATTTGAGCACCACAGCTTGGCTCACGTAGAGAGTAGCAACCGTGGCTGTCAGTTCTGCCGAACATCTTGCTGTAGACGAGATATCTCATCAGCCTGTAACAGTACCTGTTCCAGAAGCCCAAGTGCAACGATTGGAACTACCTGCGGGCACTACGAGGCAGCATTGAGCCGGCTGAAATGGATCAAAAAATCAAATGTGATATTATATTTATTCATAATTCATGATAGTATTTGATATATACAATGTATACTCTAGTTGCTTGACTTAACACTGAATGTAAACTTAAAACACTCCCCTCGATTTTCTCCTGCTCTACACATACCACCAGCCTCTCTGATTCGCCTTGACAGGTAGAGCCGGCCATGATAGAAAGCAGAAGAGCATAGTACCCCACACTCCCACTGCTGGGACAACTCTCTTCACTTCTTGGGAGAAGAAGCTTGGACCGAGCCTTGGTGCGGCTCTAGTTGAGATTTTTGCTGCTTTGGTAAGCACGGCTGGATTGATTGCGAATGCCATAGTGAATAATGAATATACTAAAATAAGTTTATCTTTCTATAAGAAACCTGATAGACTAAGTTTCTGATTGATTTATAATAATACAACTGCAGGTATCTCTCTCAGATTGGGTGTGGATAACTACATGGTTATATACTCTGAAATGTTTCACCTCCAGGAAGTAAACAAGCCTAGATATCTGAGGTGTCATCTACACACTTCCACAAACATAGCATGATTTTTCATCTATATCTGCTGATAGTCAAGAACTCTCAAGCCCTTTCACATACAACTAATCACTTTGTTCCGTGTACCAGGCACAAAAATCGTATCATTTTGGGTCCGTATGCATGAAGCTCCCTGCTGTGGGGTGACTTTCGTGGAGAGAGGCTGTAGCTCAATAGTAACAAACTACTCCCGTTGGTCCACGACCAACGTCAGAGTGATCAAGTGTCGAGCGGATATCAGGGTAAAACCCGGTTTAGAGTCGTCATACTGGCATATTTCGGTGATATCCTAGTGTATTTTTTGGTCGGCAAAATCATATCTGGCAGTGAAAATAGCTCAGGGATCTCTTCTAATCGATTGCCCAGGTTTGGTGTTTGGATATGCGGGGTGCGGAAGCATAAATCAGGAACAAACGGACAGAAAAGGCTGCACGGCTATTATAGCATGTACGTTTCAGTTTTTCCTCATGAGAAAGTTCTTCCGACACATTGAGGAGGTCTTTCCTCATAGTCTCTGTCTGCTTTTACCTCCCTCCTTCCAAGTAACACTGGGGGTTATCATTGGCCATAAGCGACGTTTTCCCCTGCCCGCGCATAAGCGTATTGGCAAGGAATCTCTCAGGCACGATGAGGTTGCGTTGTGGAGAGAATCTGACACGATGGGTTCCATGCATGATGCACGACCCTAAAATAACACGTACAGGCAGATAAGAGGGTGGGTGTCAATTGTGATTTCTGATCGATACTGTCAGGACTGAATCTATGTTTTGGATCTTTTGTTGAATATGTCACTGAATACATTGGTAGAGGAGTGGTTGAATATCGACATTGTAAGTAAGATTGTTTATTTCTTCCAGATCGGTATGTCGGCATTCTAACACACAAGTGGTAAAAGGACCCAAAGACGAGGGCAGAAATCCAACAGCTCGTTGACAATGAGGACACTAAGGAGTTGGAAAAGAGGCTCTGTAAGAGAATAGTATTTGGGACATCTGGTCTCAGAGCTGAGATGCAGGCAGGATTCAACCGAATGAACGATGTGACTGTTCTCCAAGCATCGCAAGGACTGGCTGAGTATTTGCTTCAACAGTTTGGTGAACGCAGGCAAGAGTTGAAGGTGGTAATTGGTTATGATCATAGGCACAATTCCCATAGATTCGCTCAGATTACTACATCAGTTTTCATCTTGAAGGGGTTCAAAGTTTTTTTTCTCGGTGACCAGACTCCCCATGCGGTTGTTCCAACACCTCTCGTGCCATTTGCTATAGATGTGCTAGGTGCCGATGCAGGTGTGATGGTTACAGCCAGTCATAACCCAGGAAAGGATAATGGTTACAAAGTATATTGGGGAAATGGGTGTCAGATCATCACCCCACATGACAAGGGGATCCAACAGATGATTCTAAAGAATCTGGAACCTGCACCGGGTGTGTGGGATGTGGATACTTCTTTCAAGAAGGGTGCTGAAAGCAAGACACTGGTCTATTGCCGTGATGCAATCATAGAGGCATATATTTCTAAGGTGGAGCAATGTCTGATAAGAACGTCAATCTCGCATGACTTCAGAGCTGTGTATACGCCAATGCATGGTGTTGGGTTGCATCTTGTGACAAAAGCAGCAGAGCGCATGCATTTCAAAGGTTTGATTCCCGTATTGGAGCAGGCTGAGCCTGACCCTAACTTTTCTACAGTCAAGTTCCCAAATCCAGAGGAGAAAGGTGCGCTTGACTTGGCAATGGAAACCGCTGATAAGCACAGTGTGGATCTGATTCTCGCCAGTGACCCAGACGCTGATCGGTTTTCTGCTGCTATTAGGGTAGGAGACAAATGGAGACATCTAACAGGTAATGAGATTGGATTTTTGTTTGCTGATTATGTGGTGACTCAACTGGATCCGTCCACATATGCGAAAACATATCTTCTCAATTCTACAGTTTCTTCTCATATGATCGGCTCTATGGCCAAGAAGTTGGGTCTTAATTACCAAGATACTCTTACGGGATTCAAATGGATTGGTAATCGAGCAATTGAATTAGAGAAGGAAGGGTACCATGTGCCCTTTGCGTTTGAAGAAGCAATTGGTTACATGTTTGATGTTCTTCATGACAAGGATGGCATTTCTGCGTTTGTGATGTTTCTTCAGTTATACTCACATTGGAGCCAGAAAAATGAGACACTTTTAGGAAGGTTGGAGAGAGGGTTCAAAGAATATGGATACTTCAAAGAATGTAATGGGTATTATCTTGTACCCGATACATCTTTAACACAAGTCATCTTCGATACCGTCCTCAGAGTAGCCCATCCGTATCCTGAAACACTTGGGGATTACAGAGTGACATACTGGAGAGACTTGACCGTTGGTTATGATTCGTCTACTCCCGACAACAAGCCTTTGCTTCCAGTGGATCCCAGCTCGGAGATGATAACTGCTGTTTTGACCGATGCAAACGACCAGGTAGTGAAGTTTACAGCCAGAGGGTCCGGAACAGAGCCAAAGCTAAAGATATACATAGAGGCACAGGCAGACACTGAGGTTGGGGCTTCCAATCTTGCGAAACATGTCTGGGATACTTTGAAGAGGGAATGGTTTGAACCAGAAAAATGGGGAATAAGAGAGGTTGTTTAGATTTGCAGTGTTTAGTGGTACTTTGCATATATCGATACTGCAGAACAGATTGCATCATATAGAGATTACTTTGATAGACTATGCACACACAGGCACAAAATCGACCTGACACAAATACACACTACCTTACTACCTTTGAGCTAAGAACCGCAGAACGGGCCAGCACATGATCACCATCAGTATTTAATCTGCAGATAGTCTTTATATATCTGGCCTAGAACGGAAGAGCTGAGAATGTAATTAAGTATGTTTCTCGCTTCTCCCCTTCTGTGAATTTGTAAAGGTGTTATTTCTGCTGCAGAGAGAGACTGGCTGCCCAGCCAGTCCAGTCCGGCTAGCTCGCTCAACCCGCTCTACCCTTATGTGAGTGAGCTTAATGTGCGACAAGACGAAACGCCGGCAGCCAGGCACAGGTGCCTACCCCTCTTGCATGCTACGCTATTTATGGAACTGATCTGCATCTTATGGTAAGAACACGCCATTACTTGTTAGTAGACACGGTATTAATAGAGACACAGTAGTAGTGTACAGATCATATCGCAAATCAGACTGGCCGTCTCATAAACTAAGCTGTGAGAGAAGCCAGGACGTTGCGTTGGCTACTACATGACTTTGGCAGGTAGAGTAGTGAAGTAATTTCGACCTAAAAAGGAGTAGACACCGCTAGTGTTGTATATGGCCAATTTCCTTGTTGGGCATGTGGTAAAACATCCAAACCATTTTACAGCCCCATTGGTTTGATATATAAATCTCAACAAGATGCTTAGGGCGTCGCGGTTGCATCCTAAGAAGAGCGACCTTCCAACGTGAGTAGATTTGTTTTGCAGCGCGTCCACCGAAGTGCCTTGGCTTCATCGGTTAAGGTGGTGACGACAACCGTGATGTGGACACCCACTGTGTCCGCAATTAATATATGGATTACCAAGTAGTTGTATCCCTGCTGATACATTTTACGTTCGTCCCGGTTACTAATATTTCAATTGCAGTATCGATGATAAATTCCACCCCAAACAGAAGAATACGAGCCGATCCGTGCTGAAGAATATGGGTATAGGAGCTGCCCTATGTTTGTGTATATGGTTTCTCTACTCATTCACACATCCAGCATTGGCTCCGGAGGTGCCGACAAATACACCAGCCGCACAGTCAGTAGGAGGAGCAAAGTTCGCTTTGCAGCGAGAAGATGTAGGCGCAGAGGAAAAGAGTTCGAATGTTCTAGACTATTCGACAGATTCCTCAACATATAATGCCGATTCAGATGTTGAGGAGCTCCCAGATAGCATAGAATTTTGGGATTTAAATGACTATCCAGGTCATCCAGATGGAAACGAGAAAGGAGACATTGTGCTACTGTGTGTACCATTGAGGAATGCCGAGAAGGTGTTGCCATTGATGTTCAGGAACATGATGAACATGACATACTCTCATTCCTTGGTGGACATTGCATTTCTGGTAAGTGACTGTTCGGAGGATGATCGCACTATGGAAACTCTTTATGAGTATTCACTGGCACTGCAAAATGGTACCCTTCTTTCGCTATTGGACGATAGGGATCTTGGTGTCAAGACGGCTGGACTCAGAGGAACCAGCGATCTCTACCTCCAATATATGGACAAGGGTTACACCGAGAACGTCAAGAAGGCATATTCTGCACCTTACCATTCCGAGTATGAGAAGCCTTTCCGTAGCATTCAGATCTTTGCGAAAGATTTTGGCCAGGTAATTGGCCAAGGGTTCAGTGATAGACACGATGTGAAGGTTCAAGGTATCCGTAGAAAGCTCATGGGAAGAGCGAGAAATTGGCTTTTATCAAGTGCCTTGCAGCCATATCATTCTTGGGTGTACTGGAGAGATGTAGATATAGAAACCTCTCCCGGAACTATCATTGAGGATCTGATGACCTTCTCTGACTTTGATATCATTGTCCCTAATGTGTGGAGACCACTCCCAACTTTCCTTGGCAATGAACAGCCATACGATCTTAATTCCTGGATGGAGAGTGATCAGGGTCTTGAACTAGCCGCCAACCTTGGAGAGGATGATGTCATAGTGGAAGGTTATGCAGAGTATCCAACCTGGAGAGTTCATCTTGCATATATAAGGGATCCTAAGGGTGACCCACGTGAGGTGGTTGACCTGGATGGTGTAGGAGGAGTGTCAATTCTGGCCAAAGCGAAGGTGTTCAGACAAGGTGTTGAGTTCACAGCATTTACATTCATGAACCACGCTGAGACTGAGGCGTTTGGTAAGCTTGCTAAGAAAATGGGATTCAAAGTTGGAGGTTTACCTCATTACACAGTTTGGCACATTTATGAGCCTAGTGAGAATGACTTGCAGGAGATTTCACGGATGGAGAGACGTAAGAGAAGGAAGGAGAGATCGGATTGAGGATATGGCCACTCCATGGTGATGCTGACCTTTTCGTTGATGAAATTGTATAGTATTGTTTGCTCACACGATACCAGTTAACCTGTCAATCGTATTGGGAATTTGCATTTTATGATTTATTATTATTTTTGTAATTTTGCTTAAGTCCCTTCGCTAAGCGAAGGGCACCCTTATATATGATAGAGTAAACGCGTCATGCTCATTATATGTATATAGAGATCCAGATAGACCAATTAACTAATCTATAGCAACAAAAAAGAAGAAAAGACATGAAGAAAAACAAGGAACACGAATAAAACTAACCCTCAAATAGGGCACAGCTAGTAGATAAAACACATCAATGATAACAAGAATATGAAAATGCTAGAACGTCCAGAGGCGACATAAAAGCTGCCTGCCATGTTAGTAGATGATGCATTGGTGGCATTGCTGGTAAATGATGAGGAACCGGTTATGGAACTGGAAACCATCAAATTACCAGAGCTCCCAACTGCCGGTGCCGAAGCGGATGATGTGCTTGGTACGATACGAATATTGGAGTTCCTGTCGGCTAATCCAACTCTCATACCTGACACGTCAAATGTTGCATAAAAGTTCTTCAAAAAGGAGACACCTAGAATCCAGGCACCATCATTTATATTCATGCCTTGGATGTTGCTGACACAGTAGCCTGCGTGACCTGACGATTCAGGGTATGCTTCGCCAACATAGTCGTTGGCCGAGAGCGTCCAGTTGGCTCCACCAATCTCAAGTGTGAGGTCGAGTGAAGTATTGCAAAATATGGCGTAGTTGGTACCATCAGTGATCGACCCCGGGAAGTAAGAGTGAATGGTCATGGCATCACTTGTAGATACAATAAGCGTGGTTGTACCGGAGTCGATGATACTAACTCTGGAACTATTAGAGGCAGAACCGTCAATAGTCTGCTCCTCTCCGAAAGTCACTGGGAAAGAGTCAATAAATACATTTGAAATCGCAACCTCCCAGTATGCATTCTCGTTTTCTAAGACATCACTGTAGTATATCTGTCCGGAATAAAGTTCGGCAATGTCCTGTCCAAGTACCAACAAACCACTTGCTGGTATCCCAGACGAAGACAGGCCATTATCGCTCAACAAAATGGCAAATGAGGAGTTTTGAATCTCACCAGCCTGCTCCAACTCGGGTATTATATTGCCGATTCCAACAGTACTAGTGGAATTACATGAGAGCCCGAGCACTCCACTCATTGTATAGTTCTGGAATATACTCGGCACGGCAGTCGCATCACCAAACTTCACAGAGGATAGTTTCAATCCGCCGATACTGATATCATCAGTCACTATCAGCCCACCTGCTGTTCCTGATGAATATGCTAGGCTGAAGGACTCTGTTGCTCCTTTCGTGACTGACGCTGCTGGAGTGTATAGAGGCTCTGCATCACAAACATCCGAGGTACAGTTATCCCCATACACCCACAAGTATGGGGAGGCAGTATCAATTAGCAGAGACAAAACCGATGAGCCAATTGTCACATTGGCAAAATAGGCACTATCGCCATCTGAGCTTAGCAATATCATACCAGAAGTCAGCTGCACATCTGACGTTGTTGAAGAGCTAACATTGCTATATGAGCCAGATGGTGATAACACCGTTTGATCTCTGCTAACACCATCTGATATTTTCTCCTTGAATTCTATAGGACAATTCAATACACTACTCACTTCATAAACCTTGTTATCTGGGCCGAAGAATCCATCTGAGTCTGGATGAAAAGCACCCGCGACAAGTGCGAATGCCAGAATGAAAACATTGCGAAAGAGCATGTTGGAATGGATAGATCACAATGAGATTCCTGCTAGATCAGAGGAAGGTAAATAAAGGAAAATGCGGTGATAATGGGGTGATAATGCAGGTGCACTATTAATGCTTGAGTGTATGCTTTTTTGGGTAAAATATGTGTGTAAGTAAGAGGGTGGGAGTGTGCGCGTTCCGTTGGTGGAGCTGTGCAAAATGCAATGTGACTTTTCAGGAATAAAAATAATGACTTTAGTATCGTGACATCTATTGTGTTCACTCTTTGTGCCAAAATAAAAATTATGAGCACCTCCTATGATATGAGTGCTGCCCTTTTGATTTGGGGGTACGTAGTGGAAGAAAGGCAGTTCGGTATGGTTGTTGGTTAGCGGAACATGCAACCAAAACAAACACAGAACACAAAGACGATGATCGACTCTAGCACCACGATCCCATGCAAAATGAAAAGAAATCCTTTGAGTTAAGAATAACAGAGATAGAAATGAACAAGCCAAAAAAAATCTACTAAATATATCTAATCTCTACACCACCAAAAGGAGCTACAGATGCTGCTACAGTGAAACCAAGCAACGGAATCTCAGACCCACACACACTTTTCAGAGTCTCCAACTCGTTTGATGTTTGCGCGCGCCGGTCGTAACTTTTCTCGTTGCCGTTTTGGGCCAGCGCTCTATGCTTAGGCGTGTTGAACCCGCAGATCCTGCCTGAGAAAATAGCTAAAAATACACTCATTGACGCGTGCAGATTTCACTTCGGAGCCTCTGCGCTGCCTTCTCGGAACATTTGTATGTAGACAAAGGGATGATGGCATTACTGCGGAAATCAAGACCTGCATGCAAGAGATGCATCGCATCAGCGTAACGTAATGGATCTTGGTAGCATATAATGATAGGTACACCGGCCAGAATGTTGAGTGTGATGGGGCTGATTGGGGGCTGATTGGGGGCTTTTTGGGGGCTGATTGGGAGTCTAGAACTACGAAGTGATAGGGTCTCTCAGGAAGAAGGGTTAACAATTATATTCAATGTGAACTAGGCACTGTGTGTATTATTATGCTCACGGTCAATTTATTTGTTTTCGTAACTATGGATCGTTATCACATGAGGCTGTGAGCGTTCCGTAATGTAGCCAGGGCACTTTTTGGCGGCCACCTCAACGGGCGGCCACCTCAATGGCTCTGATGACCAGTATCTAACGCAGTGTCTGACACAGTAAAGTGTGGAAGTTTCCAATGACCTATAATCGTAATGACGTCATCTCTAGCCCGACAAACATTTGTATCACTTTAAACATAACATCCCATTTGCGCTGTAATCATCAAGATTAGATACTCAGAATGCGTCCAGTTCAAGCTCTAATTGCCTTGCGAGCTCATCGTCGCTCTCGCCTTCATTATCAGCCTCAGTCTCATTAGCCTTTTGTTTCTTGGGATCCACAACCATATCATCGTCTTCCCTCTTTCTCTTTGGAATACTATCTTCTGTTTTTCCATTTTGTGTTTCTTCTTCAGCATTACGTTTCTCCATTGTGCCATTCTCGCCATTCAGAGATTTCACAGACTTCTCTGGTTTCTCCTGCCCATTTTCGTCTGCACCGTCTCCGTCGCTATTCTCTTCATCCTCATCCTCATCCTCGGACGAATAGTCTGAACCCATGAACTCTTTCATTTCCTGATCAATACCTTCCCAATCTAAGTCATTACCTGCATCTCCAGCAGCCGGCGCCGTGAAATCTTCAATATGATGTGCCTTCTTATAGTTTGCTATTTCAGTACTGGATAGAAGACTTTTGGGGTTCACCTCAATAGCATAATCCTCTTCTGAAACCTTTTCCCAGAGCGAAATGCACTTGAAAAGCCAATCTGGATTCACAACCTTGACATTAGGATCGATGCTCTTAGCAAGTCTCACCTTGAATGTTCCAGGATTTCGACACAGAACGTGTGTGACCGTAGTGCTGTAGTTAGGTACCACAGTAGCACCAAAAGATTTGGCCCATATAACAATATCAGCTGATTCCAACCTTGCACCAAGCGGCAAAATACCTGAAAATAAAAACACATACTCCTTAAACACCAGTTGTTTCATCGATGTCATTATATCTTTCACATTTGGCAACGACTCCTTGAGAAGATCACGCTCGAAATAGTACTCATTATGAACTCTTACCAAAGCTTGTCCTAGAGTTTCGAGCTCTGTATCATCATCGTACAATAAGTTTTTACCCTCCTCGGGTGCCGATTCTGATTCCGTCGAAGAGACACCTTCTTCTTTCTTCTCATCTTCTATTATCTTCTCCAAGTTTTCCTGAAGCTTGGCCAACGGCCTTTGCTGTTGCTGCGCCTCCAACGAAGCTGTCCTTTCCGATGCTTGAGCAGCCAATAGATCAACGTTATCGTCTCCCTGTGCTAGTGCCACCATACGATCAACAGGCGAATAAGCAATATCCATTATATCATCCTCCTCCCCATTATCACTTTCACTTTCGTTTTCCACATCCTTTCCATTGCTAGCCTCTGCTTCATCATCATCGCTCTCCACAACGTTGTCATCCAGATCTTCCAGTTTGTAGTTACTAACAGCCTCCAGCCCCTTCTCTTCTTCGGTTGAGGCTTCTCGCGTTTCACCAGCGCGTGCTTCAGATTTGCTATTCCTGCTATGCCTTCGTATGGAGATACTTTCTTCAGCCTCTCGCACCGCATTCATCTGATCTTCGAGACTCGCAACAGATTTCCTCCTTTTCGATGGACCCAACAAGGCATGCTGCCTGGGCAAGAATGAAGAATTGATATCACCGATTCCAACGAAGAAATCATAAGGTACCACCTTTATAAGGTTAGGACTCCAGTTCCATACATCACCTCTATCATCTATCACCACCACCATTGAGGTATCAACAGGAAACAGGCGTTTAAGAGACTTGTGGGTGAGAGAACCACTCTCATCTCTTGAAAGTATTCTGTCTCCAAAATATTTCTCTTCAGGATCAATAATCTTCGATATTGATTTGGCATACGCCCGTGTTGCCATCGTGTATATATGAAGTTCATACATTTTTGAAACTTTTTCCAGAAAAGCTTGTAGTCCGGGTCTCAGCTTAACATAATACCAGCAGACATGAGGAGGGGGCTTTGGACCTGCAAAACGAGGCGGCAGTATAACCTCTTCTTCCAATGAGAAAGTTTTCACATTTTTGACGGCACTATAATTTGGATTGGATGGGTCTGACTTCCATTCACCCACGGTTGGGTCGACTGTTGCATGGATTACTGTCTGGTCCAAGTCCACCACCAAGATGAGCTTCTCTTCTGTGATAAGTCTGTTTGTGGAATTGACCTCTATCTTTTCTGCCTCATTCAGGGAGACTTTGAGATTGCTGATACCATGAGACATTGCAATTGGTGCTCTATCGGAAATGTTATACCCCGAGTAGTCATTCTCCTCAACGGACTTACCGCACAGTGCACACAGTCCACCATACTGGATGGAGTGGGAGCATGGCTCCAACACCTCGGCAAATACAAAACGCGAGTCATCGATAGTATCGCCCACGTTAACATTCATCACCGTGAGATCCCCTTCTATGGGGCACTCATACACTCCAGCAAGCTCAACCCGTTGTTTCTTACGCTCAGTGAGCCGCTCATCCTCTGCATCTGCCTCGCTCAGTGGGACGTCCTGATAGTCCCAATAATTGTATCTAATCAATGGCGTGTGTTTCTGAACTTGACTACTGGCCCTTGACAATACCTGTGTCACAGTTACCGGGAACGGCACTGACTGAGGAAGCGTTAGCCGAGTAGCTTCATTCATTTCATACTATAGAGCTCCGAGGATGTGAATGTGCGATGCTTAGTCTCACCACAACTGGATAAAAGTGGAAAGTACCGAACAAAAACAAACTGCAAATCTCCTTTTTTAATCAGTACGACATGCTATACAACAAGCTTTTATATTTTTTGGCTGAGGATTGTTGTGCTCGAATTTATCTCTCTATATCTCAATCCCTCTCGTCTTCCACATGTGCTCCATTGTGTGCCTCTGGCCCCACTGTTTACCCTTACTTGCTATAATGGAGAAAGGCATCGCCCGACACCCTACAACGGTTGTCCTAGGCGCACTTCAACGCCCGTGCCATGCCCCATATATGCTGCCTAAGGTGGTGTCACCGTATATATCGGCGCTCTTCATCGGCACACTACCCTGTGTTCATGTAAGTGGTATGGGCGTGAGAGACTGTCATTGTGATGGAGAACAGGTAGATAAGAAAAGTGAATATAGAGAAAGAGAGAGATAAAAAAGGCAGATAAAAGAAATGGGTAGAATATCTCCATCTGGTGTCCCTTGTCTATAACCAAGATGACCAACAAGGATGACGTTGTTGAAGCCGGTGTCGGTGATGTCAATATCAAAGGAGAACTCAGCACGGCTGATGGTGCGGAGGTGACACCTGCTGAGGAAGCAGGCGAACCCAATGCCAAGAAGGACACACCTCAGACTTCAGAGAATGCTGAGCTATTTGATGTCCCTACACCAATTACCCAAGATGAATTACCACAGTCCCAAGAACAGCGAAGCACAGAACCTCAAGAGACCAGACATAACGACTCTGGAGCCCCGGCTGCAGATAGTACCGGTCCACAAAAACCAACAGATACAGAAATACATATTCATGAAACTCATATTGATTCAAGAGAAGAAAAGGCGAAGAGGCGTCAGAGAAGGATAGAGGAAACCAATTTGGATTCATTGCAGTTAGTGAGCACTTTAGATGAAGCGCTCCCAATGGATGCTGTATTTGAGGAATGTGTTTCGTTGATCCTTAAATCTCTAGATATTTCTCATTCAGATGTCGCTTTACAAAACCTTTCGAGGACTGCTATAATTTACTTCTCACAGCTGATATCCTCTCTACATAAACTCACCGAGATCCAAAGACGTACACTTCCCTCTGCCGCCGATATAAAACTAATGATACGAGAGGGAAAGTTGGACATGAACGATATACATGCTGAGTATGAGCGCCAGCAAGCTGCCAGATTACCGACTGCTGCAAAGAAAGCATTGGAAAGGGTTGCGAAAAAGGTTACTGCTGATGAGAGTAATGTTGACGAGCCATGTGCACCAAATGATCCAAACGTCTGCTTTTTTGTAAATGTTACAGAGCAAATATCGTCTGTTGCGCCACCCAAAATTATAAGGAAACCATACATACCCAAATGGATGCCTGTTTTCCCACCAGAGCATACATACAGAGCGACACCACACTTCAACGAAACATTGTCAGATCCGAGAGTGCTAAGAGAGAAGTTGGTGCAGGAAGGAAGGCTTGCTGAGAAGGCACTACAACGTTTACTACACCCTGTGATTGTAGGAGCAGAGACAGAGACAGAGACAGAGACAGAAACAGAAGCTGATATCGCAGTCCAAAAAGACTCCGTTGTCCATCCATCCATTATTGAGTCATCCGCTAATGAGGGTCTTGTATCTGACACAAAAGAAAAAGCCGCCAAGAGCCTTGAAGAAACAGCTACCGAAGTTGATGAATCTACAGAACAGAGTGATCCAACCAATGAGACGTCTGTTAATGGAGTCAAGCCCGAAGATAAGCCAACTATGGCAAACGTCCCTGAGTCGGAGATACCAATCATCACAGAGAAGAAGGGGTTTGACTTCGTGGCGTTTGCCAAACAAAGGATATCGATACTTGAAGCGCGCAGAAAAAGGGAAGAAGAGAAGCAGATGACCATTGCAAAGGAGGCCGATGTCATTCTCGGTAAATACCTCTCCGCATATTCGAAAGAGCCCATAATTGACTCTATTGTTGATGTCGTCAGTGGTATTCTGACCGAAGAATTACAGGCTGCTATACAATCAGTCAAGCAGGCTGAGAAGAAGAGAGCAGCACGTATAGCCGAGGCTGTCACCAAAAAGCAAAAGCTTGCCGAGGGTGTACCAAACGAATCATCGACCCAAGCGCAATATGAGACGGGAGAGGAGGTTGATTTTGAGTTTGGTTACGATGGAGCTGAAAATGTATTCAATGACGCTTTCAGTGATGGCGATGATATTAATATGGATTTCGATGTAGACGCAGAATTGGAATCACAAATTAACAAAGAGTTAGAAAAGGAAGATGAGATCGAAGAACATATTCCACACACAGACACAATAGACAACAAAGAAGATGATCAAGATCATGACATGATGCTGGCTGAGGCGTAGATACTGTACAATTTACATGACCTATAACTATATAATGTGTATATTTATAACCATTAACAGATGAGTATACATGAGTATAGACGATATACACATAGTCACATTCACCAAGATTTCTGATTTGTAATCTGTGTTGTTTCATTATGATTCCTTCCACCTTGGGGCAATCGCTGTGCAAATAATTATCTGCCGGAGTACGGCCATGTGCTTCATAAACTATTTTCTAATGAATGATATATATTCTACATAAACCTGAGCAAACTATAGTGCTTCATCGGAGGAACCGAGAGGCACTTGCTCTTCTGTGACGGGTGCTAGTTTGGCGTCGCCAGATTCCTCCTTTCCACGAGCTGGTTCTTTAGCTGGAGCTGCAACGACAGGCTTTCCACCATCCTTGTTATTGGTGTTGGATGTTTCCTTTTCTGAACCATCCCCCAGAACAACATCCAGCTCATATGCATATTCAGAGTATGGTGCCTTGAATATCAAGTGAGGCTTTCTGGCAGCCAGATCCAACATGGTTTTGCCGAACTCGGAGTTACACCAAGCAAACCAGGGACGCGTATAACTGTTACCATTGACTGAATTCACTGCAACACTCTCATGCATCAGACCAAGAGAACCTGTAGTTGTCTTTAGCATTTCGAGGTTAGCCATGATCTCATCATCGTTATCGGAAGTACGGATGGCCACCAATAAAGACATTGGCCATGCATTGTTAATGCCTATATGAGGACCACCAACGCCTGTGAAGTATTTGCCCTTAAGGTAGTAAGGATTACCTTGCTTGGATAGAATCATCTTTCTGGTTGCTTTATACAAGGGGTCTGAGGCTTGGATGAATCCCAAATCAGGTAATGACAAAAGCGAAGGAATGTTAGCGTCATCCATATGAACAACTCCTCCATATCCATCAACCTCGTAGGCAAAGACTTTGCCGTAAACTGGATGCTCAACAACACCATGCTTGTAAATACCATTACGAATATCCCTGGCAAAGTTTGACGTCACCTGAGACAACTGATCCTGGTTATTACGCTTCAAGACTGGGATAATTCTGTTGAGCTCTACATACATGTGTGCGTTTGCTGGGATGAACAGCTGGAATATTGTCGCATCATCAGAAGGTCTGAAGGAAGATCTCACCAATCCAGTGTCAAAATTAACCGGATTTCCTGTCCCTGCAAGCGGTAAGGTCTCTGTACCTATTCTGGTGTCTCTCTGGAATGTATAGTAAAATGGAAGAATCTTGCCATACCTGTCAAACGTAGGAGAAGACTCACGTTTCAGGACCGTAAGGACGATCTCGAAAGCGCTCAACCAACTTTCTGTCATAAACGAAGAGTCTCTGGTACTATAATAGTACTCGTTGGACAATGTGAGGAATGATGCGAGAGAGTCCAGTTCCCACTTACACTCAAAGACATGGCTCCATGGTGGTACTGGGCTCACATAGTCAATGGCAGAGGGCTTCCTCTTTATACCTGACTGACGTGGAGGCTGGAATGCATTACAGTATGGAGCTTTCAAAATATACACAGCTTGCTGAGCAATAGCTCCTTTGATGAGTATCTGGAGATCTTTGTCGTACTTGGCAAGTGGCTGATAGACTGAGAGTTGCCTTGCTGCGTCACGCAGCCATTCTGCATGAATGTCGCCAGTCACAACAAATGTCCTGGGCATTTCTGCATAACTGTCATGCCACAAGATTGTTGTATCCAGTGTGTTTGGCAGACAATTCTCAAACAGCATAGCAATATCTGGATCGCTGAGCTTTTGCTTGAAATCTTCGATCACCTTCTCTACGGCTTTTGAAGTGAATGTTCTGCAGTGCTCTGGAGGTCTCATGAATGGCAATTGCAACTCTCCCGAAGACAATGGCATGTGTTGCATCTGTGAATACTCCAGGTAGTTCTTACACTTTGCAGAGAACCATGAAGAGTCTTCTTTGGAGAGATCCATTGGGGGTCTACCAGACTGTAGCAGTTGTTGTTTCTTACTTTGAGGGTTATGAAGCTGTGGAGATTGCACCATTTGATTATCGATTTCTTCACCAGTACCTTTCAAGTTCCTCACAATCAGTACGAAAACAATCGTGATGACTGCCATCACCAGCACCCTTGGCATTTTGTGCCTCCTCCCAAATAGCATCACCATGATCACTATATGAAGCAAGGGAGCACTTATATTTCAGCCTCAACTACTGCGGCACCAGATAAAAAGAAGACACAGGTTACCAATAGAGTGAGCACAAAATATCTATAATTCATATCATTCCGTGTGGTACTGTCCTCCATCAAGAGGGATCTTCGCATGTCACTTTTAGAGGATTTGCTACTCAGGTGCTATTGTTAGATCGCTGCACTTTGAAAGACGCGGCAGGTGTAGAGCATACTGAGAGCAGAGCTCCCGCTTGCAACTGACCCTATGGGTGTGTCTCGCCTAGATGCATGGTGCCGTCCCCATCTCATCTCCCACTTTACAGATTGCATGCGTTGAGCGCACAGATCAGCACCTGCGGAGGAGAGGAGCCCTCGGCGGAGTGGGAGATGTCAGAGCCTCTCTAACAAGTCAACGATTCCTTCAATTGTACCGTTAATATCCTGGTATTTTCTGTTTTCCTTAATGGGGTAATATTCAAGTAGTCGGTGCCTTCACCGTAAGCACCGGCTGTTTTCTGTGTTTTTACCGCGACAGATTAACAGGTAGTGCCCCACCCACTAGTGACAGACGTACATCCATCGCGTGTAAAGACACAGAGGATAGGTGGAGATGGAGTTGCACAGGGGAAGATGGAAACACATTGTGATCCCATGTGATGGTAATCAGTAAACAACGAAAAAAACAGCAGCTCAGATAAATTGTTTGATTAATTCTACAATTATTTAGGAGGACTTGATAATTCCCCGACATTGTAAAAGCGAACCTTGAAATTTGCCAGCGGCGATGCAGAGTGGATTGACGGAGTCGTTAAGCACCTCGGTGCAGATGCTCCAGACCTCCATCTTCAACATTGTTCAAAATTGTCCTTCCTCTGCCCAATTACAAAGCATGATAGGAAATCCCTCAACAAATGCATATGTGACACAGTTTGTGAGCAAGCCTGAGTTGCAATTGGCCCTGCAGTTGAAGGAACTCTATGATGACAATAAGCTTGCAATCTTCAACATTGTCTGTAGCCTTAACCTGCACAACAGTGTCCCCCTGGGGACAGTGGCTGCATTGCTTAGACATGCTACACCCGTGGTCCCTCCAGCTGTTTTAAATCAGCCGTCACAGACACAACCCTTGATATCCCAGTCTCCATCTACACACACAGCAAATGGTACTATTGGCAATGCCTCGCTTCTTGTCCCAGCCCCGGTCAACGATGGGACGCCCACCCCAACCACTACAGATCGCAGCAATGACGAGCAACCAAGACCCACAAAGCGAAAGAAAAGGTCGCTATCATCCAGTGATACATTCCCGCCCAGCCTGCCGACAATCACAGATGTGAAATACAGCAGGCAAGTATTCATCGATAAGTCTCTGCTGAAACATAACTCTCCAGGTGATTTCTTGTTACGGGCCCATGAGCAAGCTCAGTACTCAAATGAGAGGCTTCGCTTCTTAGGAGAAATTTCACTCGAATACCAGCTGTCTAGAATGCTATTTGACGAATTGCCGTATCTTGATTACTATGAGCTGACGGTTTCCCGTGCAAAGATTCTGGGCAACGCAGATCTGGCCGCTAAATGCTGTTCTCTCTACAATTTGAATAACAGAATACTTCACAAGGCAGCTATGAATTCCCCAAGAGAGTCTAAACAGATGGAGAGTGGTGTTTTCGAAGCATATCTGGGCGCATTGGAACAGGAGGATTTTGATGTGTACACATGGATAGCTCCACTGTTACGACCAATTGTTGCAAGTTGGAACAGTAAATACTCCCGTCGCACTCTAACACCACCTCTTGAGAAACTGGTGCTAGGTTCAATACTGTATCCTCAGGTTCCAATCTACACACAGGCCAATCCAACTCAAGCTGAAGGGCAAATATCAGTTGAGTTACTGATATCAGGGACGGTATACGCAACAGGAGTAGGCAGGACGAAGGAATTAGCGGAGACTCATGCTGCCAGTAACTTTCTTCAAGGGCCAGAGTTATTGGATGTTATTGCAGCAGCCAAGGAGAAGAAGACAACAGAACCAGGCAGTCTTGCGGAGGCAGAAGATACACAGAAGATAGGTGTGGATTCAACTCCAAACCAGACATCCAAAAAATCATATTTTACAGTGACAAATAAGTCTGTAGAAGAACCTTCAGAGATCACCGCGTTCAACGCGAAAGATCGCATTCCAAAAGGTCCACAAAGTACTACAAGACGCGCAAATGCAGTACGCAAACCTAGTAGGGATTCCAATAGTCTCACTATACAGAGCTACCCCGTATTTGCTGCATATGCCAAAAAGAAGCCTGCACCAGCAGCAGCAGATACAGCGGTCAAAAGTAAACGGCCTGCTGAAACCACAGACCCAAGGGAAAATCACAAAAACAGACTGGAAGCATTGTTAAAACAAAACAACAATACAGCCCCGATTTTTGAATTCACAGATTCAGGCGATGTGTGCCTGGCTAAGGTGACCGCTAACGGCGTGCTGCTTGCAGTAGGTACAGGCTCAAATCAGCACGAGGCCTCCCAGAGGGCATCCCTTGCAGCGCTCAAAGAAAGGAGCTGGATGGAGCAGCTCAAAGGCAAGGCAGCAGCACTGGCCACTGAAGAGGTTATACAGGGCACATAGTTTTGTTCTAGCATGGTTATGTGATGAACACCAAAACTGAGACAATTCACTGGTGTATTGTATAATTGATAACAAATGTGGTATCTCATGGATCTGAATATAATGAATAAATACACCGTTTTATATCTAGAGGTATCTATCTACCCTTCACAACTACGTCACCGATAAAAGATAGTTTATTAGTGAAACACGACCCCGGGCGCTTGTTAGGTCCATCCCTGCTGCTGCACTTAACGTTGATTTCTCCTGAATCGATGGTGCCTTTTTTTTCCCGCACGCACGATTATGTAACAGCGGCCTATCAGAAGACACAGTTTTATTATATTGATCCCGGGAACTGCCATAGGGATGAGCCGCAGTGGCTATTTTTCCAACGATCTGCTACATACCCGTGCAACCGTGCCTTACCCAAGTTGGAAAGCGATTTTGTACCGACCAATCCAATGTGGCCCCCTTTCTTTTTTTGCCAGTGTTGAAAAGTAGGATCCCACGCATAAAAGTAAAGGGGTCCTGTGTGTCTTTTTCTGAAACTGTCTCTTTATCTCTTTAGAAAGTCAAAAGATTTTTTATCTGTCTTTTCTTGTGTCACAGAAAAAATGTCTCAGCCAACACTTCCTTCCTTCACTATCAAGGACTACGCTTCCTTCGCTTTGGCCGGTGCCATGGGCTGTGGTGTTACCCACGGTTCCATGACCCCAATCGATGTCATCAAGACCAGAATCCAGCTTGAGCCAGCTGTGTACAACACTGGTATGGTTGGTACTTTCAGAAAGATCGTTGCTACTGAGGGTTCCGGTGCTCTTCTTACTGGTCTCGGTCCAACCATTCTCGGTTACTCCCTCCAGGGTGCCTTTAAGTTTGGTGGTTACGAACTCTTCAAGAAGACCTTCATTGACGTCCTTGGTTACGACACCGCCTCCCGTTTCAAGAACTCTGTCTACATTAGTTCTGCAGCCATTGCCGAGTTCTTCGCTGACATTGCCCTTTGTCCACTTGAGGCCACCCGTATCAGACTTGTCTCCCAGCCAACATTTGCTAACGGTCTCGTTGGTGGTTTCGCCAGAATCTTCAGAGAGGAGGGTGTCGGTTCTTTCTACAACGGTTTCACCCCAATTCTTTTCAAGCAGATTCCATACAACATCGCCAAGTTCCTTGTCTTTGAGCGTGCTGCCGAGGCTATCTTTGCTGCTATCCCAACTCCACAGGAGCAGCTCTCTTCCTTTGGTTTGACCGCCATCAACCTTGGTGCTGGTGTTATCGCTGGTTGTTCCGCTGCCATTGTGTCCCAGCCAGCCGACACTCTCCTTTCCAAGGTCAACAAGACCAAGAAGGCTCCAGGTCAGTCCACCATTGGTCTCCTCGCCCAGCTTGCTGGTGAGCTCGGTGTCAAGGGTTCCTTCGCTGGTCTCCCAACCCGTCTTATCATGGTTGGTACTCTTACCTCTCTTCAGTTCGCCATCTACGGTTCTCTTAAGAAGACTCTTGGATGTCCACCAGCTGTTGAGCTCGGCAAGGGTGGTCACTAAACGGTGTCTATAAGTCACAGCTAGGTAATTATTAGTTGCCTCGTTTGTTATTTTACTGTTTCAGGTCTGCCATTGTGGTTTGAATAGTAATGTTTCACCTATAATGCGATGGGATTCATAAGCTTGTATAGATTTTTTTGGGTGGATCTCGCATATAATATTCAACCTCTGTTACGTTGTCTTGTGTAAATATAAGTCATGAGAATTAGAATGCAATAAATTAGATCAGATATTAAACCTTCTGAGAATTCCACTGTGTAAATACTACTACATTCACTGGTTATACACATTTCATTTAATACAACACTTTCGTCGAGGTACAGCCCTCAGTCCAGACTCATACCATCACCGGTAGCTACAGCGGCGAATGGTTTAGACTCTTCGCTAGGAGCTGGTTCAGAACTAGCCTGATCCACAGGCTCTTGGGGAGCATTTTGTGGCTCGCTGTTGTTACCCATGTAGTTGTTCAACTCCTCGTCCAGTTCCTCGATTGACTTCTTGGACCTTCTGGAAGGCTTCTCCTTGCTCCCTCTCTCTCTATGGTCTCCACGAGGTCCACGTTCACCAACTGTTATCCTTTGGGAAAGAGGAACGGCGTTCTCCACACTGATAATCTGACCAGCTGCCTTACGACCATCATACTTGTCAATTGCAAGTCTGCAGTTACCTGGCTCTTGGAAACCCACGAAACAGACTCCAGTGGAGCGCCCAGAAGTGGAGTATTGAAGACGTGCAAATGTCAGGTCGCCAATTTTTGAAAAGAGATCCTAAACTTTCGTTAGCATACGGTGTTCGTAGTTGAATTTGGAATCGTTATACTCCAATCGAGTGTATCCAGTTATGTCATGTATACGGCAAAACAGATTATGCTTACCTCAATATCCTGTTCTGTAAGTTCGGGGTGAAGATTTCTGATCCTCAGGTAGGGCTTTCCTTGACTCAATCTTTCAGCCTCCCTACTTTGTGGGATTGAAGGAGTGTATGATGATCTGAGGCCCCTATTGCCGTCGTGGCTTTTGTGTACACCATTGTTTCCTCTCCTTGGACCAGAAACACGAGGTCCTCGCCTGGGACCTCTGGCATCTCTGGTCTCCCTGCGGTGAGTTGGGGCGCTCTTGCCTATGATTTCATCGAGTGACTTCTCAAGTTCTGACATTTTATATTTTTTGTTACGTTATACTCGTATGTATACATATACGTTATAACTATGTTAAGTTCAATAGCCTCTATATATCTGAACGCACTGGCCAACTTACTTCAAGCACTGCTGGGTGTGTCCACCACCAAATGTGGTCGCATACCCTCATCACTTCGAGTCGCGCCCGAGATCAAGAGCAATATGTGTGTCACACGACCGGCTAGGGTAGTCGACACGTTCGAAAGGGAGAGAGGAGCATTGTTGGTGATTAGCTAAACCGGATTGTATAATGTATTTATCTTTATTAGATTTTGAACTTTTGATCTCGATAACAAATCCTTGTGTCATGATGTTGGCGGACCATCCAACCGCTTCACGAGGATCGATCCTCTTTCAGATCACCTGGAAGATGTCCACAAAGACATCTGCAATGCGTTTCTCTTTATAGCGACCCTCTATTTGTGTCAGGTTAATCTTTGCCTTTGAGCCAATTTCTGAGTCCACCACAATCAGCGAACCGTAAGAAACTGCCAGTCTGTAAAAACTCTCTGTAGATAAGGTTGCAGCATTGTCCAGGAGAACCTCTGCGACATTATCCAAAGTAGCCACAAGCAGCTTGATGAAAGACTTGTTGTTGGCCTTGGATACATAAACTGAGTAGTTCAGCAATACAGTAGATACGGCAACGGCTAAGTTTTCGTTTGCTTTTTGGGCACTGTTGAACACGTGAGTAATATCCAGCAGCTCAAATATCTCTTGAAAGACAACATCTACAGCAAGCAGCTGCTCACCAAATTTCTTGTTGACAAAAAGATTGCAAACACATCTGAGTGCCATCATAGCATAGTTGGGAGAAATATGCCTCAGCTGCAAACCCTCAGCAATCAGCTGTAGGAGATCATTTGGAGGTATGTCCAGTGCAGGAAGACAGACACGGAGCAGATCAAACCCAACCAGTTTGTTCTCTGGCTTCCAATTGTTAATAATCCTAGCGGAAAAGGTAAAGATAGAGGCAAATGATCCGCTTTGCATCAACTCCGAAAGTTCAGAGAGCTCAGAAGCAGAGAAACCGTTTTCCGGCTCAAAAGAGTTGAATTTGGTGACAGCCCCGAGGATCCTTATGACATCAAATGCCTGGAAGGAAATATAATCCTTTTGAGGAATCGTTGTGAGAGAAACGTTCGTTGCAGGCACAGCAACAGAGGTGGCTGGAGCGTCAGGGTTTCTATCAGCATAGGGATTTGCGTAAGGTCCCTGTGATTGCGAGATATCAACCCCACTGGTGTTCTTAAGTAAGAAGGCAACAACCTGATCAGCATATGTTGTAGGCAAATCATTGTCGGCCAAGAACTGAGTTGCTGCAGTGTATGGATTATCGTTCACATTGTATGGAAGCTTTAGAGGAGGTTCACCTTCCTTGATATCCACATCAAATACGTAGTCATACTTCTTGCCTTGATATTCAACTTTCTTCTCTGTTCCCGCAGATCCTACAACATCACCCACCTTGATCCACTGATCCCCACTCCATTGGTGGGCCTCGACTGAACCATAATCAGTCTTGATCATTACGGTCTTTCCCTCGGTGCCTCTTTCTTTCAAAGCCTCTGGACCAGGAAGCTGATCTTTATTGATGTTATCCAATGTGGCGACATTGATTGCGGAGTTCTTTACGTCATCTGCAAATAGCTCTTGTTCCTCTGCAGAAGCCTGTCTATGAATATCTCTACTAAAAACTCTCACCATACCATCACTTGAGCCGGCAACGATATCTGAATTTGGCTGAACAGCAACCGACCATACAGATATACAAGGCAATGTGATCACTTGGATACACTTGCTGTCACGCCATACTCTGATAGTGCGATCTTCTCCTGAACTCACAAGATCACCGTTGGGCAGTTGGGCCAGAGAGTACACAAAACTGTCATGACCACGCAAGATTGCCTCGGTGACTCCAATAGAGTTGTATATTCTGATTGTGCCGTCATTAGAGCAGCTTGAAAATCCGCCTGATTGTAGCACTAACACATCTCTAACGACGTCAGTGTGTCCTGTATACAATGCAGTTTGCTTATTGCCTCTCCACCTCCGGATTGTCTTGTCTGCGGATGCTGTGATGTATTCATCCTTTCCAATGAACTTGGCACTCCAAACAGAGCTTTCGTGACCTTGGAGATCATGTATGAGCTGTTTGGAACCGTTCGAATAATCCCATACCTTGGCAGTACTGTCCCAGGACCCACTGATCAAAAGTGATCCGGAAGAGTCGAGAGTACATACGTTCGCAGAATGACCAACAAGTGAAAACAACGCACTCCCCTCATCAGCCGTGCCTTCAGAAGCAAGAGTAATATTAATCAATTTGTCATTGCCTCCATTGGCAATCAGTGGGCCATGTTCACTCTCATTGATGTACGCAAGACTGTTAACGAAGCCCGATGATTTATAGTTGACAATTGGCGCCTCCCACTGGTGGTCTGTACCTTCAGCCTTATGCCACACACGGACAGTACCATCACGCGAAGCGGAAACTATTAGATCCTCACTCGGTGCTATCACGGCTCTAACATCACCTTCGTGGCTAGCGAGAGTAGCCGAGATCTTGAATGGGAGGGACATGTGGTAGTTGATGGAATGCAATATCCATCAATTCAATTCACTTTTAAAAAACTCAATGCTAAAGATTCTCTCTCAGCTCTAAAATATATTTGTTCCTAAGACTCAAGCCGCTTTACATCCACTGCCAACTCCCCTGTACACGTTGGCTTCTACCCTTACTCACCAACCCCAGGCTCTGCTCTTCGTCCTCACCTGCAACTCTAACTGCCCCATCTGTAACCGATAGCCCTTGACAACTGTCTGTCAGCATGAAGCGTGGCGATTTAGATAGCGGGAACAGAAGTCCACTGCATTAAGCATATCAGAGTGTGGACCACTCAAATGCACCGGGACGTGTTTATCGTAGTTAGCCTCACTCGGTGGGGAACCGGTGCGGACGATATCAAGATGTGTTGCCACCTATATTCAATAAAAAGTTAGTAGTGAAGCATAGAGGCGACTTTACATTTATAGAACATATTAGTTCCAAGATGTCTGCTTTACCAGGTATGTGTTTCTCATGTTCCCACCTTGTAGAAATTGATGCGATCGGCGTGCTGTTTGGGGTAGTTTCGCTTTTCTGTAGTCGTCTTTTGAGAATTGGACTAACACACATCTTGATTCAGTCACCATAAAGAATGCGGGTAAGACTTATGATCTCTCGTTAGACCTCGAAGAGCCAGGTTTGACATTCAAGCTCCAGATATACTCAGTGACAAATATCCCTCCGGACAGACAGAAGATCCTGCTGAAGGGTGGACAGGTCAAAGATGATTCAGACATGAAGTCATTTGCAGTCAAGCCCAAGCAGGTGATCATGGTGCTTGGAACACCGGAGGTCAAAGCTGCTCAGACTCCAGTTGAGAAAGTCACTTTTGTGGAGGATCTCAAGAAGGATGATTCTGCAGATAGCTTTCATGGTGATCCATCAGGATTGGTCAACCTTGGTAACACATGTTATCTCAACAGTTCTTTGCAGTCCTTGTTTAGAGTCAAGGAAATTCAGACTGAGCTGCAAAAGGTTACTCACAGTGCTTCTGTTAACTCTCCGGAGCAAGCATTGGTGTTCAACATGAGACAGTTGTTTGACAAAATGGAGGCCCAGGACCCCAAGATCACACCTCTCAATTTCCTCAGCTCTCTCAGAAACACTTTTCCTCAGTTTAGTGAAAGAGACGATCATGGTATGTACAAGCAGCAAGATGCTGAGGAAGCCTTTTCCCAGATCCTGTCTACTGTGCTCAACAGATTTTCTAAGCTCAACAGTCACTTTAGAGTTGAGTTCAAGACCACCACAAGCTGCTTGGAGTTGCCTGATGAAGCACCCACATATTCATTTGAGGATGCGCTCAAGCTTAATTGTCATATCACGATCCAGACGAATTTCTTGAGAGATGGTCTTCTTGCAGGTCTCAAAGAGACGATAGAGAAGAACAACGAGTCCCTGGGTAGGAATGCTCAGTATGAGGTGTCAAGAAAGATAACTCGTCTTCCTAAATACCTGACTGTCCACTTTGTGAGATTCTTCTGGAAACGTGACACAAACAAAAAGTCAAAGATTCTTAGAAAAGTGCAGTTCCCATTCCAATTGGATGTAGCTGATATGTTGGACGAGGATGTCAGAGCTGCTAAGTGCAAAGTACGTGATGCTGTGTACGAAGTTGAGAAGTCCAACCTTGACGAAGCTAGAGAACTCAAAAAGCAGAAGCGTACTAGAGATGATTTGAGTTTGGCCCAGCAGATCGCTGCCACCAACAAGGAGGCAGAGAAGTTGCGCGAGAAATGGCTGGAGAATTTCAGCAGGGCCTTGCCTGAAGGGTTCGATAAGGAGGTTGGTGAGAACCCATCTTCATTGTATGAGTTGCAGTCAATTATTACTCACAAGGGTGCCAGTGCTGATTCCGGTCACTACCAGTGCTTTGTCAAAAATGATGCAGACTCTACTGGTGACACTTGGTGGATGTTTAACGATGATAAAGTGACAACTGTCAACAGAGAGAAGATTGAGCAGTTGGCAGGTGGTGGTGAAGGAGATAGTGCTCTTATCCTTCTCTACAAGGGTGTAGGATTGGAATAAGCTGCATCTGCGCACATGCGATTTAGAATAGACTTGATCACGTTTATAGTAATTAGTTGTTTAACTGTTACAAGTAATAAACATGAATCCTACTCTTGTTAGAGTGTTTCTTTATCTAGTACATCTATTTATGTATGTACACAATATCTAACCACCATACCACACCAATACTAATATTATACCTCACCAGCAAGTTTTCTGAACTTGTCCACTTCTTCCCAACAATTCAGGGGCTTACCCTTGTTCTCCTTTAAGCAACTTATCACTGCAGACTGAGCACTCTGGAACTCTTGTGTAGTCTGTGGCTTTTGGGCGTTGATAGCCTGCAAGTGCTCGTTGATCTTGCTCAGCTTCTCTGACAAAGATGGAGATGATACACTGGAAGTCTCTTCACCAGCACCACTTTTCAACGCAGAAATGAAAGACTCATCAAGCTGTGCCAATTTCTCTGTCTCTAACTTCTTCAGCTCCGCATTCGTCCTCTGCTGGATGTATGCCTCAGAGTACTGTTGTCTAGTGTAATTGGACTCAACTGATGAATCCAGCTGAGACAATAGCGAAGGACTGAATTCCACGTTTGTGGTTGGAATGAAAGTCCTTGGCTCTTGTGATTTTGATGCAGATGCTCCCATTTTTGTGGTAATCAGGTTCAAGTAGATTGGGAATTCAGAAACAATGCGATCACATATATCTATCTGATTCTAATATGGAAGGCCATACTATGTAGCCTTGAATGTCCCTGGCGAGTTACTGCCAAATGAGAGCACGCTTAAACAGCTTGGTAGATGCACGTTATGCAACTTCCTAGGCTGGCACCACCTCCTGCCAGCTCCGCTGCATCACTTTAAATCATCTTAACGGAGTAGAGGATATTTCGCTATATACATTGTCCACTATTCTGTGATATATTATGTGTGCCGCTAGTGAGTGACCATGGGTAATCTAAAACAGAGCAGATGCTTATCCTGTGTGCTGTCTTAGGGATTACTCTCATCCTCAGTTCCTATGGCGGAGCTACAGTAGATAAACAATCTTATAAATGCAATATTGTCTTGACTTGGGCCACAGAATAAAATATATATATATAACAGATGGATAAGTCAGCAGACTAAACAGCAGTCTTCACCTCAAAAAACCTCTTAAGGTAGAACACCTGGAAAAGAGAGTTCAACACCACAACAATAAGCTGGAAGACAGACCAGTACTTGACTCTAGAGTTAGTGGATTCCGCAGTGTTACGGTGTGTTCTCTCCCTCACAACAAGGTATCCCTGCTCGTTCTTCACATCGTAAACAAGTTCAAGGAGCTTTCTCACAGCAGAATCCAAGTTGTCGGACTTGGGGTCGTTGACGTCGACGTATACAACACCGTGCACGTTGAACGATATATCCTTGGTATCAACTCCTGAGTTCTCGTTAGAGAAACAGTATTCGTATTTTCCTTCCTCGGTAGATCTGATGTTCACATCTCCGTGAGATTCATCTGTGAGCTTCTTGAGCAGTCTGCCTGATGGAGACGTCACCTGGATGATGTGTTAGTCGTGAATCAATTGTCGTTACTGGTGGTGCAATTGCAGTTTCCAGAGCGAAAATCCGCCCGATCCCCCAATCTCTTTTAAAGATAAACTTACCCAGAAATCAGCTGTGAGCTGGTCGGTAGCCTCGGGAGCTCTGTTACCAACCTGGAAGGTCACAGCTAACTCATCGTTAGGCTTCAACGATTCAAAGAAACACTGCTTGCCGTGTGCGGGCAACAACACGTTATGAGCAGAGGCCAGATTGAGTAGACCCAATACCAATACAGATAACACCGCCTTGAAATGCATATTTTCTTTTTGTGTGATGATTATATTCTAAATCATTCGTTGAAACCCAATAGACAAACTCTCATATACATATTTTAAACCTTGCCTGTAGTGCTTGTTGTCCATTAGATCTGATAGTGTCAACGCGTCCTACTATGGTTTGCCTTGCTGGCCCTACACGACTATTTTTCAGCTGTGACGGGTCGAGCAGGCTCTAAGCACATTTAGACAGCTGGCACACCACCAGGTTGCAAGTTATGCATGGGCAAACAGGGCCGGGGCGGCAGCAAGGGCGACTGCTTCAACTACATGATGGGTTCTCGCTTGTTTGTGTACGCGATTCACTGCCTAATATATGACATGTATATGTAATATAACCTTGGATCAGATTGAGTATAAAAGTGTTGACAGAAAAATGGAGGCCTAAAAAAAAAATACCAAACGTAGAGATAAAAGGCCCGGATTTTGTGGGTGAGTATAGGAAAAATGAGAAAGTTAGGTAAAGGAGACATAATCATATGCAGGTAAGCATTAGAAGGCAGTTAATATGAGCACCCACCTGGTAGCCGTAATCAGCGCAAATAGCAAGTGGTTTACAATGAGCCAGAAGACAGTCTCATT
The DNA here is from genome assembly GCA_030567555.1 of Kuraishia hungarica. NCBI lineage: Eukaryota > Fungi > Ascomycota > Pichiomycetes > Pichiales > Pichiaceae > Kuraishia > Kuraishia hungarica. The sequence continues at coordinate 983,015 of JAJLSL010000001.1, forward strand.
GGCCCATATTGCCTGCAATGAGAAAGTGTGGTTCTCATGCACATCCCCATGGTACGAAAAATATATTTTCTTCTTTCACAGCCATACTTAGTCGTCAGCAATTTGATTGTAGTCAATACCTGAAAGCAAATTTGCAGTAGATAATAATAATATAAATATAAAAGATATAGGGTAAACGATTGCGACAGTCGCCTGAAAAGAACCAGTCAGCATATACCCAAAACATGTCTCCCCTGCCTCGCCTTGTAAATCCCATGTGTGCGAACGGTGTCAACGAGGATGAAGAGGGAGGGCGGCAGGAGCATAAAAAGTGACGAGAGAAACACAGTAAATCACAAAAAAAGGTACAAGACAAAATGCTTCTTCATGAAAACGCAACTAGAGTTCCAATTACTTTGTGGCTTTCTTGGGCTTTCTATTGGCTGGCACTGGCTTATTCCCGATGGCGCCAGCTCCGTAAGCAGCATACTTTGGCTTCTTCTCAGCTGGCTTCAGAATCTGGAAAGAACACAGCAAACTCTCATCAACACTCATCATGGCACCTGCATTGTCAAATTCTCCACAGTAGTTTGGTGCGGAGAACAATGTCACCAGTTGACGCTTGCTGAAGAATTCATAACCATCTTCCACCACCTGGTGGGCCCTGCAGATAAGGTCCATATCATGCTTCTGTAAGAATCTTGACACCACATCCGGTCCAAATGTGAACGACACGCCTCTATCATTTTCACTCCATCCTGTAATATCCTTGTCCGGGTCTGACCACAGCAGGTCACACAAAAGTCCAACATCTGGGATATCTGTAGGTCTCATCACCCTCCTAATCTGCTCCATAGTGTTAAGGTCCGGACTTAATCCACCGTGCATGGTAAAGATCTTCTCATCAATAATAGCAGCAATCGGCAGACAGTTAAAACAGTCAGTGAAAGTCTTCCATAGCTTGATGTTGTAGCGCCTCTTGCACTCGTCGTAAAATCCATATATTCTGTTAATCGATGCACACTCGTGGTTGCCTCTCAGTATAAAAAAGTTCTCTGGGTATTTGATCTTGTATGCCAGCAATAAGCAGATAGTCTCTAGGGACTGCTTTCCTCTGTCAACATAGTCACCTAGGAAAAGGTAGTTTGCCTCCGGAGGGAAAGCACCATACTCGAAAAGTCGCAGAAGATCGTAATATTGACCATGAATATCGCCACAAATCTAAACGTGTGTTAGTAACGTAAAAACAGCAATGAAACAGAATCAAGAGATAATGTTTCTAAAAGTAATGGATTACCATTGATGGATTACTTACTTTGATGGGTGCCTCAAGCTCTAGAAGTATAGGCTGTTGGATAAAAATCTCCCTCGCTTTAGTACACAGATATCTAATCTCAAACTCCTGCAATTGCACCTGCTTCCCTGGTCTGGAGCCCCTGACCTCCAAAAGTCTATCGATAATGGATTCGATGTCTGCCTCCTGCTGTTCTGCCATATTTATCTAAAGCTAGGATGTTGAAGGGGATAGATGATGAATGAAGATTGCTGTTGAGTCACTTAAAGCCAAAACGCGACTCTAAAAACAAAAAATGTAACAAAAGTCTCTAATGATTTGTAAGACCTAAGAAATATTCAATGAAACAATCGATGGATGTTTTTCAATAGTTGTTTTGCTGTCTTACCGTCCTACTCAATAATAAAGTCGATGTGTAACGGACGTGTACGTTTGTTGAGTCAGCACTGCCACCTCACACTAAAACACACAGGGCAAAAAAAAGGGGAAACTACAACCACGAAAGAAATGGAATCTTCGCAACAAGTGAAATATATATATATATATATAATATATGTATGTATGTATGTGTACTATAACACTTGTATACACTATATTATATTGATGTATCGAATATATTTTGCACCCCTCAAACTGCTTACACGAGCAGCCCCTAGTTGGATGTAAAAATTGTACGCAAAACAACCAAAAAGGAATAAACCACACGCCAGAATCCAGAACGGCGGTTCAGGGATTGTTGATGGTGCCAGTCAATTGGTGGCGGCAGCACTGGTTTGGGGGGAAGGACGGGGAGGACAGGGCCGGGTAAAGGTGTCTTGCATTTTCTTTTTGTTAAGCAGGCTGTCCATGACTGCAGGCATGCGAGGGGAGATAAGGGAGAGAAGGAAGGGTGGATATTCCGGGGGGGAGAGGGCCACACCAGGCAGCGCTCCGTACGTACGGCCTGGCGTTCCTCTTGCCTGGGTGATGCTTAAACCATTAGCTGTCTCAGGGCTTACACATGTAGCATCGCGATATATTGTGGATCTAACGCACTCCACATATGACTTCAAGGGAAGGTGGGGAGGGGAGAGGGAAAGGCAGTGAATACTAATAATTTATTGAGAGTTGTAAACTGGATGCCAGATGGGTAGATACTATTTCTACAATTGAGGTTGCCGGGAAATTACCACATTTACGAGAACTGAATATCATATGCTGCTAACCTTTAATGGTGGTTGCATACTGAAACCTTCCCTTAAACGTGCTTTCCATTACTTGCCGGGTGTGTGAGCATTGATGGGTCACCACACAGCCTCATCCTCGGGCCACTGACTCGCGACTCCATACAGTAGACAATGCCTGGCCAAAGACCTGAGTAGCCACACAGCAGGCATGTCTAGTCTGGCTCAGGGCTACAAGATGTATAGCCGCCTTGGTAGTTCTAGAATCTGCAATTGTTGTATCTGCGCTCCACATACCAGTTGTAAATGATTTGACGCAAAATCGATCGTCCCTCTTTGCCCTGCCTATTTCCCCACTTTCTATCATGAATCAGAGCCCACACTAACTAATTAATCTACAGCCTGGTTATCATTCATGCATTTGGTGTGTGCGCGCAAAACGTTGGGCTACAATTCGATACACCTGGAAACATCGGGCAGAAGACCCACTTACAGAGCCGGGTAACTAGCGGCATCGCGACCTCGGCCTCTGTATGGAGACGAATGAAAAATTGGAAGACTACAATGGAAATTGGTGCCATTATATCAGTTCTGCTGAAGGATCTTAAACGCGAGCTTTTCAAGATCAAAGGAAGGCTATCCAAAAATTAGCATATATCATGGCTGGTCCTGGAATAAGAAGCCAGCGGTATTTGGGTCGCAGGCTCTTCTCATGTTCGGCTCTGCGTTCGTCACAGTTAATGACTGTGCCTAAGATAAGACATATCGATGCTTTGAGGTCATCTGGTATTCCAGGTGTCTACTCCGCAAAGGGACTTGAGACTGTGTGGTATGAGAAAGCTGCCATAGATGTGGCTCTTCTTGGAGCTGGAATTGAGGAGTCACAGAATTCAGAAGATCTCAAGCAATCCTTCCTGAGCATCTCCTCGAGGGGACCAAATCTCCAGATCACTCAGAATGCGTCTTCCCCTATCGACAGCTTCCAAGCTTTGATCAAAAAGACAGCAAAACAACCAAAGGACTACTTTGTGTACAGCCGTGCTGCTTCAGTTTACACTTCTTACTATGCTGTTTCTTCGTTGCGTCCAAATAACGACACATCAAGGGTGATATCAGCACCAGATGCATCCGCTTTGGCACAGTCTCCTTCAACAGACCTTTCATTCGACAACGAGCCAACTGGTTACTTGAGAAAATGGATCATCAGATCTTTTGGATCTATTGTGGAGTTCAGGACCCTGCTATTAAACTCTGCTCTGTCCATCAAAGGTAATGGCTACACATGGCTTGTTGCCAAACAGATTAACGGATTCGACCAGTCCATGAACCCAAAGAAGTTCGAGTCCTTGTACATATTGAATACTTATAACACTGGCTTCCCTGATGACAAAACCAGAGGTGGGCAGATGGAGGTGGCTAGAAGATACTACAACAAGAAGCAGGCGGCTGAGAATCCTGTGGAGGACAGGCGGCTGGAGAGAGTGCCAACCATTGAAGAGGCAAGGGCTAGAATGACTTCTAATGAGGGCGAATTGAGACCAATTCTGGCGATCAATGGATCTCCTTCGGCTTTCCTTCCAGATTATGGTGTGTTTGGCAAGAAATTGTACCTTGACAACCTGTGGGAGTGCATTGACTGGGATATCGTTGCCCAGAGGTTGCCAGAGGAGTCGGAGAGGCCGAAGTTGAACAGACTTATTTGAAATCGTAAACAGAAACTGTACATAGACTGACACCGCCTCCAGAGCAAATGTCTTAGCTTACGCATATTCAATACAATCTGTGTGAAAACGTTATATAAGTTCAATTTTGTAGGACAAAATAAGCCCCATATAAAAATAGCGATCCGTAACGGAAGAAAAACGATAATGTGAAAAACCAGTGAAGTTATACATGTAGAATACCACATAAAAAAGGACAAAATATACACGAGCCTGAAAACATCGGCAAGTGTGGACAAGCTGAATTTCCAGAAAGATACCAAACACCTAACAAGAAAAAGGAATGTGACAATAGAACCACAAAGAGTGAAAAAAGCTGACGTGAATCCATGTTAAGGAATCACAATCTATATCTCCTTTGGTTTCCTCGAAACTTTCAAACTTTTCACCCTCCTCAATAAACTAGAGGAGTTTCCACCTTCATCAGATGCGACAGGTTCATCCAAGCCTGGCTTTTTGTCGCTGCTGATCTTCAACCTATGAACCAAGGACTTCTTTCTTCCCAATTCACCACTCCTTAGATGGTTATTAGCTTCTTCTATAATGGCAGATTTGGCGGCGGGTGCACCATCAAGGAAGGTGGAGCTGCCAAGACCGAGAGTGGTTTCGCCGTGCACTGCACTAGTTTTGGTCTTGGCGTCAAATGCAACCACAGATGGGTCATGCTTCAAGATGCTTACAGAAGCAATAGAAGGAGCTGGTGACCCCTTCACTATTGTTCCATTAGAATAAGGAGCAACTGATGTAATTGGGGCGGAGCGCGAAGGAGCACTCGAAGAAGTGGCAACAGGTCTGTTGTAGGAAGCAGATGTGACGGGCTTTGATGATGGAAGAGAAGTGTAAAGAGGATCATCATCAGTGAGTCCAAACATTATATCCATAGTCTCTTCTTTGGTATGTATTGGTCCCATGCCCTTCACTGTATTGTTTGGGCCATCAGCTGGGAATGCCATGACCGGAGCTGCCTTCTTGCCCTTGTTTCTATGTGGCGTACATGCATCGAATGGACCGTCATGGTGGAATGCACCACCACCAAAAAAACCAGTAACATCCAATTTGTCAATGGTGTCAAGATTCTTGGGCTTTTCGGCAGTCTTCTTGCTGCTGTGCTTCTCGGATCCCCTTCTCGTTGAGTGCCTATGCTCGCGACTACGATCATGCTCGCGGCTGCGTTCATAACGTTCCTTCTCACGAGTAGAACGGTGGGTTCCATCATGGCGACGCTCACTAGGGCGCTCACCCTCATGAGCACGGCGGCTACGGTGTTGGGCACCATCACTTTCACTGTGAGATCTATGCTCCCTTGTTCTTGGGGTTCTACGGGACTCAGATGTTCTAGTATCCGATGATCCAGACTTTTCTCTTGGGTATTCACTCCTTGCTGCTCTTCTACCTGCAGCCTCCTCGTAAGAAGGGGGAGGTAGATCTCCATCACGTCCTGGACGACCACCTCTGTTGGCTGGAGGTGGTGGTGACATTGCATATGAGGATGGATTTCTGCTGGCAGCTGAGTCTGAGTTTGTGCGGCTCACCGGCACCCGTTGTGGAGCACCGTTGCCTGTAGCAGTGGGAGTAAGAGCATCCGCAAATGGGTTATTGGAAAATCCGTGAGACATGCTTGAAGGATATAAATGTTAGTCTTGAAAAATCAACAATCTGGTGTATTATTTAAACTTTGGACTTGATTCGGGTGACAAAATGTTGCGTTGCCAGAGCAGAACAAAGGCACAGAGATACAGCTGGAAGAGATTGGATGTGAAGGAAATTCACCCACCCAAAAATAATATATGTAACTATCCGAAATCAACGCAGTATGTGTTTGGTGTTGTTCTGCGTACCGTATAATGATGTACTCTCCTATAATATGCCGTCAGCAGAGTTGAGCGGAGATTCTAATAACCGTGGTTTTAAGCGAGTGACCCAAAATAAAATTCAGTAAAACCCCGTGCTTTATAATGTTGGTGTGACCTCGTTTTGTTTGCCGGGGATTTATGATACAAACAAACAAATCAATCTATTATCCTGTTTGTCTCTTTATTATTTGATCTCTCTCCTCCCTCTGTCCTCTTTCTGCTTTGTGTCCTCTTCCAAGCATGCTACTCTCCCCCATGATTCCCCAGACGGTGTCACAGACCCGTCATTAAGGATGTTGCAGATCGTGTGGGCCCCTCCTTTGGAACAATCGCTGTGCTGTTTCGGGAGCGCCACATTCCCGCCTGAGCAGCTCAGCCATTCTCCGATAGTTGCTCGGAAGCGGTATTGATTTGGTGTCCCACGACTTTTGAGATGCCGTCAATATTACTGTGTGAGAGTACCGAGTGGCTATGGGACGAAGAGAGTAGCATTTAAGCTTGGTTTGCGGACGCTGGAGTTATCAATTTGAGGATTCCAGGCCAAACTTTGTGATTGCTCTAAACAGATTCAACTTAATTAGAGCAACCTTTATGTAACTGGCCTTGCTGCTTTATTGTGCAACCAGTAGGGGCAAACACCCGAATCACATCGCAACCAACCAGGTTGATTGTAATCAGTTGTAAATAACCAAGGGAAAAAAATAAAAAATATACTTACGATGAATGGCGAGAGTCGTGATCTGTGGACTGTGTGCTGGTCAATCTGGGTTTCATTATGTGACTGGGATTGATAAAATCAAGAGCATCATCTCCATCCGATTCTTCTTCGGCGGTATTTTTTCTCAACCATGCTTCATATTCAGGGGATGGGACACGGTGGACCTCGTTAATAGTAGGTGTGGAACTACTTGCCCTTGAGCCTGCTCTGCCATACACCTTATTCCCAGTCTGATGGGTTGCCAATTCCTCGTTCAGCACGGCTGATCTGAAAGGGTTGTTGAGAGATAGCCGACGAGAGACAGAGTCTGTAGATGTTTGAGAGACATTCCGATGACGGTACATGGATTCAATCATGTCGCTGGCTGGTTTTCACCCGTGAAATTATGTCTTGATGCTGTTTTTGGTGTTAAAATGGTGAATCGCCAACCGTAGAAAAACGAATCAAGAAAGAACGCGTTGCACGTAAACGAACGACTTTGTATAGTAGTAAAAGCAAAAGATCGATACAAGAGTTGAACGAACAAAATATATTTAAAAGAAAAGTCTCCGGAATCCGTTTTTGGTTCCTATTGTTGTCAGTGTGAATTTCGATACAAAGAAGTGTGATGTACTTTCGAACATTAGACGTGCCGAAAAGTCGCTAATGGGGCTGACGCTAATTCCCGGGCTAGTTTATGTAGGGTCTAGACGTCGCCTCAGCGAAGAACCCAACTAGTAAATAAATAAATAGAAGCCAATGCTAAGCTTGTATCCCGTTACCCGGAGTCTATGGTTGTGGGGCACACTTAGATGGTCCTCTAAAGGGAATTACAATACTATCCCTGCCTTGACCCAAAAAAGATGAAATCAACTCTCGAGATGACTCTTGTTTTTCTACTTAATCTTCGGAAAAAAGCGTCCGGTCACAGCTACGTTATTTTTAGTCTGTTTAACCTTGAGACTAGCCTTATTCCTGAAACGGCATTCTCATTACAACGCGTCGAAGCATTGACAAGCTGTGTGCTAACCGCTTTGGTCCGTTCCTTCTTTTACATTCATGCACGACTTTCCCTCTTGCAACCATCTCTCTTAAAAGGTGTGGAGTGACAGCCTACAAGGCAATGCGCAAGGGAGTATCCCATTCAAGGAAGGCAGACTGATTATGGCCAGATAGCGAGTCCCAGGTGATTAAAATTGACCACTCTATTCGATTGACAGTAAAGTATCTGAAGTATAGTTTAATTCCAAAAGTGGAGCTTTCACCCATTTTTAACCCACAAGCCTTATTCAGACCTGCTCTTTTTGTTATAGCCCGTTATGTCATGTTCCTCCAGTGATTACATAAGCGATGTTCCCACCAATGGTTTGAGCCTTTTTTCGCTTACACTCTGAAGCTACTAATTAAAAGCTAGGACATATTGGAGCTCGAGCTGTATACCTATTTCGCACAGAATTTTCACTACAGAAGGCTATCTTTGTCAAACAAAACACATAATGGCTATTACAGAATTTCCAGAACTCCGTAAGTTTTGTTTCGGCGTCATTTCAAGCTGATTGCACCCTTTTGCGATGCCTTCACTCTCAATTCCTTCTTGCAGCTACTAACCAACCATCAAACAGTCTCTCATAAGGAGATGAAGAAGAACAAGATACCATTGGCATACCGTGACAGATGTGCTGGTCTATTGGTCCCACTCAACAAGTGCCGTAAGGAGGGTTGGTACATGCCTTGGAACTGTGAACAGGAGAGACATGACTACGAGCAGTGTCAATATATGGATTTCAAGAGACGTGTGAAAGAGCTTGAGGAAATAAAGAAGCAGAGAGAGGCATCATCAGCAGAATAATTGTAGAGACTGATTATTATAGCAAAAGAATGAGCTCCCGAAAGCAGAGAGTGGGGTATTTATCAGAGACTAGGTTCAGATAGCATTGAAGGAAGGATATCGTAAGCATATATTGATTGTATGTTGTGGTACTGCGGCAGAGAAATAAGATGGATGTTCTGCAGTTATTTCATAGATATTATTAGGTTTGAATATTTGAGTATCTTCAATTATGTATATTCATTAAAATGATGTAATGTTTCAATTTTGAAAGCTGATTGTTAGGCGCACTATATTTCATCTCTACGAGTAAGTGCACCTACAATTGCTTGTGCAAGTCTATAGAGGCAGAGAACATTATATATATGCTCTCTACATATAAGCAAAAGAAAACAGCTGATTAAGTAAGTTAGTTGACTGGAGACCCATATGTGTTCATTGCCCATGCTGTACACACAATATGAGAATACGCGGATCAACCGACTCCGACAATGAGAGGGGTTCCGTGTACCGCGCTCTGATATTCAAACAACAATTACCATTGTGCAATCATTCCGATGCCATATATAGAACATGGGTGAAGTAAATTATATATCCCTGGTACACGAGAAGCGTACATTGCTACGGCCTTGGCCAGGAATAACTAGTTAATCCGTCGTGAAGACGGAGTTCCATCGGACTGCGTAGAGGTTCCCCCTACATAGGCCGCCGGTGGAATATCCACCATGCAATAGGGCCGGTGCTTCTAGGCTAACGCCCAAACCAGCAGCAGTTACGCGGCGCTAAGAGAGCCTACACCATAGTAACGGTGCAGTCAGAACGCTGGCTGCAGTGCCCAGAAGGTACAATAAGCCCAGACCGCAGTATTCTGCCGGCCACGTCTACCGGAAAAACGAGAGGCAGGCGGGAGGCAAGCAAAGGCCCCTTCAGGATCTCCACCCCCCTCCGCTCCTTCACTATCGGAAAGCTTAAACCACCTATCCAATTCACAAAACCTGCCCTATGTAACAAACAGGAACAATATTCCTGTCATCTCTCTCATTAAGGGTTACTGCAAACCGCTGGCCTAGCCCACTTTTTCCGGTGAGTGGGGTCCATGAGACCACATGCTTTCTAGGTTCCGATTGCAGCCATGGAGTATTTCCGTACTTACATGAATGCATACATAGAACCCGCAATCGGCATGTAGCTTAATGTAGCTGGGCGGGCATAGATAGCGGAGTAACTCCCAGTAAAGGGCGTCCATTCGACGCACGATGCCTGTGTAGTCTTACCGCATTCGGAACCGATCCCTCCTTTCTGCTGGGATTGGAGCTGGAGCCTCCCCGTACTCAGCCGAGTGGTGATCCCCAGTGCAAAATGGCGTGGCGCCCGTAAGAGATGGCAGAGGGAGGAAAAAAGCTCAACCAACCCAGTGATGACATACGGATGAAACCCCTGCCACTATCAGGCTACGGCGGAGAATGAGGAACTGAAGTTCATGAAAAGCAGAACCAAACATCGAATTGGTAACAAGTACTTACAGAGCCTTGTAGATAACGAGACTATAGGTTTGATAAAAGGGAATTCAGCTCACTATTAACCCGCTGTGTTTATTTTCCCGCTTTGCCCTTGCAGAATCAAGGGACGGAATAGCCTCTCCGAAAGGCATAGCAACGACAGGTACATATAATATATATCCAAAGCGACAGCGGAGCACGATCGATTTTCAACAACATATCAGGCAGCTTAGAGAAGGTTTGCTTTAAACTCCCGTGATGTTTCCAAATCACTCTTTCTTAACCTCCTTCTCGGGTAATGACAACTACTCAACCCCCATTGAGTATACCCAGCGTGCTCGAGAGGATGTTAACCGCAGACTTCAGGTACTCAGAACCAAACATAAGGAGCCCACACTTAAATACGGTAGCTCGCCGTTACGGCAACATTCAATAACTGCCTCAAGTCTGGAGAATGTAAATAGCTCCGATGACGCAGTGAGCTTCGATAGCCAGAGAAGCGATCAGAGATCTCTTTCAGAATACAGCAGCGGAACAAACACATCAACACCCACATCAATAAAGAAGAAGTATTTTGGATTCCTGCGTCCAAGCTCTTTGAAGCGTAAGAATTCTAACGATAAAGAGGATAGAAGTCACCCCACTCCAAGTCCAGTATCTTCTTCAGAGCAACTCGTTGCAACCTCACCAGAAACACACCTTGCCGATCAGCACAGTTCTTCAACAGTGTTAGAGTCAATAGCATCAGAGCCACTCCAGCCTATGGAAGGTATTCTCTTAGATCATGGTGATAACTTGGAGCGTGTTCCATCTTCCACATCCACATACTCAGCGTCATCATTACCATCGGTTGCATCGGCAGACTCTTCGTGGTCAGCTGTTAACAACCGTTCGCTTTTTTCTAACCAGCTCTCGAATGTTTATACTGTAAACACTACCAATACTGATCCACAGGTGATGAGCGGGGTATCTGATGGTGCATTGTTGATTACTCTTAATGATGCTTTGCCAACCGATTTCTCCGACATGTATGCCCCAGACCTGGTTGCCGAACGTTTCAGCAATGGCCGTCCAACATTTACCAAACGAGATTTGATTGGATGGGAGTTAAATGATGTGAGATCATTATTGGTTGTAGAGTCATTGAAGCAGGAATGGGGTAACCGTCTCCCACATATCATCTCCAATATCCCTCTCCAGATACAGTATGTCCCTCTCAACTCAACTGATTTGCAGTTTATCCAGGCGCTGGTCGATTCGGATATATACAAGGAATCCAATTTTGACGTTGGATTCAGGCATAAGACCGCGAAGTACATTGTGCAGTCCGCAAGGGTGCGGCATGTAAACATTCTGGTCTCTCACTATAATGTCCCGGTTGAACTATTTGAGGGTATGATGGAAGGCGATGGTGATGATCAGAACTTGAACCAGTCACAGCTACAACTCAAGGATTATTACTATAACACTCTGTTTAAGTATGAATGGCGCAACATCATTGAGAACTTCTTGCTCAATCTTGCGGTCGAATCTCAATGTCGTCATGACTTCAAGAGAATCTGCCTGACCATAAAGCGTGAAAGACGCAAGATGAACAACATTCAGACAACAGCAGAGGTTGATCCATCTTCTAACAAGAATGCTCTCTTATTGAAGGCCATCATGAACTCTACAAACACCGCGCCAAAAAAGCAAGTGAGTAAGAAGCTCACCAGTGAGGAGAAGGCTTCTATCTGGTCAAACGTTCAGGCAAGTGTTTACCAGAGACTGCATTTGGATTGGAAGCCAGATTTGGTACAGGCTTAGGCTTAAGAGGTTTAGCCTGTATCGAAAAGGGCGAGTAACGGAATTATTTGAACTCTTTCTTCTATCCTGGTCCTTTTTGTCATTTATGTCATTTCTGTCACATTCAAATTATTGTTTTGTTTTTTGTTTTTTGTTTGCTTTTTACCTCCACTTAAATTGTTGTTGTTCTATATTTCGTTTTTATCATCTCGGCGTTGTTCCTCAATTGTGATTTTTATGTTTTATCTGCCTGGGTTATCCAGCAGATTCTCCTTTTGAAAGACTTGTTGCACAGTTTTCTACTCTTTCAATTATATGTTACCACGTTCTCTGAGAGAATATGGTGAGCTACTCCCTGGCTATACTTGGGGAGAGGGTCTCGGGTCTTTTTTAAGATACCATTATAAAGTATAATGCATGATTTATTGCTTCTATATAATGCAGCAGTTTGTACAGTTTCTGTAGCCAGCTATCTATTTGCTTTTACTCTCCTTTATTATCTTTATGAAATCCGCTGAATGTCCAATCACTGCATATATCCTCATGAGATTGAGCATCTCCTCACTATTTATCTTGCCACTCCCATTCTGCGACATCAAGAACTCATCCAATACACCCTTGTATTCGTACTGTAGCACACTCACTCTTCTATTTAACAAATTGAGCATTTCCAATGTGTCTGCATGAGGAGAAGCCAGGACTCGTTTCATTATCTTGTGAATGGATATGTACAATGTGGTTAGTTCACTGACCACTTCAAACGATACTGTTCCTGCCCCGTTTTCATTTATCAACTTCTCCGCATGTTCCACTTGTTCGCTAAGCTTTATCAGCACATCCGCCAATATTTTTACTTCATATAGTTGTTTCTTATGATCCGTCACACGTTTCACAACCTCAGTCGAACTTGTGAGACTCGACTGCGAGCGCTGTACTGCCTTTTGATAGTCTGTCACATCCACTTTTATGCTGTGGATGAGATCTATACTGCCATCCACAGACTTGCCAAGGTTTATGAAATCGTTGTAATCACTGTTGACAAGGTTGATAAGCTCAGAGTCCAGCTCTCGCAATAGTTGAGTCAATTCGCTTCCTAGGTCGTCAAGTGCTGAATATCTGTAGTTCTCGTATAAAAACAAATCCACTGGGAAAGCTGAAGATTGAGTGCGTTGTTTAGGACTTGGCTCAACGGACAGTCCATTTATTCCGTTTTTGTTGCTTAGTTTGTCTAAGTTGAAATTGAATGACTCCCTTGTCACCCTCTGTGGGTAGGGGAATTCCTCCTCTTCCTCACTGAATGAATCGTTCTCAAACTCCATACTCGACTTTGCGTCTAACTGCCACTATGTTTATCTGAAATAGAGATCAATGACCTTTTGTCCCCGCTTCAGTGGGAAATAAACAACAGTGAACACTAATCCATGTATAGCAATACAAAAAATATTAGAAGTATTCCGATGCTATAATGTTACCAGTTATCTGTACCTGTTTCTTTTGTGGATAATCGCTGTTATCAAATTGGCCTTCTCTACATACGTTCTCCCTGTTGCTGATCCATCTCGCGCTCGCGGTATTTGAAGCGCAGTCCAGAAGCTCTCTCGTTAGTGTGCTAACGTATGACGCATCCCGGCGTGTGCGTAATCTGATAAGGAACCAAGATAGACATGCTGAAAAATATTGAACTAATCATGGAGTTGACATAGGCATTCATTCTGCACCACAATATTTTCTGCTGAAGGTGAATATGAGATATTTCAGTGTGTGTCAACTTTGGGGCTCTTCTGAAATGAACCGTCTTTGAGAGAGAGGGAGACTCTATTGCTATTATCTATCAGTTTCCCCGCATAATGGAGCGTAAGCTTGAGACCTTCCATCTCACCATTGGTTATGCTGGCCAATCTTTATTTGATCAACGGTCCACACAGCAGCAAGATGATAAAACACATGACGGTAAGCATCAAAATTATATCAACATGAAGAGAACGACAACTGGTAATGTCGCATCATCCAAGTTATCACTCGTGCATCTTCCTGACGAGATCCTGCTGGATATTTCAAAGAGGTTATCGCAGTTTGATCTTTTTAGACTTATCGGACTCAATTCCAGACTATATATATTATTGAAACCGGTATTATATCAAAACATAGTGCTCAACGCCAAGTACTCACGTTTTGATAGAGAGTTTGATACCATTGGCATTTCATATGTGCGAACAACATTCAACTTGAAGCAGTTGATGAGGGAGCTAGCCAAACCAAATATCGCTATCTGCTTGCGCTCTCTGAGCTGCGATTATCTCCCGGAAGGACTTGCAGATGTAGAGCTCATGACAAACTATCTTTCTAAAGTTGTGCCTCTGTGTTCGAATCTTACAGAGCTGAGATGGTGTAACTCTACTGCAATGAACATTTCTCTGTTGAGGAAGCTTCCCAACCTTCAGAAGCTTTCAGCTATTTCAATGGAATTGGAGAGACACAAGGCAGCGCGTGACACGGTTCCGCTACATCTCATTAATCTGAAATACCTATCCATAGGGCCCTATCAGACGCATGAGAGGTTGGCAAATCTCATAAGTGGGTTTCTTACTCACACTAATTTGTCCTTGTTGGGTACCTTGAAATTGTCCAAGCAACAACACAAACAGGGGATGTTAGTTCCCCCGGCTAGCCATCTCATCTGTAATAACATGAGAGATGTTCAAGAGTTGGATATTTCAGACCTGCCTAAAATGAGACTATCGTTGCAAGGACTCTTAAGAAAACAGAATCTCAATAAGCTCTCCCTAAGGGAATTATCTATAGGTTCCTTTACAGTTCAACCATCTGATGTTGTACATCTGAAGAGCATATTTGATTTAACGAAACTTGAAATTCTGCACTTGAACAGGATTTCAGAAGTGCAATTTTTAAATCTTCAAAGTGCTGAGTTTGCGGAGCGCATACCCACAGATATATTGGTCCAAAACATTAGTCCTAGCATATTAGATTCCATTGCTCCATCTCTATTGCACCTCCGTGAATTGTGCATTGATATTAGACAAGGTCTGGTAGACACTGTCCCTCGCTTTATTGGTAAGCTTGATGGTATAAGAGCATTAGACATTACAATAAGATGGAATTCAACCAAGAGTATGACCTGGGAACAAGTATGCCGAGAATATGCTTTTGCAGTTAGCAAGCATTCTAGAACTCTGCAGAAACTCTCTATAGAGGCATGCGAGGAGCTGACTAGGTATCACGAGACGCTAAAACCAGTTCCGAAGTCGATGATACGCGAATTGGTCTCATGTAGAGGTGAAACTCATTACCCTAATCTTAGCTCTTTCCGTATTAATTGCTCATCAGAAGACATTGAATCGGTTAAAGATCATGTTTTTGGAACTTGCATGCCAACACTTAAGTACCTCTCAATATTTGGGCAAGAGTCAGGGGGCCAGCCCCATATGGGGTTGCAGACCCAACACCCAGGCATTTTTGACGACTGGCTACGTGTCCAGCATGTCGTTCAAGGAATATGTGAATATAAGCATGCTGGGGAAAAATCCCTTTCTTACGTTAAGATAGGCAAGTGCTTATTTGAGGTGCATTACTCGGCAAGAGGGGATCCCACTGAGATCCAGCCTCGTGATGGAATCGATGACTGGTTTGATAACATGGTGAGAATTCTCTAAATTATGTATATTGGTTGTTTTGACTTTTCTTCTCTTCTCATTTTGTTGTTTTGTGATCTTGTGTTCTTGTACTTTATGTACATTTCAGATTATTACCTACATGCATACACTACATAACCTGTGTCATCTACAGGTAGCATGCTACCCCCTCCCGCCACGATTACCCCAGATGCGTACACAAAGCGATCTCCCAAATAGATGAAACGTGCAAGTTATCTTATCAGCCGTAATATCAGTCAACTGAGTTAAAAGTGTGTTCTATTTCTCAAAATAAACCCACTCAAAAACATATCTCCTCTAAATGTATGTATAAATATAGAATACTTAAATTAAGGCAGCGACACTGCGATGCGTCGTGTCGTGTCTCTCTGACACCGCCTCCATCACGATCGCTCCTTTAAGGCACACACAGTTGATGTGGGGCAACGGTGACTTCGATGCGCTTCGCAACCATTGCGAGAGAATTAAATGGCCGGTGATCCTTTCCTAGAACACAAGTTTCAATATCTGGATATTATTCACTCGCATATGAAAAGTTGACATTGATTAATTAAAAGATATTCCCGGTGTGAACGGGTTGTGATTAGATCAACGACAGATAAACACACCAACTAACACTCACAGCACAGCAATTTTACACACAGCCAGATATACCACAATACAGACACATATCAAACAACGATGTTCATATATAAGATAATCCAGAAAATGGGCAAAACCTCCTCAAAATTGTCCAAGGATGAAATAGCAGAACTCAAAATGTCAACAAAATTTGACAAGAGAGAGTTGCAGCAATGGTATAAGGGCTTTAAAAGAGACTGTCCTTCTGGAGAACTGACAAAGGAAGAGTTCCTCAAGATACACAAACAGTTTTTCCCCTTCGGTGATCCCACCGAGTTTAGTAATTACGCATTCAACGCTTTCGATTCCAATAAGTCCGGCACAATAAGCTTCAAGGAATTCATAACAGCATTGTCTGTTACCTCTCGTGGAACGCTTGAGGAGAAGCTGTTATGGGCTTTCAAACTGTATGATCTCGATAATGATGGAATAATCACTTTTGAGGAAATGTTGGCTATTGTAAGTGCTTTATACAAGATGATTGGAACTATGGTGGAACTTGCAGAGGACGAATCAACGCCTGCGCTACGAGTGGAAAAAATCTTCAGACTGATGGACAAGAACAAGGATGGACAGATCTCATTGGAGGAGTTCAGGGAGGGATCAAAGGTGGATCCAGCTATTGTACATGCGCTCAAACTTTATGACGGATTGGTGTAGGATATAAAAGAAAGTGTTTCCATTCTATCTGGATAGAAAGCTATTGGTTAATTACACGTATATATATAGTTTTTTTCGTTAATCGGAGGCAATTTTCATCTATCTAGCGGTGTATGTTCATGCTCGTAGCCTGAATCGATTCGATTGTGTTGGTTACACCCTCTCAGCGGTAAAGATGGCAGCTTTGCATGCCAACTTGATGGACTCAGTCAAGAGCCAATAGGGCCTAGCACCGTGCGAATCATGCTGTATGGCGGTGTCAAGGTGTTCCAGCTCATCGTCTCTGAATTGCTTGATAGTATCCTTCAGAGCCGTCAACTCTTCGGCTGGTTCGCAATCTACTACCTTTCCTCCAGTTTTAATATCCACTGCACCAATATCGTATTGGTTCATGAGCACTCTTAGTTGCTGGTTGTAATGTCCCCCGATCACCGTCTCCACTGCCTCGGTACAGGCCATGGCTGCCTCTTTCCCTAGCAATCCAGTGGTGACACCCAACGCCGTTGCACCTAACTTCCACAGAGGGGTCAACAAGGATGGGCGTACTCTTCGCACAGTCTGGAGATTATTAAAGGTGTTATGGTGGTGGATCTCCTGCTCCCACATATGCTTTAGGATTGGCTTAAGAGCAGGCTTTGTATGGGAAAGTACAAGGTACTGGCCGCTATATATGTAGTTAGCACCCAGCTCACCAGCTTGGTCAACACGAATCACGCGGTCCAAAAATGCACTCTGGGCCTTCGACAAAGGATTGTATTGAACATCTGGCTCTGGAACCTCTCCACCACTGGCAGCAGTAGACAGCAATCTATACAGCGCCATGCCATTTGTCTTCCAAATTGTCCTGGTAGAACTCAGAGCCAACAACCCCATTTTGTATGTTAAATCACAGTTTAAAGCAGCACTGCTCTAGTTAGTGTTTAATATCTGGTTAATTCCACCAGTTATAGATATAGCTACTGGCTGGTTGACATCGCATGATATATTTTCGTGTGTGTGAAGCTTGCACACTAAAGCGATGAGGTACTCTTATCTGCTGCGATTGGATAGCAAGTGATGAGGTGACGCAGGTATCTCACCTAGATAGTATACGACAGACTTGAAAGGGTCTATATTGTAATCTAAGTGTTCGAATATTTGAGATTTGGGCCTGTTTTTTATTCAAGGGATTGTGGTATGTTGCTGATATTACGTGGAATAAAAAGAAAAAGGTGGATGAAACACTCTCCTCTTCTGCCTTACAGTCTGGCGAACGCTACGAAACACCAATGAGTGTCAAGAGTGGCCAGTTAACCGTTTCTGAAATGACCGACCGGTTTATACACCAGATGAACCCAAGTGTATTATAGAGAGTACAATAAATAAATAATACAGTAAATAAATATGAAAATGTGACAGCGTCGATTTTATGAGGTCCTCGGGCATGAGAGATCGGGGGGATCCCGAAACAGCTGAAGAGAGCTTTCTCTCACCTTAGTCAGGCTCGGCTCCTCCGCTACTTTGCACTTCTCTATGCAAGGTTCAGATGAGATTGCAGAAAATCTAGTGATACGATTGTAAAAACCCGTTTGTAACTCTGAGATTTTCTGGTCTCATTCACTTCAATGTAAACTGTTTGAATGGCTGTTAACACTGCAAAACAATGTTTGTTGTTGGGACATGAGAAGGGCGCAGGGTGCTCACATATTGTAGCCGCCTCCATGCATTAGCAGCCCCGCCCTACCCCACAAAATGGCTTCGGGCATATATAACCGCATCCCAGGAGATGTCACACAAAGAATGACATGCGTTGTCTGGCTTGGCCGTAATGGTGCCTCGCTGAACAACAAAGCAAAGGGTTGTCATTTGCAATTAGAACTACTTGTCACAATATCCACTCATTTTAAGTCAAGCCATTTATACACTTGTCTTGGTACATCCTTCTTCTTTCTAAGCAACATTTACCAGTTGTGCAGCATCTCATCTCATCTTGCTATACCGCATGGCTCATCAGCACCATGAGTTAATTAATTACCCCATCTTCTTAACCATATAATGACAGCTGATAGCAGGTTGTTGTTATTTGTAGCAGTTGCGGCTCACATGCTACTGCTGTCTTCATGCGTTTCTCTTGGTTCTTTCTCAGATATCGTGCGAGGAGCACGCAATATAATACCCCTTGAACCACCATACTTCTCTGATCATCGAGACAGAGGCTCTGAGGGCAGAGAAATTCCTGCTGATCAACTGGAAGTATTTTCACATTTTGCTGATCTGGTGGATATTGCATACTGCATTACCTCCGTATCCTCCATCCGAGAGCCATTCAATTGCCATGCTGGATGTGATAAGTTCCCGAATACCACACTGGTTTATCAATGGAGCACAAATGGCCAGCCCTTGAGTCATTCACTAGTTACCACAGGGTTCATTGCCAGGGATGACACAAAACGGCATCTATATCTATCACTCAGGGGAACCAAATCCTTCACAGATACCCTTTCTGATATAGACGTTCAACAGGTTGGTTACAGAAACACAGGTCATTATCTCACCACTTCTTGCATGAACTGTCGAGTTCATGGCGGGTTCTATGCCGCATACATAGCCACAATGGATAATATAGAGCTGGTTCTGCTTCAACAGTTGAGACAGTATCCTGATTATCGTCTTTATGTTACTGGACACTCTCTGGCTGGCGCAGTTGCCACACTGGTGTCCGTTTATCTCTTGGATGAATTGCACTTCCACAATTTTAAATGTATCACATTTGGGCAACCAGTTCTGGGAAATGATTTCTTTGCTTCGTGGATTGAACATGTACTAAATCTATGTTCTAACGATGTCAGTGAGAGATACCTGTACCGTATAACAAACGCTGGAGATCAAGTCACCACCATTCCCAGAACTCATCTTCCTTCAGGAATGGTCTACGAACAGTTTGCAGGAGAGGTTTTCATCTCCAAAGTGAGCACAGATGTGAAGAAGAAAGATGTTTGGTTTTGCGATACGCGGCATAACCCCCGTTGTATCAAGGATATGTATTTTAGTGCTGAAAGTCATCTGATATACTTCAAAAAACTAGGGACCTGTATTCCAGATATCAACTGGTGAAATTTGAGCTTGATGTCTCAGCAAGTTACGACTTATGATCAACTTTAATGTAATGTATTATCCCCTTTCTATCCAGTGTATCTATTATAATGTATTAAGTCTCAGCGCCGGCGGAACCTGAATCTCGGCATGTCATCGTCATCTCTGTCATCCCTCTGGAATCTCGGTTGTCTAGCCGTGATATTTGTATCCACTTCTGCTTCGACAACTACGGTACCTTTCTGTCTCTGCCATTTGATTGAACGCAGGGATGGGTCGTCGTCGTCTTCCTGGTCTCCAGTATGACCATCGATTTCAATCTCAGCCTCCTCAAGATCAGGCACAAATAAAGAATGCACCGGAGAGCCAGAATGGCTCTGTGAGGAATCCAACTCTCTCGTCCTCCTCATTCGAGCAAGCTTTGTGGTTCCAGCCACGCTCCTCAGCTCGGATCCAAATTGCCGGTCCATCTCCGCTAGATTGCCCCTTTCCATTTCTATCCCACGGAGAAATGTTTGGTCCTTCTCAAGCATTCTCTGTTTCTCTGTCTCTGGGTCATGCTCTACTAACTCTAAAAATATCCGACTGGTGCTAAACGCCCCCTCTGCCTTTCTTCCACCGGGAACACTTTTGACGAAGTTCTTATAGTTTTTCCTATTATTCCATTCTGCAACATTTCCAGTCTTGGGCCGTTCCTTCCGAAAGATGTCTGTCTCCTCAATGATTGCAAGATTCTCCAGTGTAATAGCATCCTTGAGTGACACATCCTCTTGTGATACACCATATCGTGCATGACGTTGCTTCTTTTTCAATTCTTGTGCTTCTTTAATGGCCGTCACCAATGTTGCGGGATGCCTGCTTTCTTGAGACCTCACTTTGGGTTCGATCTCTTCAAGCTCTGAAACTGATCCAAGCTCTGGAGTCTCAGATAGACCATTTGATATCTTTACTCTCCCATCTGGATGCTCTTGGACGTTTATTTGAGGTTCCTCGAGATGTTCAGCATCAGTGTCCAACTGAGGCTCTCGTTCTGATATGTTCTTTTCATGCTTGTCCAACAAAATTAACTTGTCAGTGGGGTCACTAGTCATCCCTGAGTTCTTTTCTTGTCGGTCGGAGAAAAGGGTGTACATGTCACCTGATAAGAGTACGTCCATTGACTCTATAGCTCTAACCTGACTGCGCCGATTCCTGGGTGACAAACGTCGCCTCTTCTGTGGTGGAGCCAAAGAAGCTACTGAGTCAATATCCACAGTTTGGCGAAGCAATGACGGGTCAACTTCAATAATAGATTGTAGTAGGGTAGTATTTGAGACTAGGTGGATACCCAATAATCTAGCAGCTTCCGAGAGAATCTGCAGCTCTGCTGTATCCTGTGAAATGGTGTTATCACATGATGCCGGTGTGGCCAACAACGACTTAACAGTCTCATCGCTTACTAATTTGATAAGAACTCCACCAGAGTGAGAATTGACAAACTCAACCACCTGCTTTGCCGTCTTTATTGGCTTTCCCCCCTCTATAACGGGGAAGTGGATACACTCAGCCCCTGATCTACCTACTGTTTTCTCTAGCAGTCTAAAATCAGCTCTATTTGAAACTACAAAGGTGATCCCTGTAAACATGCTTCCCCTTTTACTGGTTGGCTTGTAATTATCATCAACTAAGAAGGTGCTGAACAAAGGAATTGAAGCATCATAATCATCCTCCATGGAAGAGGCATGCTCAAGCATTTTCCATATCATTCCCTCTCCCAACACAGGAACAAGATTTAATAGCGAATACATCAGTTTGCTGGACTGTTTCTTCCCCATTAGATAGAAGGATACATCAGCTGAAAATTCCGGCGTATAACGGATGTCAAGACTTCTCGAAGCCTGTAAGAGTAACCTCTGAAATGACAAGCTAGGATCCCTCTCAGTAATCTCTCCATCACTGTAACAAACTGTAAACGGCTTCCAATCAAGTCTGATGGTGAGCACTTCCTTCTTTAGAGAACCCAATCGGATTGAGTTTTCAGTTTGTATGTCTGCTATCTCCAATGCCTTCGCATCTTTCGATTTATGTACACTCTCATTCACAGATGTTGATGCCTTGCTGAATGTCCACAGCCTCAATGGAGTCACAGAATTGCACTTGGTCTAAAAAGTTGACTGTTAGTAACAAGCTTCACAGAGCCCTACCGTATTCATGTCACTCACCACACTGTCACCTTCCACCTGACCCACTTCCATCTCAAGGTGGCGCTTTGAGACAAACTGCTTTTCTATGGCAAAATCATTATTTTCTTGTAATCTTCCAATTCTGTACTTTTTGCCTGGCCGCAGCAAATGCCGCACTATAGCTACAAGATGGTGTTAGTCAGTGTGAATGCCCTTCTTGATCAGCTCTTCAGAATACATACTATCCGGATCATTGGCCGACGGAATGGATAGAATCCACATTACCAAATTACCATCGATATCCTGAGTTCAAGACAGAAATCAGTGGTCTCTATGCAGCTATATCTATGCTGTAAAGCTTTGTCAGTTGTGGTTGAAGACGGAAAGGACCCAGCAATCTACTTATGCATCGCGCGCGAGACGCGCATCGGCATGCAAATCTTTTTACCTACCCCGGATTTCAAGCGTACAGGGAACTCAGGGACGTTAGGGTAGAACCTGAAACGCAAGGTGAAATATCTTGTGACGCCGTGAAATAAAACGTTTAGTGAAAAAATACAATAACTATATTTTGGTAATGCACAAAAATTAAATCCATTACTGTTTGCACTCTAAATATTCTACATGAGGTATGTGGTTATGGCAAATGCTGCCACTGCTTCTAGCTAAGCACCTCTAACTGCTGATAGAACCTCCTCACATCATCGGAGGCTCTAATTTTTGAAGGATTGAAGTTTACAATTTCTAAGGATTCTTTAGCAACAGCACGCGATAATGCCACATATACTTGACCCAACTCAAAAATCTTCTGCAAATCCACCTTCACCCTTTCCAATGTCTGACCTTGTGCCTTGTGGATAGAAAGAGCCCATGATAAGAGTAGTGGAATCTGGTTGCGGACAGGGAAATCCTTCTCTCCCTTGACTTGGACAGAAAACTCTTGGGGTTCCACAAGTTTAATCTTTGGAGTTGAAGAATTGGCCACCCTGAACTTCACCACAGGAAACACAACAGCGGAGTTTCTAGTCTCACCTTTAGCCCAATGTAGCAAAGGCACAATCCTCTGGAGTCTGTAAGTAGGAAGAGCCTGGATTCTCCTGGAGAGATTATCATCCGGCACAGGCAAACCAATATGATCTGAAACAATCTGCAAGTCTTCTGTCATGTCGTCGTCACACAGTTCGATATCACTAAATTGCTGCTCGATCTGGGTCCATAGAGCCGCTGAGAAAAAGTAGAGAACACGCCCGATCGATCCATTGACAAGCTTATCATCGAGATTTTTCAACATCATGACCTGAGCACCGGCCTTGAGCTCCAGTTGATCTACTGCCATTACACCATCCAGCAGGTATCGTAGGTTTTCAGGGCCGGTGTTGACGGCCTTGTAGTTCATGCCACCGCCAGAAAGCGAGCCTAAGCGGGAACTATTTGCCCTTTGCACCTCAGCTCTGGTTGGATACAGTTCAGTAGGCAAAAGTCCATCGTCATAAGTGACAGGTCTAGTGAGTGCATAAAACTTCTTTGACATCTCTTCAGAAAGGGATCCCAGTCTTAAAGCGTTCAACATATCGATCAGTTCTGTATCACCTTTCTGTCTGAAGACTTTGGTGAGCAAGATTGTCCTGTCAATTACTTTTGTCCAATTGGGACTCTGGAAACAGAACTTTGGCTGTGGTTGCCCACGCTCCGGAACTGGCGGTAACTGGAAGAAATCACCAGTCAGAACAACCTGGACACCACCGAACGGTTTGTTCGGATTTGACCGGACACCTCTTGCCAATTGGTCCAGCTTCATAAATAGGTTGGCATCTATCATTGATATCTCATCAATAATAAGCACTCTTGTTTTCTTCCATCTCTCGGAAAGAACACGGTTCTTCTTCACTTTGATTATCATTTCAGATGCAGAGCCCCTTCCAGCCCCAACACCCGAAAATCTATTGATGGTCTGCCCTCCAACATTCACAGCAGCCAAACCTGTAGAAGCTGTGACTGCCACAGCTGCAGAACCATACAGCCTATACAGCTGGGTGACCAACTCTCTCATAACCACGGATTTACCCGTACCGGCAGAACCAGTATAGAAAACATTCTTCTTCTGGTTTATCACCAAATCTATAACCTTGTGTTGTTCCTCACTTAAAGAAATAGACGAGGAAGACGAAGAAAAAGACAACCCACCTGAGTAATTATTTTGGCTCTTCTGTGAAAGTCTAGGGTTTTTCACTGCAGTTGTTCTCGCACGGTTCTCCCATGGTTCTGCACGACGCTGTGACAGCGACGTGGAGGCTGTGGTTGTGGTCAAAGATGTCAAAGTCGTTGCCTCATCACGGGTGGTGGCGACTTTATATTGTAGTGGCGCATTATCCTTTCTGTTGGTGTTGAAATGAGACGACACTAACAAGCTTGCTGGTGTTACTGAATTAAGCTGTGATGTATGGAGAGACCCCAATGGTTTAGAGGTTTTGAATAGTTTTGGAGGTTCGATAATCTCGATATCGTCGCTGTCATTGTCCTCAAACAGGTCGACCGCTTTTCTCTTGGAAGCTGTGATTACACTTTCAGCGGGTTTCCTATTGCTTGTGCTTGGGAAGCTCTGAGATTTTGATGCAGATATACTAGAAGACGATGACTGTAACCATGAATTGCTCTTCTTCTCACCGCTAGAAAGGTTGGATGTAGTCTTCTTGACGGAAAAAAACGGCAGAGTACCTTGTTTCTTTTCTTTGGTTCCCTTCAATGCAGAGAATGGAGAGTTCTCCTTGTTTTTGGATGAGCCAAGCATTTTGTGAAATTTGGCTGGTTGAAGGTTACAAAGAGGAACAATATTTCAATAGTGAACTTTCCTACTCCACATATATGGATGCGATGCTCCTTACAACTGTTTGCTGATGTCTATAGGCCAAAATATTCAGTTTACCTCTCCTCTAACATATCCCTCCCCCTCCTCCTCCTCTTCCTATAGTAAACAGCACTGCTTGCTAGCACAATATGCGTGCTCCCTCACTCATACCTCCCTCACAGTCTCCAGTATGCACAGTTTCGCGTCTATCTGTTTTGGTAAACACGTCCCTTTACACGCAAGCTGTGGCAGGAAGTATCGCGACTAGTGCGATGGGCCATGCACGAGGGGTTGACCGCAAATGCTAACACATCACCTACCTGGAAAAGAGGAGTCTGGTTTAATATTTTTTAGATAGTAGTGCTTTGTAAGAAAAGACTTGAAGTTATTTTTTATCCTGCAAACATGTATATACTGTGAGATGTGAATTATATTTTGCAGTCACACCTGTTTATGTATTCAACGTGCCTAGTATACGCAAACCTGACAATTTGGTGTGCAGGTATTCTTGTGTTCTATTTTTGGAGTTAATTCTGCACAGTTTGTAGCTTAACGGGAGGGAGAGGACATTCGATATTCCACGAAGGAAGCAGTACTGACGAAGAATACAGGAGCTGCAAAAGCAATCAATGTAATAAAAAATTCAAGCTCAATTATATGATTGTGATACCTCCTGCCATTGTATGTGAACCCGGATATGGTCTGTCATGAGCATTTTCTGTCATTACCATTGCCCTTGAATGTATGTCTCCGGGGATCACAGTTGTACACAATTGACACCCCATTATTATTATTATTTTTCATCCATAGACTATGCAGAACTCTACTGATTGTCGATAGTTTCATTCGTCAAAAGATATGAGGATGCGAAGCTTCCATTTCTTATTTGTAGAATAAAAGCTCTTCTTGATACTTGCCAATTAAGGTTATATCTGCCTGCATCCTAAGCTCTTGAACCCCACGCCATATGCTTATATAGCCGTCAAAAGATCCCGGTTATGGAGCACCGCCCGAGCGTCGAACGATCGTGTTAAGAACTCGCATGGGTTTGGGTGGGTGAAGAATTTCGTATATCGTATAATAGGAATTGCAGGTTTCCCTGGTTATTTTAAGCGTTGGTATTGGTGCAATGGCTGTTTAATTGGAAATTATTGTATATATTTAAACATGTCCTTAAATGACCAATATCATAAATTCTCGTAAGTATGGTGTATTATTGGGTGGAGAATGCTTTGGGACTACGGGGATGCGCGCATCGATTGTAACCGAGCTATTGTAGACTCTGCTAAGCAACGGTTTTGCTAACATATCAATAGGGTGTTTCACCAGGATTTCGTGGTGGACAAGAGGTTCAATCTCATAAAGGGTCTAGGACAAGGTGCTTATGGAATTGTATGTTCTGCCAAATATACAGAAGCAGAAGATGGTGGAACAGTGGCAATCAAGAAGGTGACCAACATTTTCAGTAAGAAGATTCTCTGTAAGAGGTCATTGCGAGAAATAAAGCTACTGAGACATTTCCGTGGCCACAAAAACATCACATGTCTATATGATCTGGATGTGATCCCAGATGCAGCCGGCGATTTCAACGAGATATATCTCTATGAAGAGCTTATGGAATGTGATATGCACCAAATCATCAGATCTAACCAGCCTCTCACAGACTCTCACTACCAGAGTTTTATATACCAAATCCTCTGTGGACTGAAATACATTCACTCAGCAGATGTTCTTCACAGAGACCTCAAGCCAGGAAACTTGCTTGTCAATGCTGATTGTGAGTTGAAGATCTGTGATTTTGGACTTGCAAGAGGTTATAGCAGTGACCCTGAAAAAAATCTCGGATACCTTACTGAATATGTTGCCACTAGATGGTACCGTGCCCCAGAAATCATTCTGAGTTTCCAAGGATATTCAAAGGCTATAGATATCTGGTCCGTTGGTTGCATTCTAGCAGAGTTGCTTGGTGGAAAGACACTGTTCAAAGGAAAGGACTATGTAGATCAGTTGAACCAAATTCTCAGGATTTTGGGAACTCCAGCAGAGTCCACTTTACAATCTATCAGATCTCAGAGGGCACAGGACTACGTGAGATCCCTCCCCATAATGCCAAAGGTGCCCTTTTCCAAGTTGTACCCACAAGCTACACCTCTTGCTCTTGACCTACTTTCAAAGATGCTCACGTTAGATCCTGCACAGAGAATCACGGTGGAGGAAGCATTGGAACATCCATACCTCCACATTTGGCACGACCCTAACGATGAACCTATTTGTCAAGCTAAGTTTGACTTCTCCTTCGAAGGTGTTGAAGACCTCGGGTCTATGAGACAGATGATCTTGGATGAAGTTCATTCCTTCAGGGAGTATGTGAGAAGACCAATAGAAGAGCAGGAACTGGTATATGAGGATAATTATAGCAATGGAGGAGCTTCACACCAAACATCTACTACACAGATAGAAGAATATTATAGTGATCCATCTGGCACTGTCAAGAGACGCTCCCCAGATTATTACCCTCAGCACCAGCAGCTCTTTGAGCAACAGCAACAACAGCAGCAGCAGCAGCAGCAGTTTCAACAACAACAGTTCCATCAACCTCAGATTCAGACCCCTGACAGGTCACAGTTTATGGATGAGGATTTGCCACCAAAGCCACAAGAAGCGTCCATTTTCCAGAGTGGAAGTGATGTTAGACTCGAGGACGAGCTGGAATACGGGCTTGACGGATATGGGTCAGGAATGTCACTGTGATGAACGATGTGCATGTTCTGTGAACTTAGAAGCACAGTTATGACTCTTGAATACCACTGTTCCATATATCTTTCTTATTTTTTTTTGTTGTTTGCTAGACTATGGGTTTCTTTGCCTATTTTGTTATTATTTTTGTCTTTCCAAGTTGGGTTTTCGCATCATATGTATGTATTATATTTCAAGATCGCATATAGAATAGTATATATATCGATCTGTCACGATGAAAGAATATAAAATTTACATATACTAAACACTCCATAAAAATAAAAGCTAAACCCTAAATATTTCAAAAAACATTCATTTTATACCATCAATTCCTTTGTACTCCTGATACTGGTACACTGTAATGCAAATAAATAGTACAGATACCCAAACAGCAAAATGACAATATGCAAAGCAATCAGCCATAGAGATCAACATTCTCTGCGATGAACAATGGACCCTTGCTCACACGGCACGCAACCTCATCAAACTCACCAGAAAATGCACGGCTCAACCAAGTGAAAAGCTTATCATAAACAACAATGTTGGCATTATGGTATCTAATTCCATGGTCACTGTCGGGGAATACATGCACATCATAGTTTTCAACCCCTGCGATGTCCAACTTATCTAACAACTTCAGTGAGTTTTGGAAGTGAACGTTGTCATCGCCGGTTCCATGCATCAATAGGAAACGAGACACCTTTGAGATACTCTCCACATCCAGAATAGAACTTGTGTTGTAGTTTTGATTATTTTCCTGAGGGGTGTGCATGTAACGTTCTGTATAGACAGAGTCGTAGTAGCGCCAGTCCGTCACAGGAGCGACAGACATTCCAAATTTGAAAGTCTCACCAGAATCTGTCTCCATGGTCTTCAAGGTCATGAACCCACCGTAGGACCAACCCCAAATGGCCATACGTGACGAGTCAACGTATGGTTTCTTTGCCCACACTTTAGCTGCAGATATCTGGTCACGAGCCTCAAAATATCCCAACTTATCACGAACCACAGATCTGAAATTGCGGCCCTCGTATCCGGTACCACGACCATCAACTGTAACAACAACAGCATCAATCTCCGCTGCTACAATAGCCGAGAATGAAGCTGGGGCAAATGACTTATCAACCAATTGGCTTCCTGGACCGCCATATACGAAAAACAGCACTGGATATGTCTTAGAAGGGTCGAAATTAAGTGGTAGAATCTCCTTGTAGTTCGCGAGTATCTCACCAGTCTCATCATCATTTTCGAGTGCCACATCAACCTTACCAAATCTTGTAACAGGCAAGTCGTACTTTGCTAATACTTCAGCCAGTTCACTGTTAGACTCCATAATCTCAATAGTTACGTCCTTGTGGAGGTCAATGAGCTTCTGGTATGGAACATTTGGTCCATCGTAACTCAGCAACAGGTACTTGGCTCCAGAAGAGAACGACACGCCGTACCAGCCATCTTCAGAAACATCGGTTATATTGGTAAACTGCTCGCCTGAAAGGTTCACAGAGTATAGATGTCTCTCCACAGATGATTTCTTGGTAGCAAGGAAATACACCGTGTTCGACTCCTTGTCGAATGCAGCTGGGGCTGCAACTACTTCCCATGATCCACTTGTAAGAATACGGGGGGTAGAAGAATCAGGAGGAGAAAAGTAGGCAAGGTGGTCATATCCATCAATGTCAACGGTGTCTATATATCCGTCAAAGGGTCTTCCAGCCTCTGGATCAGATGGAATGAAGAGAGTGGAATGAGTGATCTCAAACCAGCTACCATCCAAGTTAGCATCTTCACTACGTGCTACTATACTATGATTCTCGGTGGCATTCACAAGGAATATCTTCAGGATATCACTTTCTCTGTTAGTTACACGTGTAAGGAAACCATCGTCTCCCACCCATATAACCTCCGTGATGAGTCTGTCGTCATTGGAGATATCAGGGTCGTTATAGAAAACATCCTTCTTGCTCAGTTTCTGCAATTGCTCTTTGTTCACGTCAAAAACAAGCAGGTCAACAAGGGGATTTGGATAACCAGCCTTAGGGTACTTGATATTTCTTACTTCAGGGTAATCCTGTCCAGCCTTTTGAACAAAGTAAGGAATAGGGTAAACTGGAACCTCTGTGTCATTTGAACGGAGGATAGCGAGATAGTCTCCCTTAGGCGACCACCACATTGCAGAATCACCCTCAAACACTTCTTCTTCATAAACCCAGTCAGGTTTTCCATAAAAGATCTCTGCACCTCCATCGAATGTAACCTGAGTCAGCTTGGGTTCGTAGAAACCTGCTTGAAGAGATTTCACGTAAACGTTGTTCTCTAAGACAAATGAAATCCTGTCAGAAGTTGGAGACCACGCAGCAACGGCGATTTCTGAGTTAAGAGCAATGTCAAGGTCGTACAAAGGCTGGATAGAACTGTCATCAACATTGTACACCCAGTATCCTGAGAAACTGGAATGTCTCCAGTTGTGCTTGCTGTCCGTCACTATCAAGGCGTACTTCAAGTCATCACTGGCAGTTACATCCTCTACTTTGTAGGAGACACCGTCAAAGTTCACATGGGTGCCTTCGAACATCACTCTTTCATAAGAAGAGTTCGAGATAGACTTCACTATGTACTTGTCAGACCCGTTAACCTGCACAAATGTGCCCAAGTCGGAAAGAAGGTCTGTAGATGACTCAATCCACTGGATTGAATGTCTGTTTGCGGAAAACACTCCTTCTCTTGCTGCTTTGAAGGTGAGTGGTAATTTGGTAGATTCTGGGTGTTGATGTGAAGAGCACGTCTTCGGAGTATTGTGACCAATGTGGTGGGAGCCCCAAACGAGCTCGGCTCTCGTCTTTAGCAATGCATTTACAGAGGTGACAAGCAAGGATGACCCGAACAACACAATCAACGAGACGAAAAACAGAGATTTCGTAAGGGCATATTTGTGGCTATCTATCACATGTTTCCTCTTGGTTCCTGATGCCTCGCTTTCGAGAAGGGCCTCCTTAGAGTCCACTATCTGGCTCATATTGGAACACTACCTGAGAGAAGCGGACGGAGTGAAGAAAGAATGCAAAATTAACTGATACAGTAAAGAAGAAACAACAAAAAACAGACAAATACGAAAACCAAACCAGCCAGATCCTAAAAGATCTCTTCTAGCTATAAATAGAGGGAATATCAAAATGTTATTCTTATCTGCTTTCTGACTTTTCGAAAGACAGAGACATAGCAATCCCTTCTTTAATTGGAGATCCCCATACACAGAATCCAGAATGCATGCACGCACTCACACGCGGCAGAGGAGTAGTTAATTTCATGCGGCGTAGCTCCCTTCTCTTCTTTCCTTTTGCCATGCAACAGACGCCACAACCAGCCTCCCCAAATAGGCACAATGCCAGAAACAGAATGGTAATTATAGAAGCGATTGGGGAAGCGATGGGTCGTCTCTTACCCGGTTTTCAATGACGTGTGCCACTCGTGGTGTGCGCCAATCAGCGTTTAGTTTTCTGTCGGCGCACACCTCCTTTTTTTTCGACTTCGCCCTTTTTCCCTTCCATTTTGCTCTTCACACTCCCCCCTTTGCTCCTTTGTTTTGTTTGTTATCCACGACTTCTCGTCAATCGTGTTTACGTGCATCCATCAAATGGAGTTGTTTATCAACTGGAGGATTGTTCATTTGTTATATCAACATTAACGACAACAAAGTTTTGAAACATTGGAATTATCGTCATGGCAAGGGAAGGAAAGAACAAAATGGCCCAGCAACATACCGCAGACCTCAACATTGATGTTGACATCATCAACCAGTCCGCCAAGCAGGATACTGAGGACAAGATCCAGCAGCTGATCCCCAAGTACACTCAGGCCACATCAGCTGATCTTGGTCTGATTCCTGGCTTGAAGGCTGCTGCTGATGAAATTGCTGCTCAGGCTGCTGCTCAGGCTGCCAACATCCATCACCAGGCTGCTCTCCATCAGTCTCACCTTCACCATCACGGTGTTGGGGACCACGGTGTGACTGGTTACGAAGACCTTGATGATGAGAATCTCTTCATTACACCTCTCATTGAGGAACAGGAGTTTGAGAATGTCAACCAGCTGAAGGATTTTGTTAAAGAATTTGCCAAGAAGAATGAGTTTGGTATCGCCATTGCTCACTCCAACAACAAGGCTATTTATTTTACGTGTGAGCTCGGTGGTGCCTACAGAGAGAAGCGCCCTACGAAGAAGGAGGAAGAAGAGATGGCGGTGTCAGGTGCTGTTGTTAAGAAGATAGGATCCAAGAAGATCAAGTGTCCATTCGCGATGGTGGCTAACTTCTCGAAGAAGAAGAACTACTGGACTCTTAGAATCACTCAAAACAAGCATAACCATCCGAAGCTTGATCCTCTTACGAACTTCCCAATGTTGCGTAAGCGTTCATCCCAGGTTAACGCAACCATTAAAGATCTCTACTCCAACGGTGACAAGCCATCTCTCATCCATGCCAAGCTCACCCAGGTGTTCCCAGAACTGATCATCAAGCGTGAGGATATCTACAACGAAATCCGTATACTGAAGAAGAAGCGGATGGTGCCCTCCAACTCAGAGATCAAGTCTCGCAAGCTCACCATGGATGAGATTGCGCTTGACCAGCACCACCCTCATGCCATTGCCATGCACCAACATCCTCACCACGCTCACCACTTGGCTCACCATGCTCTTCAGCACCAGGTTCCTGACCATGGCATGACCTGGAACGCTGATGAGGCCTCTGTGAAGCTCGCTCAGTTTGCAGCAGTCACCGCGCAGGCACAGAAGAAGGCTGCTGAGGACGCTGCTAATGCCGCCATCAACTCCAAGGATGGGCTCAACGACGACAAAATCGATGACAATCTTATGAACATCGACTCTAGACTCGTTGAGGGTTAAAAGAGGTCGTTTTGTTCGACATATTGTTTGTATTTTAGTTATCAGTGCCCCCTGGTCTCTCTATCGCCTTTCTTCCTTGTTTTTCGTTTGTCGCTATATGGAGAGCACCGCGGAAGTGGTGCAGGCACTTCTGCCATTACGCCTCTGGCTGTGTACATTATTAAGTTATAAGTTATAATAATAAATTGAATTGAATTAATTTAACGGGTCTTCTATTCTAATAGCCAAAGCCTAGTACTTTTTCTTCTACTGCTTTTCTTCTAGTCTCATCTGTTCCACTCCATGCCCATCTCCTCTATACTACTGCATCTATCACTTGATCTTATCCTTCCTGTTTACCCTCCCCTCTTTGTGTTCGCCGCCTAAACCTTATTATGCACCCTCAGGAACACTTGCTAACTCCTAATAGCTGCACACCCTCGCCTAGCGAAGACACTTACCTAACAGCAGTAGGCACAGGCTATCTGTTTGTAATCGCGTTTACCTTACCCCTCCGGTATACAGCTGCCCCCAAGTGACGTGTCAGCAAGAATCGCCATCGAACGTCCACGACTGATGGGGTGCACAGTGTATGGGAGGAGCCACTATCACAGAGCGGTGGGCGGGTGGTGGAGCTGGGACGATGAATAGAGAGTAATATGGCCACGTCCAATGAGCATACATATACGGTTTGAAATGCAATATAGGTCTATTGTTTCGTTTTGTGATTTTGATTTTTAAGGTCGTTGGAATCAATTGGCCAGAATATTCTTCTTATTTTTCAAAATTTCAATCAATTCCCACAGTTGGTGGTACGGGAGCGTCTTTCAGATCATACAATCTATACATGTCTCCGCCACCCGCAGAGGACGACTCCAAGAGCGGAGCCGGTGCATCCAATACCAACGGTCGTATCTCCGAGAAACCGACAGTAAAGTCAACAGCATCCGGAAATGAAAAGCAGACCGGTAAGGGTAAGAAGGCTGCCGAAGAGGAAGAGCTCTCTGAGGAGGATGCCAACTTGAAGTCTGAGTTGGAGATGCTTGTGGAGAGGTTGGTGGAGCCCAAAGTGGAGCTTTACGAGGCTTCGCTCCGTGAGCTAAAGCGCCACATCAGAGAATCCACTTCTTCTATGACAGCTGTTCCAAAGCCCTTGAAGTTCCTTAGACAGCACTATCCACAGCTGATATCGGTTCATTCTCAGTGGACCGTCCCCGCCCTCAAGTCACAGCTCGCTGATATCCTTTCAGTTTTGGGAATGACATATTCCTCTGATGAAGAATCCGGTGAATACAAACGTGAATCACTCAAGTACAGACTTTTGTCAACCATAGATGCTGAGATCTCTGGTTGGGGCCATGAGTATCTTCGCCACTTGGCGCTGGAGATTGGAGAGGAGTACAACGATAACCTTGAGTCTGGCAGCCCCAGAGAGGAAACAAACACCGATAAACTATTGGACCTCAGTGTGAACATTGTCCCTTACTTCCTTAAACATAATGCTGAGGCAGAAGCTGTTGATTTGCTTCTTGAAGTTGAAGCAATTGACAAGCTCCCTCAGTATGTTGACAAGAACACATTTGACCGTGTCTGTCTCTACATGGTGAGCTGCGTTCCCCTATTGGCACCACCTGATGATCTTGCTTTCTTGCACACAGCCTTTGCCATCTACCTCGCACATGACCAGCTCACACAAGCACTTTCTTTAGCTATCCGTCTGGATGACGAATCCCTAATCAAGTCGGTCTTTGATGCCACTTCCGACGAATTGGTGCAGCAGCAGTTGGGTTTCATCTTGGGTCGCCAGAATTCATGCTACAAGTCGGAAAACGAAGCAGTACAAGAATGTATCTCAAACATTAAGGTATCTGACTTCTTCCGTTACCTCGTCAAGGAGCTGAACTTGCTTGAACCAAAGGTTCCAGAAGATGTATACAAGAGCCACCTTGAGAGGCCATCGTTCGGTGCTTCTGCCGGTGGGTTGGAAAGCGCAAAGCAGAACTTAGCCTCTTCATTTGTTAACGCATTTGTCAATGCCGGTTACGGTTCAGAGAAACTTATCACCGAAGAACGTTGGGTGTACAGAACTAAGGGTGAGGGTATGCTCTCCTCTACTGCCTCGTTGGGATTGATTCATCTCTGGCAAACTGCTGATAGTTTGCAGATCCTTGATGAGTTTTTATATGCAGAGCAGGCCGAGGTGAAGGCAGGTGCTCTTCTTGGTATGGGTGTGTCTTCCAGCAGTGTCCACGACGAGGTGGAATCGGCTCTGTCATTATTGAGGGAGTACCTTAGCAATGACGAGGGTTCAAGCTCTGCAAGCTCAAAGCTTGTGCCTTCTGCTATTACTGGTCTTGGTATCGCCTTTGCCGGTAGCGAGAATCAAGATGTCCTTGAGATCTTACAGCCACTCATTTCAGACAGAGATGTGCCTCTTGAGGTTAGCTCCCTGGCTGCCCTTGCACTGGGTCATGTCTTTGTTGGTACCTGCAACGGTGAGATTACGTCTACAATTCTCCAGACACTTTTGGAACGTCCATTTGAGGAGCTTGCTTCCAAGTGGATCCGTTTCATGTCTCTTGGTCTGGGTCTTCTCTATATGGGCAAGTACGAGCAGGTTGATGATGTTCTTGATACCATTAGTGCCATTGAGCACCCTATCGCACGCACTTTGAAGGTCCTCGTAGGGATCTGCTCTTATGCTGGTACTGGTAATGTTTTGCAGATCCAGACATTGTTGCAAATGTGTACTGCTAAACCATCCGGTGAAGAGTCTTCAGAGAATGAAAACAAGGAGGGTGAAGATGCCAGTGCTGATGTCAAAACTGAAGAGGCTGCGGAATACACTGCTGATGGCGATGCTGTTGTTGCTGATGCTGTCGAAGACGCTGCAGCTAACGGTGACTCTGAGTCTACCGTAAAACAAGAGGAATCCAGCGAGGACGACAGCGAATCTACCCCAGAGGATGAGTCTTTCCAGGCTTATGCCGTGCTGGGTCTCGCTCTTATAGCCATGGGTGAAGAAATTGGCCAGGATATGTCTCTGAGACACTTTGGTCACCTGATGCACTATGGTAACCCACTCATCAGACGTGCTGTTCCATTGGCTATGGGTCTTGTCAGTGCCTCTAACCCCCAGATGAAGGTGTTCGATGCTCTCTCAAGGTACTCCCATGATGCTGATGTTGATGTTGCCATCAACTCCATTTTTGCCATGGGTCTTGTTGGTGCCGGTACAAACAATGCAAGACTCGCACAGCTTCTTAGACAGCTCGCCTCCTACTATGTTAGAGAAAAGGATGCCCTCTTCACCGTGAGGGTTGCCCAAGGTCTTATTCACCTTGGTAAGGGAACTCTGACTTTGGCACCATACAACACCGATCGTCAGATCCTCTCGAAGGTGTCCCTCGCCGGTCTTTTGACTGTGGCGGTGACTTTATTGGATCCTAAGTCTTTCATTCTCGACCAGCACTCAGCACTCCTCTACTACTTGACTCCAGCTATTAAGCCACGTATGTTGATCACAGTTGATGAGGAGTTGAACCCTATCAAGGTTAATGTTCGTGTTGGTCAGGCTGTGGATGTTGTCGGACAAGCCGGTCAGCCCAAGAGAATCACCGGCTGGGTTACACACTCCACCCCGGTGCTGCTAGGTTACGGTGAGCGTGCAGAGCTTGAGAACCTCGAGTATCTCAGTCTTGCAAGCTCGATGGAAGGCATTGTGATTTTGAGAAAAAATCCAGATTACATGGAGATAGATAGTTGAAGAAGAGAATAGATGGGGTGATATGATAGTGGGTTTTGCATGAATCATTTATAATGCAGAACAGTTCAATAAACAGTAGAATTGCAATTAATCATATAATTTCTTGCATTGTAGCATGATATTTCCTAGGATATTTGTTCTAATCCGCCTATATGTCTACGAAAGCAGAAAATGGCCTCCAAAGTGAATGAAATGCTTTATACGAGAAACACCATTAACAAAAAAACAAACGTCAACGGTTCACCTTTTATGCTTAACTCAGGCAGCGTCTTTACAGCCTAGCTGCTATCCTCTTCTCCCTTCTCCCCTTCCTTACTTCTGTTTTCCTTTACATGTTATCTCCTAACTGAACTCTTCTGCCTTTGCAGTCATCAACAATCCCACAATAAGCCCGAACAAACCAAGAACGGAGCCGAAAATCTCGACAACCAGGATCTTCACAAACAGGGATGAATCAGCGGCATCAGAGATGGCTGCAGTGGAACCCGTCACACCAACTGCAATACCACACACCAAGTTACTCAAGCCAACAGTCAGACCAGCCCAGAAAAGTGCGTAACCAGTGTAGAGGTTCTCCTTCGTAAATAGGGTTGCGGAATCGACCGCGGCGAGCTTCGAACTAAAAACGATAGCCATGATTAGACCGTAAATAGCAACAACTTCACAAAAAATGATGGAGATCAAATTCTTGGTTGTGATTCTTGGTGCTCTGACACCAGCACCTATCAAACTCGAGCCTGTGACAAAGATACCCCAAGCAGCACCCACCACCGACATACCTATACAGCACGCTATACCCAGGTTCGCCCACATGTATGGAGAGGTGGTTTCCAAGAACTCACCCACATTGAATGTTTCACCATTTCCATTGAACAGCATATCTAGAAGTTGTTAGTCATGAGGCTCTTTCTCGAGCCGATAGGAATGGGAGCACCATTTGAATTGTCCCTCATCTACGCCATTCCCACGTTCCCATCACAATTGTCAATCCATATCTACTTACAGCCGCCTACAACGAGTGCCGCAGACACACCTAACACCGAAACGTATGCCATGATTATTTATATGTATGTTATATCAGTCAACTCAACCAATTGTGTCAATAGATGTTATAATTTTGTTATTTGAGCACTGTCCAGTAATCATTCTCTCTCTCTCTTATCTCGTATACGAACACCTATCTGCTCCCCTTGATGGGAATGGCTAACAGAAGGCAGGCAGCATGCATAGGCAGTGGAAGAACCCAGGGGAGGGAGGGCCCGTGAAAATGGCAGATCAGAACATCGTGCGTAGCGGTAGTTGTAAGTGAGTGATACCTGCAGCATCCGTTAGTGAGTGAGACCGCTACAGTAAACGAGGTAGAAAGGTATATGGTACTATATAATATCGATCTTAGACTGTGATTGTGATTGTGATTGTGATTACTATACGTTGATCCCTGAAAAAGATGTTCTCTATTTCTAAACCAATAGCAAACGATAGTGGGAAATACCCTAATTACGAATATAATGGTTCTCATGTAAATCCGATAATGATGATCTATGTACTTTCTTTGTACTTTCTATGTCCTAAAACAAAATCTCTAGTATATATATAGATGCGTACCTCGCATTGAAACTTTTCCTTTCATCCTTGAATCTTATTTTACACTTGAGTTTCGACAATTGTGGCTCCCTCATAAGCTGGGTCCAGTAACTTCCACTGACATTTCACCTTCTCCTTGGAGAACCTTGCAATGATTTCCTCTGCGATAGCCTCAAAGTTCTCTGTCGCAAGGGCCAAGATAGTTGGTCCAGCACCAGACAGACAGATACCCAAAAGGCCCTTGTGTGTCTGTGGGGTTACGGATGCCAGAATCTCTGGCAAACCGGGAATGAGAGTCTTTCTGTATGGCTGGTGCACTCTATCCTGCATAGCTGGGTAGATGAGTTCTGGGTCTGGCGGAGACCTGGTTAGGGCTGTGGTCAACACAGCCAATCTTTGGAGGTTAAATATCATATCCTTAGCTGTGAAAGCTGTTGGCAGTACACCTCTTGACTCAGCAGTAGACACCTCAAAGTCTGGGATAATAGCTATGCAGTGAATTTCCTTACACCAATCATACTTGATATGGTGACCAATGTCGAGTGGTGGCTCAGGTGGTACGAGACCTGTGTCATAACCTCCAGCTGGTTCTGGGAGAACCTCTGCAAGAGGAATCTCTTTTCTTTCCATATCAGCGGCGCTGAGTTCTCTCAGGTATGATCCAACAAATCCTCCCATCATCGCAGCAGTGATGTTGTCCGGATGGCGCTCAATCATTAAGCAGTAGTCCAACATCCTTGCCTTTGAAAATCCAAGGTTACCAACTGCATTTCCCAACATTACACCAGCAACCACGGCTGCACCAGAAGATCCAAGGCCCCTACCGAGAGGAATGGGGTTATTCACGTGCACCTTTGTACCTGGTGGGAAAGAACGAATCTCATTACATCTCAAGACATACAGAGCAGTTCTAGAGATAAGGTTGTGTTCAGAGTTGAGTGGAACCTCAGTGGCACCTTCTCCTTCATAAGACAAGATACAGTTCTGTGGATCTTGTTTTGATTCCTCAGCAAAAGCATCATCGATTGTAATGTCAAGCGTTAAGAAAAGGTTAAGACCAATTCCCAACACATCGAAACCTGGGCCAATGTTGGCAGACGAAGCAGGCACAGAGATTCTAAATCCTCTAGCCATGATGTGACACTGTTTCTAATAATACCAACAAATCTCTTGGTGTTGTATAGCCAGATAAGAAGCAATGCCTTTAAAGTTTCAGCTCCAGCTTTGCCTTGCACTCTGGATACTTGTTTTTTTTTCACTCGCACTAAGTCGGTCTGTCGGTTTGTCGGTCTGTCTACCTCTCTCTCTCTCTCTCTCAGCTCACCTTTCCATGCCTCCTATCTCATCTGTGTCAATACTCCATACATGAGATCGATGGCCTATCTATATGTATGACTCAGATGGGAAGCGGGCTGTTGGCCTCTGTACGCTGGCGGACAGAGAGTGCAAGGATCCTCCGCAGTCTGGTCGTGTGTCTAAAGGGAGCGAGATAACTATGGCTGGATTAGTATGGCTGAAATACTGCACTGTACGCCAGACCTCGATGCCCTGGGCTGAGAAATCAGCCAAGCGAACGCAGAGAGAAAAAGCCTGAGATGAGCTGAGCTCTTTGGTAATGGGTGGCAGGGTGGTAGGAGGGCGCAGGAAGAAGATGTACGTTAAACATGCTGGGGAGACAGGGTGGAAAATAGAGAGACAGAGAGAGAGAGAGAGGGCATCGGCTTGTAGATGAGAAGCGCAATAACATGCGGTGACATCTCCGGCTTTCCCTGATGGTGGTATATTTATATATTTGGAATATATTGTCGATGGTTATACAAGCCGCAGGTGATTATATATATTTATGTATCTGTGTTGTCGTAGTGTAGCAATATGTTACGAAACAGTGTGTTATCGACCAGGAGGAGCTTGAGTAGAGGCTACTCTCAGGCAAGCAATGTAAGTACTTATGTCAATGTGGAGTGTCTAGCCACAGAGGTGGTGATATCTTAAACAACAAGCACTAACACGGTTGATTAGACTCTCAAGTTGACGACACTTCCAAATGGTATACGTTTGGCGACGGATGAAGTGCCGGGTCATTTCGCTGCTCTAGGAATGTACCTGGATGCTGGTTCCAGGTACGAGTCAAGATACAATCTCCAAGGAAACTCGCATTTAACGGATAGAATGGCCTTCAAGTCTACTCAGGATTTTTCCGCAAAGAAGATGCTTGAAAATCTCAATCAGATGGGAGGCAACTTCATGTGTGCATCATCAAGAGAATCACTAATATACCAGGCATCGGTATTCAACACTGATGTGGAGAGAATGTTTCATCTGCTGAGTGAAACGGTTGCTAGGCCTTTGTTAACAGACCAGGAAGTAGAAGATCAAAAATTGACAGCACAATACGAATTAGATGAGATCTGGCTTCAGTCTGAGCTTATCCTTCCGGAGCTGTTCCAACAGGTGGCTTACAACAGTCAGAACTTGGGGAGTCCCCTGCTTTGTCCAATGGATAGCATTCCCTCGATCAGCAGGGCGTCTCTTCTGGATTATAGGTCTAAGCTTTTCAGGCCAGAGAGATTGGTTGTAGCCATTCAGGGTGTGTCGCAGGAAAGAGCCCTTGAGCTTACCAACAAATATCTTGGTGATTTCCAGTCAACCTCTAGTGATATCATAGAAAGGGAGCCTGCATACTACACAGGAGGTGAGCTCGCCATTGAAGCACCTCCTCCTATGGGAAACTTGCCCGAGTTTCACCACATTCATGTTGGATTTGAAGGTGTCTCCATAAAAAGCGATGATGTCTATGCCCTTGCTACCCTGCAAATGCTTATGGGTGGTGGTGGTTCCTTCAGCGCTGGTGGCCCAGGTAAAGGTATGTACTCAAGAGCCTATACCAGGGTTCTGAATCAATACGGCTTCGTTGAAAGCTGCAAGTCTTTTATTCACAACTTCACTGATTCTGGTCTTTTCGGAATGTCTTTATCATGCATTCCCCAGGCGGATAAAGTAGCCGGAGAACTTATCGCACACGAGCTTTCTGCTTTATTCTCACAAAACCCAGGAAAAGGTGCCCTCACTGATGCTGAGGTGTCGAGAGCCAAGAATCAATTGCGTTCTTCCCTAATGATGAATCTCGAAAGCAAGATGGTGCAACTGGAGGACCTCGGAAGGCAGGTACAAGTATACGGTAAAAGAATTGATGTCTCGGAAATGTGTGATAAGATCGCTCTTCTTACCAGAAAGGATCTGATTGTTGTTGCTGAGAAAATCTTGACGGGAAGCAAGCCTACAATCGTTATGCAGGGAGATAGGGAAGCCTTTGGTGATGTTGCAGGCACTCTTAGTAAGTTTGGTCTGGGGGTCGATGGAAAGGATGTGTCACCATCCAAGAGGAAGAAGGGATGGTTTTAGATGAAAATAACGGCTTAATTGACGACTGTTTTATTTTCAACTTGTACATAATAATTGTTGATGAACTCGCATAAAGTGTAATATTACCACCTAATCTACTCTCTACTTATTTAAAGCTCTCATCTGAAGGATCATCATTATCTAATAATATATTAAGTCCTCGCACAATATTGCGACTCTCCTGGTATTAAGTGTTCTTACACATAAATATACAAATTCAGCTTCCAGTTCGTAGTATCAGATGATTTCACTTCTGTTTCTCCAGTCCAAAAGCTCCTTCTCAAGTCTGAGTGACTGCTCCCTATAGTCATCTTTCTCTCTCTGGGCTCTCTTAGCCTTCAGTCTAGCATCTGACTCCTGTGTCTGAAGAAGGTTCACGTTGTTCTCCAGTCTTCTAATAATCTGCTCCAGAGCATCCTTCTCATCAACGTATCTCTTATTGGTCTGCTCCTGGATCTCGTATCTGTGTTGAAGGTCACTGTTGAGTCTCTGCAGGTTGTATAACTTCTGGTCTTCATCGAGTTCTTCGGATTTTTTCTCAATCAGCTTCGTTTCCAAATTTCTCACACGGTCACTCCAGTGCTTGTTCTCGGCCTCTTGCTCCTTGTGGTGTTTGAGCTCCATATCACTGATCTTCTGACTCAGTTGTTTGTGGAATCTTGTGAGTGTCTTGTTCTCTTCTACAACCATGAGCGCTTCACTATTCAGAGTCTCGATCTTCTCAGAATAGTTCTTGATCTGAGCCTCAAATCTCCTGATCTGCTGGCGAAGGTCTTCAGATTCCTGCTTTTCTTTGGCCAGCATTCCACTCAGCTTGGTGACATTGATGGAGTTCGAGGCATCATCCTTTGCCTTTGCTATGTGCTTGTCAAATTCCACAGAAATTTCACTCACCTTTAGCTCAAGAGCCCTCTTGGACTCCAACAATTGGTCTCTCTCAA
Source organism: Kuraishia hungarica (assembly GCA_030567555.1). Classification (NCBI taxonomy): domain Eukaryota; kingdom Fungi; phylum Ascomycota; class Pichiomycetes; order Pichiales; family Pichiaceae; genus Kuraishia; species Kuraishia hungarica. The sequence continues at coordinate 1,025,172 of JAJLSL010000001.1, forward strand.
CCACCAGATCTTCGTTAGCTGTCTTCATAGCTCTGATCTGGGAAAACATGGTGTTAACCTTCACTGTCTGTTCTTGTTGAGTGGTCAACAATTGATCATTCTTAACAGTCAGCTCGGTAACCAACTTCTCAAACTGCGACTTCTCGGTCATCACATCGTTCAGCCTGTTCTTGAGCTGTCTGTTTTCTCTCTGTGAATGCTCAAGCTGGACTGATATTCCCTTGATCTGCTTGTTAAGTTCGGTTTCCTTGTTCATTTGAGTCACAAGCTCATCATTTAACATATGCAGCTCCTTCTCTTGTGCGGAGGTTAGAGTAGATGAACTTGATGCTCTAAATTGCTCCTCTTGCTCGTATCTCTCCTTGAGCTGATCATACAATTCCTGTAGTTTCTTGTGCTCAAAGGTTTTATCAGAGAGGTCCTTTTCAAGCTGTCTGATTGAAGAGTGAAGTTTGGCAACAGTGAGATCAGAGTTCTGGAATACTGTTTGAGCAACAGTCAGTCTTTGTTTTGTCTGGGCCAGGTCATCCTTCACCAAATCTTCAGATCTCTTTGCAGACTTAACAGCCAGTTCTGCTGCTTCCAGCTTATTGTAGTAGTTCTCAGCCCGTGTCTTATACAACTGGACGTTTTCTACAAGATCTTTATTCTTACCCTCAGTCACCTCCAACTTAACTTTCAGTTGGGCTAGTTGCTCTTGTGCGATGAAAGTGGCATCTGAAGTCAACTGCAAGCGTTTGAATTTTGTGGTTGTTTCGTTAAGTTGGGACGTTAGACGCAAGTTCTCCTGTTGAAGTTGTCTGTCCTTCGAAAGAGCCGAATCTGCTGATTCTGGAAGGTTGGTAGTATTCGCCAAAGGAGCTCTGGTATTCAGTTGCTCAAAGAGTTCTCTCTGTAAATCCTTGTTGAGCCTTTGAAGGCGCTTTACTTCAATTGCGAGATCTTCGGAACCACTTCCAAGAAGGGTGTTTGAAGAATCCCTGACAAAACCAGATTTGGTTGGTGATCCCACAGTTGACACAGAAAGCCTCTTCTGAGGAGACCTTCCCTTTGCTGGTGAGTAAAGGAGTTGGGCTTTGAGCTGTCTGTTATCATACGACTCAGAGGCCAAGCGGGTCTTGAGCAAATGAATCTCTTCTCTCAGTTCTAAGTTCTCTTTCTTTATAATTGAATCATCTGTACTCTCCCTGGATAATGTCTTTTGTGAACTCCACTTGAGGTTCAACTCAGCCACTTTGACGTCACCGTTGCGCTTCTGTTTAGCCAACTGTTCGTTTTCCGTCCTCAAATTCCTGATGGAGGAGTTGAGACCGACAACAGCAGTTTTCTCGAGCTTGAGTTCGTTTCTCAAATCGCCTACTTCAGCCTTGAGATCCGCAACCTCTTTCTCATGTCTCTGCCTTCCACGATCAAACTTCACTTCATCGATGATCTTGGCCTCTAAGAGTGCTCTAGCTTCTCTGGATTCATGCTGAAGCTGTTTATGATCTGCAGCAAGACGGAAGAGCTGTTTCTCGAGATCTGATTGCGAATTCTGTTTGAGATTCTTCTTTATGTCAGAAGCTTGGGCTTGAAGCTTCTCTGCATATACGTTTGCCTTGACTAGATTTTCCTCCTTCTTTTGAAGCTCTGACTTCAGTTGAGCGATTTCCTTTTCTTTCTCCTTGAGCTGCACCTTCAGTTGTGTAACATTGCTCTTGAGATCTTCTAGTTCAGACTTAAGAGACAAAATAACCTTCTGGGTTTTCTCTAGTTCAGCCGTGTTTTCCTTGAGTTTGGCCTCGTTAGCAGCATCAGATGAAGCACTTGCCGAATCCTTTTTGGTGAGCTTCTCAGTCAAGGTGTCACATTCCTGTTCAAGACCAACTTTCTGCGCTACAGCTTTTTCGAGTCTCTCGGTATTTTTGGCCAACGAAATCTCCAATGCAATAATCTTTCCTCTGGCCTCTTGAAGATCGCCATCTTTATTCTCCAGCAGCTTTTTTCTATCTTCAACAGACTCCTTAAGTTGTTTGATGACATCAGATACATGAGATTTGTCTTGTTCGAGAGATCTGTTCTTTTTGTTTAGGTCCTCAAGTTTTGTCTCAAGAGCCTTAACTGCTGAAGCAAGTTTCTTTTCTCCCTTGGAAGGACCATTGGCATTAATACTACTACCCTTCAATATTGGCTTGATCTGAACCATAAGCTGGAACCATGGGTCTTTGGACAGTTCTCTGTATGCTTCGAAATTCTTTTTAATAATCTCAGCGGCTCTCATTTTGGCTAACTTGGTATTCACATCCCTTCTAACCAATGTTCCTCTACAAGTGGCATCAAATGATGTAAAGGTGTAAGCCAGCTTTGCATCTCTCTTCTTCTCCAGCTGAGCAAGAATACCACTCCTAAAAAAGATCTTGGTGGTACCAACCTTATAATGCTCAGCATCAAGATCCAGCTCGCTCAACAAAATCTCACACTGTTGTTTCTTATTTCCGCTGGGATATGCTCGCCTTGAGCCTCTATTGGATAGAATTCCATAATGATCGTAAAAGGCACCAAACTCCTCACGGTTAGGGTATCCTGATCTGGCAATTCTGATACCTTCAAGCACACCATTGCAGCGGAGTTGCTCTAACACAAGGTCGTCATTAAATACCATAGCATCCTTATTACTATTTGGCAGTATACACCTCACAAAGTGAGGGTGTGTATTGGACAGTTCGTCAATGAGTTCATTGAGTCTCTGTTTGTGCTTATGTGTGACAGTTTTCGGGTTGGAACTGGAGGTATTGTTCCTTATCTTTGAAGGTGAAGATGGTTTCTGTTTTTGATTCTGTTCCTTTGCTTCACTCTCCGCCAGAATCTCCTCTTTGAACAACTGTCTAATAAATGAGCTGCTAGACTCAGTCAAGAGTGAAACAATGTTTGGACTTAGAGGATCTCTATTCTTCTCCAGCCAGTCATCCACTGAGTACTCAACCTCACCAGCGTAATGCTTTATTATAAACCCATTACGAAGCTTGTTTGGTCTATATTTCTGTACAGATAGATCACTGTTAGACTTTCCGTTCTTGTTATCGTTTTTGCCATTCTTCTTTGTCTCCAAGTTCAGGTGGAGCTTCTCCAAGAAGGACGTGTCAGTTCCATTAGGAACAACACATTCCTCATCAAGAATGGCCAGGAGACCAACTTTGCCGCCATTCTTGCCATACTTGCCAGCACTCTCAATCAGCTCAATTGTTGGCTCTAGGTCTTTACCGAAATCGATAAAGTCCCAGCTGATGTTCTCCTGGAGGTACTCGCTCTGCTCAAGAACAAACATATGGTGGTTGAAGAACTGCTGCAATTTTTCATTGGTGTAGTTTATACACAGCTGCTCGAGAGAGTTCTTTTCAAATATCTCAAAACCAGCTATGTCTAATATTCCAATGAAGTTGCTTCCATAGCTTGAGGTTGTAGCCATAGATGCAAAGCTGTCATTGATGGCGTCAACCAACTTTTTGAATGTTCTCTCATAAAGACTCTTCGCCAAAGCATCCAAGGCAAACCGGGCTTGCAGTACTGACCTTTGCTGGGTGATGGTTTCCTTTCCTGCCTTTGATTCGAGCTTGAGAATAGAATTCTTAAATGCAGTCTCATTGGAGATTCCCAAAAGTTTACAAAGAGATGAAATAATTTGATCACTTTCTGTAGAGAGAATTGCTTGGCCCTGTCCTGTGAAGCCAATATTTCCAAGTAAGAGGATTGTGGCAACGATTTTGAAGATGGCTTTGATTTGCTCAGTTGAAAAGTTCATTGTTTTCATTGCAGATATCAGAGCTGTAAATTCTGCTTTGTCATCAACCCCGGGTATGATGAATGAATTGCTGTCTTTTAAGTAGGCATAGTCATAGAAAGACCTACTCTTGAGTTCATATTCATCTATATTGTCAATACCCTTCAGGAATTGGTAGAATATGTGATAGGACCTCTCATTGGGGTCATGTTTTACAACTCTTGATCTCTCCAACAAATACCAATTTAACTGGGCTGAAACAATGGCCTTGTTCTGTGGGGAGATGTGGATTTTCACAAACTTTCCAAATCTGGAAGAGTTGTTGTTTCTAACTGTCTGTGAGTTTCCAAATGATTCCAGGATAGGGTTTGCAAGAATGATTTGTTTTTCAAATTTGTCATCAGCTGACTCTGAAGTAATGTTTGTGATGAACTGGATCATCTTTTTGGTGTTCTCAGTCTTACCAGCACCACTCTCTCCTGTGACCAGGATACTCTGGTCCTTCCTGTCGCGCACAATGCTCTGGATAGCCTTTTGCGCTACTGCAAAGATATGAGGGTTGACAGCTGGAGTATTGTGGTTATCTTCATTGCTTGCCACTGCAGCATTTTTATACTTTTCAATAAAGTCACTGTTGTATATATTAAGCTCCTTGTATGGGTTTATGGCAACAAGGAAAAGTCCAGAGTAGGTGTATATCTTGTTATCCGTGTAGCGTAATTTCAAGTTGTTGACAACGGAGGGCTCGTTCAGATAGGTGAGCGAAGCCATATCATCACATTTGTCAAATTTGGATGGGTTTACCCTCTCAAGGAGGCCTGCCTCAACGATTTGTTCATCCCCATTGTTTCTTACTTTGAAGTAGTCCTTTCCACCTTCAGTAAAGGATTCAAACACTTGACACTTCACAAACTCACCTTCGTCGGCCTTCAACCACACGAGGAAGTCATGACTACCACTCTGCTTCGTCATTAGTGGTATATATTACTGACCTTTGCTGCCGGGGAAAAAGATGTCAGATTGGTGTGCTTCCAGAATGGGTTAGGCAAGTGAATTATAGTGGTAGTTGAGGGATCAGTAGTGGGAAAAAGAAGCCTTGTAGTTGTTATTTTTGTTTGTGTGTTAAAATAGTGCTTTCTGAGAATATTTTCCTTTTTTATTGTGGTAACAGTCTCTAGACGTATAAAGTAGGTCCCCTTATCATAGTCACTATTAACAGTATTCATTTCTATTGTCATTAACTGCTTTGGGGGAATGTGTTTATGTTTTGCCTAGAGCGGAAACATGTAAATACCAAGAGACTGAGTTTGTGAGTATGCACTACCTCTTCGCCAACCGTTGGTGCCTTAAGTTCAATTTAAGTTAGTTATCAACATGAGGGACTAAAGGAGCAAGTCTTTGTTAATTTATTGTTTATTGGCCAAAATTTATTTTTAAATTTTATTATTTATGATAACTGCTACAACAGTGCAATCCTTTCGTTCTACTCCATCTGTCTCCACAAATCTCAGCCATCACAAAGTGCATTTTTCCATGCATAATTGGAGATAGCTATTTGGATGGAAGAGAGAATGCAATTGTTTCAAACATAAAAGTCCTTTCACTTTCGAGTGATGAATCACATAAACATATTTATATAAAAATATAACCACCAAAATACAACTACCAAGATAATCTTGTTTCCAGCCCTCTACTTTTGGATATACTGCACCCACCTCACCTCCCCTTAGATAATCCACCCCATCCTCCTTAGGCCGCTGAGTGCTCTGTAGCAAAGCCCGCTAGACACAAGGGATGCTATGCAGCCTCGACCCAGAGCCCTTAGCTAGTAGGTGGGTACACGCTCTTCGTGCCTTGCCAACACAGTTAAAGCAGCAGGGGCCACTACGGGCGGGAATAGGCTGGTGGTCTTTTTTTCACGCTAGTCCCTAGTGATTGCATTGGCACAGCTTGTGGTAGGACAGACTGGCAGACAGGCCGAACAGACAGGGCAGACACAGAAGCTGCTTTGTGGGTGAGAGAGTCGTATGCGGCGCTGGTAGGCATTACTAGGCATTTTAATAAGTGGTCCGATAGGGGAGAGGAGGGAGATGTGGAGATTAAAATCAAGACAGGGCTTGAGTATGGTACTACAAATATTCAAGTAGATATTATTGGAAGGAAACAGCTATTCGAGTCAAGATTGTTTTGAATTGACTAGTTTCTAGAGAGTTGTTTTATAGTCAAATAGGGTAGTTTTGTAGCTACAATGGAACCTACAATGGAACCTACGAGCCTTGTATATTGTACACCACACTGAGGTGTGTGGTTGTGCCCCGTAGTGCTCCCGGCCTGTTTCCTGTGATAGAAGAAAAAACTCTGACAAATAAACTTTCATTAAAAAAATACGTTGATCAAACAAAAGGAATGAGATAGTGGCGATGATAAGAATGAATAGGTACAAACATCCCTTCAACGCCGATGTGTGGTGTCTACCACAAAGTATTCCTTCGCCGATACCAACCGTGTACCTCTCCCGTTATATGTCCACCATAATGTGACCGTCCGATTCTTTTCATTTTATATTAAATATCTATGCGTACATTCTAGTTGCCTGGGAAAAGCTCCTCTCTGAGGTCAATGCCAAGCTCCTTTCTGACGTCCTTGAGCTCCTCGAGGTAAGCCTCGTATTGCTGCTTGTTCTCGACCTTGTGCTTAAGACCCTCAAACACTCTAACAGCAGTGGCATAGTCGTTGACTCTTCTGCAAGCACGGAGTGCCTTCTCAATGACAGCTGGGGCTGGAACCAAGTCGTATGAGAAACAGTTGTTCAAAACACGCTGAAGAAGCAAAAAATGTTAGTAAATCGAAACAATTTAACGAAGGACTACTCTGTGCAATTAGAGCAAAAAAATCCTCTGGATATCTTAGAAATGACCTTTTAGGGGGAACTGTCCACACTACTTTTGATATATGAGCCAGGACCCCTTACAATCACAACCCTCCATTCGCGTCAAAAAATATCCACTCAAATATAGAGATAATTGCAGCCATAATACTCCAAGGACAAAATGCCACTTACCTGAACCTCGAAAAGATCGTAAGCCTCCTCGAACTCCTTCTCATATCTGACTGTGAACTCCTCAAAAGTCTCCTCGTGGTGGTCGGAGTAGTTCCTCTTCACTATGGACATGGCCAAAGGTGACATGCGCAAAGGAGCAGCACGAACGGCACTTCTGGTGACCACATGAGAAGCAAGACCAGTCTTGAGGACAGAACGGATTGAGTTGGAAAACATTGTGAAGGTGAATATAATCAGTGATGCGAAAGACCAACAGAATTACAAAGATTATTTGTACCAACGTTCGATTTCAACTCATTCAATTGTTATATGCGTGCTGAAAGATGAACTGATCATTAGCTGTTGCACACACATAGAAGATTTTTGTTATATAAACGCACCACTTTATTGGGCGCTGAGAGTGCCTGGAAGTGCACCGCGCAATATACTACGCTGGGTTCTGCAGGCTGGGAAGGGTGCCGCTTAGGTGCTGCTTAGGTCAAGAGACATAATATTGGCATACTGCAATTTGCTTGCAATTTATCCTTTGTTATATTGGAATTTTGAGTTGAATCAGGCCGTAGTGGGTTGGATCAGATCATAGTGTATTTTCCCTTTTTCAGGGTAGGAGTCTGCTTTGCTGCTGTGTCCACCAGTGCTTATTACTGAGTGACTGTACTTAGTTCCTACTTAATGGCAGTAACTATGTGCCTGCTATACATGTAAGGCAGTCTCTGTAAGGCAGTCTGTAAGCCTGGCTGCATAAGAGAGAGAAGTGCTGTAAGGGTACCGTACCATCCTCCACGCGAGGAAAATAAATCCACAATTTAACGTATTAACAAATATAACCATATTCAATGTGAATCTTTTTAATATTTTTTTTTGGAGAGTTCCTCGTTTTCCTGGATCCAGACCAGCCCCTCTGTGTGTGATTTTCAGCCAATCAGATATCTGGAATTTGTACACTATTCTGATGATTACACTGAGCTGCCTGTACAAGCGTATAGTTCAGTACTAGCCATCTGGGGGAGAATCCCAAAGCGCTGTGATATATATTAAGAATATTGCTAACACTAGCCAAGTATTCATATATATCTGTATATATATATATATTTATATATATATTTATATACATTGAATTCTATCTATATAAAATATTGTTACATGCTGGTTAAAGCTATTATATGCAATGGGTGGTGTAAATGCAAAGACAATAAATATCATAAATCATTACAGAGGCAAACTCCTCTTATCATCAACTTTTGTGTTTGATTTCCTTCTAGAAGGAAAAATCTCCCCCAGCAATGGGATGTGGAGAGCCATCACTCCAGAATCCTCTATTCTGCTCTTTCATCAGCTGGAGTAAAGTATACCATTTCCTATACTGTCCAGCGCTAACACCTTCTGTTCTACACACTCTGAGAGCCCATATGAGGGCGGGAAGTGGTCCCTTATTATCTCTTAGGGTATGAAGGAGAATTGTATCTACTAGTGCAACAGCTACTTGTCTACCAAGTCTTCCGGGCTTTTGTTGCCTAGACTCCAACGGCGTTTCCTGTTTCAGATATGACCTTTTGATCTCCCTCGATATACTTAAGAATATCCTAAGTTTCACCGAGAGATTGATGCCGGAATCGGATTCAAGCAGCCCAACAATGAAGCTTCTCAAAATCAGCCTGTCAGCTTGATCATGGTGACGATACTTATCAAGCAATTTGTTGGCTGTATCAGGATCTTTACTGGCAAGGACTCTAAACAGGTAACCCTGTGAGCGTAACTTGAGTTGATCTATCAGATCAGGGGGGGAGCAACCATCGGCCAGTTCTGAAGCTTCCAGTTTGATGGAATCCACCATCTTGAATGTTTCATGGATAGTGGCAAGAACAAGTGCCTTATTATCTTGGTGCTTTATTCTTTTCTCTAGAATAGCGCGTACCACAATCTGCAGAACTAAAGATATGGTGGTTATATCTTCTCTTTTGCCTTTTGATAGCTTTTCACTAGACACCCACACCCTTTTTATGAGTTTGCGGAGTAATTTCACAAGAACAGGGGTCTCAATAGAGCTTAGGGCTTCACCCACAGATCTGAGACCTTTCAGATCACAAATTGGTTGACTATGACTATGTGCTGTGGCTGAAGAGGGCATTCCATCAATAGACGGGGCCTGAATGGGGTCAAGTGAAGCAGACACAGAGCCATAAGGGAAAGAAGAAGCAGACTCTAAGCCCGAATTGGAGGCCAACTTAGAGGCAGCCTTCGTGGCCAACGTAGAAGCCGTGATTGATGCAGAAGCAGAAGCAGACTGAGATGCAGAAACTGATGGAAGCGAATTAGGAGCCAAGAAAATCGACTCCATTAAATACTGATGCATGATATCTGCCACCATATCAATCTCTGCATCCAGTGCCTTCGTGCTACCTCTATCAAGCCTTGTATCTTCAGATGTAACTACATATCTCTCAGACAGCCATTTGAGCAAAGTAATTGTTACACTACGTTTCATACCGCTGGATAGTGTACCACTTTCCTCAACCAAAGACTTGAAACAAGTGACAAAGTTAAGTACATCTGGGACCTTCACACCCAAAATGCGATTTTTCTTCCATTGCTTCTTCTCTCTGCTTAGTGCTTTTTCGGGCGTACCTTCTTCATTGACGAGCCCTTCAGTAGTCAACCTTTTCTCTGAGATATTGATTGATTTCAATTTCAGAAGTGGCAATCTCTTGAGTTCTCTTTTCTTAAATTCTTCAGTTTCAAATACAGAGTAGAGTAAATTACCTACAGCAGCATCAGGTAGTGCCTTCAATGATGTATGTTGTCCCATGAGCTTCAGTACAAGAACCATGTCCCACAGCTTAACGAAAGAACCACTCCCTTTCTCCTTGTTGAAATCCTTCACGACCATCTCAATGAATGTGTTTACAGTCCTTTCAAGAACAGTGCCACCCCTGGTTGAAGAATCTCTGCGCCTGTGAGAGTTGGGGGTCACATCCCAGAATCTCTGAGCGAGCCTGATAACATGGGTATAATTCATTGTCTGTGTAGATCCTGTTTTTATGTTGATGGTGTGCCGCTTACGAAATTCGGTGAAGTCAATAAACAGAATTTTTGCTGTGTGATATGGAGTTAAGTATCTTGCACCACCATTGCCACTTCTCTTGAGGATAGGACACTTGCGATCAGTAGATTTGTGAAATGTGAATACACATTCTACAAACATGTCAAAAACGCTTATGTTTCTCTCGAGAAATTCAAACTCAGGTTCTTTGGCAGGAGCGAATTTCCCCCAGATTTCTAAGAGTAAGGTATATCTTTCAGCTTTGTGGTCAAATCCGCTGGATAAAAGGCGGAGAATATCAGTATAATCATCCCGATCCAGTTGAAGATCGTGCAAGGATATGAGATCAATCACGCTTTTGCACAAGTCTAAGTTGCCTCTACCAGTGTTATCCTTAATCGATGATTCGAGAATGGGGAGAACCATAGCAATCAAACCTGGTCTAGATCTGAGGGAGACATCGGCAGTGAGGGAGATGCTAGCCATTTCAATCAACTTTTTCAAGCTATCAGGGCCTGGATTAGATACTTGTTGCTCATGTTTCATCGCGATACTTAAGAGCATAAGTTTAACCGATACAGGAAGATGCGAGAGTGAGAAGTCAGTACCCAAGAACAATTTCATCTGTGTTCTTAAACTATCCGATAGAGCTTGTAGATCAGTGATTCCTCTAATACCTGCATCGATATATGCATTTCCAGAAGACTGGGAGTCAAACCCATGGTCAGACAGGTACTTAGACTCTAGGAGGTTCATAAGCTGAAGAATTCTGATAGGATCAGTGGTTCCTACAAGTCCTGATTGATTCCATATGCTTTTGTCCAAAGAGGTTTCATGAACTAGCTGTTTGGTAAGCTGTATACTATTAGATATCGTAAGAAATACTCTCAGCATTGTAGGAAGTAACAGCTCTGAATTGCCACAGTTTGTCATAGCAAATGGCATCAACTCCTTACTATAAATATCAAGTATTTCCATCACTTGAATCTGATTTTGCCCTTCAGTTCCTCCAAGAATGATAAAAGTAGCACTGTGGATCCAGCCACGTAGCAAAAGTTGCTTTGAAAGTTCTATGAGAGTATCCTGTGGTATACGAATTCCTGTCTCGGCTGCATTCACATAATATTTGAGGAGCATTTCAGCCTTTACTCCAGTTGAGCCCTGGGTGAGCTTCAAAAGCTTTGTGAGCTTTTCAATTGCCCATTGACTACCATCTCTAGATTTAGAACCTTTTAACATGGGGGCTAAAATATGAGGCGGCAGAGACAGCTTGAGATTTAGCAGAAACTGTCTATGTTGCGGATTGGAAAGTGAGAGCCATTCCCTTCGTAGATGACTGTGAGTGCGATTCTTCCTGGAACCAGAAGGGCTATTTCTACGTAGTAGGCTATCAGCAGAGATCGCCTGCTCGTCACCTCCGTTTATCTCTCTTATGAGCAATCTGTGGATACCATCTAAGGTATTGGAAAGAAGCCTATTGGGTAATGACTGACTATCTGGTGTTTTGTCAGGGTCTCTGGGTGTATCGGTTCTTGTGGTGGTGTCTGGCTGCTGTTGGGGTCCAGATGTTGGTATAAAGAATTTGCTATGTGGGTGTTTGTGATACAATATATGACTCAAAGTTGAAAATGAGGAACAATAGGCGGGAATACACCTTACTACAGTAACGTTGTTAGGTATATACCGTCGTTTCTGCAACAATGTGTCCGGAGGAAAGGGATCCCTCAGCATGCTAAACAGTCTTATCGAGTCAAAGGCTGCTATCTGGCTGAGAGGACCCCCACTCCTCGGTCGGTGTCGCACTTTACACTTCGACCTTATGATCATCTTCATTCATATGCCGTAGGCTATTATAATTGTAGTGAGTTTCATTAAGGAAATCAACGTGAATACCAGAAGGCTATGTATGCTTAGTATTGTTCAATGCATGAGATTAGGAGCTGCAACTTGGTTCTTGTGATATGGAATAAGCTGCCGAACTATTGGAAGTGCAATAATAGACAATTTACAACCATGTATAATGTCCTCGATGATACTCCGTGTGGAAATGTGTAAATTAACACGGAAATCAATGCCTCAGTGCAATGGGGTTCCCGCTAGTGTAAATGTCCTTCCGCTTCAGTAGGAGAATGCTTCTGTTCGGTCTGAGGGTGTCAAAAACCGAAAAAAACTACGTAACGGATACCAATGGTATCGAGTAGCTATAATATACAGAACTAAGTTTCTCAAACAAATTCCACAACGAGAGACCCCTGATATATCACATTCAACTTGACCCAGTCCAGGGCTCCACACAGGTATTTTCCAAGTTTTCACCTATATGCATAGCTCATCGGCTGAACCTTCATAGAGGCACGTCTGTCTAATGTTAGGGAGGTGAGATGAGTTGTGCTTGAGCTTGGGGAGGGCGGAGAGATAGTGAGCAGGTGTTACAGAATTGACGACAGGAAATAGAAACAAGTAACGATACAGATATTGGATTGGTAAGGAATAAGTGAAAGGTAAACGTAGTCAATTAGTTGGTGAAAGGAAAGGCAGTTATAATATAATTACCCACAAGGGAAGTGTGGTACTGAGCGGATGTTTGTCTATCAAATACTTAACTACAAGTTTCTTAAAAACTATTTCATATCATATAATACAGTATATTCTAGCAACACCTTAACCACTATTAACAGGTCATGACGTAGTTAAAGTGGCGAGAGGCGTACAGTTTTGTTAGGACCAAGAATAATCACTAATTACTTGCCCTCTTTAATTGTTCAATCTGTTCCTTCAGTACCTCCTCATTCTCCTCAATCCACTTCAAACTCTCCAGATGAGAGTTGAGAATCTTCAAAGTATCCTCCAACGAGTTACTTGCAACATCACCATTTCCGGAGAGAGATCCATTCACACCTGTTTTACCAGCGGCTCTTGACGATGCACCGCCCAATAGAGCCTTGTTGAAAGTGTCACTGACATCATTGATCTCACCGATGAGTGAGGAGAAGTTACCTCCAAGAGAATCCAACTCATCCTCTAAAATCTGAGCTGAATGGTATGCCTTCTCTCTGATCTGATCATTGCTTAGTACCACTCCACTAGAGCCGGTGGCGAGCTGAGATCTCGACAAATCCTTGTCATTGAGAAGATGCTTGGTATCAACCACACTACCACCAATTGATATGGACGAAAACAGACGCTCTGCTTGCTTTTCGTATCCATCGAGCAGAGTCTCCAGCTCCTCCTGCTGCTTTTCTATGTACACCAAACTCTGGTCAATCTTCATCTGTGTCTGTTCTGCAAGTATGGAGTCAGAGTATAATTGGGAAATCTTCTCTCCACTTGCTACTAATGTGCGGTCCCAGGTATGGATCTTTTCAGAGTAACTCTCAAATATAGAGGTTGCTGATGAGAGCTGATTTGTCCATTTTGTGATGAGGTCCTCAAGACTTCTATTTTTAATCGAGATTGGCTTGGGTGCCACTGTTTCCGAGGTGCCAGCTGCCTTATCAGCAGAGTCTGCAAACGATACCGTCTTCTTCTTGTCGTCTCCGACAGCGGCAGCAGGTGTAGCAGTAGAGGCGGCAGCAGGTGTATTAGCTTTAGCACCGAATGAAAAGCCTGATGTGGGCTTTGAGGCATCTGTAGTACAAGAGGCCTTCGCATCAGAAGCTGCAGCTGCTGGTTTTCCAAAAAGACCACCCACAGTGGTAGAAGCTGTGGGGGCAGCAGCATCCTTCTTATCGCCCCCAAAAGAAAAGCCTAACGAAGTTGCTGGCTTAGCATCACCAGGCTTAGCATCAGCAGGCTTAGCATCAGCAGGCTTAGCATCAGCAGGCTTTGTACCTCCACCAAGAGAAAACCCTCCCAGTGGTTTAGCGGGTTCGTCTTTCTTCGCACCGAACGAAAATGAAGATGCTGCTGTAGCAGCAGGAGTGGCAGAAGGAGCTGCGAGTGTGGTTGCTGGTGCCGAGTCTGTCTTTGCCGCACCAAATGAGAAGCCTGGAGCTGCTGCAGGTGTCGTCGATGCAGTTATAGATGGAGTAGCTTCCTTCTTGGCGCCGAAGGAGAAACCTGTAGTCGTAGTAGAAGGAGCTGCAGTAGCGGTACCAGCTGGGGCGCCAAGAGTAAGGGCAGGAGCAGGAGTTGGTGGCTTTGAGCCAAACGAAAAAGATGGAGCAACTGCAGGAGCAGCGACTGTGGTTGTTGCTGGAACATCCTCCTTCTTAGCACCAAACGAGAAGCCAGGAACAGCTGCTGGGGTAGAGCCTAGAGTAGAACCTCCTAGAGTAGAGCCTCCCAGCGAAGATGTTGTATTAGCAGCTCCACTGAAAGTGGTTGAAGCTGGTGTAGCTTGTACAGGTTTCGAGAACAGTCCACCAGCAGCCGGAGGTGCAGTGCCGGAGGCTCCACCAAAAGAGAAGGCAGGCTTGGCAGCATCAGCACCTACTGGTTTAGCAGCACCACCAAAGGAGAATCCTGTAGATGCGAGGGCTGGAGAAGCGCCTGTAGAGGTAGGGTTTGATGCTGGTTTGGCTCCAAATCCAAAGCCACTTGAAGATCCCAGTGCGGGAGCGGTTGAGTTAGAGCTACCACCACCCAAGCTGAACCCGCCAGAAGGAGCTGAGGCTGTTGTAGCGGGGCTGGCACCTCCCAGACTGAATGCACCTCCACCTAGCATGTTTGCAGAAGAGGCATTACCAAAAAGCCCACCACTGGGTGGAGCTGCTGTGTTTGTTGTATTTGAGAGTGGCTTTGGGGCACCGCCAGCGCCAAATGAAAACGGGCTGGCTGATACCTGAGGGGCGGCTGTGGTGGTATTGTTCGTGTTGCTTGAAAAGAGTCCACCACCGGTACCTGTAGAGCCGTTAGAACCACCAAAGGAAAATGCACCTCCACCGGTGGTTGTGCCAGTTGAGCCAAAGGCAGGCTGGGATGTTGCTGGTGCACCTCCAAAGGGTGAAGGGCTAGCGCTTCCGCTACCAGCACCACCATTTGCACCGGTATTGGCACTCTGACCAAATAGGGATGGCTTACCGGAGCTCTGTCCAAAACTGAATCCTATAATAATGTGTTAGGGTTTGTGTTCACATTGCCTTGGGACATTTCTCATAGACTCTATGTGGTATTCACCACCCTTTATGTACTATGCAGGCACCACTGATCCCAAAAGATCAATTGCCATAGCATACCTCACAATGATTTAATTACTTACCCGACATTGAAATTAGGCTCCTGAATGAAGGAACTGAGCTATTAAAATATCAATCTGGAACCTCAATCGATCAATTAATTATATGGATTGTGGAGTACAGCTAAATATCTAAATACCTTCATAGATTCCACTCTCAGTCTGTCTGCCTTGTTGATACTGCTACTACACACGTCCTGTCTGACTTTTACCCATGTTATGTGCGTATGTGGATCAAGAGAGGGTAACTCTGGAAGTCAAGCGCAGTGGGTACTCAACTCAGTCTTCAGTAAGGTGGGATTGTAGGGCATGGCATGGCTATGCACGTAGGCTGAGATGCAATCATAAGCGCGCACATTTGTATGCGGCTGGTAAGGTCTGAGGCTGTACAGCAGTCTATGATCCAGTCTCATGATAAGAATACCTTAATCCAGTAAATCAGATGGACTGAAAGAGCGATCCAAGGGTCTTGAAAAAGTTTGAGAGATCAGAAGGAGCTTTCCGAGCTTTTGGGAAGTGAGGTCAGCTTTAAGTCTTGGAATTGAGGGAGGGGTTGAGTGGATACTTGGGAAGTGTACCAAATAGACCCAGTAGACCCAGTAGACTGATCTCAGCCAATTGGCTATCAATGAAGGTGCAATTGCACAATTGTAGATGGAGTATATAGCAACTGAATACGTAATAGAGAGTAGGCACACCCACAAGCACAAATGGCTGGCCAAAGAGAAACTAAAGTCCAGTATGATGTGATATAGTCAACTAAGCCTTTAGTTATGATGCAACAGCCCAATGGCTCCACCCTGTGTCAATGGGATTGTTGTGTCATAAGACCCGCAGGCTGATAGCGTCACGCTGCTTGATCATCCCACAGATTTGGTCTTCGGAGTTTTCAGTCCTTGCACTTACACGTGACAGCGTCTCATCGGCGTCCTGCGCTCCAATCGATCGTCCAACAATCCCTACCGACCCTTGCAATATAGAAAAGGGCTGCAACAACCATTTAAAGGATCCAGAGGCAAACTGTATCTTTTCTTTGTACAAAACGGACAATTTCTCACCAATTGTTTTTATTAACTACATTTAATCATGGTTCACAAGCTTATTTTGGTCCGTCACGGACAGTCTGACTGGAACGAGAAGAACCTCTTCACCGGTTGGGTGGATGTTCGTCTCTCTGCCGTTGGTGAGGCCGAGGCTGCTCGTGCCGGTGTGCTCCTGAAGGAGTCCGGCCTTAAGCCAGACATTCTCTTCACCTCCAAGCTCTCCCGTGCTATCCAGACTGCCGACATTGCCCTTGACAAGGCCGACCGTCTTTTCATCCCTGTTGTCCGTTCCTGGAGACTTAACGAGAGACACTACGGTGCTCTCCAAGGTAAGGACAAGGCTCAGACCCTTGAGCAGTACGGTGCAGAGCAGTTCCAGACATGGAGACGTTCTTTCGATGTCCCACCACCACCAATTGAGGACTCATCCGAGTTCTCCCAGTTCGGTGATGAGAGATACAAGGAGGTTGACCCAACCGTCCTTCCAAAGACCGAGTCCCTTGCCCTTGTCATTGACCGTTTGCTTCCATACTGGCAGGATGTCATTGCCGGCGAGCTTCTGGCCGGTAAGACCGTTCTGGTTGCCGCCCACGGCAACTCTCTCAGAGCCCTTGTGAAGCACCTTGACGGTATTTCCGATGCTGACATTGCTGGCCTTAACATCCCAACCGGCATCCCACTTGTCTACGAGCTTGATGACAACCTCAAGCCAGTCAAGAAGGCATACTACCTTGACCCAGAGGCCGCTGAGGCTGGTGCCGCCGCTGTCGCTGCTCAGGGTCAGAAGAAGTAAATCTCTCTACCAGGGTTGAGGTGTTCGCTTTACAACGTATAGCCAGTTTGGTTGTACGTATACTTCTTTTGGATATTTGTATATGGTTTTTGATTTACTCTCAATTGCACAAATATTAGATGATTATTTAAGTGTTCCCCGCCCGCGGTTCACCCACGTAGCCAATGGTGACAGTCAAGATTACAGAGTCGGTTAACATTATCGTCATAAACCGTACAAATAATTGCTTCCCGTACCACCCCTCCCCCATGATGCATTGCAGGTGCTCTCCTCTCGTCTATGCCTTCCTTTCTCCACTGTTTACCACGCACCACTTGCTTATGCAGGAAGGCTGCCACGGTCCGACATGAGATGGGGTTGTTACTGCAGAGAGGAAGATACACACTCCACAACCGGCCAGAGAATTTGTGGGAGAAGGAGTGGAGAGTGGATGATATTTTAAACCAGACTGACAAGTGAGTATAATATACATTTTGTAATCCTTGTCTCTGGGGTCAATAAGATTGGTACTGGATGGACAATGGACATACGGGAGAAAGCAAGGTGAGTACAGTGACGCTATATTGAGTGTGGAGTGTGGTGAAAGCTACTCTCAATCACTCCACAGAAGTGGATGATGACTGAGATGGCTGGAAAGAGAGATCACACGGGTCTTGATATATTCCCAGATATAAACCGCTCCATAGAAGAACTGCAGCAGTTGTCATCCCATGTAATACGTTATTGGGATATGGATCGGGGTTTTCTCACATTGTTTGCTAACATAGCTTTCTCTCATATAGGGTCACCCTTGATTCGTATTCATCAACACGAGAACTCGCCATATCTTGCCTCAGTGATGAGTACAGTGCAACTAGAGCTCCCAACTTTTCCAGGGCTCTTTTGTGGAAGCTACAGCTTCTGACCGACTACAACAAATACAAGTATGAAAACAACAATGTGTACACTCCTGAAGGGCGGACATACATCGATATAAACACAACAGAGCTCAAGTCAACCAGAGAACACTATGCACAGTTGAGGCGGGAGTTCCCAGTTCCATGGGATCAGCTTCCAAAGGATAGCGAGTACCACTGTGCGCCACAGGATACCGATGAATTTGATATTGGGGTGGATTATGATGGTAAACGTACAAGAAAGACAGTCAATGGTGTAAACAGACAGAGCGCCACTAGAGTCGAACATGACCCGTTGGGAGCGAATACCCAGCATACAGCTCCGGACACCACTGAATCGAAAGTTCCAGGAGGAAGAAGTTACCCTCCAGTTGACGATGTTCAGACTCTCATTACCATGATAACAGATGTCAATAGACTTTTCCCTCAGTGGCCCCAGTATTTTATAAACAACAAGGACAACAGAAAGACAATATTGGAAGTCCTTTTCACATGGTGGAAGCTTAACCAGATGCAGAATAACACAGTGAATGCGAAAAGCAAGTTCAGCCCTAACGTTTATCAGCAGGGCTTACACGAGATAGCCGGTTTGATATATGTAGAGTTTTTCAAAGATGCAACTACTGCGAAGCCAAGTGCTGGGAAGCAGGACACCATAGAAGCTGCTCTTGCACAGAAGGTTGACACGTTATTTGACGAGAAATACCTTGCTCATGATGTCTATACAGCGTTCGAAAGGTTGATTGGACCACTTCGTATCGCTTATTACGATGAAACAAACCTCATTCAGGAGTCTGTGAAATTCAATTTACGATTGCATACCTGCGATAAATTCCACTACTATCTTTTGAACAATAAGCTAAAAATAGATTCTTCAATATGGTTGATACGTTACTTTCGGCTATTGCTCTTGAGAGAGATTGGGTTAGAGTTTGGACTGCTTCTTTGGGATAAACTGATATCATTTGGCTTCATCAGTCAAGAAGATAAGAAGCAGGATATGAACAGATTGGACATTACTGTTTTGCTTCCATATATTGTTGTTCTCTTGTTGTCCAAGGTGAAGTCACAGACAATTCACTGTGACTATGGCGAGGCAATGTATCTTCTTCTTCATTATCCTGTGTCAACCAAACCTTGCTATAGAGCATCCATCAAGATTAGATTTTCAAGTGATGATTTAGAAATGGATGATTCTGAGGAAGGTGCAACTCCAGATTTACCAATAATGGACAATGTTCAATCACAGATAAAAAACATTCACCTGAACGATGAAGAGGATGACGACTCAGAAGATGAAGACGACAAACTCCAAAAAGTTCACCTCAACATCCCAGAACTTGTCAATGATGCTATATTAATGTATAACTCAGAGCAGGATCTAGAAACAATTGGAAACATACTGGTTGAAAAGCATTCGCAGGTAGCCCTTGACTACGAGCATCAGGGCAAAAAGAAGAGGGGAAAGAGTCATGGCAATGGTGGAAGGTTTTTCTCTTCTACTTCCTCTCTTAATTCAAGGCCCTCTTCACCATCACCATCTCCCACTCCAGATCTGAAAGTCCAAGCTACCAGTCTCCAAAGGAGAAACTCCTCTGGTAGAAGCTGGTGGAGAGACAGGAGTATCAATGTTATGGGACGAGGGTTTAGTACCGATGTTCCAAGGAGAGACACCCCTTCACCCTCTCTGTCGCCTCTCAGGAAGAGCGAGGGAGATTACTCACATCCATTGAACAACCTGAGTTTATCCAGCGATGATGTGCTTGCTGTTAGAAGCGTTCCCAATAGCAGCGGAGCCATTGTTGGAAGTATCGTAAGAAGAAGCAGCAATAACTCTTCACCTCCGATCGACTCTTCGTCGGGTCCATCGGATTTCGAACGCAAGAGACTTGAGGCTCGGTTACAACGCAAGGTGAAAGACGTTATGGCCACTCCTAGTTCTAGTAACAGATAACGGTATTTCGTGTTGTTCTCTAGCCCCACAGATATAAATAGATACGACGACAAATGTTTTGGCTTACGACGATTTATTACCATCAACAGCACCGCAAATGTTTATAAATGAATAAATATATTGAATATTACTCTGAGCAATTAATTACCCCCTATGCATCTCCTGTTGTAGACTGCTGAGTTCTGGTCTTCACCAACTCCACTAGGAGATTATCGTATGCTGCATGCACAGCCTTTTCCTCTTCCTCCCTCAAAGCACTGCTCTCCCTGCCATCAGAATCTATGTCGTCACTGTTGAAGCTATCCACGGATGAAATATCGTCATCGTGTCCTGAAATCTCTACAACAGGAGCTCGTCCTTTATTCTTCTCAGTATTGGCCGATATGCTTTCTGAGCTGTCCGAAGGTGTCTTGACACCATGATCAGTATCAGTCTCCCCTGTCTCTCTGAGGCTCATACCAACATTCAATTTTTTCATTCTATTGCTGAGATCTTCGAGGGCCAGACTTGGAGAAGACGGTCTATTAACACAGAGCGCATTATTGCTGTAAATGGTGTCTAAAGAGATGCCTTGGTTCTTCATCTCCTTCAACAACTGTGCAACATCCTTGACATCAGATAACTCAAGGAGGGCAGTCCTAATTTCCTCACCGGTGACACCTTCAAGCACTTTCCCGTTCCTGAGTGAATCCGGAAATATTGCACTTAACTTCAACACACTTCCCTCCTCTCTATCTTTGGACTTGGAAAGCAAAGTAGTTTGGCTCGCGGAACGACTCACAGCCACACTTCTTGAGCCAACAACCGGGGTCTCATCTCCCATCATTGTGGGTGTGACATCTCCACTATCTGACTCCTGCGGCAGCGGTAATATCATTTCATCTAGGCCAACACTGTTGCTTAGACTACTCGAAAGGCGACGCAATGGAGACTCTAAAACTTCTCCATCTGCTTCACTCCCTGACTTTTCCGGATCCCTCTCCATAGATAACAAAGCATGACCATATTTTCTTGTTTGGATTGAATCTGAGCTAGGCATTTTGGAATTGAGCAGTTGGACACCCTTCGCCAAAGAAGAATCAATCAAACACAACCTAATAAGAGTCTCTTTCCCTTCCACATTTAGTTGGCCTTTGGCCTGAAGTTTAAATAGCTCCTGCATAGACTCATGAATACTACTCAATACCTTGGTTACCTCTTCTACAAACTTGATCACCTCTGGCGAATTCTCACCGCCCTCATTCTGTGAGGATTGGAGGAGCTCTGACATGTACTCCGTCAGAGTCTTATTACTGTCAGATTGCCCAAGACGGCTGCGAACAGTTTCGTATGCTTTGGCAGGAGGGTTCGTGAGAGTGGGGAGTGATACAGAGTGACTGTCATCACTGGCTGCATCTTCAGCCCTATGGTTGTACAACATGTGTTCCATATTACGCATTGTGTAGAGTCCAATCTTCTCCTTCAATTTCTCTGGCATCTCGTGCTCGTTGAAATCCAACGTGAATATGGTGCGAGAAGTTTTCAAAGTGTGACACAAAGCAACGCATGATGCCTCATCTAAATGGTTTCCCATAATAGAGACATGCGACAAGTGTTTACAAAGGGTGAAGGTCTCGGCAAGAACAATGATGGAATTGGATGAGAGGTTATTGTTATCCAGATGGATACGTACCAACCTCAAGAACAGCGGCAGGTAGTCCGCAATTGTAGCGGTTAGTGCAGGGAATAACCTTTTGTTGTTGGAGAGATCAAGGAACATTAAACTTGGGAGTTTTGAGAGTGTTAACAAGAACTCTCTGGTATCCTCACAGTCATACAAGTTGGAGCTGTTGAGGGAGAGTAAGGACAGGTTAGAAGTCTTTGTAGTGGTCTTTGCATATTCAATAAACGGTTTCAAACAACCCGAAAGATCGTTGTAGCCTACATCTAAGCCTCTTACTTTGTCTTGACACTTGATAACCCATTTGGCGATTAGCTCACAGTGTTTATAAGAGAGGTCATTATATGCGAGGCCAACTTTGACAGTGGCGATGGATAGAGCCATGTTTAAGAAGTTATCAAAAACATCAAGATCGTTTATCTTACAACCACTAAGTATAATCTCCTCAATGCCACCCCTAGCAATAAGAGTGGCTGTAAGTAGTGGCCAGTCCATATCACTACGATCTTGCTGGTTGGAATCCATCACCACTGGACTGTTGGAATTGACTGTGGAAGTTACACTCTCTGACCGCGAAGCCCTCACTCTTTGTGTATTTACAGTCAAGGAAGGCACCTGCGTCAGATCTAATCTCTTCAGAACACGGTTCATGGATAGGAACCAACAGAGCAGCTTCCACCCTTCCGAATTTATAGGTGTGTTGCGGAGGGAGAGCTTTTCAAAGAAACGCTTATAGACAAGCGACGACAATATAATACGGAACATTTCCTCGGTAAGGGCAACACCATCCAGCGAAACACAAACAACAGGCGCAACACGGATGAAATCAGAAAACGAAAGAACCTCTATCATCGAAGGCTTTGGATTCCTCAACTGTATCAGGGGTAGTGGGTCCGTGCTACCCTTTGGAATTTGCTTCAGCATCGCTGGGATCGGTAAAATCTCCCTCAGGTGGCAGCACCGCGTATATAATTCATCCAACTTGAGAGTGACAAGAGGTTTATCCATAGCGGATGTGGCACGTCTTTTCACCATTGGTTTATCAATCTGAACGGTACCTTTCCTAGAAAATTCTTGTTTTGCGACCTCGGCATCCTCATCTTCCTCTCCGGTATCTTTGGAGGCCTGGTGGCCACCTCTTGCAGCAGCTGCCTTCGCCGCTTCAGTGGTGATGGCTGAACGCTGCTCAGGTGATATCTTCTTGTCCTGTGCCAAGGCGCACTGAGTTTTTTCATGATTGGATTTTTCAACACTGGAGTTTTCAAGGCTGGATTCATTTCCATTTTCGTCACCAGCTTTCTCATCTCTAGGAGCATGGCTTGGGATGACAGCTTCCTCCTCCTCCTTTTTGATCAGTCTTAAGTGTCCTGAACCTCCAACAACGATACCTGAAGGAGACTTTAGCTTGTCTTCGGCCGAAATCTTGTGAATGACAATACCTCCATCCTTCATGATCTCCACATTTCCCTTCCGCGGATGTCTTGAGGGAATCTGCTGGGGGGGGTCATGCACAAAAACATTAGTTGAGAATGCAACCTTGCGCATGGGTTTGAGGTCTCTCAATACTGGGATAACGGGCTCACGCCTGAGCTTGGGAAGTATTGAGGAACGCCTACAGTTGGCATTACCACCGGCTGAATCAGAATTTGATGTCACCCTTGACAGACTATCCACTGGAGAACGTGTCCTTTTCAGGAATGAGCCAAACATGCTGGCATTGGCAACAGCAGGAGGAACGCCTGCATTGGAGGGTGGTGCATAGTAATGAGTGTTTGGTGACATTGCGGAGGGAAGCAAAACAGGAGGCGATGAATGCTTGTCATTTACAGGTGCATCCGATTTTGATGCCTGTGATACCAAGGCTGCATGCTGATCCATCATTCTTTGGATCTTTTGTTTTTGCTGTGATTGAATCTGTTTCACTCTTTCCATGCCCCTGAGGTACTCTTCTAACTTTGGGTCTACGTGCCCCTCAACGGCAGAATCAAGAGGGCCAACCTCATCTTCATCTATCTTGGGGAAACCTGTCTTGAAGGACTGTGAACCAGCCGTGCTTACACCACCGTCTGGGCTATCAGTATGAGAGTGAGGGGTACTGGAATGAAACGTATGCTCCGGATGAGGATCCGCCGTAGTTGCGCCAATTGCGGGAGATGCTGAAGGGGATATCCCAGAGATCGAATCTCCTTCATCTCTGGCAGTTGCGGTACTACTTCTATGAAGTAGCTTTCTCAGGAATCCTGTTGAACTCTTTTTCTTATCAAGATTCGAAGAGACACTGTATGAGCGGGGCCTTACGCTTACTGGAGCACTGTATTCAGATACTGAAGATATGGTGCGATGTACATTAGGAAGGGAGCCCCTTCTCGCATTAGAGAAATCACTTTCAGTGGTTCTGCTCCGTGATAAAGTTGAATCTGATGGCGACTGCGGAGATACTTCACCGCTTGCCAGTGCGTTATGAACTGTGGTTGGGGTAGTGGATACCGATGGTAAGGACTTTGTAGTGTTGTACTTTGATTGTGTAGGGGATTTTATAGGTGTGAGCACATTTGAGTCTGAAAGACAGGATCCACTTAGAAACCAATCAATATCTCCTGCAGAGAGGCCTGGACGGCGAACATTCACCTCATGTTGTAGCCTGAGCCTCAGGTTTTTGTGAGTTTCGTCATTGACAGGCATGTCTGATGCTGTACAGTGCAGGTGTTGTGCCTGTTTATAGAAGGCAGGATATGTAGTCAGAGCCTGATTAAAAGCTAGATGAGGTAGAAAAGTAGGCAGTCAAAACACACCACCATAAAACAAACGCCAAGCCAAGCCAAGCCAAGCCAAGCCAAAAGGATAAAATGAAATGGAATGCCTTTCTGTAATGAAATGAAGGGCTTCCTGAATAATGGAATCGATACTGTGTCTGTCTGTTCAACACAAAAAACAAACTCGATGATCTTCACCTGTTGCACTAGGCTCAGAACAGATACAGGAAGAGTATAAATTGAGGATGTAACTGTGTTACTAAACAGTAAACCAATTCACTGATGACAGGGTAACTATAGATATGATAAATAGCCGTTCGTTTAACCTTTAGACATCCATCAACCTCTCTGTAAAGAACCATATTATTCTCAGCCCAACACGGCCCTTTGGAAGCTCTGCATACACCGGAGCTTAAAACATGCGAATCGTTGCCTTTAGGGAGAGATGGCAGGCATGCAGATGGACAGACACACGACGAGCTGGTAGGCGGCTGACGCACCAGGAGCAGCCAAACCACGCAATAAGCCTGCCCCCATGTATTCAGAGTGCAGGGTGTCTGCACCCAACCCTTCCGAGTTCCCCATACTGAAGGACGTTCCGTGATGGTTTAATCTGCACGATGCAGATGACAGCGACATGTCTCTCTGCACGCTTTTATGGCAATTGCAGCATTTTGTGGGGGAGGCACAATGGAGTGGGATGAGGGGAGAGGGAGCAGAAGATCAAAGGCGCAAGGCAGAGAGCAATGGATGTGATGGGGATGGAGGGATCAGGAAAAACTGTTACGTGCTTACATGGGAGTGGGAAGCTGGATAATTGAATAAGAAAAGGGTAATACACTTCAATATACTTCGCTGCACTTAATATTAGAGACGAAAGAGATTAAATGGGGTGTGTCCTGAATTTTTCGACTTACAAGAGATGTAGAGTAGCATAAGAGTCAACACAGGTTGAACTTACAAGGTGGCTTCGACTTAACAAACAAACCCTTTGTAGATACATACACTCATGTAAGTGGGTTGGTGTACGATCACGATTGTTCTGTATTTCTGAGTTAATTGATAACAAGGGATAAAAGCTGAAGGGCAATTGCACATGATCAGAAGGGAGAGAAAGTAGATCCACATAAACGTGAGATATACACAGCCATACACAAGTGTTAAACGTCCCTGTCACAATCTGATCAGTCTTGACACTAACTTCTATCATAATTTCCTCGAGTATAGAAGCATGCGCTGGGCAACTGGGCAACTGAGTAGTGGGGACTTATCATACCGTGCCGCAATTATAACACCGCCAACGGTTCCTGGGTTCCTGTGTTTGTGCTTGTGGTCCCTTCAAGAGGATCATACATAAACATGCAGCTGGCACCTAGTGGTCACCCAGCCTTTTTTTGTCCACCCAGCCAGCAAAGACCAGATTCACCAAAAAAATTAACACCCATATATTTTGATTCCTTAAAGCAGTTAAGGGCACTCCCTTGGGTTCACTTGCCCTCAATCTGTGTAATGAATTCTCAGAGTCACCACCTCCTTTGCGCTCGAGGCGGCTCCACAGACCTGCCATGGCAGCCCAACTGCAACCTCTGCAATCCATGCAGCTTGTGCATGCAGGAAGCCATCGTGAGAAATGCACTGCCCGGTTTACAGGTGTAGAGGAGGACTATTCATTTTGTGGCCCCTCATGATCTACACCATATTTTACACACCATGAATCTACAAACAACCGCAAAGACATCGTGATAAATTCCCGAAAATTATACATCTCATTGTGACTCCAACGACAAAAAGCCAAAAACTAAATAAGCAACCGATAAAGCTAAAGGAAAAGGCGCACCCCGTTCTGGGGTGCAATAATTATACACAAGAAACCTAATCTAAACATTTGTAGGAAGAGAGTGGTCCCTGTCAAGAACCACAACCGTATTTTGATTTTGAGCATCCCAAGAAGGGAATTCGTCCTCCGCATACCCACACACAGATACATCATCGTCATCAACCATCTTTTGTTGCCGATGTTGTAGAATTCGCTCAAAATAGTCATCCGAGCCCTTGGATGGCTGGTAGAGCAAATGTGAAAACTCTTGAGGATTCGTGATGGGGATATCATCAGGAGTTTCCTCTAACTGATCATCCGTGTATCCTAGGTACGGCGACCCTGGTGGAGAAGTCAGAAAGTGTGTATTAAAATGTTCTGGAACCTTCAGGAAATCCACTGCAGTTGTCGTCTGGGCACCAGTATCGCCTGCTGACTCGCCATTAGTAGTGTTGCGAGTGGTGACCACATTGTTCATTGGTGAATAGCTCACCTTGACATGCTTCTCATTCAATAAATTATACACCTTTGTTGATGTCTCTATGGTCTCAAATGCCACTATCATACGTTTCAAAGCTTGTAGTTTCGAGAACTTGGCTGATTCTGAACTCGGAATCTCTGCCCTAATTTCAGAAACCAAATCATCCAACCGTGAAACATTTGCAGGTATCATCAACTCTGCTTCTGTGATTATAAGGGTATTACGAGCTTTGTTGTTCAATGAATTTGTGTCAGCCTTGTCAAGCTTGATGCTGATACTTCCTTCTCTAGATATGGCCCCCTGCTGTGTCTCATGTGAGTGCGAATTCACCTGCTCCTCAAGTGCTGTTGACATGGCCGTTCATAAATGACTGTAAAATAAACAAATAGTAAACAACAGAATATCACAACTTTAAAGAATAGCCTACAAACACTATATATACTTTAGGTGTTCTGAATTTGCATAAATGGCATGGCGCCTTCTTTCTGTCTTGCGTTGCATTGTAGGTGGTAGTGACTTAGTATTTTGCACCGCCCACGAACGTATACACCAGCCACACACTGCATATGATTTTGCTTCGCCACTCAATGGGAAGCCTACTGTCCATCATTCATTAGGTAGGAGCAAATCGATACAGAGTTAACAGGTGAGGAAATGTATTTTTAATAATTTCATTTTTCTTCTGACTTAAAATTATGGAAAAGGGCATTGATTCTAACACTGTTAAAATATACGTTATATCCCACGTTGACGTAGCGTGCAGTACAATTACCGCTACTAGTGTGATCAATAGTTTCTTAATCTTTTATGAACATTTTATTTTGGGTCCTTTTACTCTTATTAGAGGTGTCCATTATGGGAGAATATTGTTGATACCCTGCCAAACCTCCAGGATCTACCCCTCTTGCGACTCTGGATATAGTAATCTTTTATCGCCAACCTTCAAACTATATGCATTTAATACTATTGCCGCCGACTAATCTCTCGCAGATCTTCACTTGAGATACAATTAATCTATTTTTTTTGTCTCTTGGCAGACTTGTCGTTGTCATCGGATGTTCTCTTCGTCTTAGCCTTGTCGCTGTCGTCAGATGTTCTCTTAGCCTTGCTCTTCTTATTCTTAGCATCGAGAATACGAGAAATATCCTTGTCATCAACAGCAAGCTCCAAAAGGCCCTTCTCGAACTTGGTGAGGTGGATACTTGCTTCCACAGGCTTGGACTTCTCTGTCTCCTCCTTGATAACATCCTCCTCTTCGAACAACTTCTCAGCATAGAAAACAGGCAGAGAAGGTGACTGAGGAGTCTTGAGCTGGATAGTTCTAACCTTGCTATTTGAAAAATGTTGAGCAACGCTCTGGATATTCTCAATCAACTTGGTAGTATCTCTGGCCAGGGAACCTATCTTGATAACAACATTAACACCCATTGGAGGGACGTATGATACGCTGTTGGCAACCTTTGAGATCTGGTTCTTGATAGTTGTGATAGAGACCTTCTTTCCTGAACCACCCACAGACAGTCTCACAGGAATAGGCACTTTTGAGGAAGAGGAGAGGAAGATCTTACCGAGCAACTTTGGCAACACCGTCACCAACGAGTCGTCACTGAGGAACAGGTCAAACTCATGAAGGAGCTTTCTCCTAGCCTCATATGGCTTGTATTCACCCTTGAGTTCCTTGGCTGTTATGATCTTGGACAAATTTGGAATGGAAGCTTCTTCAATCTGCTCAAGAATTTCATTATCGATAAGGTCATCTCTCACAAACAGACATACCCTAAGATCCTCCAGGTTATACACAGGGTTTGGAACTGAGATGAGTTTAGGCTTGAGACTCACCTTATTAGAAAAGAATTTTGTGCTGGTAACTTGCAAAAGAAGGCTGTTTGTGGAGTCATCTTCCGCATCATCAAATAGTTGGCTCTTGCCATTTGCCTCCGTTGCATCAGACTTCTTGTTAAACTTGATGAGCTCTTCGATGGCCATCTTGATAGCAGCTTCCTTGATCACGATAGAGCCTTCGGCAGCTTCCTGTCTGACAGACGACCCCTTAGTTGACTTCTCCTCTACCTTTGCAGTGGTCTTCTTAGCAGCAGTCTTCTTGGTAGTTTTCTTCACGAATTTGGAGTCCACTTCAACTTCTGGCTCTTCAGCATCGTTCACAGATGCCACAGAGGTGGCTTTCACAACCTTACCCTTCTTGACTCTATTCTTCAGAGGCACGGCCCTTGCGGAACCATTCTTAGAGGCAACCTTTTTCACCATTGTAAAGTGGATATATTATTTCTAATGTACAAAGTGTGTGGCAAGATAAACCAGTGTCACCATAAATATTCAAATATGCAATCACTTTATCACTCTTAGCAAAATTTCACACTTCCCTCTGCATACAAAAAATAAAAAAAAATTGAGAGATGGGCCTTCGATGCAACCGGGTAATCCCTTATCTCGGTAGCCCATGCCTGCCATGCGATGGGCATAGCACCATCTGCTCTGCCTGCACCTTGGCCCTCTGCTTAGAGACAAAGAGAGGTGGAGGTGGAGGTGGTGGTGGTGGTGGTGGAGAGCGTACACATGTATATATGTGAGTGCGATATCATTTATCGGAGTTGATATATTTATAGTTAATTATATTTTCCTAACGCTTTTGATAGATTCATCAAATAGGTAAAAATGGTAAGTCTGGGATATGGAAGGCTGTGGCTTCTGATGATATAAGTTGGAGTTTGCATCATCTTTGGGCTTGAGGGCCCAGCCGAGGCCGTCATCTTGTGTACAGCCGAGCTGTTTTGATCTCATTGTGCTACAATGTTCAGGGAGATGCAACGTACCAATTGATGAGCGGCCCCACTACTATTCTTATTCACATTCATTTCCGCTAACACCCGTTTCTCATAGGGTAAAAGAAAGAAGTCATCTAGAGGACCGACTAAGGTTGTGCGGCAGAAGCTGGATACGCAGTTCTCGTGTCTATTCTGCAACCACGAGAAATCCGTGGTCTGTATCATTGATAAAAAGCTCAATATAGGTTCGCTCCATTGTAAGGTGTGTGGTCAAAATTTCCAGAGTCCGATAAATTCACTTACACAGCCCGTTGATGTCTATTCCGATTGGATAGATGCGTGTGAGGCTGTTGCTGATGAAGTGGAGGCAACTGAGAGGCAGCGGGATGCTCAGTTTGAAGAGAAGGACGCTTATGAAGACGAGGAGGATGAAGAGTATTGAAAGGTTTTGAAAAATTGGTTGGTGATAGTGTTAAATCTTAACTCTATGGAAATCAAGGTTCAAACCTGTTGTATAAAAAAGGCTGGAGGAATTCTTATATATGTGATATAAATAATATTGATTATGCACACTATGATTAGGCCCCAACTAGCTACATCTACATGGGAGAACCTGGGTCACCACATGGGTCACGAGCCAGTGACTTCAAATTCAAGCACTATAGTACCTTTAGTGATATATACCAAAACACCTTAACCTGATTTTTCAGACATAAATATTATATTTCCCTTGCAACCATCGACCACATAGATTGTCCCCCCACCCTGAGTCGTCATCTGCGATGCCACACACTGTGTCGGCTATCGCACAATGAGGTGAGAAGCATCAGCCCGGTGGCACACGCTTGGAATTTTTCAGTGCATTGCCATACATTAGGAGAGACCAAGACAATGAGTAACCCATGAAAAGCATAGATGAAGGTTTATTGAATATATACCAACAAGATAATTTGCATTGAAGTTGTTGTGAGGGTCGTTATCCTAAATCTGTGAAGTTTCACTCTTTTTTTTCACTTGCAGCACCAGAAACCCTTTGCGTCTCTCTCCACTCATAGTCCCCTGCCCCGGATTGTCGTCTGTACTATATTTCACCAGACTCCGTCTTTATTGATCGTGTAGAATAGGTTAAGCTATTCACATAATACTGTTCTTTTATTCAGTCAACAGCCTTCCTGTCGAAGCCACATCGTCACCATGAGTACATTTGGATCATACGCCAACTCCACAACGTTGGGCACAAATGGATTTGAGGTATCCCTCAATTACATCAGTGGTATGCCCGACCCAAGCATAATTGAGTCACCGCAGCTCAAAATAGTATTTGGAGCATTGTTGAAGAGAGACGACACAACCAGGGAAAGAGCTCTCAATGAGCTGCTGCGTTCCATTGACACCGACAGCACCGTCATCGATGATGATCTGGTGGTGATCACCTGGGTACAGGTATATCCCAAACTGGCATTTGATGTCCAGAGAAATGTAAGGCTTCTATCCCACCAGGTGCAGTCTAAATTTGTTTCTACCCTTGCCAAACGGTACGTAAAATATCTGAGAGATACTGTTGGCATTTGGCTGGCAGGTTGCTATGACTCCGATAGAGTTGTTTCTAGAGGATGTACTAAATGCATAGAGGAGGCTTTCCCTTCCAAGGAGAAGATTAATGCTTTCTGGAAGATATTTCAGATTCAAATCTTAAACTTTTGTTTACAAGTGTTCAAGCACGAAACCAGAGAAACCTTATCTGATGAAAGAATTGTAGGTAAAGAAGAGGCAGAGTCAAAACTATCGAGAGTGCAACTCAGTGCTCTTTCTTTGTTGAACAGACTCATTGTTAATAGCATAGATGCCAACGATGAAGCAGTGGATACCATTTTGCAAATATTGCAATTGGAGTCTGTCTGGGATTTTTCAACATCCAAGGATCTGCAGATCAAGCGTTCTTTGTATGTACTGGTAAGATCTATTGTAGTGCATGGAAAGCAACATTTGATTTCAGGTTCAAAGGCTGCCGACAAGGTGTATAAATCCCTATGCAAAGCTGTGATCAAGGGTCTGAAATTGAAAGAATTACCCCAAACAGTGCTCTATTCATCTGTGGTGATACCAATGTTACAAGCTGTTGTGCTGCTTAGCAATGTGAGTGATTACCTGTGGCAGGTTAAAAAATCAAAAGAGCGTCTGTATTCCTTTTTGAGACTCGGTTCCTGCTCATCGCATGAGTCCTATTATGAAGACTTGAAAGAGCTTCTAGTGAGTTCTGTTTTACCGGAGGAAATATTAGATGCCTCTTCTGGTGATGTCCATTCCATTCTCAACATTATTGAGAAGGACATAGATTCTGAAAGACTTGTTCCGTATGTGACACAGGCCTGGAACTGCTACCTGGGCACTGCATTGAAGATTCATAAACTCGGACTAGCCGATGATGTTGTCATTACCCACCTCACCAATTTCTTGGAGAAATCTTTGAATGATAGAAAGTTGGCAGCAGGAGTGTTGAGGAATCTTGCATCTGTTTTGCCCGCTTTTGCTGTAAGTGACAGCAGTGACTTGCTTTCAGAAATAAACAAGGCAGTTACCAGTTCTCTTCCAGATGGAAAATCCAACGCCGGTTCGCTTATAGAAATCAAGAATCTCCAGAGATTTTCCGATAACTATTTCTCCCTCTTGACTCATGCTCACTCTGATCTATTGTCTTCTCTCATATCTGTGGCAATCAGTGAAATCACAAAAGTAAGGCAAGAGGAAACAGGCTCAGAGCTGTCTTTCTCGGTGATAACTAGTACTTTCAAGTTTAACATTAATGAGTGTGTGGAGGGGTTGAATCAATTTATTGGCGAAGATGTGGTGGCTATCATTGAGCACGATGGCCAGCTGCAAAGTTGTTTGAAGATTTTGCAAGCATACAGCCACTACAAATATGCAGACAGTGCTGTTTTGCATCAGTCCCTCAACTCATGTTTCAATGTCCTGAATTCCTCTGAGGAGAATGTTGCTGTGCTTTTAAAGAGCCTGGATGGGTTTGCTACGGGCGTTGTTGAGATTACCCGCTGCCCAGACATCTTGAGTTACATTCATACGAAGTCATTGAACGGAGGTAGTGATACTACTGAAAGTGGGGCAGACAGTGAGCAATTACCTCTCAGCGCATCAGGGGATTCCGAAAAAGCTGTGCTGTATAAGTTTTTAACAAAGGACACTCTGAACAACCTTTATCTTGGAGCTGAAGGTTCAGAAGAAACCGTTGCTGACTTTGTTTCTCAGCTTGTCCATAATTACAATAATGATGTGGTTGTAGAATATCTATCGTCTGGGACGATCGTTGATGGACCACCTATGAGACTTCTGTATTACCTGTGGTCTACAGTTGGT
This sequence comes from Kuraishia hungarica, assembly GCA_030567555.1. NCBI lineage: Eukaryota > Fungi > Ascomycota > Pichiomycetes > Pichiales > Pichiaceae > Kuraishia > Kuraishia hungarica. The sequence goes on from JAJLSL010000001.1 coordinate 1,057,757, forward strand.
GCTAGTGAGGCATCGTCGAGTCTCCTAAACAGGATCGAGAAGAACGTTACTTCTTCTGAGAGTGTAGCTAAGATATACTTTGATTCTCTTTACTCTTTCGTCAAAGGTGGTAAAAGCAGTGGTGCTGATTCCGCACAGAACTTCATCTCTGTCAGTGTTGAGGATATTATTGTTCATCTTATGAATCTTTTGAATTCACTGAAAGACAAGAATGATAGAAGAATAGTTGTAGGGTATTTGCTCCCCTCTGGTTCTGCTCTTTTCGATGAAGTTATTAGCTTTCTGTCGCCAATTCCAGTAGACTCAATTCTGGCGCTTTCAAATCCATTGGAAGGTAGCATTTTCTTGTCGACTTCGTTGGAGCAGGATGCTACCTCCCAAATTGTATGTGTCCAATCATGGCAGTATGTTTTGTTGGCTCGATTTGTTATTACTTTACAAAAGAGTATTCCTGAAATCAGTGATCTCGATCCAAGCAACGGGAATTGTCTTCTCTTAGCATCATTGGCATTGATAGCTGAATTTGCCACTGATATTAATTTTATCAGTGATATTCCCGCTCTTGTATCTTCGGATGAGTCAGATGAAGAACACAAGGAAGAGGATCTCATCTTGGATCTGCACTCAGCAGTAAAGACAATGGTACTGGAGTTGTTCAACGCTGATGATATTACTGAGCAGGTTGCACAAGCAGTGTCTAACTCCCATGAAGTGTCAGTTGATTCTGGTTCTTCTTCCCTCGTCACTGCTTTATTGAACACCCCACAAGATTCGGGTTCAGGATCTGTGAATTTTTACTGTGCCAGAGTGTTGAAGAGCATTCTCGGACATGTGATGTCGCTGTCTGTTTCACCCGCAAGATTTGACTCTTTGTCTTGGGACTTTTCGAAACTGTTGAGAAGCCTCCCTCCGGTCGTCTTCGCTGCAGTTGTCCTTGGCTGCAGAAGTTTTCTTGCGATCAGCCCCAAGTTTGATAGATTGCGTACTCAGATTGCTTCTGAGACCTTCAATTTAAGAGGTGGTGGCCATATACTCGGTTCAGGTTTCAAGAATTTGACACTTCTTAATCTATTTCTCAATTTAGATGTAGATGAGATCGGCGCTAACTATGAATTCTTGCCTCTACAAAGGATGGCGATGCTTCTTCGGGACCTGGATCGTTGGTTGGACTCCGATATAGCTTATGATGAAGAGTTTGTTCCTGTCAGAATCCAGATAGTCATCTTTTGTAACTTAATTCTGTCTTCTGGCCTCACAAACCAGGACTCCGGCGTTCATGATCTTGCAATTAGAGTTTGTCGTGATTCTGTTGAGCTATTGGCTTCCCAGGAGCCATCACAATTATCCAGTTCACCCAATAGTTTGGTTTTAACTTTGTATTCTTTGAAGTTACTCATCACTCTTCATAAGCACAGTGAGGACGTTGATGGCTTTAAGGAAGATATTGACCACATATACTCGGAGCTGTGTCAGCTTCTGTTAGCATTTGCTGACGATAGAGCTGTTACTCAACCAGCTCAACCAAGAGTGGTTATCAATGAGCTGTTATTTAGGGTGTTCACAAAGTTTGTCCCCATCAAGAAGCTCAATTCTTCTGAAGTAGGTGCTGTGAAACTTTATCCACTTTTACGTTCACCCTTTGTGCCTCTTCAACGCTTGGCTGTTGATAGGTTGAATGAAATTATTCTAATCAACCAACAGGATTTTGTTGTTGAGTTTGAACTGCAGAAAGCTAATCTTGCGAAAGATGAGGAAGATATGGAAGGTAGTGGTGGACTAGAGGCTGTCTTGCCAAAAGAGCTCATTGATAACATCGGTCGTATTCCAGAGAATTTCATTGAAGATGAGGCCCCTCACAAAGTATTCACTTATCTGTGGTCCTGGATTTTGGTGTTTAAACATTTTGAAAACATCACTTATGGGATCAGGGAGAGATATATCACTCAGTTAAAGGAAACTGGAGTATTTGATGGACTTCTCAATTTTGTTTTCCATCAGATTGATGTTGCCAATGACTCACGCTTCTTGAAGACTCTTGACACTTCTATAAAATCTTACAGCCCCGCCGAGAGCGAGGGTCGGTATGAATCATTGGTGCAGGAGTTCAAATACCTGATAGTCCACCTTTACTATTTGTCTACGAAGCATTTGGGAACTCTTTCTCAGGCCTGGTTCTTGGAAATCCGCAACAGACAGGTTAAAACCAATGTGGAAAAGTTTACCACACAGTGTATATCCTCTGCTGTTATAGAGGAAGAGTTATCGGTTGTAGACAAGGCGCTCTCACAGTCAGATCGGTTGAAGAGTGATGAGAATCTAACAGTGAAGATCAATAGGAACTCTCGCGAGGTGAAATGCTCTTATTTGATTGATGAGCAGACTATGGAAATGGTGGTTCAACTTCCATCCTCTTACCCTCTGATGAATGTTGTGGTTACGGGACCTATGAGAATTGGAGTCAAGGAGCTGCAGTGGAAGGCATGGCTGTTGGCATCGCAGAAGGTGATCACATCTCAGAATGGTACTATTGTCGAAGCAATCGAATTATTCAATAGAAATGTCTCACTTCATTTCTCCGGGTTTGAAGAATGTGCCATCTGTTACTCCATCTTGCACATTGACCATTCCCTTCCTGCCAAGAGCTGTGCCACATGTAATAACATGTTCCACTCGGCCTGTTTGTACAAGTGGTTCAAGAGTTCTGGAAGTAGTACATGTCCATTGTGTAGGTCTACATTTACATTCAGGGTTGGCAAGTAATTTAACTACAGGGTGCATAGATATATTTAGGGAGGTATTTCTATATATATTTTTATACACTTGGGACTAGCAATAAATATCAGATGTGTAATATCTAGGAAGCATTAAAGCTAATAGTAATCACCTCCGGTGAGAGAAGTTGAGATAACACATTTATAGATCCCAAGTGAAAATAACTTTAGCATACCAAGGCTATAAATGCTGTGACTAATAAATCCTCAACTGGACTCATCTCAGACCCTTGCCTCTCTTTGCTTCCCCCGCCACAACCCTGACAGCGCTTAATGGGCCGTAATGCAGCCTTCCTTCCATACTGCAGCAGCTGCAACTGGCAGGCAGAGAAGAGATGAGCATCTCTCAGCGGGCGACAGACGGGGGCCAGGCAGGCAGGCAGGCAGACAGAAAGACATACAGGCTAATAGAAAACTCTGTGTAGGCTGGAACAGTGCATGATACTACGCCTGTGTCTTTAGGCAAGGGCTTCCTATTCCATAAGACAGATTGGATCATTTGGATCTCGGCAAGAGAGGGTTTGAGTTTGAGGATATATATACGACGGATTTAATTTATTGGGATTGGCCATTGCAATTAGTGTTCCGAATCGGTCTTTCTTTCTGCTGGGTCCCTTTCTTGAATCACAAAACATCCAAATGACTGAACCACGAGAAATCATTCCTCCTGAAGGAGAGAAGGTGAGCCTGTTAACACCAGAAGTACTAGCACAAAACGAGGCACAGAGCCGTCCTCTTTTCAATGCACCATTTTCCACTCCATCTGGTGACGATGCTTCTAGATATATCAATGAGACACAATTTAATGGAAGTGCGGGTGCAGGTGCTCAAGATGGAGAGAGCAGCGCCCAAACTCACGGCCAGGACCATAATGGGTTCCTTACCGTGGGCGAAGACTACCACTCTGTTCTCGTGACTCCACGAAACAGTCAAGGAATGACATTGGATAACGACAATTCAGAAATGAACTTCAACGATGGCGATAGCGATTCGCATAGTCTGGCTGGTGCTACAAACTCTGCTCATTACTCCTACACAGAAGACAAGATGATCAGGGAACACGAGGCTAAAATGAAGGTATTTGAGGCCATTTCTTCTTCCTCCCCCAGATCCACTTCAAATAACAAGTCACATAGTTTTGGAGCCAATGCCCAACAGCGCCCTGGAAGACTGAGCACAGGTAGCAAAAGTGTAAGCAGGCGCACCTCTGTAGGTGACTTCTTTACTCATCTCCCAGGCCCGGCTGCCCCCCCGGCATATGGTGCTCCTCTTAATGAACCACAAACACCAGCACCAGCACCACTTGCTCGTTCTCCAGTTGCACAGAAATTTGCTTTCAATGCCACAACCAATTCGATGGAACCAGTGAATGCCAACGAGATAGAGGAGACACAACAAAAGCTAGAGAAAGCACATATTAAACTAGGAAATATCCTCGACAGTGACCATAACGCTACAAATGCTCCGCCTTCAGAGGAGCTCATCGAGTTATACAAGAATGTCAAGACTTGTCTTGAGCTTAGAGACAAATACCAGTCCGCTTCTATGCAAAGGTTTCAAGATAATCCCAAGAACATCCCCGACTGGAAAATATATCCGGAACCACCCAAGCCCAAATGGAAGAAGAACTATGACAACAATATAAAGCAGGTGGATCATAACGTAGAAAACGTTGAGACTGTGAAAGAGGTTGAAATCAGTGAGTTTGACATCCCTGGAGTTGATGACTCTTTGGAGTTTGAACTTGATGACAGAGATGTTTTCCAGATTGTGCTGCCTGACACTAAAGAGGTTGTTGTTAATGTGCCAACCATTAGAGACTATTATATGGATCTGGATGCCATTATTACCATGGCTTCCGATGGACCAGCAAAGTCCTTTGCATTCAAAAGATTACAGTATCTGCAGGCCAAGTGGAATCTTTACATTTTGTTGAATGAGCATGAGGAGATATCCGAGAGTAAGCGTAACCCTCATAGAGATTTCTACAACGTGAGAAAAGTTGACACACACGTTCACCACTCTGCTTGCATGAACCAGAAGCATTTGTTGCGTTTCATCAAGCATAAAATGAGACATCGTCCCGATGAGAAGGTGATCTTCAGAGATGGTAAAGTTTTGACGCTTGAGGAGGTGTTCAATTCTTTGAACCTCACAGCGTATGACCTCAGTATTGATACACTTGATATGCATGCTCATAAGGATACTTTCCACAGGTTTGATAAGTTCAACCTGAAATATAATCCCATTGGAGAGTCACGTTTGCGTGAGATTTTCCTCAAGACTGATAATTTCATCGGTGGCAAGTACCTTGCTGAGATTACTAAGGAAGTGTTTGACGATTTGGAAGGTTCCAAGTACCAGATGGCTGAGTACCGTATTTCGGTGTATGGTCGCCACCAAGGCGAATGGGATTCTCTGGCTGCATGGGTTGTAGATAACAAGCTGTTTTCGCATAATGTAAGATGGCTGGTTCAGGTCCCACGTCTCTACGATATCTACAAGAATGGTAAGATTGTGGAGTCTTTCCAAGATATTATCAAGAATCTTTTCCAGCCCTTGTTCGAGGTGACCAGAAATCCTTCGTCTCACCCTAAATTGCACATTTTCCTCCAAAGAGTGATTGGATTTGACTCTGTTGATGACGAGTCAAAGGCAGACAGGAGATTCCATAAAAAGTACCCTACACCGCGGTACTGGACCTCCAATGTTAACCCTCCTTATTCTTACTACATCTACTATCTGTATGCTAATATGGCTTCATTGAACCACTGGAGAGCTCGCAGAGGATTCAGCACCCTTGTTCTTCGCCCCCACTCAGGAGAAGCGGGAGATCCAGAACATTTGATTTGTTCTTACTTAGCAGCAGAAGGTATTTCCCATGGTATCCTGCTGCGTAAACTGCCATTCATCCAGTATCTTTACTATTTGAAGCAAATCGGTATTGCCATGTCTCCGTTGTCCAACAATGCCTTGTTCTTAACGTATGACAAGAATCCTTTCCCCGACTATTTCAAGAGAGGACTTAATGTCTCTCTTTCGACCGATGATCCTCTGCAGTTCTCTTACACCAGGGAGCCTCTCATTGAGGAATACTCTGTGGCAGCACAGATTTACAAGTTGTCAAATGTGGACATGTCTGAGCTTGCAATGAACTCTGTCAAGATGAGTGGATTTGAATATGAATTGAAGAGGCACTGGTTGGGAGATAGTTTCCATCAAGATGGAGTAGAAGGCAATGATATTGAGAAAACAAATGTCCCAGATACCAGAGTCCAATACAGATATGACACCTTACAGGTAGAGTTGGAGTTGGTGGAGAGATACGCATCGTTAGAGTATTAGTATTTCATTGCTTATTTTGTCTTTCAGGTTCAATTATAGAGAGCAGAAAATTAACGTCATATAGTCATAAATTGTTGATATACATATACATACATATAAATATATCCATGCAAGTGTTTTTAAATATTTCTTGTAGAGGCAGCATGTGTCTATAAATTATAATCCAGTCCCAAATATTACTCCTTCTCCACTAATAATTCTCTGCCTTATCGTCTCTTTGAACTGGTCACTGAATTGGTCGCTTTCTTGCTCAGTGAGACTAAGGGCTGATTCTGCTTCCATGCTTTTCGTATCGGATGACGAAGAGGGCCAGTAAATGTTAGGGACAAACCATTTCAAGATATTACGAGTTCCCATGAATAGATATGCATTTTCGAAAAATCCCTTATTGTATGGTCTATCTGTAAGTTTCAACATCAACACCATTCTGGTATCTGGTAACGAAGGGTGTTCAACATTTATATATCGTTGAGAAGGATCTCCAAAGTTGGAGTTGTTATTCCTCTCTAAATCTAGTTTTGATGCACCTTTTTTCTTTCTATCAGCACGAGCTTGGCGTTTCAAACGTCTAAGATGGAGATCCTCCAAGGATGTGACATTATTCCGCAGGAATACAAGGTGACTTGAGTAGAGTGCCGTAAGAGCCAGAAGCCAAAAACACACAGCTATGTACAGGACAATGAGATTGGGATTGATAATGATCTCTTTGGTCTTTGATTTGTAGTGTCTGAGCTTGGGACCATAACATGTAACAGAGACAAAAACGAACAGGAATATAGCCCAATAATTGAAGATAAACAGCATGAAATTCCTGTAGTTATGCTGGCCAATGGGTCCTCCTATCCACCAGCAGAAGTGATCAAAGCGAGTGACACAGACCTGAAGATCAGATGAGTGGTGAGACCGTAACATTTTGATCGACTGGCATTTGGAACACCAGAAGGGTAGCCCAGTTGCGCCACACTCAAACATAAACGGTACATATGATGGTTCAGAGGAGGTCAAGGTTGAGGCTGTTCTGTTTGTTGATTTGTTATCTGTACTAGGTGGAGTGTCTTTGCCTTTAACGAAGGTCTGAGGACCTAGTTCCGTGATATCTGGTGCGCGGTTTCCCTCTCTCAATGAGACATCATATCTGGCAAGATCATATGCTTGTACTCTTAGTGTGCGTGCTGTTAGGCCCAGGAGAATGGTCTGTGACCAAATAACAAACAGGCTAAGAAGAAAAACATTGAGAATAACAGTAAGCGTTATAGCTGTAGCCCGTCTATTTTGTCTTATGTATAGCTCTGAGTAGCAGAAAATGTAAGCATAGCAGAACTCAAGATAACCCATCCCCAGCAACACCAATAATGGCACCACCATATGGGATAGGGACCTTCGATTCATCGGCATGCTATTCTGATGCTGTATGAGGGATATCGAAAACTGTGTCGATCACGTTGATCGGTTGGCTTTGTGGCCTGTTGATCATTAATGAACATGCGTATGATCGTGTATTGGAGGTGATCTCTCTGAAAAAAAAAGGTGCAAGGGACACGATATCCCATCTTCCGTGCTTCTCCTGTTTCAAGGTTGCTGCATAAGGCTCATCTATCACCTGCATATCGAGAAGCAAACGGCTGGCTAGACATGCACATTTATGTGCACACTCCTTCCTATCCTCCCCATGGCCTCCTTCCTTCCTATCCTCCCCTGACCTCCTACTCTCCCCCATTAACCCATATTGGCAGAAGCATCTAGAGTGCAAGGCGGTGGTGGCGATGACCTCGGCTAGGTTGAGGCTAGTGTGTGGATATGCCTTGCATGGGATGATTAACGTGGTGGGTGAATATCTCTATGCGAGTAAGCTGAACTGATATTAAAGCGTGTGCATTTCCCACAGTGATGGCGGCGGTGTATATAAGAACGTCCGATTACAAATAGAGTGAAAGATACAACATAACCTCTTCAACTTCATATTCGTCATTCATTTATTCAAGACAACATCATATATATATATATATTAGATATCCCTTTTAATTTCACTCAAACATACAATTTGCATCTCCAAATATGAGTGCGTTTGAAGGCGGGAAGAGTGATATGTGCCCGGTGTGTAAGACCGATAGGTATCTTTCGCCGACGCTGAAATTTCTAGTGAATCCCGAATGTTATCACAAGATTTGCGACTCTTGTGTGGATAGAATATTTTCACTCGGTCCAACAAAATGTCCATACCCCAATTGTGGCAAGATCCTTAGAAAGAATAGGTTCAAGACACAGATATTTGAAGATCTAAGCGTGGAAAAGGAGTGTGATGTGCGACGCAAAGTGCTGAATGTCTTCAATAAGAAGGAAGAGGATTTTGAAAAGCTCGATGAGTACAACAAGTATTTGGAGGAAATAGAGGATCTGGTGTACAAACTGGATAACAATATAGATGTGGAAGAAACAGAAAGCACACTCAAGAAGTATGAGGTTCTCAACAGGCAACAGATTGCCGCAAATAACTCCAAGAGCAACTTGCAATATGAAAATTTCATCAAAACTCAAAAGATGGAAAAGGAGTTTAAGTTGGAAAGGCTTAAGTTGGAGAAGCAATTGAAGCAGGAAGAGGAGAGAATGAAGGCATTGTCGACTAACGAAATGATCGATGCTCTAGAGAAAAACACTTCTGAGAGTGCAGATAAAATCACATTCAATGTTCTCCAGAATGCCAAGCAATCCATGTTAAAGAAATCTTCTGCCAGAAGGAGACAAATTGAAGACTTGGAATTGGAGTTTGCAAGACAGAAGGAAGCTCTGTTGTTGGCGGTCAATGGCAGGGCTTCACCATCAGCGGACCAGATACCGTTCACACCTTTTAATGGTGATAGGGATCGTGAAAAGCGTTTCACTCTGCAGTCATCCTACTATGATCCTGTATACAACAAGATGGTTGATGACCTCCAGTTCAAGGCTAGTGGTTTCAAGATTGAGGAGTTCTTCAAGAGATCTTTGAATGAGGCGTTTACAGGTCTAGAGTGTATTATCCAGGAAGAAAAGGGGCAAACTGTATAGTATGTTGTGTATGAATTATATTTAATGCAATGATGAATCTATTTCTAAGTACAGTATGTTATATGCTCTTGAGGAGAGCTATACCCGTGACCAACTTGGTCAGTCTACCTCTGTCCTCAGTCATCAAGTCACCAAGCTTGAAGTTCTATAGAAAATTGTTAGTGTGATGTATATATACCATAATAGATGTTCTGGTTAGTCTACTTACCTGTTTTACCTTGGCAAAGTCGGTATGTTTTGCAATGTTTTCGTCGCTTAACTCAACCAGCCTACCCTTTACCACAGACTTCAGATGACTCACGACCTCTATTGGTTCCAATTCAGAGGAATCGGTTTCTACAACTTTTAACACTATGAAGTTTCTGGCGTCTCCTGATACGCCAAACTTGTTTAGTGATTCCATTATCTAAATAAACTATGTTAGTCATACTGGGGAAGGCATGATAAATGGAATGATAAATGAATCCAATGAATGACTATACTCACATTCCTGAATGGCGACAGTTCAAATATGATCTCTGAGTGAAGTGTTTTGGATTTCATTGTACCGTTGTATTTGTCAAGCAGAGCCTTGTATATAGCAGAGTACACCTGCTCTAAGGATACCACATTCTGGCAGTTGATGAACCCAAAGTCAAAGTCTCTGTTTGCAGCAATAAGGTTTTCTTTTATTTCTGAAACATTTTCCACTTGCTCAAACAGTGTCAGCAACACCTTGTACTGCTTATCAAACTGGGGCACAGTATATACTGTGAATTTGTCTGACATGACGGTGAGTTAGTGCTGAAAAGCCTTAACTTGATTAACGATGATTAAGCTGCAGCCAAAAAAAAATCTGTATCTAAGCTTTCTATCCCTCTCTATAGCCAACCGAGCAAGGAAGTGCTTTTTCTCTCAATCAGAATCAAGTAGGATGACAACAGCCATATGAAAGTTTCTATAGCTAACTAAATAAACTGCAAGAGAACATTAAAATACGAACGACAATACCCCTCGCCGGAGATCGTCTCCATAGACCCTCTGCATAGACCTCTCTCATCAAAAAGAACTGCCTAAGACATCCACCCTGCCTATACGCTTACGGGGCTCATCGCATGTCCCTACTCGCCTATCTGTAAGGGCAATTTAGTGTGTATGCCTGGAGGTGTACAACGCAGATCATTGGCATGTGTGTGGAGATCGTAACTGGAGCTCTGGCAAGACTGATGATGAGTGCTTTTAGGGAACTCGGTTACATATATTTGGAAAGGTGTTTATGTAGATTGCTGAACTAGTAAGAGTTGATAATTTATTCACATTATCTATTTTTCATATCGAGGGCCGGCATTGCCTGTTGCTGATATTACAGTAGAGAGACATACAGTGCTCCACAGTAGATTGAGGTGGACTTTTTTACCACAATCGGTAAGAGGAACTAAAGGGAATAGTCACCAGCCACGAATAAACAGCGATTTCCCTTCTAATATAAACATTGTGGGTTATAAATGGATGAGGGTGAGCAATTCGAGGATAATCCCTGGGGCCAGGATGTAGACGTGGAAGGAACTGGAACCCTGGGAGGAGTGATAACTGGTCCACATGATGAGTGGGCCAACACTACAGCAAGTGGCATTGATGATGAGTTTAGATCTGTTGGACCTGTGCCTAATCGATTGAGTGGGGATAGTACAGAGAGAGTAAGCACTACTCCTGAGGTCGTTGATGATGTGGCTGATTTTATCAAGAGCCCATTAGGGATAAGCCCGATATTGACCACTTCGGCTCATATGGATAGTGGTACTGCACTTGTGCTAAATGGCTGGCAGGACAGCTCGGATTCCTTGGCAGTTGCGCCTCCTCTTATAGAATCGACATATTTCCAGCCGGAGGAACATTATAATGATACAAACAAAGAAATAGAAGAGCCTTCACAAGGTCAGCATGGCGAAGTCAGTGATCCTAATAATCAGCCACAAGAGGACATACAATTTAATAACCCAGAAGAGGCAGACGTAGAGGTACAATCGGGATTGAAAGAGGACCGGGACAACTCCGAGGATGACGATGATTTTGGTTCTTTTGATGACTTTGAGGAAATGGCTCAGCCACGCATTGATATCCCACCACCCAAGTTCACGCCATCTTTGGATGAGCTGATATCCTCAATACTTCTTCATGACCATTTCAACCCCCCAGCCGAATCTGAGGCCAAAAGGCGAGAAGCAATACTGGAAGTTGTACATAGTAACCAATTTGATTCACAAGGAAGGCCAACGTTAACTCCCAGGAAAATATATAATCAAATCACAGCACGTCAACGTCAGCTCTCTCCAGAGTTTCCAGTCTCCAATATGAGGTCAAAAAACTACTGGAAAGAGAGCGAAACAAGGTCAAAGGTTGCTGGAATTGCAAAGCGTTGGAATGAAGTTGAAAGAGGAATTGTATCCAGTAGTTCAAGGAGTGGAAGCATAAGCCATGCTCGTAAGCTTTCCATAGAAGGAAGCGTTAACAAGGGAATTGGAGATGTGCCTTTTCTTGAAAAGCATAGTAGAACACTTTTCAACTGGTCAAGTGCACATAAACAAAATGTGGACCCTGAAAAGGAAAAGGACACCTCGGATGATGTGTCGCCAGACAGTATCAGTCGTTCTTTGCTTGCTGTAGCTGCTGCCAAGGGTAGAACCCTTCAGGAGGCACGTAATATGGAGGAGAAGGAGAAGTTACTGGAGGCTAAGAAACTTGAAGAGGAAAAACGTCAAAGGAGATTATTATTAGAAGAGGAGAAAAGAGCAAAGGAAGCTGCAAAATACACTGTACCAGAAAATCTGGAACCCACAAAGAAGCAGGCAAAGTCGTTCCCATTGTTTTCATTGTTTGGTGCCAAAAAGAGCCAAATTGCAAAGGATAGCATCGCTGGTGAATTCAAGGCCAAATCTCCCTCACCTCTTCCTGAAGAATCATTACGCCCTATGAATGAGATATTTGATGGACAGGAGGAGGAGGATGACGACAATGATGATGGTATCAATTTCGGATATAATCAAATCGGTGGAGATGATGATGCAGAGGAATCACAACCCAGTAAAGGAAATGGTGGTACTGGCATTGATGATTGGGGTATTCAGAGTGATGGTGAATCGATCAATGAGCGAGATGTTCCTTCCAGTTCTATTAGATTGCCTGGTGAAATCACAGCAAACGAAGAACGAGCAGTGGGACCCGAAGAATCAAATGAAAATAATATCGAGAATCTACCAGTAATTGCCACGCCCCAACCCGTGCAGGCACCTATGGCCGTATCAACTGAGCCTACGGGCCAGTCAGTGGTGGACAGTTCCCCTCCAATAGTAGTGGCAACTGAATCCGAAATCCCAGATGACTCTGATTCTGACGTGTTTAGTGATTTTGAAATTACAGCCCCAGAGTACCCACATCTTATGCAAAGTATTCCTGTTCCTGTAGATTCTCCTTTGTCTCAGTCTGTGACTCCCGTTCCTAATAATCCATTGGTGTTTCCACAGCCAATCCAACCAATCACCCTGGGAAGTTTCGGAGTGCTCACACCCAAAAATGTCGCTTCTCCGCTCAGCAGTCCACAGAACAAATCATTCGAACGTGGTATCACAGCAGCTGTAGCAACTGCAATACCTATTGCTACGGTAGTCCACGAACAACATAGTAAAGAGGATGAAGATGACGATGAATGGGGCGACTTCAAAGTTAACGGCACACCTGATATACATACAGCTGATATACAAGAGCAACTTGAGACTTTGTCACAGCCATCTACAAATACTCTTCCCTTTGGGTTTGGAGGTGTTCTTCAACCACGCAATGCCTCAGCTAGTCCAATTCAACTGAACTCTACTCCATCAAATATGAGGCCACTTGAAAGAAGACATATCAGGAGTGTGACGGAACCGCTTCCTGATTTTCTTGCAACTGAGAAGGCCGGAAATGATGATGATGAATGGGGTGAATTCGATTTCGATGATGGCTCAAAGGACAATTCTCGAGCTGTAACCCCACAGCCATCTCAGTATTTGCCGAAGATACGAGATTCTACACTAACCTCTCAAATCAACAGTCTCCCAGGTAGTGTGATACCTCCGATCGGACTCTCAGACTCAAAGATCATGGACATGTCTCAGCATCGGTCTACTTTATCCTCTTCTAGGAGGAAGAGCCGTCTACCGCCAAGTCTTTTATCCCCCAACCGTATTGCTTCTCTTCCTGCAAAAACCGTGCCTAATCTCGCTTTGCCGGAGACTCTTGTTCCAAGCTTGAACGGAATCAAGGATCAGAGATCATTTCTCCATTCGACACTGCTACCGGAACAGAAACGCAGCATGAGGAGGCCCAGTTTCAAGGAGAAAAAGGAGAATGTAGCCAATAGTGGGACTCAGCTGATCGATCTATAGCTTACTTTCAGATACACATATATATATATATATATATATAGCATATTGAGCACAAATGTGTGTAATATATTCACGAATAGATAACGGTGTGATCTAATACAGAAAACAGAGACTTCTTACTTATCGCCAGGATTGGGAATTATTCATCTGAGATTGTACAGCCCCATTGTAGGTGGCTCCTGTACTGCCTGGATATTGGCTGGATCTGCCCCTACCTGGTCTAGACGGTAATGGTGGAGAAACTGGTCTTGGAGGCATTGCTGGGGGTGGAACACTTAAAAGCCCTCCAGACTGAGGTGGTGGAGGTATTGGTGGTCTGTTGTAGGGCATCATGGAAGAATGAAGAGGCGGAGCACCAGGCGGCCTGCTGAATGGTAAGGTATCGCCCATTGGTGGTGGAACCGATGGCCTTTGATATGGTGACCCGGGAGGTATTGTGTGAGGTGCCTGTGGGGCTGATGTGGGTCTTAGAGGAAGTTGAGGAGGCTGTACGTCTCCGCCTGTGTTTGAAAATGGGGCTGTGTATAAATAAGGCGCCATCTCGGCGGATGGTTCTTCATATGGGGGTGGGGGGTCATCGTTTAATAATTCTTGCACTGTGGAGTCCTCCTGAGTTTCGGAGGTGGACAAATCTTCATTCCCTGTACCATTTGTACTATTATTGGATAGGGGCGTCTGTGAAGAGTAATCTTGTGTATTAAGATGTGAAGCTGATGACTGTGAGGATCCCTCAGATGTATTTGCTACAGTCACCACTGGGGGTGACGTTATTGTTGTGTCCTGGGATATGTTTGGAAGTATCCCAATGGCAGAAGGTGTAGAACTATAGGGCTCTCCACCATTAGCATGGGATTCAGCGTCTACACGGAAAGGGTTATTGCTTGCAAAGGCATGGCCGTTAGATCCAACGCCCCGATCTCCCATTGTTGCAGTGGATTGGATGTTCAATAGTCAATGCCTGATTTCCAAATATATGGTGGACCAACAGTCAATAGAAATTCTTTTTTCTACTGGAGTACAACGTTACTTTACGTTCCGTTCTACTTCGCCTACTGCTAGTACTCCTATTTCAAAGCGCATCAAATTTCAAAATTACAGACAGGCAACCAACCGTTCTACTGTATGCAGCTGCGCAAGCGATGAGCCCAGTGGGTTATGTACCTATGCGTATGCAAGGGCAAGGCAGGACAGTGGACAGAAGACCTGCACTGCAACCTCCTTAGCTATCAAGAGCATCATTCATGAAGGGACACAATGAAAGGACCCTTGAAGTAGGCAGTAAGGAGCCTATTAACTGGTGGCATTCAATCCCATGAGCTACTCAATGTTATGAATCATTCAATATCCTCTACTGTATATCTTCGTACTCAACTCTAAGGACTTGCAATTTTCTAGGAACTCAGTTTCGCTTACAGCCTCAAACCGTAATACAAGTCTGCTCGAGAAACCCTTTTCGAAACCTATCTGAATCCCTTGTACTTCCTAGTTAAGGTTCCGTGTCCCTCAGCGAAGGTTTACCAAGAAGTTCCTCCACAATATGAAGCCCACTACAGCCAAGCTACCCATCAATGCAGTTAGCTATCTGTCCATTGGACTCTCTCCATCCCCTTCTTCGTCTCTCCACAGAGACCACCTCCCAAGGGCCAAGCATACACAAAGGCTCCCCAGAGGCCAAACAAAGCACGCGGGGTAGGTGTACGCTGTGTACTCACCACCTCCTGCATACACAGTGAGATTTCTTGTCAGTGATCCCGACCGTTAACCCACTGCCCAACGTAAACGGGTACGCAAGCGGTGGATGCCCATCGTCTCGCCCTCCCACGCTACCACCCTGTTGGGCCACTCCACACTTGTCTTACACATCGTGGGGCAAAGCAAGCAGGCGAAAACATAACACATATACGCACCAATGTATGTGGGCGCTCACACTACCATGGGCGGTGTACGGATGTTTGTTTACCTTTTTTCACCCATCCACAGTGTCTGTTGATGGAGTAATTTGCCCAATCGGTAGGTTGTTAGGTGTGCTTTCGTTGGTGATCCAGAGAGAGTAACTCGACCGATATTTCATCGCTGTTGAGACATTTGATTTGTTATTTTTCCTATAAGGGGGTTGATAACAAGAGTTCCCGTTACAAAGGCGCAGTAACGCTCAGTTGATTTGAATCGTTCGCTATTTCGCCATGGACAACACGGAGTACTTGCATCCTGGTAAGTTTTTTTTTGATTCTCCGCCTGATTTGTTGGGCTTACTCAATTGACATACTAACTATTTTTTGAAGGGTTCGAGCCCAAGTCTTTGAAGGTTACACAGCTAAGAAGTATCTTACTGGATCATGAAGTTGATTATCCCTCCTCAGCAAAGAAGTCTGATCTAGTGAACCTCTTCAACACTCACATCAGACCACGTGCTACTGAATATTTGAAAAAAGCACAATCGGTTAACCCTGATGGCCATGGTATCATTAATGCCGGCAGTGACGACTCTGCAACTGTGAGTGCACCTCCAGCACCAAAGCCAAAGAAAAGAGCTAGCACTGCAAAGAAATCTCTTCCTCAAGAGGAGCCAGCAGTAGTAACGACAGAGATTGAAGAACCTCCAAGGCGGTCTTCCCCCAGGAGAAGAACTGTCAGTGGAGAGGTGAAGGAGACAAAGCCCACTAAGGCTCCCAAAGCTCGTCTGTCCGATGTTATCCCAGAGCTGAAACCGGCTTTGTCTGAAGATACTGAGAAGGCCCCAGGTGTTTCCAGAGCTAGAGGGAGATCTCCAAAGAGGAAGGTCTCAGGAGAAATAGCAGAGCCAAAGCTTGAACTTCCAACTGAAGGAGCTGAACAGGTTGTTGCCTCACCCAAAAAGAGACGCTCTCCAAAGAAGGTTGTGGTTAAGCCTGATGCTGTGGAAGCTGTGGCTTCGGAAACAAAGCCGGAACCTGAAACTGAGGCGCCAAAGTCGGAACCAGCTGCAAAAAACGCTGAAGCAACTTCTCCATTCACAAACCGCAATGTATTTCAGGCCTCTTCTCCTGCTGCTGATGTTCCCAAAAAGACAATTCCTAAAAAGAGAGCGGTTTCAGATCAAAAGTCACCTGAGAAAAAGAAAAGACAGTCCAAAACTCCAACCGCAGAATCACCTTCAAAACCTGCTGCGAGGTTCAAAGAATCATTTTCGTCATCTCCATATGCCTCCCCTGTCTCTGAGAGTACTCTTCAGAAATCTCCATTCAAGACCCTGGATCAGCCAAAATTTGAAGATAAACCATCTGATTTCTTGAGTGGGCCAGACAAACTCGATGCAACAGACTTGTTCAACATCGGTGACGATGCCATTAATGGCAGAGCTCTTGACTTTGTGAATCTGTTGGAAAAAAGCAAGAAGGCAAAGAAGGAGAAGGTGGTTAAACCAACTATGGAGAAGGCCCATGATAAACCTCTACCTGCTGTCAAGGCAGAAAAGAAACAACGTAAGGTATCAGGAACAACAAAGAAGAAGGCTTCGAATGTACCTGACAAGACTATCACTGCTCCTATTGTGCAGCAACCTGTGGCTAAACCGGTTGTGGTGCAAGCTCGAGGAGAGCTATCAGCACCATTGCCAGCCAGCAAACCAGAGAGGGTTATGCCTTCTTTTGACCAGTTGAAGGTGACGTCTGATTTTGCCAAGAGATTGGGCGTTCAAATACTAGGCAGTCCTCCATCTAGAAAAGTCGATGAAAAGCCTCATGGGCCCTCAAGATTGCTCTCTTTCGGTGGTGAAAGTGCAGAAACGTCCAAGGGTGACATTGATGAGAAAATAGAGGCAAGGGCCGGAAAGTCGCTGGAGGATGAAGATACCGATGCCCTCACAAAGCTGCAAGAGGAGATCCATGAGGAAAATGAAAAGATTCTCAAGGAAGCTGAAGAAATCCTTGAAGAAATCGAGAACCCACCACAACCGTTCTCGTTCGCTGTTATGTTCAAATTCATCACTTTGTGGAACTTGCTAATGTTTCTTATATTGGCAGGGTCTTGGTACAGAGATCAGATGGCTCACATTGGGTACTGTGGTGTGGAGTCTTATCATCCCACCTTTAACTACGAGAAGGTGCCTCATCCGTCCCTAATACCCTACATGGAGCTTGCAGAGGAGTACCTTGAGGTCCTTAAGCCAGACTGTGTTCCTTGTCCAGCACATGCTGAATGTTTCAAGATGGCCAATGTAAAGTGTGATCCTGACTATGTTCTCTACGAGCCGTGGTATGCCTTCTCGGGGCTTGTGCCAACTACTGCCAAATGTATTCCAGATACCAAGAAGGCAGAAAAGATCTCAAAGATTACCCAGTATACCCTCGATCTATTGAGGCGCAGGAACGCCCAGGTTGAATGTGGAGACGGTACGGATGAGCAGGTGGGGCTCAGTGTGGGAGATCTCAAGAGTCTCGTTTATGCTGTGAGGCCAGTAAGTATTGATTAGTTGATCGTTACTTTGCACTTTTTGCATTTACTAACATGTTGTATCAGGAATGGCTTGAAGAAGAGGAGTTTGAATACTATTGGTCAAAGGCATTAACCGATCTGGAAAATGAGCCAGAGGTGATCATAAGGCATGTACGTTTTTTATCCCCATCTATTTGTTTCCCCCATCAAAGAAGTCCATTACTAACATATATCGCCCACAGTCTGAAAACACCAGAAGATTTGGAGGAGATAGCGAATATTCCGTTGGAGACGAAGGAGGTGAAAGAGATCATCAGCACGATACCTTGGCAGAAGACGAAGACGCCATTGTTCGCTCAACGTCCCTTGCCAAGCTTAACTTTCGATGCCGAATTGAAAAAGCTTTCTTTGGAACCCTTGTCAAGTATCGCATTGGAATATTAGCTGTTGTATTGAGTGTATGCCTATATAACTTTGCTTCTTTCAAGTACACCCAGTATAAGATTGAAGATGCCAAGGTGAAGCACCTTACCTCGCTCGTATTTTCCAAATTGAGAAGGCAGAGCATCAATGCTAAGGCAGACACCAGAGAATTGACGAATCCATTTATAGGCAGCATTCAACTGCGTGATGTACTGTTGAACGTTGATAACGCTCATGTGAAAAACCAGACATGGGGAAAAGTAACCAAAAGGGTCGAGGCAAACTCAAACGTGAAATCTTCAACAAAGGAAGTGCGTGGAGAGATCATGAAGGTGTGGGAGTGGATAACTGATGTGGACCCAGAAGATATTTGAGCTTTTTAAAGTTTGAGTTATTATTCCATGGATATTTCATATTGTTTGAATATGTATTTTTACTAGATCTTATATATACCTAAGTGGTTTTGAAACACTAATAATAATAATAATATAAAATAACTTCCTCCATTAAATAGAATTTGACTATGGTTGAAGGACTCCACC
This sequence comes from Kuraishia hungarica, assembly GCA_030567555.1. NCBI lineage: Eukaryota > Fungi > Ascomycota > Pichiomycetes > Pichiales > Pichiaceae > Kuraishia > Kuraishia hungarica. The sequence continues at coordinate 1,076,693 of JAJLSL010000001.1, forward strand.
ATCTTATAATGCTGGTTTATTTTGTATTTGTACACTACCATCCGTTAGCAGAGTGAACGCATCTCTACTATGTACGGTAGTGTAATGCTCATAAGGTTTTCCGCTGAAAAATGAGGAAGCATCGCAGGCATCATCAGCTGTAGAGAGAATGAATGGGAGAGACGATCATCACCTCTAGAAAGACATATCTTGGTAGGTTGATATTTTTGGTTCAGAGAAACCAGACGAATCATATAAATAAGTACATTGTACAAAATGTTCCCAACCACAAGAAGTGCGGTGTCAGTGGTAGCCCGTCCAGGGCGTGCGTCTATGGTGCCTTCCCTTGTGACGGTTCACCAGATCCAATCTGTGAGGGGAAAGAAAACGAAAAGTAAGGATGGTGCCAACAACCCAGCTATCCAGAGATTGAGTGAGTGATTTTTATAGGTTTGAGGTCAATATGAGCACGGATTGCTTATGCTTCTTCGTGATTTTTCACTCTCTCCACCTTAGTACTAACATCAATGGAAACTAGTTACACAGCTGTCTGTTATGAGTGCGGCCAGAAAACAGCCCCGTTTGCTGAAATTGTGCCAGGAAGACTATATCAAGCATGTGGTAACTACAAAGGCCTGGTCTTTGTTGAACAAGCAGAGGACGGCTAGAGAACAAGAGCTCTTGAAGAAGCAGCATGAATCTATACAGGAAGCAAATGAGGACCTCAAGAACGTGAGCTCTTTTTTGTTTGAGGAGGCTAACAAGAGAGAGAAGTCAAAGCGTTTCTCTTTGGAGATGCGCGTGCCTTCAGAATTCCCACCAAACCAAGTGTGGAACCACGACTACAGCCCTGTAACGAAGGAATAGTGGTGTGAATGAAATATCCCTGTATATAATGAATGTAAATACTATGCTTTATGATTATTATTCGACTTTATAGCTTGTATGTATCATTATTATTATTATTACTATTGATATTAATATTATGCAGCTGAGTTGACTGCCACCTATAATGTATATGCGTGTGTTCGTGTATATATATCAGTACATGTGTGTGCTCCTATTACCACACTCTCTCCCACCAATGTTTGATGATACTTCTATCTGGGTTTGCCAATATAAACCAAACGACGTTAGTACCAGCAACAAGAATTATAAATGCCGGTAGAACGACAAAGGTCCCCAAAAACTGGGATAGGAGACCAACCAAGAACGGGAAGATAGCGCCACCAGAAGAACCCAGAGCAGTCATGATTGTAAGTGAAATCACCTGGATCTTTCTGGGAAGAATCCTCACGGCAATGGTAATCATTAGGGGGTACACTGGACCGATGGCCAAGCCCGTTAACGAAACAAAAACACCCTCAACATAGATATTGGGGATTACCCAAATGAGAGTCGAAAACACTATTGAAAGGCAAATCATTATGAAGACACCTCTCTTGGCACCAATATAGTGGTGGATACGAGGAGTCAAGACAATCCTTCCAAGGGAAAGACCAAACCACAGGCCAGATGCAATATAACCTGTAGTTCTGGCATCTCCATTTCTATAATCTAAGATAAATGTAACGATCCAACCTCCAAGTGAAACCTCAGCTCCTTGGTAGAAGAGCACAAAAAAGGACAGAAGCCAAGTCTTAGGGTCCTTGAGGGCCAATTTCATCAGTCCCTTTGGTACAACCGGCTCTACAAGGTCAGGTTTGTCGGCTGTATCATTCCTAAAGTCTCTATTGACATTCTCCAAGCTTTGGGAATAAGTCTCGTTGTGTGCAGGGTTCAGGCTGGGCATAAAAGACATCTCGATTTCCTGTTCTGGAGTCATCACTTCGCTTCTTCCATCAGTTGAGCCTCCAGGAGAATGTGCCATCTCCTGAATGCCCAACGGATCAATGGCTTCGTGGGCACCTTCGACAGTATTACCGTCTGCATCATTATCAACGGCGGGTGACTTGATATCAGTCGTTGTCGTACGGGCGAGTGGGCTAGTAACATTTTGAGATGGGTCATGATGCTCAAATGCAGCAAAATCCGCATCGACCCCCACGTAGGCAAGCCAGAGGTTGAAAAAGTTGATAGTCATAAGTCCCAACAAGATTAAGTAGAAGAAATTCCACCTTATTCCTTGGTCTACCATCACCGTAGCAATGATTGGGCCTATGGTAGCCCCCAGTCCGTAACTACCGTGGAAGTAGCCCAGATATGTTGAGGATTTGTGTAAACTTGAGAGAAATATATTAAGCTGTGAAAGGCAGGTTGCCATTCCCAAACCACCACAAAAGAATCCAATCGCTGCTACTTCAAATCTAGAGCCAGTGCTTACAAGTGTATACATTATCACTATTGTAACACATCCACCAGCTATCATTTTATGTTTGCCAAGCATAATATCGAGCTTATGGCTGGCAATGGCAATGACTATAAATCCACAGGCATTACTCAGCCAGAGGAGGGCAACAATAGAATAAGAAATATCATAGTAAGCTTCAATATGAGGCAGAAGTGCTCCCAGACAAGAATCTGAAATTCCGAGAGTAATACACCACATGACAGCAGCGATCAACCTCCACTTATTCCTTGGAGGGTTCTCGAGAGTCATCTGTGTCTCGGCAATTTGGGGGGGCAGCATTCCTTCACTTGTGATAGGATCAGCAGTTATCACCATTTGTGGCTCCTCATGGCTACCAGTTAGATATATACGGTCCTCTGATTTGTTGGCTTGTTGGCTGGAGAAATAGTCACTGCCTAGTTCATATCCTGGTGTGTTTGGTAGAGACTCGGTGATGGGCGTCGGAATAATAGAGCCTATTGGTCTCTCAGCAGAAAGTGGAGCAATGCTTTTGAAAGATCCAGGCTCAAATGAAAGCTTTACTGCACCAGATGAACGTCTATAAACCGATGAGGATGTGGGAGGCATATTGTTCATGTTGTTCCTCCAAGTCTCATCTCTGAAAATACTGGCTTGATCCTCTTCATCAACGACTACATCCTCTTTTTCATTCTCTTCGTCGTCATCGATATGAACCCCACTAAATTTGACTTTTCTTACATTGTTACTATGTGATCCTGTTGCTTCATTTTCAATGTTGTTATTCGCCTGTTGTATCTCCATCGAGACGATCTCAACGTCGCCCTTTGAAGAGAAGGACATGTCGTTGGCAGTTTTGCGTATATATGTGATTGTAAGATGTCACCTAATTTTTCTCACTGCTCAGGGTCTCAAATGGTGAAACTAAGGGCGTCTTATAGTGTTTGTGGTCAGTTCACACAATAGAAAAATATACCACACAAAATAATATGCACCACACAGTCGATCCAACCGCCGCACAAATCAGACCCTGACGTTAACCTTTCCGTCCTAACTCTGTCAAGTTCAACCCCAGAAATTAGTCGTCCTTTGTGTCTTGTTAAATACACCAGATCCTATAACATTTTGCAAATTTTGTGATTTCTCAGCAATGTGGCCCGTCAGGTATTGCAGGTGGAGTAAACCCTTTCTCCATCAATTGACTGTTTCTTTTTATGCTGAGCCACGTCCCCACATGCAAGGCTCCCAAACGGCTAACTAGGTGCTGCATGTTTTCTGCACTGATTTCTCTGTTTTTCCGGTAAATCTGTAGGAGTCCTGCAACGTTACTAAAAAGCGCACGTTGGAAACGGGATTCCATGCGGGAAAACTCAAAAAAAGTAAGGATTCAGCCTGTACATGCAGGTGATAAGATGCCACATGCCCATAGACGAAATTTAGTGTGTGTTGATACCATACAAGATGGGCCTGTGTATGAGGATCTTGTCAATGAATATCTATGCACCCCACGATTTGCTGTATGATTATCTACAATCATAGAGACAACTCAGGCATTTTGCCTGAGGTTGTTGAGATAACTGAGGACAAGAGAGGAGTGTTAGCAAGATGTCAGCTGTACCCCTCCCCTCTCCTCTGCCTTCGCATTGGCATTGGTCTGCACTGCATGAGACGAGAGTTCTCATTGTACTAGACTCCGCCTCATAACCCCAATTCCCATATTTCATATATCTCGTTAACAGTTACACTTCATATAGGACGCATAGCACAGGGGTACAGAGATCTCCGCATGTCTGACACGATCTAGACATGGCCAAGTAACCAATCCACATTGTTTTCCTTCGTCTAGAAACCGTCATGTGGTGAGGAATTCCTAATTTTAGAAATCCAGGCAGCAATGTCAAATAATGCAGAAAGCATCAAATGTGCCCGCAATCCTGATAAACTTGCGCAACGCTATTAGCTGGGGTAAGGAATCCATGACCCCAGATGGCTTAGCGGGGCAACGGAGAAGGTGCAGCGGATAGCCTCCCGTTAGGTTTGAGAACAACAGAGTATAACCACTATTGGAATTTTCTCCTTTCGATTGTTAGTCATCTGTGGAAGGGGGGATTAGGCCCAGTGCAAGCTTGTCCAATGAGATAGGCTGCCTTAGTTCTGGAACCCTCGTCGAATATGCCTCATAGGTGCTTGCCCGTTCTGGAAGCCCATCCGCAGATATGCAAGCTGTTGAAGAGCCCCATTTCCCGCATGCGGGGAAATCGGTCCCTCATCGGCTTAAGACTGCAAGCCGAGTGATCTCCTCGTAATCGTCAGGACAATGAATTTTTTGGAAGTGGTTACGCTCCTTAAATCTAATACACGAATATAATCCTATTTGTATATAATGTTATTGTGGAACAATGATTTCCCTATGTATATGTATATATTTACGTAATATAATAGCCAATTTGGTGATCGAGTAAATCTTTTCATAGTCAGCCTTGTCTCCCTACCATACTCGTTCCCACCAATGTCTGGTTATGGGTTTCTCCGGGTTGGGTAGAATTAGCCAATCAACTGCAGTTCCAAAAAATAGGAGAATAAAAGCTGGAAGCACGACAAAAGCTCCTACAAACTGTGATACCAGACCAACAAGAAATGGAAATAAAGCACCTCCTGATGAGCCTAGTGCCGTCATGATTGTCATAGAGATGACCTGTGTCTTTCTTGGAAGAATGCTAACAGCAATGATGATCATAAGTGGATATATGGGGCCTATGGAAATACCAGCTAGAGCTACCAAAACTCCCTCAGCGACAACGTTAGGAATGGCCCATGTAAGCGCCACTAAAATAATTGAAATCCAAATGCAAACAAATACACCCCTCTTTGCTCCAAAGTAATTGTAGATGTGAGAGTTGAAGAGGATTCTACCAATAGACAACCCAGCCCATAGTCCTGATGAAATGTAACCGGTCGACTTTGCATTGCCTTCTCTGAAATCCAACACAAATGTGACTATCCAACCTCCCATGGACACCTCAGCCCCTTGATAAAAGAGAACAAAGATGGATAGGAGCCATGTTTTGGGATCTCTCAATACTGATTGCATCATTCCCTTAGATATAGAGGATTCAGAATCTGCTCTGTTATTGTCAGACTGCATCTCGTAATCACGATTGGCATCATCCTGTGTTCTAATATGCACCTCGTTCACACCAAGATCCGCTCCCGTGAAACGGGAAAGTTCGACTTCCACCATTCCATCGTTAGCCGAAGTAGGATTTGCTGCTGACTGCGAACTGGTACCGACCGCTCTGCTGTCCATTAATTGCTGATACTCTTGTTGTCTGGCTTCGAACTCCTTGATATCATCTTCCACACCTATGAATGCCCAGAACATGTTGACCGTATTGAAGAAAGCAAAACCCAACAGTAGAAGATAAAAATAATGCCATTTGACACCAGAGTTAACCATCGATGTGGCTATTATAGGGCCCACCGTAGCACCCAGTCCATAGCTGCCTGTGACATAACCAAGATACTTGGAGGAATCCTCCAAAGATGACACAAATAAATTGATCTGAGACAAGCAGGTGGCCATTCCCATTCCGCCAAAGAAAAAACCAATTGCTGATACTCCAAATTTTGATCCGGAGCTAACGAGAGAGTACATTATGACCAGAAAGATGCAGCCACCTGACATCATCTTTTGTTTACCTAGAATAGTGTCCAGTTTGTGGCTGGCAATTGCAATTACCACAAAACCAGTAGCAGAGCAGAGCCACAGAATAGCCACCACCGCATAAGAGATATGGTAGTATTCCTCAATATGAGGAAGCAGAGGACCAAGACTTGCATCGTTCGTGCCCAACATGACACTCCATATTATAGTTGCAATCACTCTCCATTTATTTCTAGGTGGATTGCTGAAGGACATTATTGGGTTCTCGGGGATCTGCAGTGGGACTTCAATGGCTGAGATAACAGGCGGTACAGCATTCTCTCTATTTCTGATTAGAGAATTGGGCTTGAATGCTGTGACTGGTCCTTTCATTGAATGCTGGAATGCTGACACTATGGAGAAGGTCGGTTCTAAGGGAGAGTGTGACAAATGTTCGCTCTCTATTTCACCCTTTCCGTCACCAAAGAAGGAATCTGAGGGTGCTTTCTGAGGTTCGATCCCTGTGTCATTGGACTTTCCAACCTGGGGAGTTTCATCTGCATCTTTGATTTCCAGCGACAAAATCTCAATGTCTTGAGTCTTGGCCGAGGGTTCTGCACGATTGAAAGAAGATGTCATCGTTGAGGCGTGAATCGATCCAAGATAGTGACAATTCAACGTTAGAAGTGAGTTTCTCCCTTCCTTTTATACTTTTGTCCACCGAAAAAACAGAAACGTGATTCCGAAGATTGATGCCTTTCCAGCAGTTGCCAAGGATCAAGAAGCGGGGTTATCAGCGCCGGATGCGATGCAGGTACATGAAGAATTACTCACCTTTTAAAAAGTGTTGTTGCTATACGGCTCATCAATCGACAAAATTCCAATTATCTCAGAGGGGAAATAGGCAATATTTCAAACATATACTAATGTAATTTTACCAAGAACGGAAAAATTCGGAGAAGTTTACGAAGTCCTGATGAAGCCGTTCCATTCATGCACCCCGTACCAAGCCCCCAGAGCGCCATGCAGAAAGCATGTTGCAGGAAGTGAACGGCTGCCGGCTGCCATATGACTCTTACCGCGCAGGAGGGTACATACCCACGGCTAAGTGAAAGGCGACAAAGACAAAACAAAGATAGTGGTGATGAATCCAGTCTACTGATACGATCAGTCATAAATTGCTCGAGTTACTTGTTTAAGCGAATCGATATCAAATTCAGATGTTTTTTTGTTTTTAGCTTTTGTGTTTTTTTCTGCCTTCAGTCTAGTTTGTAACTTTCTACCTGCGTGAAGAGATGCATGATTTGATCAATTGGAATTTCCAACAAGCTGAAGTGCTTCAGCTTGAAATGCACCCTGGAACTTATAGGGAGAGCACAGAAATGTGTTAATGATCTTTGGTAATTCATAATTTATACGAAAATTCTATTTTTCAGAAAATTTTCCATAAGCTCAAGTTGCCTAAGATAGTCAATATTATACCGAGATAGTTGACAAACTATCTCCGATAATATTCCCATCTTAGAAAGGTCGTGCGTGGATGAGATGACCTCAGGCAAAAAAAAAATTTGGGCTTACTTAGAGAGGCACCTTAATAAGATGCACTGAAATTTATCTACATATAGGTTGGGGTCTATGAAAAGACTGGCTAGCTAAGTATATAGCCTTCCACAAATATAATGTCAAAGGCCAATAAGAGAGATAATATCTCTCTGAAATTGGACCTCTTGGAGGTGAAATTCCTCAACACGGCTCCTCGTTACCCTAAGACTAAGATTCTTCTTGGAGCAAAAAGCCAAAAGACTTTGGTGTCCATAGTGGATGTGAATGGTATCACAGAGCAACAAGCTACTGAGAGGATCCAGGCACTAAAGGGAGATCTCTGTGCAAGAAAATTTCATGCCGCTGTCCAGAAACTAGAGAGAGTGTTAAAGCGCTTAGTGAGAGCTGAGATCAACAGAAACAAACTCATCAAGGTTCAAACAGACAGATCAACCACTGGCGGCTCCAACAAGAAACAGGAGGCTGCTACGAGAGATCTAGAGATTTTATCACAGATAAACGAAAATCTCGAAAATGTTTGCCGAGGGAAGTTGGTAAAACTACTAGAGCAGGTATATCTGACATCGAAAGACTTGAAACTGAACCCTCCTTCATTTCTCCCACAGTGGTGTTTAGAGGCGTACTTAGATACCAACCATAAATGGAATCCAAAGTTCCAATTCAAGAGCAATTCTTCGGAGGTTAACAATTTGATTTCCAAGCTTTTCAATAACAAAGATGTGAAGGAGCTCCTCAGTTCTGCGGAGCACAGCATGAAGTTGGTTTTGGGTGCCGTGGCGCCTAGAGCAGGAGATAAGAAGCAGAAACAAGCTGTCGAAGATATCGAGAACTATTCAAAGGCTGGATCAGAAAGCGGATCGGAATCTGGTTCAGATTCAGACTCAGACTCAGATGCTGACTCAAAACCTGTGCATTCCAAGAAAGAGGCACAAAAGAGTAAGGTCGTTGAGGAGGGCGATATCGATTACTCTGCATACGAAGGGTTACTTGGGGCATCTTCAGATGAGGAGATGAATGAAGCGGATGAACACGAAGTAGACTATAACCAGATCACTGATGAAGAACCAAGTGCGGATGAAGAAGAATACTCTGATATAGACAGTGGTGATGAGCTACCTCGTAAGAAGGTGGATGATTTCTTTGATTTCTCCGCAGAGGAGAAGGAAAAGAGCAGGAGAGATAAGAAAGAGAAGAAAGAAAAGAAGCAAGATGCACTGAAGGGCCTTCCTGAGCTTGCATCTGGTTACTTCTCGGGTGGAGATTCCGATTCCGATGTGGATAATGATGACGTTGTGAATGAAAAGACAAAGACAAGGAAGAACAGAAGAGGCCAGCGTGCTAGACAAAAAATCTGGGAAGCCAAGTTTGGTGTGAAGGCAAACCATGTTCAAAAAGAAAGAGACCGTGTGAGATCCGAGAGAGAAGTGAAGCAACAGGAGTACGAGGAAAGAGCAAGGAAGCGTGCTGAGAAGGCAGCTGCATCAGGTGCCAATATGGCACCTTTATCCCACCAGAGAACACATCAGCCTTTGGACCCCAACTCCATAATCATCCCTGCAGTGCCGGTCCAAGAAAAGAGTCTGCATCCTTCATGGGAAGCGAAGAAAAGGGCAGAAGAGGCTACAAAGAACATCAAGTTCACTGGTAAGAAGATTGTATTTGACTGATTTGGTCATGTTTGTGTTGACACGAAGGCTGTATAGTATAGGATTTTTAAGATCCAAATAGATAAATTGTACCTTAGCAAGATGTGACAACTAGGTTTCCCAATACCATGACTCTAATTGTAAATATATAGAAAAAGATCACCTTATTACATCATTTTATTATTTTCTCGATACAGCACTAATATTCTTATCTTTTTATATTTCTATTGGGAAATGCCATTCCATGAACAGTAGGCTTAAAAACCCTACATGCGGGCCCTTGGATATCTCCACATACCTCATCTCTATATATTTTCTCCGAGGGCTGGCTCTCTCTTCCTTGATGAGCCTGGTGCGTGAGGCGGGCTCTTGGTCTTATCACCCATTGTGCGAAAAGAGAGAATCTTATAGTGATTCTTTTATTGATGGTATATATACATCTTTTCACTTTATTATTTTGTTTATTGTATTGGAATCAAGGAGTTTTACTGTCCATAAGTTTTATATGTATCGTAGGGGTCTGACTAGCCTCCTACCATTTTCCCGAGTTCTCAGTCCCTTTGCCAAAAGTGCGACCCCATCACATTTACCAGGAAGGCACCACACAGCATTTGCATGCACATTCACCACGAGTGTGCCTATTTTTATTGATATCCATAGAATAAAGCGTCACCAAATGACCGCCCCTGCCTCTACAGCATCTAGCGGGGTTGAGAGGCAGGTTGTCCCCACGATCTCTCTGACTCCTACTGAGACCAAAATATGCAACCTTCTGGTGACCTACTGTAACGTGTATAATAGCAAACTCGATGCGGGTGACGCAAAACGGTTGGAACTCAGAATCACAGGTGGCTGGGTCAGAGACAAGCTGTTGGGATTGGAGAGCAATGACTTGGATATCGGTATAAACCACCTTTCTGGGGAGCATTTTGCAGAGGGACTGAAAGAGTATGTCCTTTCACAGAATTCGGAAGATGGCACAGAAGGTGCACTGAGTAATTCCATTCACAAAATTGAGAAGAATCCAGAAAAGTCAAAACATTTGGAAACTTGCACTACAAAGATATACGGACTGGATATAGATTTTGTGAATTTGAGGAGTGAAAAATACACAGAGGAGAGCAGGATACCTTCTATTGAATATGGAACCCCAGAGGAGGATGCACTGAGAAGAGATGCCACCCTCAATGCATTATTCTATAACTTGCAAACAGGCGAAGTTGAAGACTTTACCGCAAGGGGATTGCAAGATTTGAAAGAAGGCATATTACGGACACCTCTGCCTTCCAGGCAAACTTTCATGGACGATCCTCTCAGGTGCTTAAGACTGATTCGTTTTGCTAGTCGTTTTAACTTTGTCCTTGCAGACGATGCCACGTCTGCTATGCAAACTGAAGAGATCAAAACGACTTTTGCCGCAAAGATTAGTAGAGAAAGAGTTGGTGTGGAGGTTGCAAAGATCTTGAGGGGTCCTAACCCAATATATGGACTTCATCTGATGGAGGTTACCGGGTTGTATGAAGTGATATTCAGCTTTGGAGACTCACAGGCAGCAATAATGAGTAACAACGAAGATTTGAGAGATCAGATCAACGATGTCTCGCATCGCCAGCAGGGTGAGGTTCTGAGGTTGCTAGAGGTATACTTGCCAGCCCTGGAGAAGAATGTTTTGGGAAGTAACAGCTTGGTAAAGGAGGCACTACAGAAAATTATTGATAGTCCAGCTTCCAGAGCCACATTTTATCTAATTCTGGTTCTACACAGATGGTCTCAATCGCGAGTAGTGTTTGCCCCTCAGAAAAAGCATAAAGGTGAATGTTTTGCCACAGAAGCCATTGTGAGGGATGGATTAAAGTATTCCACCAAGGAGGGGGAGGTTGTTTCAAAAGTGATTGATCATGCATCTAAATTATTAGCCACCATGGGCCAATTTCATTCCTCGCCACAGAGCCTTAAACGCTCAGAGCTAGGTTTACTGGTGAGGGAGTACGGTGATTGCTGGGACACTGCTATAGTGTCCAATCTTTTCATCAAGTGTCTTTCCGCAGGGGCTCAGTTTAGTGATACCACTGAAAGAGAAGCAGTTTTCGTCTCTATTATCAAAGAATTCAACTCATTCCATTCTAAGGTGATCGAAGAGGGTCTACATGATGCACACAACCTACGGATTATAGTTGATGGAAAAACATTGGCCAAAGAGTTGAACATCAAGCCAGGCCCATGGATGAAGCCTATGAACGATAAAATCTTAATATGGCAACTAGATCATCCTCATGGTACCAAGGACGATTGTCTTGATTATGTGAAGGGGCTCCCTTTGAACTAATTGAATATAGGTGATGTGTAGATAGAACAGCTAAAAGAATGACTCTACGATAGAAAATATTAAGCCAGTAAGCAACTACCATTAACAGAGTATATATAATCAAAGATAATAAGCTTAGATCTTCTCCGCGTTGACACCGTGCTTCCAGATGACAACGTATGGAGTGGTACCGTCCTCTCTGTAGTTGAGGAGGACAACCATTCCATCTGGGTCCATGGACTCACCGGTGTAAAAGTCCCAGTCACCGAAAGAACCGAGCACCTTCTTGACGTAACCGGCAGCACCCTTCTCGAAGACGTCAACAGACTCTGGGTCGTGCTCAGCGAGGTAAGCCTTGACCTTCTTAAAGTAACCCTTGATGTACACGAGGAAAGACTTCTTGTCGAAGGAAGTCTGCTGGAGACGGAAAGAGTAGACAACGTTGTTAACGCTCTCAGCACCCTCCTCAAGGTCTTCAGCACCATCCTCGGCAGATGGGTTGGCACCAATGTCAACGTCACCACCACCGATGGTAACCATCTGGCAGTCAGCCTCGTAGACAACGTTGTCAACCAACTTTGGCTCGTAAGCGTCGGACAACAGCTCGTCGCCGGAGATAACGTCCTTGAAAATGATCATTGCGCAATTAGGTGAGGAAAAATGTTAGATGAGTGATACCTAAGCTCTGAATCTTTACATGTTCAACTCTTTTCAGTCAAATGTCAGTTTGAAAACAATGGGTTGCAATTCCCACCCACATCCTGCTCAACTGAATGGAGTTGCCTTGCAGCTAACTGAAAAAAAAAAAGGCCACGATGGTGTTACCCGGAGCATATGAAGATTTCTTTCTTACCCGGAGAAATTGGAGCTTCATGTAGTAAGACACACACACACACGACCAGGCTGCTTCACCCAGATGGGCACAGATGGGCTCAGATGGGCACAACACAGACACAGATGGACAGCATACTAGTGGGCCTGTCGTGTGTGTGCCTGCTGCTTGCTCTGTGTGCTGCCACCTTCTCCCCTACCAGGCTTCGGTAATGTCTGGCAGGGCCGGCTGATCTCGCAGTTGAGATGGTAAATGCACGCATGTTTGCCGGTCCTGTTCATGCTGCCTGCACACAAAGTTGGCGCAGTTGGGTATGTGTCTGAAACCACATAGAGAGCGCGCTACCTTCGCAGAGTAGCACCATCGTGATTACCGTATAGGGCGAGATGCAAACGAAGAGCGCAGTGCATATCGTGCCTTGCATAGAGAGATCCAAATATCAGTGATTGTGGAGATATGTACACGGGGTGCACATCGTTCACGTGGAGGAGTACATAGAGAGATCCGCTATAACTCAGTATAAACGGGTGCAATTATCACATGGTGTGCATTCTGCTTATCACGTATTAGTTGCAGTTTACCCAGTGCTTGTCGATTTTGACTCTTCTCGTTGCTCTCTTTACATGAACAGCTGATTCCAAGTGTGTTGGGCTGCGGTTCTGGTAGCCTCGATTATTTCGTATGACTAGAGGATTGAGACGCACCAAAGGAGCGGATGAATGGACTGGACTAAAGTGCAGGAGTGCCATACGGCCCCTGGCTTCTAGGGTGAATTCTTACCTGAAGTTTGCGGAGAATCACCCATCTTGCATCCTCTTTGGACAGAGTATACGAAATGATATCACCAAGCATGATCGAAAGGAAATACTGGCATTCTGCAGTGAATGGAACAGAACCAATCACAAAATACGGGATGTCTCCTCGAACTCACACAGCAAAACCCCTGACAAGGGAGAAAGGCAGCATTCGCGCAAACCACTACGTAAGAGATACGAGCAGGATGAAGATTATATGTCTGATTCCGAGGCTGCCCATTGCGCTTTCACACCTTCAAGAGATGCTCAACCACCTGGTTATAACCCACAAACATGGAAAGGCATGGTCACTGATGACTGTGCTGTCAAACTAAACGATATAGTTGAGGCTTTTAGGATATTTATAGGAACAGTTGATCTACAGAGAGCCACGCGGCTACAGGATATATGCAGTCTAAAACTTGGATCTGTGATTCGAGCTGAGAATCCAGGGAGCAGCTGTGAGGAGGAAGAATATGATGATGATGGCCTTGTTGAATTGACATTTGACACCCTTCCTCCCTGTAACATCGACAAGCGTTGGTTGGTATTGGGCCAAGGGCTGGAGTTAATTGTGAGATTTATCCACATCCTGTATCCGATCGTTCCTCTGTTGATCGATTACTGTCAGAAGAAGGAGTGCAGATTTGCTTCGCGATACCTTCTAGATAATCTGGTACAAAAATGCAGTGGGGAGTATTTCTGGTACTGCACGGATGAGATCCAGAGACTAACTGTTAATGATGGTATTAAGGATTCCAATGTCTATTTCTTAGAGAACTCCAAAGGGAAACTGGGTTCAGCCGGCGATATAGTGAGTGTAAGAATGCTGAAGTTACTCACTAAGTATTATAAGGAGCTCAGCTTTGAAATGACTGCGTCTCTCGTGGTGGAGGCTTCAGCAACTTTAATACAAAATAGTTCTGGGGACATAGCTTCCACTCACATTAAAGAAGAGCTGTCACTACTGATTTCTCTCCTATTGAATCACAGAGTAGTTACATTTATTCAACATCAGGCTGTTAGCAAATATATTTCCGTGCTGGAAGAAGAGTTGAGAATACATTGTAGTTTCAAATGGGAAGAATATAGATTTTTGATCCACTTTTTGAAGTTCTACTTCTCCTCCTCTCGAAGCGATACAAAGGTTATGCCCTCCCAATTTGAAATGCGTGATTGGCAGTTTTATTCACATATCGCAGAATTGATGGTCAGAGTTTTCCTAGAATTTGAAAATTCGTTGAATATGCTTGAATGTTTGGAGAAATATGAACCCCGATTGGCATATTTGTTTGTAGTTCATCGCTATCATTTGACGAGGTATGTTCTGACTCGTCGTAGATCTGATGCTTCCTTTCAAAGTAATAGAAGCGAGTATCAGGCTAGCTTAGAACTACTTCTGGAATTGGAAGAGCGCTTATACACGGTTGTAGAATGGAAATATGGGGCCAGGGAAATCTCCGGTTGGAGTTATCTTTTCAAGCAGGGTGCTTTGGGGATGGATGATGGAGGAAGTGAAGACGAGAGTGATCCCGAAGACTTTCCGAGGATGAAGCGCCGGTTTAGCACTGACCGCAATGTTGATTCGCGAATGGCCGAGGAGTCATTTGATGGGTATAATCACTGGGAGCAAGAGGATGATGAATTAGATATAGGTAGTCTCCGACATAGAACCAGCCTCTCTCTGAGACGACATATAGCAGTATTCGATTGTGACGGCGAGGATGCACGGCCTATCAGATGTAAAACACAACAAGGGAAGCGGACACTCATTCTATCTGAGGATGAAGATAGTCGTTCAACCGCTAACAGTGATTATGATGCTATCCCATCCAGACATGGATTTGACAATAAGGAAGGACTTTTGGATGACACTCTTGACTCGGATAATCTAATGTTATTATCTACTGCATCGGTGACCAGGTATCACCAGACCAAGTACCGGGCAAAAAAGAGGCCAACTGCTGTCAGGCACATACGTTATGAATCTCCAGGTGCCCTAATTATGTAAACGTTTCTATACTATGATAATATGAATTATGTATTATGAAAAATATTTAACTATAAAATTACAAGAATCTATTAACGCACTCGCATGAGAACTGACATGACTATTAAAAGGTGAGACTCGGAGTCTCTGGATATCGGTGTCCTTGTTTCTGATTTTCTCAGGACAGAGAGAACCCATGATCTATTGTTATCGTTTGTCCGGTGATGTTGTCGCTCTTTAGCAAAAAGACAAGAGCATCTGCCACATCCTGGGGGCTCAGAAGCTTGCCATTTTGTAAAACTCTGTTGAACATATCATGGTTCACTTCATCTCCGAGATCGGTGGACTCGATTAAGCCAGGCAGAATGGCGTTGCATCTGATATTGCGTCTACCCATTTCGAATGCGAGGGCTTCAGTGAACCCGACCAAACCTGTCTTGGATGCAATATATGCTGAGGCACCCATTAACATTTTCTTGGAGAGAACAGACGAAATGTTGATGATGTGATTGTGGCCCCTTTTATCCCTCCTCTTGAGCATGGCCTTGCAGACCAATTTGGAAAGCACCATTGGAGCGGTCAGATTGAGATCAATGATACCAGAGATCTGATCGTCCGGTGTACTCACAAGCAGTCCATTGTGACTCCTGCCAGCACAATTCACCAAAATATTCACATCCTCAACAGCGGAAGCCATGGCGCTTGGGATAGACTTATAGTCGCCAAGATCCATAGCAACATACTTATGATGCTGGGGTACCTCTGAACCCACAATGGGAAGGCCGCTCAGGCGTTCTTTCAGCAATTGCTCATTTCTTGCAACTAGGGTCACACTGCACCCATGTGAGGATAAAGTCTGGGCCACGGCTAGGCCAATACCCTTCGAGCCTCCTGTCACCATTGCCCGCTGACCAGAGAGGAAGTGCAAATCCACGGTAGTGCTCAAACACCGTGCGAAGCGAGGGGCTCCGCGTACAATCCCTAAACCTGCAAACATTGTAGACGAGCTAAGATTTGGTTATACTAATGCAATGGCTTTGCTCATCCCATTTAAAATCACCTGCTCCAGAGCAGCTATGACAGTATCTTACCTGATGCAACCTCTTATCGAGATCAATAGAGTTTATCGACGCGCAGGTAAGCCATTTGACGGATGCCTCACCAGTAGCGATAGGGAGATCAGTAGTGCAGTGCGCGATAGCATAGTGGGTGACTCGGGAACTGCATAAGCGGGGCACGGGCATAGTTAGAGAGGGGAAGCTAAGGACCAAGTAAAACCGGAAACCAGTAGGACATCCGTCAATTCAGGATGCGGGAATATAGATTGGTTTATGCATTATATTCATAGAACTATCTAAAAGAGCCACTTTTAGAATGATGGCACATGTTGAAAATGCCGAATCCTGGTGTCTCCTATATGCCATCTAGCCGCGTCCACCATATGCACATGGGTGGGTGTCTATGCTATATGTATGGTGTAGTCTCCTGGTGTGCTCTCTTTGACATTTCCTTGCCTTGGGCTTATCACCATGCATGTATTTTCTAGACTGATGCTTGGATCAACGTATCTTACTAGCTTGGCATGGAAGCCTTTTTGTACCATGGCAAACCTGCGTGACTCGTCTATAATTCTCCTGGCCATCAGGCCCAGTTTCACCCTGTGGGAAGAGGGCAAGCCAGTGAAATGGCTCTGAGCATCAGCCTCATCAGACATCCCAGGAGCACGGCCACTTGTTGCCCAAGAGCACATCTTAATCAAGAAATTATGAAACTGTGTTTTCTCCACCCCAAAGTTATCCGCCAAGAATTTCTTGGAGTCGCTCAAGAGCCTGTCGTAGGAGCTACAATGTCTGCAGCACATCGCTATCACCAGTCCACCAAACCTTGAAGTAGTCAACTGCTGAGAGTTGAGGACGCACTTCAAAGTGAGGTCAGTGGCTACACCACATAGGTGCTTGGAGATACAAACCATATTGGAATAAGAGTCTTTGAGAAAACCAGGCTCCTCCTCCAATGCTTTGTCGAGGTTGAGATCTTTTATGTCAACTGTTAGACGCTTCACCAATGGCTGCACAGATACATGATCTTCTCCAACGCTGGCTCTAAAATCCTTGCCCAGTTTGCCATCCATTTTCATCCTTGGTGAAGACCTATCAATAAGCAGAAACTTTGTACTGGCTTCTTTGTTCAGCAGTGTCCTTGCAACATATCTCGAGAGTTCAGCCCTCCCACATCCAAATTCGACAAACACATTTCGCACGTGTAGCATCTCATTGTCATTCATGTGGCCAATGAGGGATGATTGTTGTATTATATGTTTCCTATTGCTTAGCTCCTCAAATCGAGAGTCTAACCCATCACGGAAGTCTATTTGTTGCAATGGAATTTCAAGTGAGTCTTTGAAGTGCTCCCCATATTTTGATTCAAGGGAATGGAGAAAGTCTAAGAATTGCTCATTGGTGGTGTCTTCGTTCTCCGGCTCAACAGAGTCCGCTACCTGCTCAACGTTCATATCTTCACTGAACCACTGCCCTCTTGCCTCATGACTCTTGGTAGCATTGCATTTTAACAAGTGCCTATAAAGCTTGTTTTCCCAAACCGAATGGGAAGGGTCTCGAGGGCACGGTATCCTCGCAAAGCGCTTACCATTCCTCGTAGTTATACTGTGTCCATCATCTGAGTTTCCATTGTTCAAAAAAGCCAGATGCTCCGCGCAGTACTCATTACCTTTCCTCCTGGTCATAGAGCAATACCTGCCTTTCTTGGAAAGAAAGAGCTGACATTGTAGTCTCTCAGGCTTTGCTTCAGCTTCCACCTCCCCTTTCTGCTTCTTTGCAGGAGGATTATCAGGCATTTCCCTAGTAGACTCTGCTACTTTTTGCACCATCTTTATATCTATAACTGAACCTTCTGTGGAAATCATTTCCAGCTCACGTTGCTCTGTGTGCAAATACTCCATCTGTGAGGTTTTGATTATCAGCTCCTTCTTAAGAGCTCTCTTCAAAATTTCAATACTCTTTTTCTTTAAGCAGGCCGAGGGCATCGTGCGGCTCGTGCGTATCTGCACTATGTGACCTTGAAGGTGCTTCTAGGGCGGCTCCCCAGGAAGTTTAAAGCTGGCTGGCATCCGTTGATGTTATCCTTTCTAGATATTAGTTAGCCAACGGAACTAAAAAAATGCTGACAGCTTCAAGGATGTAAACAGAGCTAGAAGAGAGTCTTGTGCATGTAGGATGACTGAACCGAGACGCGGGATGGAGGGAGGGAGGGAGGGTAGGAGAGTGGCCAGAGGCGCCATCAGAACTTACGACAAATGTGCACAATCCATAGCTCCTACGAGATGAAAGGGAGCTTATGCGGCTTATTTAATCTATGTCCTCTGAAATACAGAAGGTAAATTGGATCCAAACTGTTTGTATAAAAGAATACCTAGTAATATTGAGTAGAGAACCATATATCGTAGAATACATACAAAGTCGCTGTTCCAAGCGATACTGATCCCAATTCCGAGTAATCTAACTCACCACTTTCAATCTTCCACATGTGTCTTGATAGAGACTATAGAAAGCAAGCAAGAAAGAAAGCAAGTGACCCATATGCTATGTCCAAACGCTTATAACCGGCATATGCTAGCACCGTAATGTCTGTGAATGATCGCACTCACTTTTCCCATCGAATCTATACGACAATCCTCTCACATCTCCAACCATCTCGCTATACCCCTTTGTCAGGGCCAATTATTTCTTGGAAGACTCCTCCAATGACCTCACGTGTGATTCAAGTGCTCTGATGCTTTTCTGCAGAGAGAGCACGTCTGATACGACGGCGTTGCTTGAAGTCTTGTATTCATCAACGAGGTAGTAGTAAGAGCCAAAACCTGTAATTGTGACACCAGTAAGGAAACCGACAAAGGCACCTCTCAAACTGGACTTCTTCTTTGGTGTCACTGGAATGGTAGAGTTGAAGCGGCGAGCGCCCATGTGTGCGGTTTTGGCTAACCTGAAAGCTACGGGGCTAATCATTTCTGGCGTGTTGAATGTTTGGATTGTTCAATATTCCGATAGAAATTCAACGAACTTCAAACTTGTGAACAGAAGATAAAATAGTAATAATAGGAATGCACTCTGGAATGTCTTACGCCTCAGGTGAATTGGCTGATATAATTCAATTGCTTCCTACACAGAAACTCTCCGCACTCCTACCTGTTAACCCCGGCTTCAACGGTCGGTCACTTACAAGGGTTATTAGTGGACTACAATAGTGCGGCAGTTACCCTGACCCCGCAGAGCGCGATGGGGAGAGAGGGATGAGGGGCAGTTAGTATGCTGCGCTGTTAGATGATTTAACTCCGACTTAACTGTTACCGGGTGGGTGATATGTAAACATGTGGAATTATATTATGGGGCATTTTTGTTCCTGTTGCTTGTGATTCTTCTGCTTTGGTAGCTCATTACCTTTGTAACCAATATGACGCAGCTACATGTGACAGACACGCGGCTGATTAAGGCGCAGAGAGGATGATATTAATTAAGAATAGA
Organism: Kuraishia hungarica; assembly: GCA_030567555.1. NCBI lineage: Eukaryota > Fungi > Ascomycota > Pichiomycetes > Pichiales > Pichiaceae > Kuraishia > Kuraishia hungarica. The sequence continues at coordinate 1,096,291 of JAJLSL010000001.1, forward strand.
CTAAGAACGTATTAATGTAGGGTAATCACATACGGAGAAACTATGTAAGTATATTCATTTAGATATTTGGACACTATCTACTATGCTGTAGAGCGTGTTAACTTCCTCTTTTGCTCACTATAGATCTTGGACTGGGTGTGAACGTAGACACATGTTACTCCACCTATCAACAATGAAAGAAGTAGCAGCAACACGTTCAATGGAATAGGGTTCATGTTGAAAGTGGTGTGCGTGGCGTTGTCTAACACACTCTGGCCAAAGTTGAACACTCCAGAGATAGTCATGATGGAGCCATACACCGTACCGAATGTCTCGAAACCAAAAACTTTTGCGCAATAGTCAGAAACTGAGGTATAGAATAGTGGCCTATATCCCACAAAAATCACCACATGCACAATGCCAGCTAACATTGACCTGGGGATTATTCCCAAAGTATCAATTGCAAATGAGATGCCCAAAAGAGAGATGAGCACCACATCTGTCGAACAATGATCCAAGATCATTCCAACAAAAGGAACGGATATGACTCCACCGAGAGGAAGAGCAATATCAAAGAATTGGTTCAGCACTTCAGCCTGTGAGGCAGAGTCAAAGAGATAAGTGTACTGCGAATTGATTGTAGCAACAAAGTAGTTGATACCGAGCATCTGAATGGTAGCAAACAAGCACATGAGGAAAAACCACCATGTTCTGAACTGATAAGATGCCGGGAACCCATGGAGAACTCCAAAAATGCTATTTGTGATGTGGTATTCCTGCTCAATCTCCTCCTCCTCAGCATATACTGTCTTGAGAGCATCACCCAAAGAAGACCTACGGCGCAATGGCATGGAAAGGTGGCTGTGCTGGCTACTCTCGCTCATGACAGGGAGCAAAGCCGACACCTCCGTTGGTGGTAGGGGCTCATCAATGGCTGCGGTGTCTTCTTCCTGTGATATGGAAGGAGGAGTCAGATATGACTCAGATGGCATAAGGAAGATCTGTGCCAGTGCAATGAAAGTGGGGACAATGAGATAAATCTTGAAAAAAGCCTCCACAGAAAAGTTTCCTTCGAGTTTGGTATAAACTATCTTGTAAACCAGGAACACAGCTGACGAACTATCAAACGCTCCTGTTATCAATGCCAAGACGGTACCCGAATTCTCTGGGAAAGAGTTGGAAAGCTGAAACGAGGAGATATAGGCAAAAGTACCTCCAAGAGCCATGGCACCGTAACCAACAGGGTAAGGGTCAATGGAGGAATTCACCAGTTCAGAAGCATAGATGAACACAAAGCAAGAGACGTAAAGAAAAAACGCTCCAATGAGACCACAAGCCTTCGGACCGTAATTATCCAGAATCCATCCTATAACGAGTGCAGACACATTCGTCAACACAGCACCCACTGTGAACATCATGTTGAGTTTCAGATCCTGCTCCGTGCAAAGTGCAACACCTGGTGTGGTATCATCCAATGTGAACACATCATCTTTCGAGTAACACAGAGACTCATACACCTTCTGGTTCACCAGCACAGGTTTGAGTGCAGCAAAGCCAAATATTGGCCCACCAGCTACCAGACACCATAAAATGGCACATGTGGCTTGTGCGAGCCTCTTTTTCGATGATACCTCATAAGAAAACATTATATGAGATTGTTCCTCGGTTGCCTTTTGCCTTTGCAGAATAAAGTTTGACGGGGTAACAATGCAGAGTGTAGATTGTGGGAGCTGCAGACGGTGGTGGGTCTAAAACAATCTCTAGTGGAGCTTGCATCCAACTGTTAAATCTACTCCTCCACGCAGCTTGATACTACTAATGTCTACAGAGCTTGTATTTCAAAAACACAAGACGTTCAACCACCATCAAAACATAAAGAGAGTTTCTCATTCCACTTGAGCGTCGTCCACTTCATCTCCCCTGAGCCATCTTGGTCAAACTGCGACATGGTGGTTTAAGTTGTCTGGGCAGCTGCCCTCAACCTGCATCTCGTGCGAGCGCAGGGTACAAGGAATGTTCTGCGGAGACCGCGAAGAGATAGCGAAAATGCACGTCAAGGATATCGCCGGATGGCTTCTTCTGTCGCCATTTGCAGCAAGAGATAAGAACTCTATTACGTAATGTATGCAGTGGAAGCAGAATGCACTCATTGGCCCGAGGCAGGCTGCATTAGCTTCCGGATAACGGTGATGTAAACATCTTGGCCAGTGCAGCGGAGGATGTCACACAGCTATGGCCAAATAAAGAGATGTAGGCTAGGCTGTAAGAGAGACAGCTTATTGGTGGGTGGTGTATAACTATGGGTGACTTATTATTTTATTTGTACACATATAAATGACGCGTGCTTTGAATATGATATATATGATATACAGATATTTGGTTCAGACTATTCCCATAATCCATTGAGATATCTCCTTCATACCTTCACCGGTTTTCGAGCTTGATATTATCAGATGCACTTCTCTATGAAGCTCAATTAGCTTTTGATCCTTGTTGTGAACCTTATTCAGCTTGGGACATGATGGAGTGATTTTACTTGGTTCAGTCATCTACTGATTGCCCTCACATGCTTTGTTCTGATCTCTCTGGACTCTGGATAGTTGGCTCTCCTTTTGTTCTCTTGACTCCTCTATTCCCAAAAATGCGGCACATATATCTGCCAAGCAGGAAAAGCGGCCACTATGTTTCTCGTACAGAAAACTTCCAGTTATACTTGTGCAGCAAGTGACACCGTAACCGTTTCTTCTCTTGTTCGCATTCCAAGAAATCTCAGAAGAAACTTGCACATCGAGAAACGTTCCCTGTTCTGATGTTTTTTCTTTGCTTAACATATCCATCTTGGTACCCACTATCAGCAGAAATATGGGCCCGATTGAATCATCCGATACCAATCGTTCCAGAGCATCTCGGGCACCTTGAAGGTTTAAACGGTCATTCAAGTCGATAACAAAAATAAGCAACCCGAACCATTACCGCATGCACATTTACACGTCTCTGTCCAAAAAGAACTTTGAAACCACGCTTGTCCGCTAAGGTCAGAGATGTTCAAAACAATCTGATATAATATTCGTATCTGTCTCTGATATTTCATACCCCGGCGTTGTCGACTTGTTGCTTTGAACTTAGAGCTTGGAAACTTCCACTCCTGATTTTGGCAGCATATCCTCCTTGAATGGTTGCCCTTTCAAGCGGTTCACCAAGGTTGTCTTGCCAGAGTTTCTGAGACCAACCACAACGATGTCCATTTCATTGGTGTACAATAGCGATTGCAACCATGTTGTAATTGAATTTATAAATGAATGGATCACACCTCCACTACGAATGATAGCAACTGGAATGGATGTCATCGCGTCTTTTACATTTTCCAACCAAGCGGTGGAATATATATATAGTCCCAATAAACTATGAAAGAGTCAGGGATACAAAAACCCTCCAAAAGCATATCCCCGTATGTTCTTCTATTGCCATTATAATATTGTTAACATCATTCCTCCTCTGTAGACCACACCTCTGTCTCCACATCTGATCTCATCGCATCTGTGCTCATCGCTCCTCATCGCCTTAATGTCCTATCGCTTATCATAGTTAATGAGTGGCGCGCATGAAACCGGAAAATTCGAGCCTCGACTTGTTTGTGGCAGATGAGAGATGCTCGGGCTTAGAGGGTGGGTGTATTTATGGAGAGGAGTGAAGTAGTTTCTGTTTGGTTTGTAGGTGCGTGGTTCTTTTCATCAAAATATATTATAGAAGTAGTTCTGATTGATTTGTTTCTTTTCATCCATTTCAGATATTAATATTTATATTTCGTATCATTACACAAGCCATAGAAGTTGAACTGATTTTCAAGCTTAGGGCAAGTAATATTTCAATCACATACATATATATATATATATATATATGTATATGTGTACGATATTGCCTAGTTGCATACTAATACTTGCCCTCTGTGAAAACACCTCAAACATACAGAAATGTCTTTGAAAGGTGTTCCAGCAACAGAGGAATCAATGGAGAAGAAGTTGAAGCAGGAGTTATCGAAGAAGAGGTTCCCCAAGACGTTCAGAGAACAGGTTTCGATCAGCCGAGTCAATATGGATATTATGAAGACATGGATCACGAAAGAATTGAATATTCTTGTACCAGATGATGACATAATAGTTGATTTTACAATTGAGTTATTAACAGAGAAAGAAAACCCAGATATCAAACAGATCCAACTTCAATTAGAAGGTTTCTTAGAAGCGGATGCTGTGCCATTTTGTGAGTCTTTATGGTCTTTGCTATTGAATGCCCAAAAGGATAGGGACGGAATACCAGAGGAGCTGATTGAGTTGAGGAGGAAACAGTTGGAAGAGGCTGCCAAGGCCACAGCTGCAACAAAGAGGGCACATGCTGGTGGAAGAAATCAACGGGATGACTATAGAGGACAGGGCCATAATGATAAGAGGAATGGCGACAGGAACAGGTATACCGCCCCTCCCCACTTTGCGAATGCCAGGACAGACGAAGGGACATATCGCGGAAGGGAAAGAGAATCAGAAAGGGACTTTGAAAGAGGTGGCCAAGGCAGAGGAAGAGATAGAAGGGGTGGAAGAGATCATTACGATGGTGCTCATTCCGATGCCAGAAGAGAGAATCACGCACAGTATGAAAGAAGACATCATAGCAACTACAGGAGCGACCGTGATAGAAGTGAGCGTTATAGAAGTGAGCGTGATAGAAGTGAGCGTGATAGAAGTGAGCGTGATAGAAGTGAGCGTGATAGAAGTGAGCGTGATAGAAGTGAGCGTGATAGAAGTGAGCGTGATAGAAGTGAGCGTGATAGAAGAGACCGTGATAGAAGAGACCGTCCTAACGGTCAAGGCCGCGAGAAGTATCCAACACACCCAAGATCCGCTACAAACAGCAGAAGTCGGACTCCATCAAGAACAAGAGTCAGAGCCCGCACCAATTCCAGGTCGAGATCAAGGTCTCCACGACCACTCACACCATCCAGGGAAACCTCCAAACAACGGGAGGAACACTCTCCAACTCCTATTTCATCTTAACAGAACGGCCATCTATATAGATTTATATAGTCCAGTATAGCTCAACCCGTGAGAGAAAAAAATAAAATTGTCCCCCCTAAGGTTAAGCTTATGGTTATGCACCACCTCTACCATTCCTTCCTTACCTCTCTCTAGGCAAGACGCTAGCAGAACCAACGGTCGTGTGAATTCTACTCTCTGTCTTCTGCAAAGAACACAACTTCCCCCATAGAATCCCCGCTGTTTGTACGCTGCTCCCCCTCTCTCCTCTTCCATTCTAGGTGTTCTACACACGACCTACCCCACTGCCCGCCAGGCTTCTAGGCGATGCTAACCAACAAGGCCTCCCCTCCCCTCCCCTCCCCGGAGACTCAAACACGAAGCAGGATGAGATTCCGGAAGCGAAGGAGGGGGAGGGCAGGGCAGTCTCAGTGACGGGCATCTATCTGCTTAATTGAGTGCGAGACAAGTGGCAGTGGGGGTCTCCGTATTCCTGTCATTAACCGTATACGGCTTTATACTTAGGTCAAATAATTCACTTTGTTGTTAGTCGTTCTACCTGAGCTGCCTACTTTTCATTGTATATATATTATATATAACATCTATTGCATATATTGCATATATACTCACACGTTTCACCTGTTGTTGTGTATGTATGTCAGCCACTGGCGCACCATTTTGTCTTAGCACTTAGCAACATAGAAATCAGTGCTAGCTTGCAACGAAAAAAGAGGTGTTGAACACTATTCGCATTTACCTCATCTTACCAGAAATTAATCATTGTTCCATTTAATATTAGTTGTCGATACTATTTGTTTCATGGATAATGTCAGACCAATACGCGGGACAAAGGCAGAACGGAGATTCTCAGCATTCATCCCACGGCCACCACCATCACCATCATCATCACCACCACAGTCAGTATGATCCCAATAATGATCCTGCCCAACAACAGCAGCAAAGGGTACCCCAACTACCATCTCAACAGCAACCACAGTACCAGGGTAACCCCCACAACAAGATCGGCAAGTACCAGATTGTGAAAGTGTTAGGTGAAGGCTCCTTCGGAAAGGTGAAGTTAGCATATCACTCAACAACTGGCCAGCGTGTCGCGCTGAAGATTATCAACCGTAAAACATTGGCTAAGTCCGATATGCAAGGAAGAATCGAACGTGAGATTTCTTATCTGAGACTGCTGCGTCACCCTCATATCATCAAACTGTACGATGTGATCAAGTCGAAGGATGAGATTGTGATGGTCATTGAGTATGCCGGTAAAGAGCTCTTTGATTATATTGTACAGAGAGGCAAAATGAAGGAAGATGAGGCTCGAAGATTCTTTCAGCAGATAATAGCCGCTGTTGATTACTGTCATAGACACAAGATTGTTCACAGAGATTTAAAGCCAGAAAATTTGCTTTTGGACGATCAGCTCAACGTGAAGATTGCTGATTTTGGCCTTTCCAACATCATGACAGATGGTAACTTTCTCAAAACCAGTTGTGGTTCTCCCAACTACGCCGCCCCAGAAGTGATTTCGGGTAAGCTGTACGCAGGACCCGAGGTTGATGTCTGGTCATGTGGTGTTATTCTTTATGTGATGTTATGCGGAAGAATGCCATTTGACGATGAATTTATTCCTGCTCTGTTCAAGAAGATCAGCAACGGTGTATACACTTTACCCAATCACTTGTCTGAAGGCTCGAAGAATCTTCTGACAAAGATGCTTGTCGTGAATCCACTAAACAGAATCACCATCCATGAAATTATGGAAGACGATTGGTTCAAGGTTGAGTTTCCAGACTACCTCTTGCCATCAGATATCAGTGCAAAGAAGAAGGCTGCTGAGCCTATAAAAATTGAAGATGATGTGGTTAATGCATTGTCATTAGCTATGGGATTCAACAAGGATGAGATCATTGATGCCATTAACACTGGCCATTCACAGGAGACTGACGAAATCCTTGATGCATATGAACTGATGACGGAGAATAAGGTACTGGTTGATGACATTAGAAAGAATACTGCAAACATGGACCAGTTCTTATCACAGAGTCCACCCACATCATGGAACTCATTGGGATCGGCGACGGCTAATGCAGCAGCGGCAGGGGGTCCTCGTGGTATTGACAACCGTCTCAACCAGCCTAGGGAGAATTCCATTGCTTACCAAGCATTGTCACCCGTTCCAGATCCCTCATTATCGCCCAACTCTACGATTGCTATTTTGCCTTCTTCTCTGCCTCAAATTCACCGCGCTTACATGATTAATGCTGCCCAACAGAACAACACAGTACTTAACAAGATCAGCCCTGTTTCTACCAAGAAGAGTAAGACGAGATGGCACTTTGGTATCAGATCGAGATCGTACCCGTTGGATGTTATGGGAGAGATTTACCGTGCACTCAAGAGTTTGGGAGCTGAATGGATCAAACCAACAGAAGAGGAGTTGTGGACTATCAAGGTGAGATGGAAGTACGGGCCCAACCTCATGAAGGAGTGTCAAGACCAAAGCTTACCACCACCAGATATGATGAAGATGCAGATCCAGCTGTTTCAATTGGAGCCCAACAACTACCTGGTAGATTTCAAGTTTGACGGGTGGGAGAACTCTGCTGGTGAGGCAGAGGCAAAGGAAGGTGAGGAGAAGACAGAGGATGATATCTCATCCTTTTCTGCATATCCCTTTTTGCATTTGGCTACCAGGCTCATCATGGAGCTAGCAGTCAATAGCCAGGGAGCATAGTGTTTTGTGTACGTATCATATGTAAATAAATATTTAATCTGTTAAACAAGAGTCAGAGCAGTTACAGTATGCGAGACAAAGGCGACAGAGCCACAGACATACTACATCAGATAGCATTAACAACAACTAGGACCAGTAACAAGACGAAGCTGAATAGAATACCGCCACCATGTACCTTGAAATTTCCTTCCTTCCTTCCCTTTGCCAACAACTATTCCCTATTCCCTATTCCCTATTACCTATTCCCCTATGGCACCCCACTCTCCCTTTCTCAGTCCACGCATCGACTTCCCCACTGCTATGTCAGCCGCCTGCCACCCCCCATGCAAGTGCTGTGTTGGCTGCACGCATCTTCACTATTCCTCTGGCCCCCCGTTTTGGCTTAGCTTGGTTCCCTACAAACCTGGCTCAATCCTTTTGGCAGGTTGGCACAAGCCTCGAGTGAGATAAGGCGCACCCTCCCCATGCTGCATCTTCTATATAAGTCGTGGGTTGTGAGAAAAACCGCATACAGCCATTATGCTCCCCACTATGCGGCTAGATAACACAGGCGTACAGCACAGCTAGCTCACTACAGCTGCGTGCTTCCCTTGCACATAGTGAGACCATCACTAATAGAGAGAGGGTCTGGTTGGTTGTTAAGCTTGCTGAATATGCATATGAGGATTTCTGTGTACATAAGTACAACTGTGATCCAAGGTATAATAACGGGTTTGAATATTTTCAATTCTAACTGAAAACAGTCCATTGTGTTTGTCCTTCATTTTGCACTCAGTCTTTTGACTTTCTCTTTCTAATCCTCAAGTGGTTGGGGAGAGATCATGCTGCTATCTTTTGGAAGAACAGTGGTGAAATTACTGGTAGCAGCAGGAAGATATTCTGCCTTTGATGTTGCATACACTCATTGACAAGCATACAACAACATCTATTCCTTCACATCCAGAGAAATTATACAACGAAGATCAAATTTCACACAATGCCATTGCCTGCCCAGCATCACACAACGCTTCACCCGACTTTGTCTCCGGTCTTGACACTCCCTCATATAAACATAGCAGAATACGGAAAGACTAGTGGGACGGCCTCACCCAGATCACCATCATCACCCATAAAGTCTTTTCACAACAGAAGTAGCAGTAACAGCTCCTCAGCATCGGCGGCCGCTAACCTTAGCGCTGTTGGTCGTCTCAATACCCTCACTCATGTTAAGTCACAATCAGGACAAACGATAGCTTCTCATGATACCACCGGTAAAGTACCGGCATTCAGAACGGTTAAGTGTGATAATGTGCCGAAGGAATTTTTGCCGGCTGACGCACAAACGGTAGCTGCCCAAATGCACTCCTTCGAACAGCCAGTTGTGCATTCTCCCACAAGGAAGGGGGCAATCAAGAAGTCGACAGCCAAGCATCATAAGGTCACTTTACGTGGTGAATCGTTTTCAAACTTCCAGAAACGAGTGTCCTTTGATACAGTCAGCACTCCAATGTGTGACGAATACTCGTGGGACGAGTCTGAGGACGAAGATGACCCCTACAGCAATCCACCACCGGGGATGTCAACATACCTCGGTATATCTGCTCCGGCCAGAGGAAGATCTCTTTCGCCACTTCCAGCAAGCTCACGAGATGCATCTCCTGGTATGTCAAGAAGGGAATTTTCTCCAGGAGCAAGAAGCCTTTCACCTAGAGGCGGCTCCTCCATCGATGGTGCTGGATCACCCATCCGCCGCATGATCTCTGGTGGATATCGACGTGATTACCCAACAAGACCTATCATCACTCATGATTCTTGTACCCTAACAAATGTGCATAAAGATTTTGAAAAGCTCAACAGGGGCCAGCTGAAACCTCACAAATTTCCTCTATTACCAGGAAGATCTATCATGGTGTATGTCTCTGGTAGGAGACACACATGGGTTTCTATAGATTGGTGTATAAGAAACTTCCTACATGATGGAGATACATTGGTAGTGATAGCGTCTAGTAACCCCCACCACTCAAAGGGACACCGGCGATTTTCATCGAACGGAGATATAGGAAGTCCCAGAAGCAGGTCTCACTCTAGACATAGGAATGTGATTCCCTCAAGGAAATCAGTGGATGAGCTGCGCTCATCTCCGGAATATGTCAAGGTTGTGACGGAGAATATCATGAAGTACATTACCGCAATAATGAGCCCCAATAAGATTGTGAAAGTAACCATAGAGATTGGAGTTGGACACACCAAGGATGTGCTGAAGGATATGTACAGGCTGTACCTGCCATCAATAGTGGTTACCTCTGCTTTGCCCCCAAAGTCATCGGCTCTGAGGTCCTGGAAGACTAGTCGAGTAACTGATAGACTGGTGAAGAACTTTCCAGTCCCGGTGATTATCTCTCCTGCGATGAATATGAGTGAGTTTGAGGACATTTTGTTTGACAAAGTGCAACAACGAATAGACTCACTCAACCGAGGCGATACTCCTGGGGAGGAGGATGGCGGTGAAATTGTTGTGCAAACAACTTGGAGGAACTCGCACCATGCAGTAGAGAGCGCGGTGGAAGATTATGACAGTGACTACACCAGTGACGATGCAAGTGTTTCCTCTGATGGCACAAACAACAGTGTCAGGTCGGTACAGGAGTTCACAAGGAGGATAGAAAGAGATCTTGCCAGAGAATTAGAAGCTATTAAAGCTAGACCAGTGGATAAAGACACATTCAAGGACTGGTTGGCCTCTGTATCCACTGCAGGTGTCAGCATCGGAAGGAAGATGGCTGATACAGTGAAACTGGGAGGCGCGGGTGCTGAATTGGTGCGCACTGTCACTGATGCTCCAAATACTGCGTTGTATTCGAAGAAGAAATCAATGCTGTTGGATGATGATCCGCCACCAGAACACTCTAGTAGTTCGGTATATCTGAAGCCAACAATATCGCGGCCCTATTTATCGCCCAGCCCCAGCTACAGCCATGAGACTTCAGCAGAACGCCCCAAGTCGAGTGCACTGCGTTTTCAGGAGCATTCTGCACAACGTCGGCTTTCCCATTCGCGGTTGACAAACATTGATAGTAGGTTATCTGATACTGATTCTAACGCATTGCGCCCTGTCAAGTCGACTCCCAATTATACCACTTCAAAGAGCCCCCTTGTACAAAAACAGATCAGCCAAACAGAACTGCCTCGCAGCGTCAGCCAAATCTCCACACTTCCTAAGGAGAAGAAGCGGGGCTTCTTGAAGGGTTTATTTAAGAAGTAGGCAAGTGGAATCGCCACTCAGAATTTGTTAATTGTAGATTCTTGTTTTATTTTATGTACATAAATACATTCATCTGAAAGTAGCACAATATTTTGGGATGCAAACGTACTTACAAGTATATACATATATCAACCTATCACCAATGCCACCGCATAGACTACGAGGATAACGAAACTGACATAATAATTCATATTATTTACTGCAATTTATTTAAAAAGTCTGCCAGAAGTGACAGCGTCGTTACCTATATCTACCTCGTTCTTATAATACCAGCAGCCATCAAAGTGGTGATCTTCTTGTAGACATCTGGGTTCTTCATGTGGTCCTGCAATGCAGCTGGGTTTTCTCTAGCCTGGCCAAGAATACTCTGCATGATGGGGTCCTGCAAAATCTCCATCACCTCTGGGTCTCTAGAAACTCTCTCCATTGTCTGTTCTTGGGTCTCACCTTCAATTGAGCTGAACCTTTGCGAGAGAGCCTTCTGGTGGAGACCGTCAATCTCAGAGATGGACTTTCCGCCCAATTCCAAGTCCTTAGTTCTTGCAGCTGTCAGGGTGTCGATACAGTGTGAGAACTCCTTCATGGCCAACTGAGCATTGGCTTTCCTTATGTAGGCCCTCACAAAGTTGGGATCGTTGGCGATGGCAGCATCACAGTCCTTGACGGCCTCTGGGAAGGAGAGGAGCTTGGCCAGAGCTGCGGCTCTGTTAGAATAACCTCTGGCATCGGTAGGAGCTCTCTTTATCATCTCAGTATATGCCTTAACAGCACCCGGCCAGTCCCCCTTGGAAAATAACTCCTTTCCCTCAAGTCTGGCCTCCTCTGCCTTATCTGGATCAATGTATGACTCAACCTCTCTCTTCTTGAGATCCTTCTCAGCAGCACGAAGCTTGGCAAGGGTGTCTGGGGTTCTGTGTTCGGTCAACGATTTCTCCAGGTACTCAATAGCCTTTGGAAGATCATCCTTCTTCAGATAAGCACTACCCAGACGAGCAAAAGACTTTGCAACGACCTTGAAGTCGGCTCTCATGTCTCTACCTTCATCCACTGCCAACTGGCAGGTCGCAATAGCAGCGTCGAGGTCTCCCTTCTCATACTCAGCAGCAGCACGGTTATTGAGGTATGTAATATCCTTGTTCGTCTCCCATGCCTTGTTATACAGTTCAATTGCCTCATCAAATTTGCGTTGTTTATAGAGGGCGTTAGCCTGCTGCTTGAAAGCATCTGCATCAGCCCTGCTGGTATCAACCGGCTCGGGCACCACCGGTTCAGGAACAGGCTGAGGCTTTGCTTCAGCAACCTTTGGTGTTGTCTCTGGTTCGGGAATGGAAATTTCAGGATCAGCATCGGCATCCTTCATCTCAGCATCGGCTGGGAAAGAGGCATCTGGACCGGTAGCGGCATCTCCTGGACCGGCTCCAAGGTCAATTCCGAGGGCAGCAGCCATCACAGTCATCAGACGGCTGTCTGTGAGAAGTTCAGAAGTCATGGATTTTGGATCAGACTGCATTTTCACCACCTTGGCGACCAAAGCAGGGTCCTTCATCAATTCTGCAGTCTTGGGATTGACCTTGAGCTTCGAGATGAGTGAAGGGTCTGAAAAGAGACTTCCCAGTCCCATGTCTGGAGGAGCACTTGTAGCACTTTCCACAGCTTTAAGACCGTCCTTGGCCATAGCATTGGAGGGATCAAGATCAAGGGCGGTTGTGTACGAAGCCTTGGCACCATCAAAGTCAGCAAGACCATACTGGGCAGCTGCAACTCTGTTGAATCCCTTGGCCCAAGTTGGGTTGATCTTGACACACTCCTCAGCATCCTTCAAAGCCTCCGAAAACTGTCTCAAAGAGGTGTAACATGCTGAACGGTTGGAGTATAGAACATGATTTGGGGCTGGAGATGCCTCAATAGCCTTGGAGAATAGCTCTGCAGCATTGGCAAACTCCTTAGCAGAAAAGGCTTTGTTACCCTGTGCTTTGAATTCTTCAGCTGACATCTTTGCACCAAACTATCTAAAATTGACTATATGATAAACACAAAACTCAAATCCGGAACGACGTGAAACGTTATTCTTAAAGTAAATTGGAGTGAATATTCCGGTCACCAGGGAAGCCCTGATCATCACTTGATGGCACGATGGATGCCTCTATATGTGTGAGCCTTCATCGCCCAGCATCGACGAGAGAGAAGAATTCTAGAAGCGTCTCTGGGGTTGATGCATACACGACTACACTGTGCAGATACCTGCAGCAGATGAGGTGAAAAATTGGGGACAGGCAAATATTTTTGATACCAGAAGCATTGTTATTTCAATTATAACTTGTGTTGGTGATATGAAGTAGTAACTCTCAGAATCAAGCTAGTACACATAATTCATAATGACTCTGGAAGAATTTGAGAGCAGGACTTCCGAGTTTGTATCTTGGGTGCATGATAACCTGGTTGAGGTATCTCCTAAGTTTACTGTTCAAGACTTGCGTGGATCTGGAGAGGGAAGAGCTCTCGTTGCTGTAGAAGACATTGAGCTGGATGAGACATTGTTTGTGATATCCAGAGATGCCATTTTGAATGTGGAGACATCTCAATTGGCTAAATTGCAGGATGGAAAAAACAAGGCCATACTTATGAGCCTCGGCCAGTGGGAAGCACTCATCCTCTGCTTGATTTACGAGATGCAGATTGGCGAAAACTCCAAGTGGTACCAGTACATTCAAGTTCTACCTAAGGAATTTCACAGCTTGATGTTCTGGTCAGCAGATGAAAAGCTGAAGTTGAAACCATCATATGTTATTGATAGGATAGGTGAGAAAGAGGCCGAAGACATGTTTGTACGGTTGTTCCCTAGCATGGCTGAGAGATTGGGCGTTCCAGAGCTGCACAAAGTATCCAGGGATTTATTTCACATTGCTGCCAGTGTGATTATGTCGTATTCATTTGATGTTGAGCACCCAGGAGTACCAGACGAAGAGGAGGAAGAAGACAACGAAGAGGAGGAAGCAGAAGTAGCAGCGGTGGGAGAAGAAGATGATGAAGAAGAAATAGGAGAGCCAGAGGACGATGTTGAAATGCACCAGGATGAGGAGCAAGAACAGGAAGAAGGACAACGAGATGAAACCATGGAAACCGAAGAAGATTTTCCAAGTGCCTCCGCCATCGCTGATGACGACAACTTCAAATCTCTTGTCCCCCTTGCCGATATCTTAAACTCAGATACAACCCTCTGCAATGCCAACCTTACTTATTCACCTACACACTTAATTATGAAAGCCACTAAACCAATAGCGAAGGGTGAACAAATCTACAACATTTATGGAAGTCACCCAAATGCAGAGATTCTCAGGAGGTATGGATATGTTGAAAACACTGGATCGAAGTACGATTTTGCGGAAATTAGTCTGGATTCAATTCGCAGCTACTTTGAAAGTAAGTTTGGAATCTCTGAAGAGATTATGGAGGTCCTCATTTCTGTGATTGATGAGTCAAGCTACCTACAGGAGCATTTCTCAGAGGAAGAGAATGATCTGGGACAGGATGGCATAGTGATCCAATTTTATGAATGTTATGCGGATGGTGATCTATTGCCAGAGCTTATTCTTCTGCTGACTGTTTTGTCTACTGTGGCAAATGCTTACACCGAGGATTCAAAGTGGTTCAAGAAGATTGGAAGGCAGGCAAGAGCTTATCTCAGAAGCAAGAGTAGCCGCAAGGGAGGATATGACAACACAGACCTGGGAAAGTTCATCAACAGATGTATTGGAAAGTGTTATCAACTCATCGAACAGGAGATGATTCCTGCCTCTGTAATCGAGCATTTCAATGCTATCCTCGATGCCAGATTGGCCCATTATCCAGAGCACATCAGGCAGGGAGATCTCTCTCTTTTCAGCTATCCCACTTTGGATAGGGAGAGAATGGCTAATGTTGTATTGGCCAGTGAGTACAGAGCGCTCAAGACATGCAAAGCCAATGGTCTGAACGGCTCAAAGTTCAAGACAATCGAAGATGGAAAGTTGTTGAGAAACGTGCTTAAGAGAAAGGTGGATGAAGATGACAAACGGAAGGCAAAGAGAAACAAGAACCTTTGAAGATAAGCATTTGTATATATAGATAAAATTTAATATTAAGCATTGTAATCATTATTAATCTTCCAATCGTAAGAAAACGCTACATAAATGATAACCACAAAAAAAAGTACACAGTCCCAGCCAAAAGGAATAAGAAAATTAAAATATATCTAAGGAAGTTTAAAATAAGCATATGAGCACACCTCAAAAAAAAGTGAAAATGAAATGAAGGAAAGTAAAGAGAGTGCTAATTTAATGAGGCTGCATTAATTGTCGTTTGCATCATCATACATCAGAGAGTCCTCTGTAGTATTAGGCGTGCTTCAATTTGATGCGGCATGTCTTGTGCTTACAAAAGCGACATCAGCGTCGCTCTTTTTGTGTGATGGAATATTAGTTTCGAAATCAAAGCCATCATCATCAGAAGTTAGATCTTGATTTTTTTCCTCTGTAATTGTATTTGTGTTAGGAGCTATTTTTGTGGACTCCCGCACGGGAGAGCCTGCAGAATGCTGGAGGGGTTGCTTGACGATCAGCTTTCTGGGCCTCATAACCTGAAAGCCTTTTTCGGAAGATAGATCCTGTGGTGTTGTATGATTACTCCCGAAAGCTCTCTTGAAGAAAGGCACCTTTGTAACTAGACCTTGATGAATGGGGGATCTCATTTGACCGGACACCATTTCTGAAGGAAGCACTTCACCATTGTCGTTCAACCTCTGCTCACGAGCATCCCAGAGACGCTTCACGTCCGGATCCGGTTCAAGGATCCTATTGGCGTTATAAAAGTAATCCGCCTCACGGGTAGAGTAGTCCACACGGAGACTCTTGCGTGGATTCTCGGAAGAGTCTTCTGCACCTAATGCTTTAAGCACTCTTCTGTCAACGAGGTCTAGATGGGAAATGGACGCCACCGAGGGAGTCGAGACATCCCGCTTAAGATGTGGAACTGCGGGTGAGACTACCATCAAATCAGCCGCAGGTGGGTAATGAGTACCTGAAGAAGGTGTGTTACTATGAGAACCGGTATTTCCATCCATGCTACTCAGCAATTCCGTTGAAGTGGTAGCAGGTATCGTTGACTTTTCACTGACATGTTTGTGTGTCCGTGGCCGCCTAAAGTACATTGAAGTATTCCACTGAGACCCATCGTATGTGGTGTCGTCATAGTTTTCTTGCGCCTGCAATGGCACCCTGATAGGTTGCTTAGGCCTGCTCTTTCTCACCGGGAGTTGGTCTTTGGAATATCTTCTTGCTAGTCTGATCGTACACAGCAGATTGTACAAGCATGGGAGAACAAACACAAATGCCAATACGAGCAGATGCAAAATGAGTTGGGCATATGCCAACCGTGAACTGGCCTTCTCACTCACCTGCAACTCTTTCATGAATGGGATATTGAGGATTGAGACAATGGACTTGGCAACCACCACAGCCAGCTTGGAGTTGTTCATCTTTGTCTTTGAGTAGTACGGCCTGCATACCAATACCGCAAGAAGGTACAAGACCTCAAATACAGTGATGAGCGATATTTGTACCGAGCCATTGGTCTGAATAGCACCAACGAAAACAGAAAACAAAAACGTCTCTGCACACTCGAATAACATAAAGAATGTCCTCCTAGTATCATAGTTGTGATAAAACCAACCCCATGTTAAAATTACTTGCATCGATGAATAGAGTTTATGATGATGCGCAGAAAAGATATAGTGCCATGCAAAGATAATGGGTATAACTACCCATACGGCAAGAAGGATAACACAGACAACAATGGACCAAATAGCTGGAGGTTCCCATTGAGGTGCTTTGTGCTCAGCATTAATTCCTGACAAAAGAAAGAAAGTAAGCACAAGGAAGGGAATACCAAATGCCTTCACAAAGAATTCCATAATCATGCCAATACTAGAATTAGCAGAATTGCGCAAAAACACCCCAAAGGAGGCATGCTTACTTCTCTTGTAACATGCCATAGCCAACGACAATTGAATGAATAGAAGAGTTCCAATTACTATGGCAAACCATATAATGAAAGAGCGGAACTCCCGTGTTTCTAAGCCTTGCGAAGAACCCACAGTGATACCCCTCAAGCCACCATACCCTCTTTCCGATTCAACACTTTCATAAAGGTTATCTTCCACACTGCTGCCGGAGCCAGCATACATATCCATGAGAGCTACCCATCTTAAAGAGGAAAGCAGGGGTTGAAAAAAACCAGGATACTGGAGATCCAATGCTCCCAGGAAAAAGATAAAGTGGATATAGCTCAGGTAGTCACTAACGTCTGGCGACAACCGGTTCAATAAAGGTGCATTACACATCGTTGATGCGACAAACAAGAATGGGTTGCGTGATTCTTGGTATGGTGAAAATGCCAGTACAAACTTGTTGACGGCAAGGAGTAGCACAGCGAGAAATACTATCACCACGCCTGCGATCAGTAGACGGTTACAATCAAGTGCTGGGGTTGCATAGGAGTAGCTGCATCCCATTACCTCATGGGTCTGGCTAGGGCTGATGATGGAGAACCTAGCCATATAACTGCCATAACTACTATGATGCCCAACATTGGCGATATACTTGAGCCTAATAGAGTCACCATAGGCCAGCGGACAAGTTGCATTGTACGAGCTGTCGGACAAATGGAAAACGTCACTGGTTCCCACGTTTTCTCTTTTCGCTAATTGGTTACCCAGGGCTGATGTTGGTGCCGCCGTCGGCACATTAGTATCTGTACCAACAATAGTTGGTGATGGAATCATGGTTGCGGAGGATGCAAATAATGATGTTGCTGTTGGATTCCATGGGAAATCTACAGAATTGGACGTTGTAGATTGAGCTACATGACGGTGCGATACCGGGGCCATTCCCTCAGTCGATTTGTCCACTGATATCACATCACAGAACCTAAGGTATTCATCGATGATGACTGTCCCACAAAACTCAACGGTTACATGTAGCGTAGTGTACATGTTGGTGACAGGATCTACGTCAGTGATATTGCTCAGGGCATCAGCGTCCAAATAATATAGAATGGTACCTTCTGCGTCGTTATAGAACGCCTGTGTATAAAACGAGGTGAATGAATTATCACTGCCCTGTGAGCTTTCACATGAAAATGATTCAAGGTGGGCTGCCTCTATGATTCCGCAAAGACATGCCACTAGGAAAGAGACCCACCATAGGGAATACCGCCTCACCTTCATTATTATGTGGCTGCTATATTCGGGTATAATATATATATATATAGAAGTGACTGTGTACGTGAGTGACTATGCAGGAGTTGTATTGAGTGGGATAATATATCCCAGTTGTTATTGATCAAGTGTCGCACAGGCGTATATCGCAAGACGCACTAACACTCAAAGTCGATAAAGGGAAGGGCTGCCCAAGATATTAGTGTTTAGGGAGTAAAAGAACCCATAGTTGAATCACTTAAGCCTTTTAAAAAACTGAATATAACACACCAAAACAAAATTATATTAGAGCGATTGACAAAGATCAAAGGTGCACAATGAACAGATATAGAAAGTTGTCTCTTACCATATCCCTTCCTTCTGTCTTGAATTGAATTCATCACCAAGGATAAACACTACGCATCGATCACCTCACTGTGAGAAAAAATATTACAGGCACTCGGTGGGTCTCTGGTCCCTGGGGTTAGTAGGGAACGCTTGCCCGGCGATGATGTCACGGCGCGTTCGCAAAACCAGCCCGAAATTTGAGTATGTACGAATACGAGACGCTCGCTAAGATAAGGGACGCGATGGAAACGCTGTGAGGCGGATGAAAATTCCCAGCAGGCAATTATAACCAGGAGTATAATATTCTGTGATGAAGTTTCGGAAAGAGTGATTATTTTAAATACAAAGAGCTACTATTCTTCTGGTTTGCTACTGCGGTTTACAACTTACGACTGATCTGAATTTACCTTAGGCTATATATAGACATCTATTTTGGGAGCAACACTACGTATGAGGCTTCTTAACCCTCGGGGCCCCCTCGTTCTCAGCTAAAACCTTAATATAAACTTTGGAAGATGCCAAGGGATAGGAATGGTCACAGTCATCTGTATCAACCATATTTTTATAGCTATCATCGCTGAGAGCCACTGCCATCAAGCCTGATTCGTCAGAAAAATCAAGCCCCACCACTGAGCTTCCATCCAGTGAAGTGGTAATTCTTGGGTATTGCTTTATTCTTTTCTTTGTGTTATAATCCCACACGCATATATGACCATCTGACCCACCCGAAAAGAGCGTTCCGTGCGTCGGATGGAAAGCGAGAGCATTTATGGGCGATACAAGGTCTGTGTTGTCGGTGGATGACACGCGATGACACTTGAATGCAAAATTTTGTGCTTGGATCTGTGGTGATGGATCAAAATGCTCAATAGATATACGTCCTTCAATGGAACCTTGCGCATATCCACTGCCGTCAGGAAGGCATTTGAGCCTCCTTGTCTGGTATTTCAACCCACTCTCTCGCACCAGCAGAGGTATAGAGCGATTCCTCTGGTCATATACGTGTGTTGTCCTATTTGATAATGCTGTTACTATGTATTGATCTGTACAATCCATAGAGAAGACCTTCCCTGGCAAACGAATCGTCTCAGATTGTCCTCCATCAGACCTCGTATCTATATATTGTATGCTCTTGTCCCATGACCCAGCGACGAGTGTGGTAGAATGGGGCAGCATGGAGAGACTTGAAACACCCATATCATGTCTGTTACCGACCAGTCTGTCTGCCTTGAACTGTTCCAAGTCCAACCCTCTAATTGTACCATCACCACATGCTATGTACGCCGAATGTGACAGTTGAGAATGCCATACCACATCTAGTGGGGCCTGTGCATCACCACCAGGGAGACGGATATCCGCAAGCGGCTCCGTCACGGTTTTTTGTATAGTTCCAGTATCGTAAAGTTTCACAGCTCCATCAAATGACGCTACAAGAAGCAAATCACCTCTACCTGGAGAGAACTTCAGAGAGGTGATCACGTCTTCCGACGAACCGGGGATCGCGAATTGACTAGACATCCAGAATGCTAACAATTCAGTCCATAACTAGCAGCTCTTCTACCTCTCAAGTCCTTGTATTGTTCTGCCTTTTTTTCGTCACATCTTCTGGCAACACCAACCTACAAACATTATGTATGCACTTCTAATCTCAGTGTTTACCTTAGGCGCGTCGTGTAACTCCACCGTACTCCAACCAGGCTACGCTCTGGAACAATGACATACGCAGATGCCTGCACAGACCTCTGTAGCAGAAGAGGTAGAGTGCAGTACGCAGTTTGGAGCGACAGAGTAACCGCAGCCAGGCTAAGCAGGTAAGGACCAGTAGGGCAACTAAGGCGGGGAGGGGCATCTATTGATTATCACATGTGTTCTCTTCCAGCGGCACCTCCTCATAATCTTTCCCCGGACATTTCCTCAATGGAGCAGCATTTCAGTATTTATACAGAGTAGCTACCGCCCTGGAGTTGTTGTTTTGTTTGTAGTATATTTATATGTATGTTGTGTATAGTCCATTACCAATAGTCCTCTGTTATTTGTGAGCTTGTGAGTTTGTGGTTTAGTCAGATCGTTCCGTGTACGAAGCATAAGCTCATCCCCGCCTTTTCCGTTCGTGAAGGAAGGGTAGGTGCATAAGAGTACTGGCAAATCACCAAATCCAAACGAACAGAGCATCATAACCACATCTTGTTTTTTTTTCTTCTCTCATTCACAATCATAGACATCATGGAGGGTGTTGTCAGTAACCTTCTTTCGTCATTGGACTCGGTCATCAGCCCGAAAGACGAGCCCACCAAACTCGAGAATACGCGAAGAAACAGCACCGAGAGCTCGATACTTTCATCTTCGTGGGGTCTCCTCTCTTCGACCCCAGCAAAGGGACCAAAATCTAGCACCACACCAGCATCAGAACAACAGTCACAGAATGTCAAGAAGGGAACAAGCTCATTATCAATATTTGGATCACGGCCCGAGGAAGAGTCGGCAACAACAAGCTCGACAACAGCGGTATTGACGGATAAGCTGATAGAGAGAATAATTTCTATGGCTCTTCCCCCTTCTTCCGTTTCCCAGGATATACAAGAGAATATATCTGAAAGACTAGAGTGCCAAAAAACTAGGCCATCGCTTTCGGTTCAAATTATGAGCAAAAACTTCATACAGCTCAACTCCAGACTTTCAATACCTTTTGAACTCATCGATGAGGCTATCAAGATCCTATCATGGCAGTCATCCACTTACACGTTATCCGTTTTAGTATTTACTTCTCACATCATCATAAAGCCCACCCTCTTGATCAGTCTACCACTTTTCTTCATTACATTTGGTATAATGGTGCCGGCTTACTTGAAACACCATCCTCCAGAACGGTTGCCGTTGTTTGAGAGGCATAATAACCCCACACCTTCCATGGGGCCCTCGCTGATAGATATCGCATACCCCAAACCAGTTCCCGAATTGTCACGTGAATTTTATCTGAACCTGACGGATCTGCAGAACCATATGCTATTGTATGTGGTTGCCTATGATGCCCTGAACAAGTTGGTTACAGAATTTTTGTACTTCAGAGATGAACCTGTCTCGGCATTTGTCTTCTTGTTGCTCCTGACGGCAGGCACTACTTTGGTCACTTGCATTACACATGTATCATATACATCGTTGTTTCTCTTCAAGGTGGTGATATTGTTGTCTATTTGGGGATTCTTTGCTGCAATCCATCCATCTAACAGAGAATATCTTCTCTCCAAGTTCTATTCCGAGGATACTAGGCTTCAAATACTAACCATCACAAATACCCTGGAGTCAAAAATAAGAGAGGAGTTGACATATGAGGAAGATGCTGAACTGCGTGAGGTGGAGATATTTGAACTACAGGCCCTTGACCCACAAACCAAGAACTGGCGATTGGTGTGCTATACTTCAGAGATTTATGCTCCAAGTTCTCATTTGCGGCTGAATAATGTTCCGGTTGATGGTACTATCTCCCTTCAGACGGTGAAAGCGCCTCTTGATTGGCAATTTATAGATTCACCAAGGAGGGGAGGAACCATCCCCATCCATCAGCGCCCATCACCAAAGATTACTGCTGAGACGTCCTCTTTATCCATCACAGCAAGTAAATACCATGGAGTAGACATTTCTCCCAAAAGCTCCAATTCGGCTGAAACCGATGTTGCAGATGGGAGCAGGAGGAGTGGAAGCTTCACCCACCCTTCTAGTCCAGACGGCAAACCTACGCTTCCCAGGAACCAGATATCACAGAACAATCTTTCACACTCACAGATGTCTAAATCTGGAGGTTGGGTGCTTGATCTAAACCCTAAGGATTGGGTTACCAACAATAATCTGCAAGGTATCCTAGAGATTGACAGCGATGAAAAGTGGTGCTACGACACGGCAGTTGCATTTAATCTCTCCCCGGGAATACAGCGCACATTGGAATCTAAGAGGGTGATTTCAACTGGAAGCGACTCGGGCAAGTCATCTACCGGGAAGAGGGGACAATATCGGAGAAGAAGATGGATCAGAACATGTATCAGATCATTCATTTATGACCAGGAGAAGAGGATGCGTAGTGGAGCCCGCACATTTGCTGATAGTGACAATGGTTTGGAAGAATTCTCAGAGTCTAGCAGCGAAGATGATCATTCGGAAGTCGCTAGTGATGATGACATTGACGAAGAGACTGAAACGGCGTAGCGATATACATAGGTGCGGCTGTATGTGCGTGCAAATTGAGATGAAGCACACCAACAAAAACAGAACATCAACAAAACCTAATCTTTTATTATTATTATTATTATTATCATTATTTTTATTATGGCAGCCTCATGAGTTTACGATTTCGAACAATAAAAAGAATGCGTTATATGATTGTTAAGGGACACACCTTACACGGAGGAGTGCATACCTATAGGCATGCATTCACGTAACAGTTTCTGGTGTCAATTGGCATTGCACTGCCAACAACATAATCAGCTTTTGATACTTACCAGTGTGCCATTTTTCTCATACAAGAGTCACCCATCCATAAACTGCTTATCCCATCATGTCCTCCATAATTATTTTCGAGCTCCATACGGGATAGAATTGGTGATCAAGATAACCCTCCCTTGCCATATTCACGTAGGCATGTAACGCAGAGAGCCCTCACCGTGTTCAGTCGCGGCCGCACCGTGTTCATCGTGCGGCTACTAAGTATTTGCGCTTTGAACCTCCCCTAGCTTATACCCAAGAGGGTATAATTGCCTGCAAGGCACTCGCTCCGAACAGCGCGAATAGGCAAGTAGGTTATTTACCTTTTGCTGTATGCGGACTTTGTGGTGTATCAAAGGGCCCATTCTGGGAAGAGTGCAGGCACGCTGATGAGGCAGGCTAGTGGGGAGTAGTGAAGTTGATCAGTAGAAAAAAAGACAAGTAAGAAAGCAACTTTAGATTTATTAAAGAATATCAATTTAGTTCTCTTTTGTGACTCTCATTAAGTTATCATCTATACCCCTTCCCTTGACCGCGCATTGGTCTGGTGGCATTCACATTCATTCATATACCCTGTTGACAGTCCAACAGACAGGCTAAGGTTGACTGGTCTATACGCTCATTGAAATTTTGTGTTTTTTTTGACGTTATCGCTGCATTCATAGACCCAGACACGTAACATCTTGACTCTTTCCCTTTTGTCAATTTGGTGGGAAAACAGACGTGTTCACATACACTAGCTACTACATCACGATATATCGAAATGAAGACGATACAGTTGGAGAATACGAATTCGGAGGCCAAGGATGCTCTTTCGGCTATAACGAAAGCTGTCTCCAAGTCACGCAAGACTGTAGTTGTTACTGGTGCTGGAATATCATGTAATGCAGGAATACCCGACTTTAGATCCACCGATGGACTCTACAATATGGTGAAAGCTAAACACCCCAATGCTGTGGTGAAAGGCAAAGACCTCTTTGATATTTCCCTATTCAGAAGTGAGACCACACTCGGAGTTTTTTGCACCTTCATGGAGTCTCTATATAACCATACAATCAAAGCAAAACCAACAGAGACCCATTGCTTCTTGAATCACCTTCTGCAGCGCAAGAGACTTCTCCGTTGTTATACACAGAATATAGACGGGATAGAGAGAAAACTAGGCATGGTGACGGGTGTCCCACAGAACGGTATTGATACCACTGGCTCTAAATGGAAGGACTTGGACGTGGTGCAACTGCATGGGGAC
The DNA here is from genome assembly GCA_030567555.1 of Kuraishia hungarica. Taxonomy (NCBI): domain Eukaryota; kingdom Fungi; phylum Ascomycota; class Pichiomycetes; order Pichiales; family Pichiaceae; genus Kuraishia; species Kuraishia hungarica. The sequence goes on from JAJLSL010000001.1 coordinate 1,120,585, forward strand.
CTCAACAAGCTTTCCTGCACCCAGTGTTTCTCTACATTTGAGTGGGATATGGAGCACAAAGAGTCACTCAGAGAAGGAGAGGCTCCAGAATGTCCGAAGTGTTTACAAAATTATGAAGCGAGAGTACGAAGCGGTAAAAGATTATCGAGCAGTAATGTGGGGATATTGAGACCAAACATTATATTATACGGGGAAAACCACCCCCACGCCGAGGTAATTGCGAAGGGTCTGAACCAGGATATCAACCGTAATCCTAAATTGCTATTAGTATTTGGCACCTCGCTGAAGGTTGACGGAGTTAAGAAGATGGTGCGTACTCTGGCCAAAAGGGTGCACGAGAATGAGGATGGTTTGGTGGTGTTTGTCAATGCCACTCAGATATCGAACACAACATGGGAGGGTGTGATCGATTATCATATCGAGTCTGATTGTGATAACTGGGTCAAATACCTTAAGAGCGAAATCCCAGACTTCTTCCTGACCCAGGGAGAACTGGAGTTACAGAATAAGAGCTTAACCACCAAGAAATCATCAACAACAATCATGACACCTCCCGCTACACCCAAGAAATTCCGTATCACAAATGTATTGTCTCCATTTGAGACCCCAACCAGAGGAAAGGCCAAATCTTTTGAAATATACGAGGATCCACAGGACAGAAGGGATGTTGAAGGAGAGCTACCTTCACCTGACTACTCTCCAATCAAGGGTAAGAGATCACCTCGTAAACTAGTCAACACGAATGCAAGCAATGCTATGACTTCCATGATTTCGGCGCCTGCTTCACAATACGCTACAGATAGACAGGGTATAAGGAGCTCACCAAGACTGCAGAGAATACGAGAGTTGGAGATGAAGAAGGAGATTGAACAGGAATCACCCGGTTTCACTCCATTAAAGAGGATAGGCTCCCCAGTGACGCCAAGGGGAGGAAGGGTAATTCAGCGGTTAAATGCAGTTCCACCGCCAAGAAAACCTGCATTCAATATTGGTGGGCGTAACATCCTCAACTCTCCCGTTAAGACCAATAAGTTCATAAACCTTAACCCGGAGAATTTGGAAAGCAGCAGGAAAAGAGTTTACAACAACACAGGCATCACAGTGGTGGTAGGAACGAAGCGTCTGAGACCTTCCGTTCAAGCTTGAGGTGCCTAATGATGTTTGTGATATATATTAATGAAATACCCTTTTTTTTTGGCAACCGTATACATTTTTAGAACCTATGCTGAATATAGTCTGACGACCTGTTAATCAGTAGGTCCCAAGAAAGTAGCTCCCTGGAGCACCGTCAATGCACTGCCCCTCAACATCAGTTAACACGATATATAACTCAGCCGTAGGGCAATAGCCATCTTGGGCCAAATGATACAAAAACACTCAAACTCGCATGCTCCTCCAGATAGAACTCAAAGTCTCTCCTGCTTAAATCGGAACATGCATTGGGATTATTATGGCACCTCTCATCTCCGAGTCGCAAAAGCTCGAGTCTAACGGTTTTTTTGTGACAGTGCGTTAGACCGGACGGTTAGCGGAGGCCAACTTCCCAGAAGGGTGTGAAAGGCACGCGACTCTGAATGCGGATGCATGCCCAACCGGGATCTCTTATGCCCGATGTCCTCTCTGCCGAATTCCGCTCTGTGGGTATGGTGCTACAATGAGCATGCCCCTCGAGTGCAGAAGGTACATAACGGGTCTCCAGTCAGCTTGCTAGCTGGGCATTTCAGCGGAGGAGGCCCCTCCTGTAACCGTGTATAATAGTGACAAATAGAAAAGTATTTGAGATGATATTCCTTGTCATCGCCTTGATATGTGCTTTTTCTTCACGCTGTAACATATTAGGAACGAGGTAGCTCTGCAATATTCCTGTAGAGAAGAGACATAATCCATCTCGTAAACAGACAGGAGAAAATGCCTCAGGAGGTGCGCGGCATGTTCTATTGCTATACCAACAACGGGAGCGATCACCGATGAGGTGCAGGATAAGTACATGAAGTCCTGCAAGGTGGATGATGGAGGGTGTGTCTGCTCAGGAGGAGGAGGAGGAGGAGGAGGGGGAGGAGGAGGCTGAAAGGACAAAGGGGTGTCGAATTCTAGGAGCGTTATGGGTGCTTGGGGAGTTTATAATTATAGACCATGTAGGTTAACATTCCATTATCACTGAGGAGAAAGACTGAGAGAATTTTATGTTGCCGGGTAGAGGGATCCCCCCAGTAGATGCCAGGCTATTGCATTGGTCAATGGGAAATTCTTTGGGGTTCTCTTCAGTTGATCTTGATCCAGGATTCCAGTAATACAAATTTACTTGTAAAGAAACAATTTAAGTAGATGGATCATAGTTAAATGTAAAGAATAAAAAACAAGTCTTTCCAATCATCAATCGTAACAACATCAAGTCCAAGATAAAAAAAAACAGTTCATAAGGAAAGCCCCAGTCTATATATACCAAACAAGACAGAAAAAAATATAAAAAAAGTATAAAAAAAATGAATGTAGGATGACAACGGCGTGAGAAATAATTTGAATAAAACAAATGAGAGAATTACACGTCTGCTCACATCATGCACAGGTCTTCACACCTATAAGTGCTTGGGACAGATCCATCGTTGGTACTTTTTAGTCGTTCACCAGAAATGAACTTGGCAAACTCTAGCTCTTCGTTCCCAGCGAGCTCGTAGTTATCACCATAATAATCAAATTGTATTAAGTCGTTCATTGCATTATATTTGGCAATCTCTTCCTCTCTCTCCATTTGCTTCTTTGCTGCCTGCTCATCCATTACACTGCCCCACAAGGAGTAAGTTGAGGTTTCATCCTTGGCAGAAGTAATGGGGAGCGGCATAGAGAACAGAATATCACCGGCATTATTGAGATCAGTTCCCAGTTGCATGGCCTCCTCTGTATGGAGATTGCTGTCCAAAACAACCATCGTTGGTTGGTGCTTTTTCTCAAGTTCATCAACATACACAAGTTCGTCATCAATTGTAGAGTTAGTCTTTGTAAGTGACAGCAAAGATTCTGGAGTCGAAGATTCTAATTCCATAGCATCGTCATCATCTCCTCCGTGACTGCTCGAATAGGATGGGGATTTAGTGATACCCGTTTCTCTAACATATATAAACTCCTCATCGGCATCATCAAACTTGAGAAAGCTGTTGGGGTCGTTGAGGCTTCCTTCACTCTGAGGAGTTGTCATACGTTGCACAGGCGGAGCAGGAGAAGCAGCATGAGAACATGAATGTGTAAGATCAACAAGCGAGAGAATCAGATCGCTTATATCGTCATCATGACCTCTTTTTTTCGACAAAGGCTTCTGAGTCAACTTTTGGTCACCTTGTATAAACTTTTGTTGATTTTTGTCGGCAATTGTTGAACCATTAACCTTAGTATCTGAGCTCTGTACACCAATTTCTGTCCTCAAACCTTTGAGATCTGAAACCAGTTTGATGACCTCCAACTTCATATAATAGTTTTCCTCATTGATTTTTATGATAGCTTGCTTTAGCGGATTGATATCCAGATCTTGAGAAAACAGCTGATCAACAGTTACTACTGTTTCTCTCTGTTTAGTGGTCTTAGCTGGCTGTGTAACAGTCTTGAAACCACCACTCGAAGCCACTATCGGAACATTTGCAAGAGACAATGCAGAACCCACATTTGCCACGGTAGATAGTGGAGATGGTGATCTGCTATACTTCGATTTGGATGAAACCGATGAAGCTGCAGGAGAAGACTCTCTTGAGGATAACGTACTAGCATTGCCAGCTGAGGTAGCAGTATGTGACGATTTGGGTGCCGTAGTGTGACATGCTGTGGCAGACTGGTTGGCAGTAGGTTTCCTACCAGGTTTTGGTCTTGGAGGAAGTACCCATTTTTTGCTTGTCTTTATCACAAGAGGTTGCAAATTATTTGTATTGGCTGTGTGACTGACAGAGGGTGTTGAAACATTCTTTAGCATGGACGGAGTGGTTGCCTTCTGCTGGATATGGTCAGGTAGCACATTTGGTTGCGCAGGATGTGGTGAAATAATGCCCACTAAAAGACACTGTTAGCAAAATGAAACTAAAAAATACAAACGTAGAGAGACTGAAGTGTTCTGCTCCTAGTGTACTTACATTGTTGCGACTTGTTGGACATCATTATTGTATGGTTACAATTGTTCTAGCATGCTAAGCGACATATAAAATTATGGTAAAAGTGAATGTATGCAATGTTGGTATGAATATAGTGAATATTTGAATGAATTTGGCTGTGAAAATAATAGATACAGTAATTTTGACTTAGAGAAAATGATCCCAAAGTTTGAATATGGGTTGAGAAGAATCAATTCCTAAGTCAAAGGATTCCAGCACCACGAAGCAGTAGCAGCAGTATCAGCAGCACCAAATCATGAAGCTGCAACTACACTAGAGAATTGCACACAGAGGGAGACACTTCTGGATAAAGTGTCAGGTATATATGGAAAACAATTAGACAGTTGAAAGAAAAAACAAACAAGATGAAAGGGTAATTCGCGTTCTGAGCATCGGTGCAGAGGAAAGCCTTTGCTTATATCAAAAGCGGAACTTGAGGAAGTGCAGAAAGGGGTGTTGAAAAATTCGAGCAGCAGCAGTATGTACAAATGCATAGAATAATCAACCGGAACTGTGTAAACAACGCAGACGCTCTGTGACGCCGCGGCAAATATCCATCGAGGACAGCGATCGGGCAGCCCAAAAGGGGAGTGCCGGCTGGTCTCGGGAAAGGGAGAGACAGCATACCCGGTACAGAACCCCTTAGTCTTGGCTGCACTAGTACAGCTAGCTGCACCGGCTCTTTTGGACATGGCACCACTTTTACTATACACCTAGGGGAGCTGAACCAAAAGAGCTTTGAGAGTTATATCTAATTATGGGGTAAGGGGGGATCAATTGAGTTTGATTTGCAAAGGCCGAACTATTAGTCGCGAATGGCAATTAGTCTACTGTTATGCGACCGAGGTGAAAAAAAAAATGTGGGGAAGAATTTCAATCCAGTCAGGGTAAAATCACAGGATCTCAGTGGGTCGACGGAAAACGCGCAAATGTGTCGCATCTCGATATTGGCTGCCTCTCAACACCTGATGCTCGTAATCGCGGCCACCTGATGCTACTCCTTAATACTATGTGTATTAACTACTGTGAAATTAGAGACGGCCCACCCGATGGCTACCGTTTGATACATGCCAGAGGCGCTAACTGTAGCTAGCTGTAAGTAGCCACTGCCGTTTGCAGGGCAACTATCGGGACGTCCATCATCCCTTTGAGATTTCATCTGTGCCGATTATACCATGCCTTCGGGGGGAGGAGGGGGCATATAAGCAATGTAGACTGCATTGCCTTGTCCCGAGATCTGCCATAGCTGCAGAACAGTTGCAGCAACTTGACAACAACTGGGGATCCCGTGGCGACGGAAGAAGAAATAGGCTATCTACGATATCTACACAAACTTGATGTCATGGTTAGAGTTCTCATCAGTAGATTCTGGGATTGCCACCACATTTTCCATTTTCAAACCAATCCCTTGACTGTAATGATCAGTAACGAACTCTGTCTCAATTCTGCATGACATGGTCGCTAAAAACCGGGTTCCAACTCTGTATCCCACCATTTTTGTGTATTACACGCATAACCCCTGGCCCGCTAAAGAATCCAATTCTATCGATACCGCAATAAGGCTGTGATTGTAACGGCCAGCGTCCTGGTTCAGTGTGCCTCACACAAAACCTATTTGCGGCTGCAATCTCCAGAAGCTTTATCGAGTTGGACGTACATCGTACAGTACAGTACATACACGTTACAGCAGACCCCACTAATTCTATATTGGCCCGCTGACGGGAATTGGTTTGATATCGCTTCTGCCAAATGGATTTCAGACCTGTTGTATGCAGAGGGAATAATTCATTGATTTCCCTTGTAGGTTTTACTGGGAAGTGTGAGAGAAGCATTCAAGGCCCGTGTTAACTCCAGTTTCTGACGGGTAGTTATTGCATATTAAATGTACGGAAAGTCTGTTTCTACATCAGATCGGGTGTCTCCTACGGTAACAACGACTTTGCCAGGGTGAGAAAAACCAAAAACCAATAGAATATTACTCTCATGGACAAGTATGTATGTATGACTCCTGTTGAGGAGAACCCTGGAGAGTATACACCCCACTCATGGGGCACAGTGAATATAACCCGCTGGAGCCGCAAGGCGTGAGAATCCTAGGCGTCCGTAGCAAGACACAATGCTATTCGATCTATCACCTGAAACGATAGTGTCAACTGTGTTTGTTGCTCGGTCCATCCAATGCAACCTCTCCTTCACTGGTGCAACAGGTCAATTCCCCTTGCTTAAGCTTAGCAGGCAATGCTAGGCTTGGGGGTGTAATGAGCCAACTGTTTTCTCGCCCAGCTTTTTGCTTCACTCTGGCGGTTGACTTCCTCCTATGAATTTAGTGGGGTACTTGATACACGACCTACATGAACCAACTTAAGCTTGAATCTCCCAAAAGGGTTGCGCACGTGGTGAATATTAGATGCAAGGCAAACCCTTACTCGATCAATGCCTTCCGTTCATCGGCCTGGGCTGTACCAGGCTAATAGAATGAGGCAAGTCAACACGCAAAGAGGATCTGTGTCACCAAAGCAACGACACAGAAATCGACCGACCGTCCCCCGTCACCCAGATGTTTTGGGCTGCCATGCGCTATTTTTTTCCAGTCCTTTCGTTGTCGCGGCCAAAAATTCTTAGTCGACTGACTGACCTTCGTTACTTCGCTGAATGGACTTCTCCTACAAGGCATCGCCTATCTCGGTATGTGTATCGTCTGGGGCTCTTACGCACAGAGACGCACATACCTGACTTGTGGGCATCTACAAAAAATCTGATCGCAGAACTTACACGATTCAATCAACTATAACTTCAGAAATTAAACGCGTATGAATTCAACAAACGTTATGTCTTTTGAATATAATAAATCATGCCATACAATCTATAGGCTCTGAATCAGCTTCTAGACTTGCAATTCTCGAATACGAAATCATCTTATTCTTGATTACATTGCACCTGTATATGTATAGGTACATATGTATGTGCATTGTGCCTTGTGCTTTACAACCTGAGCTGCACCACACACTGACGTTGCCTAGTGCCTGTAGAATAAGAGCGTCTTGCATAGGGGAAACGTGTGCTCGGTTGATGCCTTGAGATTATCTGGAAACAGGTGGTTTCGGTTGTACAATTTCTAATTTCCGACAGGTAGTATAATTCAGTTTAATAGAGATTCACCGGGTTATATATTTCCCTGAATTAACACCGGCGTTGCTTTCTGTGTGCCACCTGGGAAGTTGCGTTTACTCGTGAGATTTCATCTGTCTGATCAAGCCGTGCATGCACATATAACAGGTAACGCCGAAATATTTTGCATTGTGGGAGTTTGAATGGGCCCCCCAAAAGCTCGATATTTCCATAATTACAACTTCCATACAAAGCAAATCTATTTGTTTCTCATAGCAATCCGTGGATATTATTTATCACATAGCCTACTAGCTGGGTTGAACAGAAGTTCAACGGTTCATACTTAAATGTAAGTACACATGGGTGGGGAAGGTACAAAGAGGATGGTTAAGTCATTCTTTTTGGCCTTCATCTGGTTCCTGTTTTGGGAAAGTCCGTTTTATCTATACCACGAACAATGAAACTAACAGGTTATCACCCATTTTAGGAAGTTTGGAAAGTATCTGGCTGCTAGACAGCTGGAACTGCCAGAGTATTCTGGACACTTCATCAACTACAAAGCTCTCAAGAAACTGATTAATGCTCTTGCTGTGAATGACGTTTCACGAGAGATTTCCCTTCAGGAAAAAAAGGGTTCTTTCTTCTTTCGTCTCGAGAGAGAATTGGAGAAGGTGAATGAGTTTTACTTGGAGAAGGAATCCGAGTTGAAGATACGATTGGATATCTTAATCGAGAGGAAGACCACAGCTCTGCTTCAGGGGCGACTTGATAGTAACAACAAGAACTCCATTGCTTTTGTTTCTCTTTATGATGGTTTCAAGAAGTTCTCAAAGGATCTTGATAGGTTAGAACAGTTTGTTGAGTTGAACGAGGTTGGATTTACAAAGGTGCTCAAGAAGTGGGACAAGCGATCCAAGTCCTCTACAAAGGAGCTTTATTTGACGACGGCGGTAAATGTCCAACCTGTATTCCATAGAGATGAAATTATTGAGCTCAGTGACCTTGTAGCAAACAATTTGATGGAATTAGAGGCAAAAGCGGAAGGTGACTTTGTTATTCGCTATGAGAAAAAGGACAACAAGAGGGAGTCATCTTCAGGAGTAATCACAGCGCCCGCGGCCAATGTGCCGGCGGGAACTTCCTCTTCATCAACGAATCCATTAAAAAGTCAACTTTCTACTGACGATACAACTATTCCAACATCTAGCGACAGAGAATTGGATGAATGGTACTCTGATTTATTGGCAATTGCGTCGGCTGCATCGGCGTCTGCCTCGAGTTCCCCCTGGATGTTTTCGTCCTCATCCATCTCGGGCTCCCGCAATGGGAAGGTTGACGTACCCACAACATGGCAGAGCAGGCTCGACGAATGGTTTGTCAGTATTCTTCGAAACAAACCAAAGGATATCGACAATAAATTTTCAAAGCTTTTTTTCCTTTTTGTCTCACACCCGTCAGTGTCGGAAGAATTCTTGCTGAGATTTTATCACACCCTCCCAAGCCATCAACAATCCATCGATTTAAAGATTGCTGATGATCTCAACAGAAGGACTTGTCTCCACGAGGCCTGTTATTTGAAGGATACACCCAGGCTTGCTACTATTGAGCTATGTCTGGAGCAAGGGGTAGACGTGACTGTGAGGGATATTAGTGGAAGAACAGCATTACACTACGCGGCAGAAAATGGTTCCTACGAAGTGTGTCAGCTTCTGGTTGCTGCCGCTGCCGAGACACCATCAGAATACATCGACTCTATGGATAATGATTCTATGACCCCTCTGTTGTTAGCGATCCTTGGCAACCATGCCCGCACTACAGAGTTACTCTTAGATCACGGTGCCAACGCGTTCCCATTGCAGGATGACATCCGTCCAAAATACTTGCCATTAAATGTGGCATGTAAGCTTGGGAATCTCGAAACCGTTCAGCTTCTGCTCCATAAGAGTAGCGATAAAAAAATGGCCACAACTCAATCCAACGCTGAGGGCTTGCTGCCTTTGCACATAGTCGCCAGCTGTGGACATTATCAGTTGATTCCAACTTTGCTCAAGTTTGGAGCTGGAATAGACCAGCTCGACAAGCTGAACAAATGGTCTCCTATATTTTATTCCGCCACACAGGGCTTCAGCAAGACCACAGCCAAATTGATCGAGAGCGGTGCCAACTACAGCATCAAGGATGAGGATGGATTGACACCATTATACTATGCTATCTGGGAAGGTAATGTGGGTGTTCTCAATGTACTTGTCAGGGCCATGACAAAGGCAAAGAGGGAGCAACGAATTGAGAATCTGCATAAACAACAGCAACAGCAAGAACAGCAACAGCAAAAACAGCAGCAGCCTGACTCGTTCATCATGCCACCTCCTGTCGCCTTGTCTGCAAGGAACATAGCCTCTCCAGTTGTACCAAAGTTGCCGAAGCTAGCCTTTGGTTCTGGACCCGCTCTTGGGGCGAGTATGAGCAATGTTGATCTGATTCCAGATCTATCTTTGCCACCTCCAATTATTCCTCTCAGAAAATACGGTCATAATTTCTTGGAGAAGAAAATTTTTCTCAAGCTCAACTTCTACACAAACGGTGACTCGATTGTAGTATATGGTGATCAATTCCTTTCTTCTATTCCGGGTAGACTCACCATTAATTGTGATAAGAATGACCTCATTCCTAGGAACCTAATGTTACCACTCCTGGACAACGACAAGATGATTACATTCCAGGTTGATTCCTTTGATGGATTTGCCATTGATTTTGAACTCTTCCCAACTTTTGGTACGAGATTGATTGCAAAGGCCACGCTGCTGTCCAGTTTCTTCAATGATACTCTAGCCGGAACTGGTAAGCGCTCAAGCGGAGACCTGTCATTACCCTTGTTTGATGTCCGTCTTCGTAATATTGGAGCCTTGAACTTCAACTTCCAAATCGTTTTTCCATACGCTGGTATTCCATTAGAGATTTCCATCTACGATACGTACTGGAAGTCCACCAATAACAACCTCAGTATCACTGACGGGCCTAATGCCAACAGCAACACCAACTCTAACAACAATAACAACAATAACAACACCCCACTCAATTCCACGTATTTCTCGTTTGTCACAGCATCGTCCTTGTCCGGGGAGTATTTCAGAATCCGCGTTTGTATGCTGAACAACGGCACTCCCATTGTATGTCCAGATTGGAGAGTCAAAATCGGTGGTGGCATCAAACTGCCAGTTTCCAACTTCAATGCCAAGCAGCTCCGCAAAATTGTGGATGCAAACCTGCTGGCAATTGGAACCTCCACTGAAGCCCTCTGTTCTGAACTTGCAACTGTGCACTGTATCTCAAGTGATTCTGCTCTGCTGGAGAGAGTGCTGAGCAATTTATATCTCCCTCTTGATATTTTCCTTGAGATGTTGTCCATTGATATATCTCTGGATTTGGAGATCTTCTTCCCCACTCTCTATGAACTCACATACTACAGTGATAGATTGGGTGTTGCTGATACGTTCCCATCAGAGTGGTCAAGACAACATGCCGTAGTGAGCTCTCACAAGACCGCTACACGCAACAGTCTTAACTATTTCATGGACACGATATTGGACAATGTGTTTGAACACGTTAGATCCATCAGGAAGCGCAAACAAGGAGACAAATCTCAGAGAATCCATGGCGATTCGAAGACAAGATCGTTGATTTTCTCATCTGCGAACTCATTTGTATGCACCATTCTGAACTGGAAACAACCCAACTATCCTGTGTTCTACAACGTGAATGGATTGAGACTAAATCCTTCATTAGCCAACAGTAAGAAACGCAAGAAGGGTGCTTATGGGTCCACCACAGCCAATGGGTTCACCGTAAGTACTGATGGAGATCAAGGTGCGCTTGATCATCACGAAGATGTTCGTGCTTTCAACCGTGTATCGTCAGATAGCAGTGCTTTACATCAATTACAGCAACAGCAACAACAGACTCACTTCCACCAGGTGAAGATAGATAACATCGACAGCATCAATAAGAACTCTAACTCATACACCAGTGAGATGGCGAACCAGAACAAGATCACTAGAAGCATCAAGCTGGCCATTAGCTTCGCTGTTGTTAACAATCTCTTGGGTTTGATGATTCCTAATGCCCTGTTGAAGATCTGCCCCGATCTAGTCAAATCTATCAGGTCCAGAGGTCTGGTATTAGTTGCCTCCGAGGAGACCAACTTTGAGGATATGTATGATGATTTTGATGAGGAGGACGAAGACCAGGCTGCTGATGGAGACGTTCATATGGAGGTTGAGGACGACGAGCACGACGAGGAAGATGACAGATTTGAGTGTATAGAGGAAACTAAGGACAGAAGTCTTGACACTAATGAAGTGAATGGTTTGAGATTCAACGATGTCCTCAGCTTCAAAGATGCTATCGATATGTGAGGGCTCTCTCTGTCTGTATCTTGATGGTGTGGCCCTGACGCGACCATTAAACCTTCATTGTTAACCATAGTATGTAGGATGGCAATTTATGAACTGTACTTAGATATATCTAAGGATAATTTATTAAATTTGTAGTGATTGGCTTTGTTCCAATTCTTAGAGTATATCATTGATATTCATATGAATATTGCCCGGAGAATGACGTGTATTTCACCGCTGTCAGACTGCATATCGAACTGCTCCTCTGTGGCTACGTCGGAGTTAACTCGGGGTCTCATCCGAGCCGCACACCTATCTCCCTCATCGCATAATCCATCTGCACCACGTTTACCGTGCATCTTTAGCTGTGATAAGATGAGAAGATAAGAGAATCATAACATACAGCTATTGAATTAGTTTATATGATCCCTGCCTCTGTATACCAATAAGGGACCATAGAAGTATATCCCGACCCCCTATTGCTTCGACAGACCCTTACCAACAAGTCTCTTATGACAATGGTACGACCTGATCAGGAGCAGCACCTAGTGGCTGCTGCTCTCCCGGCGATAACGGGTACTATCAACTATGAACACGCTTTCGCCACTTTGCCAGGGTTCCTGGCACCTTTCAAACCAGGGATTCTTTCGTATAGTGCTTCTCTTGTCGCAACAACGGTTGGTTTTCCCCTGGATAGTCTGAAGACCAGAATGCAGACCCACAAGTTCAAATCGGCATTTCACTGCTTGCGTCAGACTGTGCATCACGAAGGCGTCAAGGGTCTCTTCAGAGGCATCACAGCACCTCTAATATCCACATCGTGCTCGCGGTCTCTGGGTGTTTCTATTTATACAGGTTCAAAGCCACAAGTGGCTGCTGTGCAGTCCTACATTTTTGGTCCTCCCGCCATTGCCTCATCACCAGCTCCTAGAGATTATGAGATGCTCGCATCCAACATCCCCACTTCCCTGATATCAGGTTCCATCTGTGGGGCATGCGTGTCAGTATTTGCATGTCCATTTGAATTCACAAAACTATTCTCGCAGATCTCAGTTCTTGTTGGAAGCAAGAATCACGTTCATGATAAAGCTATCTTACCTAGATCTATTGTGGATGTTGCAAGACAGATCATTAAGGTTGAAGGCGTGCGAGGCTTATACTCTGGTTTCAAGTTCCATATCATTCGTGACAGTTTGAGTTCTGGTTTATTTTATGGTGTATATGAGACATCAAAGCTCACATTCCAAGCCAATGTATCTCCAAGAATTGTAGCAACTGGTGTATTCTCTAAAAGGACAACCGATGCAATGTGCATCGCTGCTGCTGGGGCCTTTTCAGGTATGCTCAGTTGGATTACTGTCTTCCCGATAGATACACTCAAGAGTCTCACACAACGTGATATTGTGTCTAACATTCTACGTGTTCAATCAAGTCAAGAACGTTTACCTGTACCTGACAGGAAGATCACGTTCCCTACAAGGAGAATGTACCGTGGACTAGCTCCTTCTATCACGCGATCAGTAATGACAACAATGATTTTCTTTTCATTGTTTGAGTACTTAATGTCACATGTCATTTAGATTTGATTACACATGTTTTTTCTTTCTTCTTTCTTTTTGTTACTATGTTTTTGCTTTTTTAGGTTTCGGAGGCTGAGTTCGGTGTAAGTCTGTGATTGTTCAAGGCTGCAGGTGGGTGATAGGAGATACATATATATAGCAGGCAGTCAGTACAGGTTTGGGATACGTATATCAATATATAATGATTTCTAATTGGTATGCAAGATATAATTACATTGAGTCCTTCCAGCTTTTTCTGCCTCTATTCCTCAGTCTCCTTTTTAGCGGTGGCTCATCCGCAGCTGCTTCCTCAGCAATATCCTGCTGTACATCATTGACAACCGGTCCCTCTTCAACCTTCTTATCTTCGGCAGCTTCTATATGCTCTGCATCGACATATTCCACGGATTCTACCTTCGGCTGCTCGTGATGTTCCAAGCTCTCGACAACGGTAGAATCTTCATCGATAATACCTACATCGCCACTTTGAGTTTCTTGTAGCATCTCTGTCGCAATATCGGCAAGCTCGTGCGATACCACTCTGCCACCACTGGCGATTTGTTGCAGCATTTGATTTTCCTGAGCCAGTTTCTCATTTGCCTTCTGTATTTCCTCCTCTGTATTTGCACCAACAATTCTACCGCTGCGAGTCTTCATTACAAGATGGTCAAGGTTCTGTGCTTTGGTTGGAGAACCATAAGACCACTGAACGTGTGATCTTTTCCTAGGCGATCCAGGACGCTTTACAGGGGAATGGGGTACAGTTAACGCTGCTGAGGATTCTTTTTCCTGGAAGATTGGTAGTTCGACTGTTTCTGATTGCTCTGATTTATCGGTGTCACCAACAAATTCAAGGGCAGGTAACAAGGAGACTGCTGACAGAGCGGTAGGCTCTATCGTCCCAGAAATGGCTGAGGTCATCTTCTTGGCTGGAGATTTTCTAGGGGAACTGGGGGGTCTTCCCTTTCCTCTCTTTGAATACTGCACCGCTATGTTGCGTGTACTATTTCTTGTCTTCCTAACAATAATTGATACATCTTCCTCTCCTGATTCCAAAGATTCAGGATGAGGCAAGTTGCTATCAAGTGGAACAGGTTCTTTAACTTCCGCAACCTCTTCCATAGGTGTGGTTACGGTTATTGTCGGAGTGCGTGGGGTCTGTGGAAGCTCCTCAACCTTCATTGCCGATACCGGGGGCGTGGATGACCTATCAGAGATGACTGCCTGATCATCCAGGTCAACTTCAGCGGCTGCTACTTCGTCTAAAAGGCCGTATGAGTGAATAACGTCCCGATCAACTCCGTTGGAATCTGGCACCACCGTGTCATCTGCATCAACAGTATAAACATGTTGCACCACATGAGGTGGACTCTCCACAATCTCTGTATATGAAACATCTGGTGACATCCTTTTGAAGAATTCAGAGAAAGCTGTACGGATACGTTTGAATGGAGAGCCGGTTCCCCTCGTGGGTTCAACAGCATCGTCATTTGGTTCAAGAGCACGCTTGTCATTACTGGCCCTGGTTGGAGTCTCCGTTTTGGATTCAGGTTCACCATCAACAACCTGAAGCTTAGTGTCTTCGCCTTCTTCCACATTCTCCTGATCTTCGGTTTCTTCAGTATTTGCAGACAATTGTGGCTCTTCGTTCTCATCCTCCTCACCCTCTTTAGGTTCCTCCACCTCGGGGTGGTCATTCGCATCAGGTTCTTGAACGGATTCTGCATTAGAAACATCCTGGAATACCACATCGCGGTTTTCACCAAGAATTTCAATGACGGCCTGTTCTTCTTCAACAGAGGTAGACACGACTTCCATCAGCTCAGTGACATCTGCCTGATTATTTAGAAGTTCCTCACCTGTAGTGATTTCAGAAGACGCACTTGTGCTGACTTCATCGTGATCCGGCTTGTTAATTTCGAAGCCTTCAGAATATACAACGGCAAGACCGGTGATGTCGGCGATGTTCTCATCCATAACAGCCACAGGAAGTTCCAGATTGTCAGTGTTTACTTCGGGTGTGCCAACAAGTGTGTCAATGAAATCCGGTAGAATGACGTCCTCCTCCTGCACCTCCTCCTTGTTAGCTGTATCCTGGATTTCTGGCTCGGATTCATCATTTTCCTCGTGAGGTCCAGAAACCTCACCTACTGTCTCGGAGATGTTCTCGATGTTCTCCACCGAGGAAGTCCCCACAGGGTGGCCCATTTCCTTTACACCATCCTTCACTTCATGATGATCTTCCCCAATTCTGTCTTCCACGACTGTATAAAACTCATCATTCGTATCATTCAAGAGAGCATCACGATCTGCCTCTTCTGCTTCCTGAAGCTCCCCTGCCTTATCATCAATGATCATGGTCGCTATTTCCTTAGTGGGCTGTGAATCTGCTGTATCTGGTTCCCGTAAAGGTCGGATGTCCTCTGGAACTAATCCAGCATCAGAGACCAGGCCATGACCTTGAACATCAAGATTATTGCCTGTTTCCTTGTCTTCATCGTGGGCACCAGACAACTGTTTGATATGGTCTGCTCCATTAGCTTCGACCAAAGGAGGACCACTCAAAGGCATCTCTCTCTCATCTTCACTTTGGTAATCTTCTTCTTTCTCGCCCTCGCTTTCACTATATGGCGCAGCAGGGCTCGATGTAGCCAAAGGAATACGCCCCCGAGTCTGGAGATATTCCTCATCACTGATTCCCTCAACAAAAGAGGCATCCCCCTCCTCAATGGAATCTATGGACATAAATACAGTGTTTTCTACTTCAGAGTTATCATGCTCGACAATAGAATGGTCAATGTCACCTGGAGAGCCTTTGTGTTCTGGTTCTGCATCCATATTTAAGAGCTGTCCAACCAGTCCCACGTTTTCATTGCCCTCTTGACTTTCAATCGTTTGCACCTCCTCAGCACACTCAGGAACCGGTATCGCTGAAATATCTTCGTTCCCTTCTAATATGGCCACAGTCGTCACCGTACCTTTTGTAGGTACTGAATCCACGGATACACTTGTCTCATCAATGGCTGTCACGAAATCGCCTCCCTCGGTATCATTAGCAAAGTGGACATGAAGATCTTCATGATGATGGTGCTCTTGTGACTTCTGTGCATGAATGATAGGACTAAGGCTCTGACGCTCAGTCTTGCGAGGAGAAGTAAGAATATCATGCTTCTCCAGAGATTGATTGAGCAATCCAAGGATCGAAGGATCTATCAGGCTGCTATTCATCTCATGGGCAGATTCACTACTGGATCCGAGTTTCCCGAATGCACAGCTGGTAGCCGCTGGAGACTGGAACTGTGATATCTCAGATTCTTCCTGGGATCTTTCTTCTAATGGGTCATGTGTTTCCTGGCCTGCCGAATGGTTCTCCGAGACTTCATCGATCATGTCAACAAGATCATCATGGGCAACACCATTAACTTCATAGAGGTCCGAGCTGTCAATGTCCACGGTGCTTGGCAGCCCCTCTCCTGTTGTGTGTTGCGCCTGTGCTCCATTTTCAACTGTGTTCAACACCCGCACAGCACTTTGGGCTAAAGATTGAAGGCTGGCTGCATTAGCCCAGCCCATCGATGCAAACACATCTTCTGACTCAGGAACAGCAGTCTCTGTTTCCTTGTCGTGGTTGTCATGAGAGACATGACCTTCAATAACAGAAGGAGGCTCAGTTGATGTATTAAATGAAGCAGATAATGCATCTTCATACCTGGTTGTGTCATCGGGTAGATTAGACGCGTTGCTATTATTACCTATCAACTCTGGGTCAACGATCTGATAATCAAATTTTTCTGGTTGTTCTTGTAAATCTTGAATATCCACATCTTCTGCAATCGACAATTGATCCTCGTTATGGGATTCATAAACATGAGAAGCATCACCATCGCTGAAATGATTATCCTCTTCATCCTCATCTTCTTCCTCAGCTCGTTCATCCTCCTCGGATACGATATCTCCATTCTCATCATCCTCATCATCATCATAAACAGCAGAGGTATGGGGGTGAGATAAACCAGGCCTCATGGATCCTATCAAACTTGGACGGCCATTTGGAAGATATCCACTAGGGTAGCTATCAGTGGTGCTCTCTTTGTCAGACTCTTCCTCAGCGGAACTATAATCTATTGAGATAGCATCAACATTTGCAGTTCCCGAAACTTCTTTTATGGTGTGGTCTCCGTCATCTTCAGAGCTTTCAAATTCTTCGACAGAATATTGCATCGTCTCATTATCGTCATGCTCTTCGTGATCCTCATCCTCCTCCTCCTCCTCCTCCTCCTCCTCCTCCTCGCTCACCCCTGAACCATCCTGTTCTGACTCATCTATATTTCTCACTGCAGCAAAATAAGGTAGAACCCTAGAGCGATTTGTGGCATCATTATTAGCATTGTCTACATCCTCTTCTTCTTCCGCCTCATCACCGTCTTCATTATCTTGTTGTTCATCCTCTTGTTCGTTTTCGGAACTTGCTTGTTCTACACCATGTGCTATATGCAACTGTTGTACACCATTTCTGTAGAATGTAGCCTGCCCATGAGCATGATATGATTTCATATAGTTGGATGGAAGAGACTCCTCTTGGTATGATTCATTTTCTGACACTTCGCCTTCGTCATCTTGCACCTCAGATTCCTCAACATCATCATCTTGGTCTTCTTCTGAAAGATCATTAATTTCAATTATCTCAAGATCACTACCGTCTTCATCCTCTTCGTCGTCTTCATCCTCGTCTTGTTCTCCTTCTTCGGATGCTTCTTCCTCCGACAAATCTGATTGGTGGTGTTCATTCTCGATCTTTTCCTCTTCATTGTTGAACTCGTAGGGTATACGAACCCCCGAAGCAGATCCAGCTGTCACCTCAGTATCTACAAGTGTTGCATGGTCAACCAGATCAACAATTCTTGGTTCGGGTTCATCGTCCAGGTATTTAGATACAGACAATGACTGCATCCTACTGTTGTAGTCAGGTATGTGCTCTTCTTTTTCAACTCCCGTTTTTGGTTCATTAAAGAAGCCATCATATATGCCATCATCAAGCTCAACCTCAGGATATGCAGACACAAAGTCATCCGTCTGGTTAACAATAGGTGTTCGTTCTTCTTCTTCTATCATGGGTGAATATTCTTCCCGGACCAGCTGTTCTTCTGGTATCTGTTGCTGTTGGACACTACTAGTGATCTCATGGATCGGGTGAGTATGTACATCCAATTGGTCATGATCGAATCTTTTGCTTTTCAATTCACTTAAGAAGTTGTTCAGAGTTGTGAACTCTTGCTGTTCTTTATTCTCTATATCAGCACGCAAGGTCTCTCGTTCTATATCTCTTTGAACTCTCCTCTCCTCCTCGTTAGATTCTTCTAGCACTGTTCGCACTTGTTCTTGAACTGACTTTATCCATGAGAGTAAATCGTCGCCTTGTCTTTCTGACAGTGTCGCACTGGCTCGATCAACATTCACCACCTTAGTCCGTAGCTGATGAGATCTAGTGGCTGGTTTATGGACCCTAAACCCAGCCCTGGATGTTTCCAGTAAACGCCTATAATATGGTGAATTCAGGTAATTAGATGCAGGCACAACATAGCGACTCCGGTCTTTCAGTCTTGCGGAAAGAAGCCTCTGGCGAGTCCTGGAGATGGCACTAACGTCTCGCAACGAAGGTGACCTCCCACTACCATCACGCCAATGTTGGCTATGACCTGACTTATCTGTCATGGTTCTTAGTGCCGAAATGCAATTAATTGGGTTTGCGAGTAACTCAACCGAATTAGCTCTGTCACCCAGACTTTTAAAAGCCTCTCTAGCTTAGTGTCTTGGATCAGCCGTTGCTCTTATTCACACCACCTGTATTATTTAGTGTGACATAAATTTCAAGCTTCCCGATGGTCATCTCTCATTATCTCCCACACTATGAAATCAGATGAGCACAGCATCTACCGTTAGCTACTGTTAGACACACGCTTTGTCAGAGCTCACGCGAAGAGTAAGGAAACCCTTAGCAGAGCTGCAGTCTGGGAGTAGCAGACGTGTGCGTATGTACGCGGTAGGTGATCTTTCCAGCTTGGTGGTACACAGAGGAATGGGAAGGTCGCTGATGGTGGATATTTTTCAATGCCTGGAGATTGGTCTCTGCTGTTCTGCTTGCCTGGCTATACTGCTTGGTATGGTCATTGTAGGCTATCCATTGTGTTCATATATAAGTGCTTTACACTTGCGGTGTTTTGTTTCTGCGTGTGGTTTTTGAGCGCTAGCTCCAATTACGATGGGTTCATTGTCTGTAAGAGATGCCCTCGTGGAGGTGGGATATTATGATCCCTTTGAGGTATATCCAATTGTTGCTAAGGAATTGGTATCCAAGTTTCCCCTGATGAACCTCCACTGGAGAGGGGGAACAGATAAGCCATTGAGAGTGTTACCTCCTCTGAACGTTGAGTTTGTGGGGGAAATACCGAGAAGTGGGAAATCGAGCTCTTCTCACCCCAGAAATAGTAACAGCGATGTCCAGCAACAGAATGACCAGTTCTATCAGAACATTGTACGTGAGGCGACTTCAATTGAGTCACCTGACAGGTTTCTCAAGCTCATGTTCGTACAATGCGATGATGCAGATGATTATCGTTCCAAAGTGAGGCCGTTGGTGAAAGAGTGGTTGAAGCAAAATGTTGATACATGTGCTGTGCCTCCTGAATGGTACGTGATATACTATGATAGTGGTGATCACCGGAATGAAGCATTCTCAACATTCAAAACAAAAATATTCACGAAATTGAAGACAGATTTCAATTCATTCAACAACCCTGATGGCAAGGAGAGGTGCCTCCGTCTCAAATCCAAATATTCACTTCCTGCAGAAAAGGATGAGGCATGGAATATTATTCTTGGGTCTATGAGAGATGGGTTTTTAACTTCATTCTCGAAAAGGCTTAACTTTTACCAATTTCACCTCAAGTCCATGAAAGAGCAGAGTACCACGCCGGTCAATCCTTTTTTCAAACTAATCTTCCAAGAGGTGGTTGCTGAAACATACAAACACATGGGCCTGTATGAAGAGTCGCTTCTGGCATATGATGAATTGCGTGATACTTTCCTTCATTTCACAGATAGTGACCAGCTAGGTCTCAAGTTTGGATTTGATGCCTCCCAGACACTCAACATGAACACTTTTATTGACAATGAAGAACTTACACATCTCAGCACAGGTCAAGCGCTTTTGGACGGTGACTTGTCATTGTTTGACTATTACTGTTACCTATTTTTAAAACAGGCCGAAATCCTTCTTCTTTTGAGTCGTGCATCCGGTTCACCATCCATAGCCATCTTGCATATAATAGAACTCATAAAGCGAGTACGATCTTTTACCGCAAGGCTGACTGCTTTTGTCACAGAGAGAACCTCGTCTCTCAATTGTTATCTCAAGATTCACGAACTAGCATACATGATAGCAGAGGAGTTTATCAGTCTGCCAAAGGTGCAAGAGATCAGAGAGTTCGCGATGTCCAATACACCAGAGGATCCAATGCTGGCGGCAAGAACATCGGAAGTGCTTGAATTTCTCGCAGAACTCAAGCAGCTACAACGGTCTGAACTCTCGAAGATAGGTCAGGTTTATGGATATGAGGTGAAAGGTAGAATGAAAGAAGTACCACTGGAAGTACCACCGACCGAGAATGGTGACGGATTGACTAATGAGCATAACTATGTTCTTACGTTCTCACCACTTGCGGAATCTATGAAATCTAAGGAAGCATTCGAGACCTTCTTCTATCAGTCGACAGAAATGATAGTTGCAGGCTTCGCCCTATCCAATACCAGACCCAGAACAGTCGATATCCTATCAACAGAGCTGGCCATGATATGTTATGATAATAAGGATTACCTCAAGGCAGGGCAGATCCTCGCAGATTCATTTGCCTACTACAAAGAGCAAGGTTGGTCTTTTGTGAGTGGCTTTCTACTCAAGATCTACATCGAGTGTTTAGAACAGTCAGACATTCAAGAACGAACAGACACAATTCAGATCCTGTTAGAAGGCTATATTGAGCTTTTATCCTCCAATGTCTGCAATGGTAGAGAAACCACACAACTCTTCTATAAGCTCTCCAAAACCGCCTCTCTCTTGGACGAGGAGTTCACTTACAATATTGATGATATCTTATATCCAACGATACATCCTTATGTTTCCAGTAGATCTTGTGATCAATACGATATTTTAGTGGATATAAATTGCAAGCTCCAACATATACCCGACTCATTTGTTTTCGATTCGTTCTCGCTCCAAGTGGAAGCCATGGACGCAAATGAATGTTTTCCCGCACTGCGGTTCACAAGCAGAGATGGAGAGCCTATTACCCTTGAACGTACAAAGACATTTTTGCGGCTATATTCCAACATTATCGCGGATGGAAAATACAGACCGACGAGCCTAGAATTTAGGTTGGGAAAGCTGGTACTAGTGAAAAGCATAGACATGGATTCCTGCGACTTTGAGTATATCAGAGTGTACCCACAAGCGGAAGTATTGAATCATGACTCCGACGAGCCACAAACCAACATGTGGCTGGATCTGTGTATACCACAATCAAGAGAACTGCATGTAGACGAAATGAGGTTGGAGATCAAGGTTGGAGACCAAAGAATCACAAACATGTCAGTTGAGTTGAGTGGTTTTGATAATTCATTTGAAGTTGGAGAAAATGTGCGGGGGTATCTGAATACTGGGAAGGGATTAACCACAAAGTTTCGAACCGAGGGAGAACGCTCATACTATTCTATCAAGGGTAGTTTTGACTCAAGATCGCACTTGATTTTTTTCATCCCTTATGTTTCACATATGCCCTCAAGTTCCATACTTAAATTGAAGGCCACAGTTAACTATAAGGGGGAAAGTGGTGAAAAACATGGATGCTCAATCTGTAGGGATATTGATCCTTCGCTGTCATTGGCCGTTTCCGTTGAGGACATATTTAGGTCCTCAAGTCTCTTCTCGAATTTTACAATGGGCACTTCGGATGTCAACTATCCAATTCGAATCTCGGATGTTACTCTCAATCCATCCCATGATTCTGCTGATGGGTATAAAATATCCACCCCAATCCCCCCACAGTCGGTGGTAGCATTTGGAGAACAGCCTGCATGTTTCTTCTATCAGATAGAGAAGCTTACTTCTAATGTGTGCCACCCCAGAGAAGAATCCTTGTTGTTAAAGGTGCACTATAGGGACATCGCAGATGAGGCAGCAGAAGCTTTGCAATCACGATTTGAGGACATTCTTTCCAAGGAACACCCACACCTCAAACAGTATGCCTTTCTTGTGAATCCACTGTTTAGGGAATTCGATGTCAAGCTAAATGTGTTTGCAATCACGCGTAAGATAACGCTCATTGGGTCATCGACATCGTCTCTTTTGAAGAGCAGCCTATCAGGTTCAATCCCCCCTGATGATTTCAAGCTGTTGAGCACTGTATGGGACGAGTTTGTTGGAAGCCTTTGCGTAAGCAATGGATATGACGTCCCTTCATTATTATTGGACAGAATAGCACCCAATATCACCAAAGAGTTGAAGATTAATGTTAACATTCCGAAGGTGCACTTGCTTCATTCTGTGGAATTCAAGTATGAACATAAACTTCAGTATGTAGTTGGTGAGCCAATTGTTGCAGAGCTTTATATGACTTCAGCTACATTGTGGTCTGGTGAGCACGATCCTTCCAAAATGCCTGAGTCGACTGCATCTGTTGATAGTCTTGGTAAAAAGCAGAAGAAAAAGGTTAATTTTTCTCGCAGATCAGCCGCCACCTCTTCCTACAAGCTGAATCTTGACATACAGTTGGGCGACAATTGGCTTCTGAGTGGTTTGAGGGAGTTAGAATTTGAGGTCGAAAAGTTTAGTTCGCTCCACAGGAATATTTATGACCCCAAAAAGATAGTTCTGATTCCTTTGAGAACGGGGAAATTATCCCTGCCAAGGGTGGAAATTAGACCATGCGACGTGGAGGAGGAGCTGACAATGGAGATGGACTACAAGAATGCTTCAGAAGCTTTGATGGTAGTCTCGGATCTTAACAAAGTAACATTGACATTCTGAAAGAAATGTATATTATATCTCACCAACATAGTTGTAAATAGAATAATTACAGAAAAGGATGCATTTTGTATATTCGTCTATGTAGGTCTTTGTCTATTTAGTTTGTAGAAAACCAACTATAGCATCAAGAAGCGGTACTGCCGAGGGTTTGGGTGAGACTACATCTGGTACCAGTTCATTCTCTGAAAGGAATGTGGCAGTTGTCGGACCGATTGAGGCAATCTTAGGGAACGACGACACATTGTTACCCTTCAAATGTTGTAATGTTTCAACTATTGTCTGTGTGCCTTGAGGAGAGAAGAACACCACCCATGATTCACCTGCATTGAGACTCATGGCCGCTTCAAGTTCCGCATGGAATCTAATATCAATATCTGGCTTAGGTGTTGTCCTGTACAACACCATCTCAGTCAAGTCAAACTCGGCCAGTCGTAGCCTTACTGGGATAATGTCCTTTCTAATCTCTCCAGTGAAAAAGACAACCTTTTTCGATTTGCTCGCAAACAGGCAGTCATCTATAATTATTTCTGATAACACTGAGCCATTACCAGCATCAGCTCCTCCTCTTATATCCGTGAAACCTCGTTCAGATAGTATTTTGGCCGTGGCAGGGCCAACGGTGTATGCAGGCTTGGATAGAATGGTCTGTAGGGCACCATGCCCTTCAGCCGACAGCGTCGCTACAGCCTCATTGAGAGCTTCAACACCTCGCTGAGATGTGATTATAAATGCAGTTATATCATTAAGGAAAGTATCACTCCATAAATATTGTAGCAACTCCTTCTGAGGTATGTGCTGGTGGTCCAAGAGAGGCACGAAATGAGGGTGGATACCTTCAGAGGTGAAATGGGCCTGGTATGGATCCTTTGGCGTGGTTTTATTCTTCAGTAGAATAATATGTTTGTTACCACTCATATTACGAGAATCAAAATCAATAATATAAACCTCATGAGACCTGCTGTGTAAACTATACATTGATCATCCTTATGGCCAATGGAAAGTTCATTTGGCCGTTATCGGTAAGCTCATCGGGTCTTCTGCGGGTGTCCCAATCGGGAACTTCTATCAAGGAAGACAATCAGAGTGTGATGGAGTACAGCGTATACCAAACAAAGACACATAGGAAATTCCGAAAGTGAAACATTGCTATCTCTATAGATTAAATTAACTATATATGTTATCATAAAGTCATTATAAAATAAAACAAGGCATCCCACGTTTGCCTTCCAAGCCAATCTCATGCTCTTATCTACCTTGGCCTGTTTCTGGTACTGTAATCCTTCGGGCTCACCACCAAACCCTTTCCCTTTGTAGCACCTCTATATATGGTTTCTATGATATCTATTAGTTCATCCTTGCTGCTCAAGACAAAGTTCAGTTTGTTGTTGTTTCCTGTGCCAAAATCACACATCATATGCTTGTTACGGTAGAAGAACATTATGGTCATTGGGTCATATAGCTCATACATCTGGTTGAAATCCGGTACCTGGTCTATGTCACAGAGATATATGGCTGCAAATTTCGACACCTTTTCCGCAATGTTGTACAAAAGTTCATCCATTATCATACAATCACGGTCATCGTCTCGTCCAAACCGTACAATCACCAATCTCTCGTCCTCCGAAAGAATGGATTGGTCAACGTGCCATCCAGTCTTGAGGTGGGGTAAAAATACACTTCCCATTGTTGTGACTGGAGAAGAATAGCTCGGTCCAGTATCAGATTTTCTAATTATACACCACGAGAACAACCAGAATTCGAAATATCCTGTGCAAAGGCAGCATATCAACCGACAACCGGTAGAGTAAAGTGTATATTCCAGTCAACCAAGTTTCTATACCTTAATAGCGTTGGCCTCCCACGTATGGTATCGCTCTCAGCTGTAACAAGTTCAAGGGCTTATGTAAGTTGCACCCAATTTTTTCCACGCCTGCATTGCTGCACTTGAGATGAGGAAGGAGCCTGCGCTCAATACTGCAGCAGGAGTAGCCTAGCCATCTTGAATGTATATCTATATTTGGATTCGGATTTGACAAATACCAAGTCATTGTCAAAGTATTTCCTCCTTGTTGAATCGAACATAATCATCTCAATATGGCTTCTCAGACCGTGAAAGCAAGCGCAAAGGAACTCGTGTCTCTTCTGGAGAGACTGCCACAGGACAGGATCAAGCATTTCGCCTCCTTTAAGGATGTTCAGACAGAGAGATTTAGCTTGATTGCAGGGATACCTCTTAAACGCGAGGGGCTCAGTTTTGGTTCTGGAAAGACATCCGATAAGTCGCTGAAGGATGTAGTAGCGAATACCCTTAGTGAGAAGAAGGAGGCCCAGCCATTGGATGTGAAGGAAGATCTGTATAGCAACAAGATCATCCAAGAGCAGATTGCTGCCGTGAACAACATTGTGAGGAACAAATACACCTCATTGTACCCAATAGGTAGCTTCCTTACCGAACCTAAGGGAAACCCCAACTATTACAAGAGACTCTTGGGTGAGTTGGAGAACGGAGGTCAGCAGAAGGAAGGTTTGTTCAAGGCTTTCAAGACAATCATTACAGGCAGGTATTAGTTAGGTAAATCCACTGTATCTGTTGAGGTTGACTGTGTTTTAAGTGTATATTTTTTGTCTTTTTACCTCTGCCTGTATGACACTACTCCTCTTTGGTTGGGTCCGGGTGATATGTATATTAGAATGTCTAGGCTAGGGATGTATCTGTATATAGTTGAATATATCCAAATGGCATTATTAAACGTGTGACATTTCATGTATTGTACTACTTCTACTTCTTTTACCTGATTAAATAGTAATCCTATCACTTTTTAGCATATGTCAAATGACATGCGCTCCCCTTTATCACCAGTTCCCTGCCACTTGTCTCTTTGCATTTGATTGCACTCCTTTCGGTGTCAAAGTCTATCAATGCCACTTTCCGCACCTTTACCAATCGTATGCTTATCAGGCCATTGAACTCGCCAAATACTTCCTGTAGGTCCTCTTGTTCGATAGAATCAGCAACGTTTTGTAAGAGTAGCAATTTGTTGGGTGTTGTGTTCTCCACCAGCTTGATCTTTTTAGTTGCGCCCTCCCTTACCCCTGTCTCTTCGGCAGTACGCTTTTTGCTGGCTTCTCTCTCTTTCTTTTCCCTGTGTACTTCAGCCCGCTGTTGCTTTCTAGTTGCAATGAACTCTTCGAACTTTTCGCTCTCCATTCTTTTCTCAAACGCTGAATCGCTCTCATCTTTAGCAAAATGTATCTCAACTGGCTTGTCTATTATTGTCTTTCCATTATGAATATCCTTGGCTTTCTGTGATTCCGAGATATCTGCAAACGTCAAAAAGGCTTGACCCTTCATGCTCAAGTTCTTAGGTGCTACTATTGATATAATTTCACCATATTGAGAGAATTGATCGCGCAGCTTTGTTTTCAGAGTGTTTATCGACACCTTCTCATTGAGATTCCTCAAATATAACGTGCTGTTCGGCGTTTCTTCCACATTCACGGGCGCCATTTTGAAAATTTATAAATGCTCAAAAGTTCTCACTCTCTTAAATGTGCAAATTGATATATATCTCGTAACTAATAATCTTTGTCGTGGTGGTTATCTTGAATGGTTTTGGTGGGGTTGACATTATGCATAATTAAATCTCGTCTCAAATTATCCTACTCGCTCACACCTGCAAAAAAGCCGCACAGTCAGGTCGCTGAGCAGCTGCGAGGACCGACCGTGGAGAGCTGCTACTTTTGTGACGTTGCTAGACTTAGCGATATATGTTTTATATATTGATATGTTCGCAAAATAAGGTTTCTATATATTTTATATATAATGTGTGAAATAAGACTAAAGTATCTACTAAACACGAATGGGTGGTTGCATAAGCGTCATTTGTGTAGCAGGAGTAATTAGAAAATAGTCGTTGTCCCTTGAAGTTCACCCTCAACGCTGAGGGGAATGATACCTTCATCTGACATACTGTTCGACATCATGGCCAAATGTGTGCATCTGATCTTAAGACATATCTCTGAGACTGCAAAAGTGAACGACCTAAGAGCGTTGTTCAGAACCATGCTGCACCGTTGGGGAGAGAAAACTTGCAGCTCTAGTATGGCATTTCATTGCCAATTTTCAAGGGGAAATCATCCAATAGATGTTTATATCCATCCTTGTCTGTCATAAATGAATTGATGCTTGATGAATACTCTAGGTAATGAAGTATTCCAATAAAGGAAGACGAGCTTGCAGCTACCATGTCGATCCTTTGTTTCATAAGACTCTCAAGTTCCAGTTGGTTATTCAACACACTTATCTCAAGTGCTCTAGTCTTGGAGTCCACCAGTGGTTCGATTCCCTTAGACAGCTGTTGTAAATCACGATCAAATGTTTGGAGGACTGAACTGCTCTTCTTCATTTCTCTACCTAGTCTGGAGTCCATGGCAACAACAAAGTCAGCAAGTGCCTGTAGTGATTCGCGTAGACCATGAATATCCTCAGTTTGTTTACTCAACACCAACTGAGTATCATAATACTCGCCAGCTGCTATGTTATCCATTCTGATGAGGCTGCCTTGAGTAATCACATCCTGTATTTCAGAGTTGTTCGCGGATTGGGCCATGAGAGTTTCTAGAAACTGATCGTTCGGCACGTTTTCCTTGTTCTCTTCATCTAATGATCCAAGCGTTATTTGTTCATCGCAGTCGAGGTTTGAATCTCTAATCTTTGTCGTCCTTAAGTACTGCAGTTCTGATTCCAGTTTGTTTGCCATAACTTCTGTATGTTGGTTTAGACAGAATGCCTTAGATATCTCTTTCTGTATGGAGGCAAATCTTTCAGCCATCTCCAGCGACATCGTATTAGATTTGTCTTCTAATCTCTCGGCTGAAGCAATTATCTCTTGGCCTCTGAACTCAATCAGAAACCTAACTGGGATCAACTGGTTCTCTATTTCCATCCGTGTCCTTTGGAATTCAGACATGGAAGCGGATATCTCCTGCTGGTACTGCCTCAGAAGAGCCGTGTCATTGGACAAAGAGACTCTCTCATCTGAGAGGAGATGTGAAACTATAGTATGCACTTCTTCTGAAGTAGCATACATATTACTATTCCCTATCAACTTTTGGAGCTCCTCTGCGGTCTCGGTGGCTTTCTTCCGGTTGGATATTGTAAGAATGATAACACATCCCAAGATCACCATAGACATGATTCCAAAGACTGCTCTGGAGAGATGGTTTGTACTTGCAATATCGTATAGTTCAAATGTCTGTAACTTGTTGTTCTCATTGATGGCTTCATTCATATACTTATCCAACTTTGTCAGGTTGTTCAAGAGCGAGAAACATTGCTGAGATAAATCCAATGGTGCTGAGGAAGGGTTATTGAGCGATGTCTGATCAATATTCTCTGGGGTTGAGAGCAGAGTCCCTATGTTAAGGAGCATACTCCTGGTGGTGTACGTAACCCCATCGAGTATGCTGCTGAGAATTAAGACAAAGTTCGTCGTAGACTGCTTGAGCATATTCATAATGTGGGGTAAAGTATTACTTGCTGATGTGCATGGTGACTGACGGGCCGATAACTAACATGGCTACACCGCTGAATTAATGAGCACTTATAACTGCTTTCTTGATCTATTTACTAACATGATGGCATAATCGTTATTAATTGGTACTCATCACCAGAGAGCTAATATCGGAATTTCGATTTTCACATAATGGCTCCTTCTCCTATGATGCGTCATAAAGGAACAATCACATTGAACTGAAGCACATGTGGCACAAGACCAGCAACACATCGATACCATATGACAAGTAGTAGCACAAAATCATCTCCTCTTATCTTCATACATATTCACATACGACTTCTCATCCTACCTCTTGCTGTATACACAGCTATATCATACGTTTTATGTGACATAACTACTTCATGACTTGTACTCTTTTTCCTCATTTGCTGATCTATCGCAAGCCGCTGCATGCCAAAGCCGAACCTTATGCATCCTCGGGCGGGCACCCGCATGAAAGTGCACAGAAGGTACGAGCGTGGTACACCACTCCTCAGCTGCCATGCGGAGTTGCTCCTCCTCCTCTTCCTCCTCCTCCCACGGCTCCTGCACTTCGGGGGATACCACCGTATTATCCTCTCGCGTCAGCCTGTATCGTGCTGTATTCCCTCCTCTATCACCACTCACAGATGATGGCTGCCAAACAACCTATCCCCCTCTCTCCCCAGCATAGGATGACGTAGTTGCGATCTGGCGACAGAGAGTCTTGCCAAAAGCTACGTTTGGCCCTGATGCACAGTGCATGCTATTCACACCGGAGAAAGAGGAGCAAAAGGAAGAGACGTGCAGTGAGTACCTCCGAAGAGAAATGGTGTGCGTGTGAAGCAAGGCAGATTCGTAAGTATATGCAGGAAGGAAGAGAGGAGGGGCCCAAAAGCCATTGAGGTAGAGGACGGAGTTAGAGGACATGGATCTATATTCAGAAGGGGAGGGAGCGATTGCCTTTACCATTTTCTTGCACTTACTTCCAGGTCGTTCCAGACACTCGAATGAACTTCAGACCGCATTGTATATATTATTGTGGTGCATTGTTCTCTATATTCATCATTTCCTAACCACACTCCATTCCTTATTGCCAATTCATGGAAGGCATCACCATATCATCTCTACTACATAACAGACCCGGTCAGGAGCCATGAGACAAAGCCAAAAGCCAATGGAGACGGCCCAACCGGGATATGGCTTTGGAAGCGTGCTAAGGTCCCTCACCAAATCATTCAAAACTGGCGATTCAAGGTCACGAACAAGAGATAGAAATTTCCTGGTTTCCATTAACCCCACGGTTGTTGGAGGTGTAGCTAATCAGGGCGAAGTGCTACGACAGGCCAAATTGGGTTCTACGTCCGAGAGAATTGAGGCAGTTTCACTGTTGAAACAGTCAATTAGAAAGTTTTCGGTTTCGTCAATACCGGAGATATGGTATGCTGTCAAAGATATGATTGCCACATCCTATCCTCCGGCAGTGAGGCGACCAACTCTGGAGCTAATGGCCTTATGCATAAAGCTTGATGAATTATCTACAGCCACCAAGCTTGCCTATTACGATGACATTATACAAAATCTCACAGTGACAGAAGGCTCCATAGATCCAGATGCTGACCTCTTCCTGGAGGCACTGAAAATCCTAACTAGTGAGGGCAGAGATGTATACGATTTCTGCATCTATGAAAAATTGACCTTAGGGCAACTACTTCTGAAGATAATAACTACTCAGAGGAAACTGTTGGTATCACAGAACCTTAAATATAAGCAAGAGCAAGAGATTCAAGCTGGACTTGCGTCGGCTCTGAGTTTCACCGCTGGCTGTCTTCGTTTCAACTTTAATGCACTTCAAGATGAAGACATCACTCCGTTGGTACCGGAGGTGTTGAATGTAGCCACGTCCACTGTTACCCATTCGATCCTTTTTGCTTGTTTGCAGTTCGTGGATTGTTTAGTTACCTTCGGAAGGGTTGGTTCGGATCATTTCTCGTCAATTGTGTGCCTGCTTGCAGGTGCATCATTAGTAACATCTACTGAATCCCAGCAGAACTTTGCCGAAGTGTCAAGCTTTACATTGGAAAATATGCTCAAAAATCCATCTATAGCACGCCAGACACTTTCCAGCGTCTACTCAGCTTTACGTCAGGAGAAAGTTGACCAGGCTCAGCGCAATACCAATATAATATTAGGATGTATTAGGTTCTTACAGGGAGTCATACGGCGTGACTGTGATATTTTTGCCGAAACCTCGGTTACCAACACTAAACCTGAGGTAGGTCAGGTAACTGTTCATGATTTTCTCCAAAACACGTTTCCAGAACTGCTCACCTCACTCGCAAAGGCAGCAGAATATAACATACCTAGAGTTGCATGTGAAATCATACAGTTTTTCATTTCTTTACTGGAAGATGACAACTACTATGATGGTTTCTTATCCCCGCAGTGGGTGACAAATGATCAGCTCGTTTGGGGATTGCTTGGTTCATTGAAAGTGGAAAGCACCCATCAGCTTCATGGGACATTTGTTCAGCTACTGGGTAAGCTGTTTGATATTCTAGAGCATCTTGCCGAAACTGACCGTCTAACTGTCCTCAAAGGGGACATGGTGAAGTTCCTGGATTCAAATCACCAAAATCTTTCCTCATCGCATATATCGCTTGTCCTTCACTATTATAACAACAGCTTGCACTGTTCTCCATTTGATCCTGATTATGTTTCTCATTGCAGAGACCTCCTTGATTCTTACTATTTCAGAAGTGGTATGCCTCTGGACCTGAGAGTGTATTGTTTCCTGATGCTTGCTCGTTCGTTTTACCAGACCATCGCTCTTGAAGGTGATCAAAAGCTCACTGACAAGGCTGATTCACAGCGGTCCATTCAATTAGTGTACTTGAAGTTAATGTTTGGAGAGTGTATGAACAACCTCTACCAAAGAGATAAACTCTCCGAGACCATAGTTGAGACATTCCTGGACATATCACAGGCAGCCGAAATTAGCCTATTTGAGGAGTTGCTGGCTTTCATAGTGAAGAATACACTCACAGAAATAGAGAAGTCTATTGTCGATAGTACTTCAAAGCGTAGAAGCGTGGATGGTAGAGACGCTATTTTAGATAGAAAACGGAGCATTCAGCACCTGGGATCGGTGGCTGAAGCAAATGTTCCTTCTATTGCCGTTCCATCTAACGTAGCTGTGGAAGTTGTATCAGAGGCACTAGTAAAACTTATCCTTCAGTGCTGTACGTCAAACACCAACCGCATGAAAGTGCATTTGTTATATTTGGCAATAATTGATATCACTGAGCATGCCCTCAGAGCCAAGTTGTACGATGTATTCCTTGTTACGGCTAGATTGTTGATCAGAATGAGAGCCACATCAACCTATGACCTCTTTTTCACAACCCCAACCGATATTCATGGCCTGTGCGACAGTCTCGGGAAGGCCCTCGCTACAACCAATGTTTCAAATACAAGAAATATATATATTCAAGGGATTAGCAGCCCTGATGTCAGTGAGGTGAGCAGCAGTAAGTGGAATTATCATGAGACTCTATCTTATATTCCCGAAGAACTCCTGGATTCTCCAACCGAGAGTATCAAAACACGGAAGGAAGCCAGTGTCAATGCCAGTACTTCGCTTACAGATTCTGATACATTTATTGATGTTACCAAGTGGCTCACGATTGTAAATGATGTCATTGAGAACTTTTACGATTGGGAGGTATACTCCTTTGTGTGGGCACACCTCTGTCCTCAGTTGTCGTGTGTCAATTTATTTGTGGATGACTCGCGAACTGAAATTCAAAAGTTGAGGGTTCTAATGTGTGATCAGTTACAACTCAACTTCCCTGAGAGTGTAGAACTTCCCGCTAATGTCAGCAAGGGAGATCTTCAGGTGGCCATAGTACGCACTTTTTCCGGGCTTATTGCATATCACCACCTGTTCACAAAGGCAGACGAGGATCAAATCGTCAATTCGCTTATTGCTGGACTCTCGTCATGGGAAAAAACTGCTATTCCTTGTATTCATTGTCTGACAGTCTCTTGCTATGCATTCCCTCTGTCTATCAAAAGATATCTGTCCGTGATTTTGACAACCCTTCAAACGAGGATTTCCAGTTCATTTGCATCTTTTCATATATTGGAATTTTTGCTCTCGTTGTCATCTCTTCCAACCTTAACTTCCAACTTTAACACTGAGGAATTCAAGCGTGTTTTTGGTATTGCATTCAAGTTCATCCAATATGCGCATGATGTCCAGGCCAATCCTGAGAAGAATGCGCAGTCCATTGATGAACTTATCCTGAGACATGGGGAGGAATCAACGGTTTCCAACCTTCCTTCAACTCGTACCACCGAAATCACCCCTCTCTTGTCTCAGTACCTTTTGTCCCTTTCATACGATCTGATTTCCAGTTGGTTTCTAAAGATGACGCTCGATGAAAGGAAGCAACTCTATCCTTTCATTCATAGAAACCTCATATTGGCCTCTACTTCCGCTACTGGAGTAGATGATCAAAATATGGCTATTCTTGATCTCATCTCCCGGTTTTGCTACTCCCACTTGGGTCTCCAGGTCAATTTGTTGAACAGGGTGAAACTGGATGTACAGGATGAAAGTACTCATTTAGCAAGATGGGTATATGGTCCAAGTATCATTACCATCACTACAAACAAGATGACAGGACAATCGCTTATGTCTGTAAGGCGGCCCACCGGTTCGACTTTCTTTAGAATACGGCCGGATGAGGCTATGTTACCTGGACTCGAATTTGAGCACAAGGACTCTGCTATATTCACCCCAAATTACCTGATGCATCAACTAGGGCCCTCAAACTTTATAATCGATGATACCTCTAAACCAATTGCTCTTGCAGATGATCCTACTGTTATTAGATCAGTGGGGAATTTGGACAGGATACCTGTTGTTGACTTCCACAAGGCGGGTATCATCTACATTGGTCCAGGACAGATAACTGAGACAGCTATTTTGGGCAATGTTGTTGGATCTGATAATTATAACCGTTTTCTTAGTAAAATTGGTTCCCTCATCAAACTAAAGGGATGTCATAATTACTATGTTGGTGGTCTTGACACTACGAATGATGCAGATGGCGAGTTTGCAGTGTGCTGGAAGAATGAAACAACACAGCTCATTTTCCATACAACCACTCTGATGCCCAATCCTGAGCATGATACCGTCTATGCTATGAAGAAACGTCACATTGGAAACAACTATGTCAACATTTTCTACGACGAATCTGGAGAGCAGTTCGACTTTAACATTATCAAAACTCAGTTCAACTTCTTGAATATAGTGGTATGGCCTGTCTGTGCTGATCTGCCTGCTAAGGTACGTAGTTCTTCGGCTGCTCTGCCAGGTGCAGAGAGCAAAATTTTCTATAGGGTAAAACTTCTCAGAAGGAATGGGCTTCCTGCGTTATTTGCAGCCTCGCATTTTAAGCTGCTATCTGAGGAGAATCTTGCAGTCTTTGTGAGGAATACGTGTCTGCTTGCAACCCAATTTGCCAGTGTTTGGAATGCCCATGGAGAGTATGTGTCCAATTGGTGCTTGCGTATGAGACAGATTAGAGCGATATCAGAACGTGCTGAGTCCTCTGTCAACGAAGATGGAGCTAGTGGCTCAGTGGTTCACAAGCAGGAATCTCCCCTTCAGGGCGGGGTAAACAGAACCACCTCGATAAGCAGATCCAAGTCAGTTAGAGTCAGCGGCATCAGTAGAGAATATGAGAGTAACGAGGCCCGCAACAATGAAGCAGAAGTGGAAAAGACGACCATGTCATTCCTGGACCAGTTGTCTGCTTATGATGCTAGTGGTAAGAGAAACAGCACTTCTGAAGCCGCTGAATCTACCGCTACAGCCTCTGTGGCCAATGAATCGAACATATCAAATGCTGCTTCACACTTTAGTGGGGTCGGGAGGTGAACTTGAGTTCAATATCATTCTGTGTGTACTGTTATCATGATCGATTGTAATATATTCAATGTCTATTTCTACATAAACGAGATATTCTTTCCCACTGACTACGGTGCCTTAAGTAAATAGGGAAATAAACATAAAACGAATGCATTGATACGCATTGTAGTAGCAAATGTGCAGGGTATATACAAATATAAACAAGATATCAACAAATACTTGACAACTTCTATAACAGTTGAGCATTCTTTATAGAATAACAAAACGTCTCTGAAGGTTTGATAACCGTGTCATAGTGTTCTTTCTAACTAAAGCAAAACAACAGGACTCAGTAGCCGATGTTCTAACCCTACGTCTCCACATCTGGAAGAACGCTGTCGGATAACGCAATCAACTTTTCAATGGAAGCCAAATGCTTACCATAGGATGACTTAGAGATCTGTTTCAAGTATTGCTTAATCTTGATGATGAGCAATCTCTTGGAGTCTCCACTGGTAACATCAACCATCTTTTGCACAACATAGTTAGCAAAAGGATCCTTCATCATAAGAGCCAAGGCCGTGCCATCATTCACTTCAGCATTTGGATCAGTGTTGTCCTTCAAAATCTCGTTGAAGACGGAAACATGCTGAGAAGAGTCTCCGAAGACAATACACTTTTCCACGGCGTTAGAAGCAAACTTGTGTTTCGAGAACAGTACCAGGTTCTCAATGACAACCTTGGTAATCTCGTTACGATCAACAGGGTCGCCATGCTCGATTATATGTTGAATCACGTAGTTACCGTACTGGTCTTGAACAAGGAAGAAGATGTACTTCATGAGCTCATCAAGCACAAACCGCTGGTCCTCTGGTTCAGAGAATTCCAACAATCTTTGGATCACACGGCAGCCATACGGATGAGTTGAAAGATGGTAGATATGACGCTTTAGAGCGGCCAATATAAAGGCCACATCATCAATGGGCATACTCTCTATCGCCTTCTGGATCACATGGTTACCATTCTGATCTTTGACAAGAAGCAACACATATGGTTTCAACTCTTCAGTTACAATGAGCTGCTGGTCTCTAGAAACAAATTCGATAGCTCTCTGTACAACTCTACATCCATACATTTGCAGAGAAAGAGGATGGATCTTTCCGGTCATTAACTCAAGGAGAACTTCACGTTGTACATCAGATCCAAATTCAAAGTACTTCTGGATGACGTAGTTACCAAAGACATCGGTCATCAAGCTGAGAGCGGCTTCACGGATTTCGTTGAAGATCACCTCTTTATCCTGAGCACTGGCAGTCTCCAATTGCTGTTGAATAAAACGAGAACCATGTTGGTCCTTGGAGAACTCAACACCATGACCATATATGTCTCTCAGCGAATATTCTTTGCTGGATTTATTGGAACGGAATTCCTCTAAAAGAGCACTTCTGTGTATGTTATGCGAAGCCCCCTTACCATTCTTGCCATTTGACTGTTGTCCTTGGCCACTGCTACCCTGTGGTCCAAGATTGGAGACACCGTTGGGCGAATTGACTTTGCTGAATGTCTTAGGTGAACGCTTGCCATTAGGACCCTTGGGCTGTGGGTGGTGCAACTGACCTGGTAAACCAGGTGGTCCTTGTGGTAGAGGAGGTGACACAGGACCCATCGCACCTTGGAATGGAGAGAGGGGCATACGAGGGTCAGTTGGCATCTGAGGTGGAGATGTGGCATCAAACCCAGTCATTGGTGGTGGAAACCCGTAAGTGTTAAATGGTGGCATCATGTAAGAAGAAACAGGGCGGTTCATTTCAACTCCAGGAGGTGGAATCACACCAAGAGGACCGTTGTTCGCATCGACAGCAGAGTTAGGTGCACCTTTTATGGCTTCATTATCTGCCTTGGAAGAGGCACTTGCACCTTCAGTCACGTTCTCAGGTGCATCACCACGAGGCCCGTCAGCACGAGGTGGTGCTCCCGCCGCGGGCTGCTCAATGTCACCCCTTATGTTGGGAGGAATCATTTGCATTGGAAAACCCATGTTTGCCCCTGGAACCATAGGTGGCATATTGCCGACGTTACCCATTTGGCCAAATGGGAATCCGAAAGGACCAAAGGGAAACATTTGTCCCCCTGGACCTGGAATATTGCCAGGGTTAGGGCCACCATTACGGAATAGCTCCTCATTATGCTGAAAGGCTTGTCTGTGATCAAACCTTTGATCAAACCCTGAGGGAAAGCCGGGGAACTCAGGCACACCTCCTGGAGGACCTGAAGCGCCACCTGATGGAGTGAAAGTGGTTGCAGTGGCAGGGTTCCAGATACTATGATGAGGATGCTGTTTGGAACCCATCAGATCGGGGTTCTCCATGATGATAGAGTTATGCTCTGAGTGGTTGATATCATTTGAGGAGATGGACAACGATCTATGTTGATCCTGCGTGTGCGGAGAGTTGAGATAATTGTCCAGTTTCTCGCTGAAAGACTGAGCTCTGCTACCGGTGGAGCCACCAATAATCGAAGTCTCGTGTACAGAAGGGGATTTTATACCTTCTGCGAGGAAGTCATTCTCACCCTTAAGGAAGCTTGTTCTACGAGAGTTGATCACATCATTTGAGTTAGCCTTCTGATTGTTACTTCCAATGGAGAGTTTACCCATGTTGAACTCCAATTCCCTCGTCTTCTCAGTGACCGAGGCGAACTTTTCAAGGAAATTGCCAGCACCGCTTGTTCGACGGTTGGATGCCAATGAGAAGGCACCTCCGCCCGCAATAGAGGCAGCCCCGCCAAAGAGGTTGGATCTCAGACGTGATTGGTTGTTATTATTGGAGTACTGACCAAGGGGCGCACTGATGGCACTGAGAGCATCCTTGTTGATACCAAAAGTATGATCGCCAAAGATATCCCCATCGGTATCGTTTACAGCAGCACCCATGTGAGCATCTGCAACAGCCGATGGACGGCCAACAGCTGGCAACACTCTGCTACCAGCGTATACGGTGTTGGCTTTACCGAGAATGCTACCGCTGTTGGACCCACTGAAGCCTGAAACGATACTGGCAACATCAGCATCTATGTTTGCACCGGCTCCAAATGGAGAGAGGGTATGAGACTGTTGATCTGTTGAGGATTTGTTACCCCAAGGATTCAAGGATATGGGGTCATCCACTACAATATGAAGTTAGTAAGGTATTGGGCGATAAAAAGAGGTGTGGGATCTCTATATACAGATAGAGTAGGTAGCCAACACCACCTGCTCCACAAACGGTTACATACGGGATAAACTCTTGGTATCCCAATTAGAGCTGGTCATTGGGAAGGGTTATTCGACAAAAACAAGGGGATTGGGGGCTTGGCGGATGAAACAGATCTGGATAATCTATATGGAAGTGACAGTTGTTCTTTGTGCGACAGTCGTAGAACCGTTCTTTGGGAATCGCTGAGTCCAATGAGTGGCGGCGGATATATGCACCTAGCCGTCAATCGGGGGAAATAAATACAAGAATCCGCGAGCTTCGTTTAAGAAACGGGCTCTTTAATATATACAGGATAAGGATCTTTGTAGACGGTGGAGTCTATATGTACACAGCACTGAGCCTGTTGAAAACTGTTGGAGATGATGATAATACACCAGTTGATCCCTTTCCCCTAATATGCGCTTGGGCCCTTCCAAGGAATGCCCACAGCCGTTTTGTGCGCCTCTGTGTGCCTTTGCCAGTGTCTGCCTCCATCTGCCATTATTCTTTCATCCTCGAGGCAGTGAGTAGAGAACAGAAGAATGCCTGCATGGTTAACAGAGGGGGTTGAGTAGCCGGGTAAGAGAGTATTAAGCCCATGCAGAGCACCTAGCAGAGCACTAAACGGCTTGGCTGGTTCAGCTGGTTGCGATACTATTGAGAGGTGTAACGCTTCCCCAGCTGAGGCTTGCATGACGACAGAGAATATGCACCAAACGGATGGAGCCTCAGTAGATGAACCTCAGTGGATGGTATGATTAGATAATCTGATCGGCGTTTGATTTATCTGTTGAAGGAAGCTGGTAGGCTGGTCCCAGACAAGAGAAGCTTCTGATAAGAGTGAAGGAGAAAGCATTCCACATAGATAGTTGACTCGTCTATTCTGGTCCCAGTTTATCCACATTGACGGAGCAAAGAAAAAATGAGCGCGGGTAAAGCGGGCCTCAAGGTTTCCGCTAGTGCGGTTGAAGCAGCAGTGGTGAAGCGGAGCACACAAATGCCCAAGTTGACGAAATTACTATATAGACAAGCAGCAGCAGAAGTTCGGCGATCAGCCCCACAAATGAAGAAAATGTTGTACTCTGAGGGTTTGAAATCATCGCAGCTTGACCAATGGTATACCTCAACTCCTGATCTGGAGCAGCTAGCACTTCTCCACGATCACCACCCATTGCGTGACGCAGCAATTAATCTTCCTTTTGATGAGGCAACCCATCTTAATTCCAACATTCTCAAACTGCATTCAAGAAACTCATATTTCATACAATCCGATTTTGAACGACTACTCCCACTGACCCATGAAAGGATGTATATGGATGATCCAAAAGAGAAGTTGATATCAGAAGTTGTAAGAGGTAGACTCCCCACCACCCTTGCACCCACAGATTCATATTACCTGGTATTTCCATCATTTCATCACTGTGCCGCATATTGGCTAGAGACACAGGGAAGGCAGTTAAATGGCAAGGAAGTCACCTTCCAGTTCGTAACACTCAAGGATGAGATCGAATATATGTTTTCACCCAAGATTAAATCGCTCAAGATATCCAAATACTTGAATCCAGATGCTGTGCATGAAGCTTTTTCGCGAAAGTATCACAATAGTGCCTCGGCCGCTGGTTCGGATGTTGTCAAGCCAAAATCAGCATCAACAGGCAGTTCTCATTCACCACTTGCATCTCAGTGTCCCAATGGCCCTAGGCACCGTGAGTACTTGAAGCGCGACAACTGTGTAATTATCAAAAACCTCCCACAGAGCATGACGGTTGATCAACTTACGGACCTGTTCTGGGAGTACAACTTGCATACTAATGAAGATGAGGCAGTTGTCAAGATTGCGAATTATGATGGTAATCGGTTTTCTATGTGGGTCGTTGCCTTTGAGAACCCAAACGATGCCGAGCGGTGTGTAAGGAACTACGATGGAAGACACTTGTATAATGATAGGCATAGGCAGATAACCTATGCAGAGATTCTATGATGAGTTTCTTGGATTATATGTATATAGAACATTTTACGACCGCTAATGAACGATACTAACTGAGCCTGATAGTGTAATTTTACTTAATTCTTAAACAAAAATATACCACTGTTTTCAGTCTCGCACCTTGCTACCCGTTCGCACCATCTCTTGCCCAAAATGGTAACCCGCGCTTCGATAAGCTTAACCTTGTGCATGCGTACTGTGGGCACTCCTGACTGGAAGTGCCCGGATACTTCACAGTGCCGCACGGGGAAAGTGTTCAAGGAACCATATAGTCCGCAGTTGATAAGTTTGGTTTATTCTATACATATTGTCATTATCTGCTCAGTGCATCACACAAACTGACTAACAATGGTTCAAAAGGTTACATATGAACAGATCGGGCAGAAGGGAAACCCATTGCTGTCTGCTGCCTACAAGAGCAATGGCCATGTTTTCACATCTGGCTGTATTGGCACCGATTCCAACGGTGTGTTAGCGACAGATGTCACTCACCAGACAGAGAATGCCATTGAGAACTTGCGCAAGGTGTTGAAGGCATCTGGAAGTAGTTTTGATAAGGTGTTGAAGGTGCTACTATTCATCGCTGACCCAAAGGATGCTGCCGCGGTGAATGCTGTGTATCAGAAGTACTTTGTTACTAAGCCAGG
Organism: Kuraishia hungarica; assembly: GCA_030567555.1. Taxonomy (NCBI): domain Eukaryota; kingdom Fungi; phylum Ascomycota; class Pichiomycetes; order Pichiales; family Pichiaceae; genus Kuraishia; species Kuraishia hungarica. Next base: position 1,161,175 of record JAJLSL010000001.1, read on the forward strand.
CAGATCCTGCATCGTTGTTGCCTTCCCAAACCCCAACTTAAAGGTTGAGCTTGAATGTGTCGCTGAATACGAGACACTCAAGGCAAAGCTATAGAAGGGGGTTTCATCACATCATATATCTATACATGTATATACATTAGTTAAAAACATGAAGTTACATACACCTGCTATACGAAGAATTCACTTCTGATATTAGATACAAGATAGTAGATATAAGAATGCAAAAACACAAGTGATCGGAGAGATGGGAGTCTTTGAAAGCATTGTCATTATTACTATTCTTATTATTATTATTACTCATTCAGATCACCAAAACTCCTCCAACCCTCTCTCACTAACTCCCATGTCTTTTCCAACACACCATCTTTATTAGTCGTTTCTTGTTTCTCCACGATTACATACTTTTCCCATTTACCCTTGAATTTCCATATTATTACTATGCTGTCCTCATCGGACCACCCTATGACTCCTGTGTCATTAATTGCTTGTGTGTTTTGCCCTTCCACAGGATTGTCGTTGTTTATGTGTACGGAGCAAAAACTCCAAGTCGAATTGAAATAACTGGGGAGGAGCGGTATCCTGCTTAGCATGTGCTGCTTATTATTGTACATGTTATTGATATTGAAGACGTGTAGTGTGTTCTTATCTGAAAGAACTGCAAGCTTTGACCCATTGGCCGAAAACTTCATGGATGTAATTACAGCTCTGTCAAGTCCTCGTCTGAATTCATAAAGCAGCGCACAATTGGAGGCAGAATGTACACGTATAATTGTTCCGATCTCAGATGCAGAAGCCACCATTGTTCCAGATTGGTTTATGGCCAAGCATCTAATCTTAGCCCTATGCGCTTTGATAATCGAAACCAAATTGCGCTCTTGACCCGAAGGAGATACATCCACAAGTTGTATCTGGCCTATGGACCTTCCTGGGAAGGCCAAAATCTGTAAATTTGTGGGTGCAGTCAATGAATCTATGGAGTGGCTACTGCCACCTTCATACAATAGCCTTCCATGGCTTCCTGATCTGGATGTGCTCCCACCACCGGGTGAGAGATCTGCAATTCCCCAGTCGTTATCGCATGTCTCATATGTAGAAATCAGCTTTGGAGGGGAGTTGAAGCCATGGATCGCCACCTGGTTCTTGAGTACTACCACAATGCGTATACGTGAGAGGAGCACGTTCAACACCGGGCTGGTGAATTCCAGTGCCAGTGAGGGTTTTTTCTTCAGATCGTCCCAAATCACAACCTTATTAATAGGGAACTTTGGACTACGACCGCCACCGACTAACGCTAAATAATTGGTCCTGTGAAGCATGGAGACCAATCCTACTCCTGTGAGTTTGCCTCCATTAGGGCTAGTTGTTACAACTGTTGTATTCCGCTGTGAGGCATCACCACTATGCTGATTGGAATGCAGAGAGCCGCCCGATCCAGATGTGCTGAAGTTTCTCTTTACCCTCAATTCCATGGGATCGGTGTTGTATACCCGAAATCCCGACTCGTGGGAAATGGCGAAGCAGCCTTGGTCTTGGTTGAAGGAAGCACACAATAACTTCGGGTCCCTGGGCTGCACTTGCCTGCTTATGGGTGTGTGTGCATTCATTTGTGATATTGTATCGGTGTTTATATTAGGTAAATGAAACTGCAAATATGAGTATATGGCACCTTGGGGAGTGGATCAGATGGGGAGTGGATCAGATGTGAGTGGACCAGATGTGAGTTGATCTGATGTGAGCGTATGCAACGGTGTTCGGGAAGGGTAGTCGCCACGTTATTATTAGATCCACCTTTTAAACAATTATGGGGTATATGCAGCTGACCAATAATATATATGATTACTTTATGATCGAGCCTCTTTATATTGGCTTCACCAGTGGAAGAAATGTAAATCAATGGTATATTCAAATATATTAAGAACAAAACGTCATCAAGCTGCACATGTTTATAGTACGTACGTACCGTGCGTACTGTACGCTCTGTACTTGCGCGCAGAACTGATACACTCCAAAGTGGTTGAGGCCTAATAAACACTCACTTGCACACAGGATGGGAACGCACAGATGATGAGCTGGTGCGGAATCTACAATGTGTCAACTAACTACACAACTACGATTGGTAATCCTTCTATGTTGAGATGAATTATTTCAATGACAGTTAAGAAGTTGCTTGTGTAGAAGTTGTTCAAACTTTCCTCTAGATCAGGGAACGGTCAGTCACTCACCCCCTGGTTTCACTTTTCGCGCCTATCGTCCTCTGATCGTACTGTACAGTGCCTACAATGTCTGTACAGTGTGCGTATTGCACTTATCTGTGCTTTTACTGCCAATAATACATCAGGTCTGTCTGACTTTAATCATGGGGACGTGACGTACCTCTCCCGAGGTGCATGAAGCACCTGCAACAAACCCGGTGGCAGGCCGTGGAAGCTAAACCTGTGTGGGGACTGGACTATGTGGAGGAAGGGGAGGGTATGGAGGTAGATGGGGGGAGCGGGCACTTATAGATATGAATGTATGATACACCAAGGTATGACACCTTTTACATTGAGTCATTTTAGTCACTTAAATGGATCGTGAACACACTAAGTAATTGTACTGCCTTACTCAGAGATCATTACTAGTCATAGCTTCTTAGTACAGATATGCATTATGCAAATAGCCAAATGGATTACTCACTCTCAATTTCCATAACCTCACCATCATCATCGCTGGAATCCTCACCTCTTCTGAGATCTTCCACCATTATATCAAGATCCTTGTTATCCTGCATTCCTCCAGAGCCTCCCAATGCTCCCACCATTCCTGCCACAACCTTGGAGTTATTGATCGGTGTCTCCATTATACTGGCAGACCGACCAGCAACAGGGCGCAACGACCGTTTTGACTGTTGTTGCTTCAGCCTCTTGGTATATGCTAGAGTGGGGTTGCTGAGTTTTTGTATATCTTCTGTTAATCCAAAGAACGATTTTCCACATGCGGCAGAGTTCTCCTCAAGAGCTGCCTTAAGCAGGTCGGCAGCCACTATGTCGTTTGGTGATATGGCAAGCGCTGTATGTAAAACCTCTACTGCCTTGCCTATTGATCTCTTTTTCAGATGAACTAAGCCAATAGCTGCATAAATGTTGGAATCCTTGGGTGATACCTTGAGGACCTTTCCAAAGTGTTCCAAAGATTTGTCATAAATCCCCATTCTTCTATACACATGGCCCAGATTAGCATGTATGGACATCCATGCTTTAGAGTCGCTATTGAGATTCTTGGCCTGTCCTAAAGCCTTCAGGAAAAATGCTTCCGCTTTCTGGTGAGATCCCTTATGGTACTGCACAACTCCAAGTTCGTTCAACAGCAATGGGTCTGTAGGACAAACTGGATATGCAGACAAAAGATACTCATCTGCCAGAGTAAGATTGTTCATTTGCAAATATTGCATACCCAAGAAAAGACTGGGTAAGTGAGTTCCCGGGAACAGCCTGGTGGCAGTAGCATAAGCGCTAATTGCTTGCTCATGCTCACCTTCAGCAGCAAAAGTGTGGGCAAATCCTATCCAAGCAGCACCAAACGTCGGAGATATCATTGATGCTCTTGAAAAGAAGACCCGCGCTTCGGATATCTTCCTGATAGAAAAGTAATATATTCCAATGGCAAGCCAGGTGACATGATGGTTAGGATGTGTCTCCGCCAGTTTGTGGGCGGTGAGGAATAGTTTGTTCTTTCCTCCTATTTCGTGCAAACAACTCAAATACATCGGCAACACCTCGAAATCAAATATATCCTTCTGAGTGATCTTCTCACAAATCTCCAGACATTCGACAAATTTGCACTGCACAAACAGCAAAGAAGCTCTAGCAGCCAGAACATCGTTGTTCTCTCCCAAGAAATACTCATCCTTCAATCTTCTCTCTGCTTCTTCAAATAGGCCAACATTCATGTACTTGTTTAGACAGGTAGTGTACAAAAGTTTGACAAGTTCGTTGTTGTTATCGGCATCATCAAAATCCAGCACTGCTAATAGATCCCATTCTTCTCTTGGAGTGAGCAAATGGGTCTTTACCAATTCATGAAATGCTTCAAAACATTTCACATCTACCATTACTGCCTCTTTGTAGCATTCTTTTGCCATTTCCAAGTTATTCTGATTGGCATATATCTGTCCTCTTAGATAACACATTGAAGCCTCTAGCTTGATACCACCATCAGGATTCTTTACTGAGCTTTCAGATTTAAATGGATTCACTTCGCCCACAACATCTAATGCTTCGTCCCATTTGTTCATCTTCGTCAAACACAGACCTGCTAGGTATCTACATGAGACTGACTCATCAAAAGCAGGACCTCTCAAGAGATCCCTTGCCCTTTGGTAGTTTCCTGCAGTGAAAAATACTTCTGCTAACCAGAACGCATCATTTGGATCTTTGGTGAGGGCCAAAACTTTATCTCCTATATACTCTGCTGTAGTATAGTGATGTTGCATCAAGGCATCATGACGCCATAGTCTGAGTCTTTGGGCTGGACTGAGCGCTTCCAGTTCATGAAATGATTGGTGCTGTAGTAATACCTTCTGTTTGTCTACTTGTGAACTACTTGAAGCAGGGGTGGAGAATAATTTCGAAGAGTTTACAACTTGATGAGGTATCCCAACAGGGTTGTTTGGTGTGGAGAAGAAGTCTTTGCGTCGGCTTGAAACCAGAGGTGATATGCGCAGAGTAGAGTTGTTTGGGCTGTTGGCACCAAAGAGATTGTTGGACATCACGAATGTATAGATGAAAAGATATTAGTTGTAATTGTCATGCCTGGGGGGGGCTCGGATCTAATATGTGCGAGTATGTGTTTATAGAGCGCTGTGTGGTAATAAAAGTTTCATGTAAAGTGTAATGCAGAAAGGATCATACATATACTGGCTTCCCTTAGAGGCACAGATTTACTAAATGTGTATAGATATATATATATTCAATTATATGATCCAAATAATCTGACCTCAATATGCCCAACCCTGACAGTCCTAGTTCGTTGTTATTTCCAATGGTTTCAGTTCCATGACTTGATCCCCGTTCACCCACTCCCATACTCTTTCGATCTCCATACGAAGCTAGCTGTTTGGTCCACTATAACCCACAACCACGCACAGAGAGAGGGCCACTGGCATACTTACGCGTATGGTAAACAGGACGCCTCGCCTCTCCTCTCCTCTCCTCTCCTCTCCTATCCCCAGAGCTTCTCTATGTCTCTCCCACCGGGTAATGTAAAAGGCCCCACAGAGAGCCAAAGAGCATGGCAGAAGTAGTAGTAGTGCAGTGAGTGCAACTCCCTCACAGGACCGCGGTGGTGGTACTGGGTGGTGTGTGGTGTGGCTGCTGGCGCTGTGACATGCATCTCGTAGTGTGCAGGATCTTTTCCCCTCCCACCGTTGGCATGCACATTAACAGATGAGTCTTGTAAAAGCCTCACCTGGCAGCAGATGCTGGCGCACTGTGAGTAATATCGGCAGGTATTGGTGGGCGCGATGATTCATAGTGGGGACGCGTGCAGTGTGTGGAAGCAGCAGCTGGGGTTGAAAAATGAATTGGAACGGGGATGAGTCGAATGGTGGTTGCAGTAGTCCGATGAGTAACAACACTCACTCACAATTCGCTTGACAATCCTCACCATTCTGTTTTTCTAAAAAAGAACAATATAAATAAAGAGAATTAATCCTCTTGCATTGGTGCTCTTACATCAGATACTTATCCACACGCATAGCAAGTGAACCATCGGATTTGCTTACAGTCTATCGAACTAACATGTCTAAAGTCATACTACACCTTAGAGCGGAGAAGAAGCCTCTGGAGCACAGAGCCGCTCTAACTCCTTCCACCACCAAGGAGCTCCTTGACACTGGTAACTTTGAGATCTTTGTTGAGGAGTCTGCTCAGTCTATCTTCAAGTCTGAGGAATATGCTGCTGCTGGTGCAACAATTGTCCCTGAGGGCTCCTGGCCCTCTGCTCCAAAAGAGAGAATCATTCTCGGTCTCAAGGAATTGCCAGAGGAGTCATTTCCATTGGTGCATGAGCACATTCAGTTTGCTCACTGCTACAAGGACCAGGCTGGCTGGAAAGACGTGCTCAAGAGATTCCCTGAGGGAAAGGGTACTCTCTACGACTTGGAGTTTCTTGAGAACGACCAGGGTAGACGTGTTGCTGCCTTTGGTTTCTATGCTGGATTTGCCGGTGCTGCTCTCGGAGTTAGAGACTGGGCTTTTAAGCAGACTCACTCAGACAGTGAGGATCTCCCAGGAGTGCTTGCATACCCTAACGAGGAGTCTCTTGTCACCGACATCAAGGCTGATCTAACTGAAGCCCTCAAGAAGAACAATGGTGTCAAGCCCACTGTGCTGGTGATTGGTGCCCTTGGAAGATGTGGTTCTGGTGCTGTTGATCTTCTTGAAAAGATTGGTATTCCCGCCGAGAACATCAAGAAGTGGGATATGAAGGAGACCGCCCCAGGCGGTCCTTTCAAGGAGATTGTGGAGTCCGATATATTCATCAATTGTATATATCTTTCTTCTCCAATTCCACCTTTTGTTGACTACGAGCAGCTTAACGATGAGCACAGAAAGTTGAGAACTATTGTTGATGTCTCCGCTGATACAACCAATCCTCACAACCCAATTCCAGTGTATACTATTGCCACTGTTTTCTCTGAGCCAACCGTCAAGGTGGAAACCACTGCGGGTCCAAAGCTGTCTGTGATTTCAATTGACCACCTGCCATCTCTGCTTCCCAGAGAGGCTTCTGAGTTCTTTGTGACAGACTTGTTGCCTTCTCTCAAGCAGCTACCAGAGAGGAACACCGCTCCTGTCTGGAGTAGGGCCAAGGCTCTGTTCGACAAGCACGTCGCAAGACTGTAATCTTACATATGTATGTATTGTGGTTTGAAAATATATGGACAGCAATGCTGTTTGTTGAGCCTACTGTTTTTTGGATATAATATAAAGGTTGAGGTTGTATGCAATGTTATTTAACTTGAATTATACAATCGTAAGAATTGAATTGTCCTATCCGTCTCTTGATTTTTTTTCTATTCTACAGTGTGCGTGGTATACTCTACTCATATTCCACGCTAATCTTCTTGCTGTTTTTACTCTTCTTTCCCTTATTCTTCTTCTTTCTTTCTTCCCCATTCATGATACTTCTGAGATTCTCGCCATCACTCTCGTACTCGCTCTCTGTGTATACATCATCCTTCTCCTCTCCGTCATATCTGGGTTTCATAGAGCCGTACTTCTCTACGCCCTCTGGAACGGTGCAGCAAACATTCAGCCTCTCACCGGTATCATAAACAGCGACTTGATCTTTCGTCTGAAGATCCCACACAACAATCTTTCCATCTGATGCAACCGAAATTAAATACTGCCTTGCCATTTCGCCCTGTAATGGCACATATTCGTAGATGCTAAAATCCTTGACTCTGTTTGTATGGCCCACAAGTTTGAACGAAGGCTCGACATCATCACCTTCGGCATTCAGGAAACTTTCTAATGTGTAGAAGTGGATGGAACCATCATTATGAGCCGTTATAATAAGCTCAGAGTTACCCACCTTAGCCACCTTCATCCTCATAAGGGTTGACTTGAAACCAAGATTTTTCACTATTTTGGCATCTCTAGTTCTGTATACAAGGATCTTGTTCAAAAGGCCAATGAGGAAGTGCTCTCCATCCAAAGACCACTCCACAAAGTTTCCACTCTGTCCAAGGGTATCCCTACCCTTCAATTTCAAAATTGAAGCCTTCTTGGCGGTCATAAGATTCCATAGTCTCACCGTTTTGTCCTCACTCACAGAAACAGCAATTCTACCTGTAGGATGGATGGCCAGGTCATTGATCCTGCCCTGGTGACCCTTCAAAATACCAAAAGTTTCCCAGTCCTTTGTACGCCATATTACGATCTTTCCATCATCGGAACCAGAGAGCAGCCATTTACCTGACTTTTCGGTGTGGTCTGCAGCGTCATCATCGTCATCATCACTTGGTTTCAAGCCTTCACTTGAAAACTGCAAAGTGGTGATAGAACCGTTATGCTGTAACAATGTTCCCAGTTCCTTTCTCTTTTGGAGGTCATAAATCTTAATCTGTTCGTCGTTGGATCCTGTAACCAAGTATCTCTTAGCAGCATCGATAGTTCTAATAGATAGCGCATGGGCCTGGAAGTGAAAGATAGGCTGGAAGACGGGAGTTCTCTTCTCACCCGAGGGGAGAATAACAGACACACATAGAAGATTGTGTTCATAAGAACCCACAATAATTCTGAATTGGACTTGCTCAGCAGAGTCGGGGGCAGCTAGGTCTCCCTTGGTCTCGGTCTTCGTCACGGTCTCCGCTTGGCTCGCTTTCAAGATACCAGCAGGCTTCTCGATGCTCACCTTCTTCACTTCTGTGGAATTTTTGGCCATTATGTTGAAGATAGATGTGATTTATTCAAGTTAACAGATCTTTCTGACTTGTAATAAACTTTTATGTTGAAATCGTCTTAGGATAACTAGCACAGAGTTCTGCTGATTCCCTAAAACCTACCTCAGTTTAAGCACTCTACAAAGAAAAATATCAAAAAATATTTAATCGGTATATGCACACTACCTTTAACTTGCATGCATGTAAACCTGCCTGTTCCCGCATAGTAGGTGTGGCCCATATTCCTTTACCAAAGCTAGCATGAGAGCGGAATGAATGATTTCACAGACTGGAATTGTATTGGATATAAGCAGAATGAAAATTGATTAAATAAAGGTGCATTCTATTCTGCAAAGTAGATATGAACTTGTGGCACTCCAGAGCTGTAGAGTACATCCTAAGGCATGCATATCGAGGAAGCTTAATTCTCTGATGGTATCTATAATATGTCTCTACCTCTTCTTCAACTGCCCTATTCATTGGGTATCATTAGAAACAATTCACTCGTGGAATGAAAAGTATAAGAAATTAGTTGATATTATTGTATTATTTGATATATAGGATTTGTGAGACTCAGAATACAATAGAACTTTAGCCTTGCTAGGTCGTGCCTCAACGCGGTGTTGGTCAACATTTCGGTAGGTCCACTACAATCGCTGGCTACTGTCAGGAAACGGGAGTACGACTACCTCGGGCGATAAAGAGATCGAGCAGTGAGATAGAAATGGTACGTTTGAGTATTGTAAGAGACAAAATTCAACTTGAAAGCCATTGTTTATTGAGGCAATTCAAGAAAGTTTCTTTTTATTTCTGTATATAGCACAATGCCAGATTCCACAATATACGTCACAGGATTCGTCAAGGGAACCCCTGCAAGAGACGTTGCCGAAGTGTTCGAGAGGTAAGTAGAGTTGCGATACGCACTTTGATTTTAACAACAGGTGATGAATAATAGGACAATTGGACATGGTTGAGTTGTCACAATGCCAAGGGATGGTGGGATCTATTTACTTCATACTAACATTGTTCAGATACGGAGAGCTAGGAAGGGTGGACGTGCTACCTCCAAGAAAGCATGACGGTGAGCAGTATGGATTTGTGGAATTCAGGGATCTTGAAGGATGCGATAGAGCTCTGGCAGATTCAGGTAACATTAAGTGTGATTTTGCCATTGACTTGGATAGAGGCTTGATGATTCAGAAGGCAAAGAGTGAGCCAATGGGTGGTAGAGGCAGACCCGGTGAGTATCGTAGACGTGATGCGCGTGACGGTCGTGGCAGCCGTGATGGTCGTGATAATCGTGATGGTCGTGATAATCGTGATACGCGTGACAGAAGGGGGTTGCCTCCTAGACGTCGTGCTCCTTATAGGGAGAGAAGATATGATGATGATGACAGGCAGGACTATAGAAGAGGTGGTGGCATCCCATCTAGGGATGATGACTATGCCAGATACGACAGACAGCCAAGAGGAAGGTCAGGATCCAGATCAAGATCCAGATCACCAGTGAGATACAACGATAGGTCAAGATCACCTTCCGTACCTAGGGGCAGAGGAAGATCACTGTCACCATCGCCAGTTAGGGACTATTGAGGTAGGTGTGATATAAGTTGTGTTGTGTCAATATGTACTACAATTTGTCGAACAAAAAATATATGTATTGTTAATTATTTGTTTTCACGGGTGATGATTTCTAGTGGTACAGCTGTGCTTGATGATTTCGGTGAAGATGTAAAGAAAACGATGATATGATAAACAGATGATATGATATTCTAGGTGGGGATTGTCTTGTAAATCAGCAGTACTATACTTACCATGCAGTTGCCGCGTGTGATTGTGATTGTGGCCGAAAAAAGAAATACGAGGAATGGGATATGTTTGGCATTGAAATTGATAGTCGAGGGCAATTGAGCCTTACACAAAGATGTACATAGAGGGGGAAGGTGGTGGTTTTGGCCAACTAGGGAAATTAAGGGGAAAGTGGATGCGTTTGTGTGCATAGTTCTAATGCTCATAGACGGTACGAATACACAGGAGGCACGATGGAAGAGTTGTATGGGAACGTTATATATGCAGAGGGAAATGTTGAGAGAGATAAGGGGGGGACTTATTATGCCATAGAATTTGGTTGGGTGATCTGGTAGTGGTAACACTACGAAGAGTGCTAGATGTTGTGTTAAATCGTATATCAATCATGATGCAAAATGCAAAATGCAACAGTGTGTATCAGGTGAAAGCTGGAGAACTTGTCATCTGGAACGTGTCGTAGATCCAGGTTCTCCGAGTTAGATTGACATTACTTCTGCTGGTGATTGACCGCTTACTTACCATAGAGAACCCCGTAATATGTTACGGTAGCAACAACCCACCAACTTGATCCTTCATAGCGCAGGCACCCCTAAGCTCTAATAGATTAGGTAACCCTCAGCGCTGCTTGACGCTTGTCGCTGTTGGGGTTGTCAATGAGTACCTTGCACTGCCTCCTCAGTTCTATCTGTAGAGGCACTATAGTATACTCCACAGAGGCTGGGTGGCCCACAGTGGCGCACAGTGCCATTGTTGGAGTCGGCCACCTCTTCTGGCCACCTGCATATATGCACCCCCAAGGTAACCCCGAGGACAGAGTGTTGGGTGGACCCCTGCTTGGCTGACGAGGATGCTTTGTACAGTGAGAAGCCATTTTGTGTGGTGAGTTGAGTGAGTATCTGGTGGGTGTATTTGCGCTTCTGGGCATACAGTGTTCTGGGTATGCAGTGTTCTGGGTATGCAGTTGTCTCCATTGCTCATAACCATAGCAAATTTTCCTTTTTGCGTATATTCTTCTCATCCATGCAGAACAGTCCGGAGGGCTCCTTATTATTACAAATTAGTAGATACACTCCCCGCTTGGCTCATCTGTTTTGCAGGGTAGCTCTCCCCTCATTTTGGTAGGGGACCCACCCATCATGGAACCTACCAGCGCCTCATGGTCTTGGATGTAAGTTGCTTAGGTAGCAGCAGGTCCTCCCTCTCCCACCCCCCGCCTGTACGTGTAGAGCTTGGAGGGCCCTCTCGTTTACTTAGCCACGACAAAAAAACACGGCAAGTGCACGTTTTGAATGTGGGAATACAGGAATACGTAATAATACACAAGAGACAAAAGGCTCTAAAAGGGTTATAGCAAGGAGGAGAAACTGTTGAACAATAACTGGAATTTTAAATCTACCAATCTCCTTGTTTCTTTTGGTTCCTGTTACAAGATTGCTTTGACTATCTCTTTTATTTTAATTTATATTGTCGCTTTTGATTAGCTTTTGTTGCTTGAGCCTACACACACCGAGGTGACGGAGTGAGGTAGGGACACTGTGTTCTCAACTTTGTCCTTTTAAAGTAACAATACCCACTGGAATCAGCAACAAGGCAATCCAGTTGCATTAATTTAATTACACACAATCACAATGTCAATCTCTGATCAGGCGTTCGATACGCTGATGATGGCGGGGATCCAGCATGGAGAGGGTGGATTCAATGAATTAGACGAGCATAATGATATCCTCGATGAATTCTTGGATTCCAGGTTGTATGAGACAAGAAATGGATACACAGACTTCAACAAAAACACAGGCAACCTCAGCAGTAATAATGCGAATACAACCAAAAATGAGGACCAGTCAATGGCTTCTTTCTTGAAACTTGGACAAGGTGGTCATGATGAGATGGCCTTCAACTCCTTTTTGGCCTCTCCTGGTGACAACCTCAACAGTTTACTGTTTAACCTAGATGAGGAAGTTAACGACGATATGACAAGCAACTCAAGTAATATGGACAGCAAGATGGATGAACAGCCGTTGACACCTCCACAGGCAAGCACTGGTGATTTGTTTCAAACTGGTGCCGAGCCATCACAGCAACAACATCAACAACCTCAGGGCCAAATATTAGCCCAAAATCTATCTCAGTCCAATCCTGAAGAAGGAAGAATACAGGACGCATACCCTAATGCTGCTGTAGTGGAGTCTCCATCCACACCGCAATCAGACGAGTTCAACATGTATGAGATGGCAAGGGCAGAACTGATGAAAGTACGTTTTGGTGCTCCTAACCCAGGTTTCATGAACAACCCTTCAGATTCCGAGCTAAGGAGATTAATACCCCAGGTGAGAATGCCTATACCACCAGAGTACCTTGATCGCAGTGACCCCCCTACCCTTCCATATAAGCTGAACATCATCGGTTTGCCTGCCTATTCAAGAGTGGAAACACAGATAAAAGTCACCCTTGCTATATCGCCTGCTCCCCCACAGTTCTTGTTACACTTGCCCAACGACACCATTGCCAAGTCCAAGTTTTGTGTTAGTGGTGCAGTTCCTGAGAGCATAAAGCCCCATATGCTGTACTTGGATATCCATGTCGTCACCAGTGGAAACGACTCCTACTCTACCAACAACTCTCCTCTTGGCTCTCCTGCACAGCAAGGTCCCGGTAACGATGTTCCTGTATCTGGTGTGCGCAGCTGTAATGTATGTAGTCGTTGTATGAGAAGAGAGCTCAAGAGAGCCTCGAGGCGTAAGAATGGTACTATGGAAGATGGTCTAAACTGGAATGTCACCGTTCCCAAGAGGGCAATTATATTTAACCACAAGGAAATCATTTCTTTCCCTCGCCCCACTGGCGCGGGCCAAACTGCTGCGGATGCTGATGATACCTCTATGGCATCTATGATGACTACTCCGACCAACGTTGAGGACAGTTTGGAATCTCCCACTCTGCCATCCGATGGCACCTCTGAGAAGAGAATAGATGTTATGGCTCGTATCATCTGTTACTGTCGTCACCATCAAGAAAATACTGGATTCCAATTGTATGCTGTTATTAAGAACCACCACGGTGAAATCGTTGGTAAAACACTTTCCTCTCACATCATGATCATGGATAGGAAAAAATCAAACTCATCTGCCAATGTAAGCGGAATGGCCAATGCCTCTAACGCTCCAGGCATTGTCACTAAACCATTCACTCAGGCGCTTTCGCCCCCTTCGTTGGAGGAGTCCTCAAGCGATATCCACAGCGGCCAATCTGATGCTAATGGTCCGCGCATTGCCAAAAGGCAGAAGAGAGTTTTTCCGGGTGAACAGGTGGATGCAATTTATGCGGGAAGTATTTCACAACAGAGAGAACGTGCAGTATCGAAGGAACTCAATACCCTTAATTCAGGCTTGGTGAAGAGGGAACCCATTTCACCAATAAGCAGTGATCAACATTCTCCACAGCACCTTTTCGGTTCACTCTCTAGTGCAAGTGGTACTACCCCAGACAGGCTATCTAACTATCTTTCTTCATCCTCCACTTCCACAGCTGTTGGTCTTGGTGCTGCTGGTATTGCCGCTTCTCAGAAGAGCTCCTTGTCACAGATGAGAGGTAGCTTACCCTTCATTCAGAGGATCATTCCGTCTCAGGGCCCAATCAGAGGAGGTATAGAAGTTACCTTGTTGGGATGTAATTTCCGTCCAGGTCTTGCTGTGCGTTTTGGTTCTAACTTAGCTCTGGCAACTCATTGCTGGTCCGATTCCACAATTGTTACTTATCTTCCTCCTGCCTCTCAGGCTGGTCCAGTACTTGTCACGTTTGACGTGGTTGATGATGCTAGTGGCAGCAAGAGGAAATCGTCTTCTGTTACAGGAGAGGTAACCTCGGAAGCTCACTCTTCTGAAGAGATTCCACAGATAAGCAGCACAACACCTCAGCAGATATTCACCTACACAGATGACTCTGACAGACAGCTGGTGGAGCTTGCTCTGCAGATTGTGGGTCTCAAGATGAACGGTAAGCTTGAGGATGCCAAACACATTGCAAAGAGAATCATTGGTAGTAATAACACTGAGAACAGCGGTGGCAACAGTAGTAGAAGTTCTGTGGCCCCTGCCAACAGCGGTCCTTCAGACCAGGTAGAAGAGCTCAGTGGATCTGTTAATAACGATTGGTTGATCAAGGCAACCACCACTGTTCAGGAACTGTCACAATCTTCGCTTGAGCAAGAAGAGATTCTGCTGAAGTTCTTGGTACTGATGGACTTGCCAAACTCTCCTGTTTCCACACCAAACTGGGCTGTTTGTACCTCTGAAGGGCATACCCTTCTGCACCTTGCTGCTATGAAGGGCTACCTCAAACTTGTGCTATTCTTGCTTAACAGGGGCTCCAAGGTTGATTTCAAAGATATTAACGATTTCACACCTTTGCATTTCGCTCTGCTCAACGGCAACAGAGAAATCACAGAGGCTTTGGTGAAGTGCAAGGCAAAGATTTCCCTCAAGATCAGAAACGGTGTTACTCTCCGTGACATCGCAGACTCCAATGTGTTGGATCTCATAGATTACTACGTTCATTCTGACAGCGAGTCGGACAACAGTGAGGACCGTGCGTTCAAAGAGTTCAACCGTAGAATGTCCAATGACTCTCTCAACTCAATGTTCTCCATTAGCGATGACAACGGGTTAAGATGTCATGTATCTCGTATGATTGCGGACAGTCATGGTCATGAGTCAACCCGGGATGGAGATATTCCTTCTACTGCAGCTGTCTCTAGTTCTCTTACCGATCATTATGATGACGATCTATATTACGATGATACAGATTTCGCAGATGATGAGGATATGGAGTACAGTGAGGAAGCTATCTTTTCGTCAGGTGATGAAGAGCAAGAGGAGGAAGAAGTAGCTGACAATGTTCCAATGGTTCAAACATCAGTAGATTCAGCAGCAGAGCAACGGCAGAGTGAGGCAACTGATGATGTGGTGAACGGAAGCAGTGCTCTGTGGAACAGAATGATGAACGTTTTTGGCAGTACTCCTATTGATGCAGCTTCCGCTAGTGGCTCATCTATCAGAGATGTTTCTCAACCTGAAGATGCACTGCCAAGCTATGATGACTTGTTCCCAGCTTCTGATGCTAAGTTGCGTTCTAAACTGAGTACGGACTACATTGCAGCTCCTTCTACTGGTTCTTCATCTGTTGCTGAAGAGAGCAGTAGCAGCACTTTGGCTGAAGATGTTGTGTTTTCCTTCTTCCCTAATGCAAAGAGGAAGACTGTTTCCAACGATAAGAGGTTGTTGTTCTTCTGGTTGCCTATGCTTATCCTGTTGATGATGATATTTACGGTGAATAAGTTTGAACTTGTGGACAAGACTGCCTGGGGTGATAAGGAGTATGTGAAGTTATACTATGACTTCATTGATGTACTTAGGTCTGGTGTGGGTAACTTGATGTTAGGTAAGGAGAGAGTGGAAGGGATGGTAAAAAATCATATAAATAATGTCAACGAGGCAGTTGCGGGTGTTGTCAGCAGGACATAATGACTAGTGGTCCTCTTTTTGTACTTCCCACCTTTTGCTAATTTTAATTGGGTCTTTTTTCTTTCTTCTTGGTTATTTATTTCTTTTTCTCCTCTTATTATCCTTTTGCTTTATTTCATTTTAAGCTCCCTGAATTTGCAACCATAGTTTGCGAGTTTTTTATTTACAGTTCTCTTTTAGATAATCGGATCTTAATGTACGATGATGAAAAGCAATTCCATTGCAGCTTTATATGCAAGTGATCTCAGACAAATAGGACATTGCGAAACACTGCTTATACTTTCTTTCATATCCAATTAACACGTATATATATCTAATATAATAAAGGAAATCTTTGGGGTTTGAGAGATGATCAATTATCGTCTATAAGATGCTTTCCTCTGGGCAGGGCAAGGCTGACATGAAATGACATGACATGACAGCCTCGCCCT
This sequence comes from Kuraishia hungarica, assembly GCA_030567555.1. Classification (NCBI taxonomy): domain Eukaryota; kingdom Fungi; phylum Ascomycota; class Pichiomycetes; order Pichiales; family Pichiaceae; genus Kuraishia; species Kuraishia hungarica. Next base: position 1,177,359 of record JAJLSL010000001.1, read on the forward strand.
GCCCTGCCTGCCTGCCTCATCGCTCTCCGATTCTCTTTGGAGAACCCCATATGGTTGCGGCTCTGTTTGTTTATGGGGGGGATTGCTACGATTTATTGTATGGAACGTATAGATTAAATTGAGCTTTATCAAAATAACCTCACTAGTATTATCTTTCTGGAAAAAAACATTTCACAATTTATCAGAACCACTCCTTTCACTACTTTAACACGACGGTTTACCCGCTTGCAAGCGGGAAAGTGGTACGTAGCGTACGCTACTGGAATAGCGATTCGGGTCGGCGATTCGGGTCGGCGCCGGACCGAGTTTTCTGGCTTATAGCCCAAAAGTGTGTGAGTGGTCGGACATGGATGTACATTTGCTATGGAATTGTTTGATTCGTCTCCACCCCCCGCCCGCGCCCCTCTCTCCGCCATTCCTCCCTTGCCGAAATTGTTCCGAGATGAATCTGGGTGGGACTGGCAAACTCTCGCAGAGACCAGACCAGACCAGAGACCGACCGGTCGGATGTGCCATTTACGCCTTCCGAATCTGCGCCTACACGTTCGGAATGCATACATAGGCAAAAGCGCTGGCTGGGCCCTGCCCTGCTGACAGTAACTATAGTATCCATCAAGTATTATTATATTATAATATATCATTTAATCATTAAAATGGGAGCCATGAGTTCACACTGCAGAAATATTTTATATTTCCTTTGTTTATTTACATTTTCCATTTTTTAGTTGCATGTCGCCTATATGTTTGAAGTTCTTTGGTTCCTGAATCGTAATTTTGACGGTCTCCGACAGCTCGTATAAAACCACAAATAGATAAAGGCATAATAAACTTTCAGTTTAAAAATGATTAGTCGCTCAAATAAAACAAAGAAAACAAATAAAACTACTGGCACAACTAGAATGTTTTTATTATTTCGGAGAAAATCATTTTTTTGATATATATTTCCCTCCTGCTCCCCGTTTTATATTGTATAAGAGCCGTGTATAATCGATGGATGGCACCTTAACCGAGAAGGTAGCCCGCTTGTGTCCTCAGTAGCCTCGCACGCTTCCGTCTCGTCCCTTACACTACTTTAAATTGTTCCATTGTTCCGTAAACACGATCAGCCACCTTCAAAAGGGCTTTGTCTCAGTGGGTCGGCCCTTAGAAGCTGGCAGATTTTGTGGGGCAGCACATGCATTTGGAGCGCTCATTGACTCATGGGGCCCTCTCTCATGATCTTTCGTTTGTCTCTTTTGCGGTTTAGATGCTATGACCGAGGCCCTTATTATGAGATACACACAAGAGGGTAAAATAAGTGAGTCAATAACGTGGTTCATTAAGTTTGTTGATCATTGTTGGCCTGTTTGATACATCTGTGAGAATCCCGACACAGACACGCTTTATATACCCCACATACTTGTCTCATCTCCCCACATGGTGACGGGTTACGGCGAGATTCAAATTCAGCTCTGACACCACGAGAATTTATTACGAATAACCAGCCTACAAAAGTACCACATTATAGAGAAACAAAATGAGCTGGAAACTTACACAAGAACTACGAGACGGAATATATCGATATGCTCGGTTCCCACCCACCGGGGTGTCTCTGCGACAGATGGTGCAATTTGGCCCAAAGCCGTCTTTGGGTACGTTATTCCACGCTTCGCAGTTCATCGTTGAAGAGCTTCCAATAAGGCTTGCCCATAGAGTGAAAGAACTGGAAGAGTTGCCAGATGAGCTCAACAAAATGCCGTCCATCCAACTTGTTAGGGATTGGTATGCCCAATCGTTTGACGAGCTTACATCTCTGCGGAAGCCAGTAATAGATGAGGAGTTGAGAAAGCTCCTTTATGGTGATGGTCACAATAACCTGTATTACCCTTCTACTAATAGAAACCCACCAAAGGGCACTCATCGGCATCTTGTTTTTGACGATGATGGTCTAGTGATTGGTCACAACAGAGAAGCGCACGAACAAAACTTGGAGAACCACCAGATGATTACAACACCTCATGCTCAGATCGAAGAAGAAAACCTTTCAGATATGGTGTGTGATATATCTGAAGATATGGGTCCTCAGGGATGCAAGAAGAAACGTTACTACGTGGGTTGTCCGAATAGTGTTACGTATCCACCTGAGGTATACTCATATAACAAGCAAGTGACAGACGCTCTTCGAGTCATCAAGAAAAGACACGATGCAACAGTTGCAACTATCGCAAAAGGTGTACAGGAATGGAAACATCAGACAAAAGCTTTATATGTTGAAAGCAACATACACTCTTTCTTGGATCGATTCTACCTTTCTCGTATCGGAATTAGAATGCTTATTGGCCAGCAGATTGCCATTAACCAGGATCATTCCTATCTCAACGATGATTATGTGGGTATCATCTGTTTGAACACGAATGTTGCTGACATTGCACGTGATGCCATAGATAGTGCTCGTTTCACTTGCGAAGAGCACTATGGTCTTTTCGATGCCCCGAAAGTACAACTTTTCTGTCCGGATGACTTGACGTTTATGTACGTGCCTGGTCATCTTGTTCACATGCTCTTTGAGACGCTCAAGAATTCGTTGCGTGCAACTGTTGAGCATCATCTCAAGCTTAATCCAGATAAGGAACCGGAGGATATCCAGTTTCCACCAATCAGAATAATAGTATCGGAAGGTAACGAAGACATTACCATAAAGATTTCTGACGAAGGTGGTGGAATCCCTAGGAGTGCCATCCCACTGATTTGGACGTATCTTTACACTACTGTAGAATCAGTTCCTGAAGTTGATGGGGGTGATATAAGAAACGATTTCAAGGCTCCAATGGCTGGTTACGGATATGGTTTGCCTATCAGCAGGTTATATGCAAGATATTTTGGTGGTGATTTGAAACTGATCAGTATGGAAGGTTATGGAACAGATGTATATCTGCATTTGAATAGGCTGAGCAGTTCTGGGGAGCCTCTTCCTTAGGCTGAAGAATATTGGTCTGAACTGGTGCAAGCAAACTCTGTTACAAGCACTTGGTAAGGTCCACCTAATCCTTTTGTACAGTTTGTTCATCGCATATATATATATATATATATATATATATATATGCCCTCTTTATACTGATCAAGAACAAAATAAAATCATGCACCACATATAGAGTATGCACATCCTCCTCTCATTACTGCAGTAACTAACGCAATGTATGACCTAATATATGTATTATCTTCTTATGCCTATAATTAACCTATAGCCATTATATCACTACATCTAATAGTTTCAATCGTTTATATGAATTGGCTGCACTCACTCACCCCCACCCCACTTTGCGGAGCTCATTCACTATTTGGACTGGACTCCCTCCCTTCCCTACCTCTCTAAGTATACTCTCTGCTTCCCCTCATAGAATGTGCATGCCTTGGTCATAACACTGTCTCTTCTCCCCCGCCTCACCCTACAGAGAGAAGCGTCTTTTCCTTATCGCTAAACACAACACCAAAGCATCTCACGCATGTCGTTGCTATACCGTTTGCATAAGAGCAAAGCGGATTGCATAGGAGAGCCTCCAATCATTACTGCACCTGTACCTGCACTACTCCTCCTGCCGCAGTAGCCCTGCACGCACCCGATGTGGCATGGGCATGGATGGCAGACATTTACGGTCCCCGGTCCCGCAGAGCCTCTCCTCTTGCCCTCGTGATCCTGTCTGTCTCCATCTTTCTCGTCTCTTACTAAGGCCCCCCCTCTCTCTCTGCCCGATACAAACCTACACACACTTGGCGTCCTGTCTGCTTACTCCTCACGCAGGAAGAACCCCGAGATGGCTATCTGCCATGCAGTTGGAAACCTTTAGGGTGCTCAGAGTCTAATTTTTATGACAATGCTGGTACACATTGATTTTTTGCTCATGAGAATTTAGATATAGACATTTTGCGATTGGTGAAATCTTTTGTTGCATTGAAACTGCTTGCAGTTGTGTTTTTTTTTGCCCGCTTAACTTGCTGGCGTTTTGCTTCTTGCTCGTAGAGAGTGTAACACCATCGATTGATTGACTGCCTGCCTACCTGCCTGTCTGTCTATACGTACCTGTGTGGTTCCAATAGTGCCATAGTGACGCATACATACACCAAATAGAAGCTCCCTCCACAACTGAGCTAAAAAAGCAAAGCCGGTATACCACTTCGACTCACCAGGGGACTTACCAAGCACTAGAGTTACCAAATATATATTCTAATTCATTCCCAAGGTTATAGATGACATAGGATTCACTCTATACCCCGCTACACAGCTCATATGCACATATAACCAACCCACCATGAATGGCTTTACAAATAAGCAACCTCTGTTGAGGAATGCCATTGAAAGGCCGGAAGGTGTCTATCCTCTAAATGGGGAAGATCCAACATCAACAGCTTCAATACATTCAACTGGAGCGCAATCACAATCAAAAAATTATGTATATCCTGATTTCAAGCTATGGAAACATACTCAGCAAGATGACCTTCTGATGAGAGGACATCTTCAGAGAGGATACTTCGAAGTACCTGTAGTCGGGAATGAATCGTTGTCAGCTAGGAGTATAGTGAACCAGCTTCTGCACAGCAACACATCACGAACTGGGAACAATGAGACAGCAGAGTCAGATACTCCTCTGCCCAACATCAAATTCAACAATTTGAGTGAGTTTATGATCAGGGCAATCAACCAGCGTCGCACCGTCAGCAAAGTGCGAACCAAAAGCACATTCAAACCACCACCAAGAGTTACACTAACGGATCCAAATAAGGTAAAATGGATAAAGAAACTCGCCGACACAGAAACACCTCTTCGACAGTTATCTCGTGCCATCCCACATGGAATCAGGAATAGAGATCTATTGGAGCAGTGCTGCGAATTTAACGTGCCGGCTCCAAGGGCAATGTGGCTGATCAGATGTGTCTCTATAAATGAACATAGGGTATTAAAGAGGAAAGCCACCCAGTCAGGTATGCCCGCTAATGCGGGTGCATTCATCAGTAACTGGACAATAGAGTGGACAGGCCAAGTGATATCATTCATAGAAAGAACAAACGAATACTGTTTCACATCCAAGAATGGTGGTGAAACCTCAAGCAGATGGAAGTCAAAATTTAACTACGTTATTACACTAGGTGCAAATCTCTATCTAGAGGGCTTGCTCAACCAAGAGCTATTCCTCGGATGGGTAGTGAAATACCTGAGAAACTTTATAGGCGAGCCTGTGGCTGGTCCCTCGGGGTCACAGAATCCCACTACACAGGATACTCAGCACTCATTGGACGAAGAAATAATTAAATTCAAAATTCTCTCTATACATATCATCTTTGTGAAGCTGTTTTGGTTCAAACTTTTGAAAGTGGACTACCTTGCCAAAGAACTGAGCGAGAACCTCTTACAGATATGCCACGAGTTGTGCCACAAAAAGCACGAATTGGCACGTCCTTTGTTGCATGAGCTTCATTTCTTGGTACGGTATTTATTTTACTACAATGCCGACTCCTTCATCATACCAAACTCTTGGGCAACCCTAAAGCCCATCTGCAAAAGTATCATAGACACTAATAATCCACTTGTGAACGAACAATTCAAGCTTATCTCATACAGAAATGGCTCTCTGATGGTTGATTTGCTGGGCCTGGATGACGGAGAAGGTGCCGTCACCAGCTGTTCTATAGTTTGCAAACTCGATAACTTTGAAAGAGCCTTCAGTCATGGTGGTATCAATAGGCTTTCATTCTTGGTCTTTGAAGATAACCAGACAGACGAGAATGCTAGTGACTGGTCATCCAACATGAAGCTGATCCTACGGTGGTCAGTGTCCAATTTCAGGGATACCACGAGCCCAAAAGGAGTACACCTTGTCATATCCATTCTTCGTATCAGGTTAGAACAGATACGCCAGATGACTAAGTCTAGTAAAAAGTACAAAGCTATGAAGCTGGAGTTGGAAAAGGAAGCCCTGGACTTTGTGTATGGAATGCACAACGAATTCCAGGAGAGCAGCTGCTACAATATGGATCTATTCTTGATACTGGTAAATGAGCTGCATAGAATCAATCTTTTCATGGTTGCTTCTTATACCAGAATGCTTATTGCTTCTGGAATGATTTTCTTATCGGATGTAAAGAGAACATGCGCTGTTCCGATTTTGATCCTTCGGAATTTGGCAATACTCAATGATAACAGTGTGAATAAGATGCTCCGTAACCTTTCTTCAGAGGCCAGTGGGGCAAACCAGATGGGCTTTGATGCGGCAAAGGCTGAAATTGAGAAGTTCCTAGATGTTTTGTTTGATGGCACCTTGACAGGGCTGACTGAATTTACCGTTGAAATACAAAAACTATGGGATGTTTTGGGGAGTCTGCAAATTGGAATGCGCTATCTCTTATCTGATTGGTTATTTCAGACCCTGGAGTATCGTATTGGGTCATTAGGGAGTCACGACGGCCCTCGCAGGATCCTTTTCAGCAAGGAAAAGATTCTGTTGCTGTATAGTGTGAGCGAGAATTTGCTGAGCACATCCACCTTCTTGTTGACTTTTGTTGGTTTCTTGCACAACTATGGAGATCATATCGATTTCGATTCAGATGCCGCACTGACATTGCTCTTACAGCTGGTACGTGCTAACTATCCTCTGCTAGCACGTGCAACTGTGTATCCTCGTCTGTCTCCTGGCCAGACTATGAGTGCTACAACTGTCGAGAACTGTTTATCTGAGATTGCTTCTATGCTTTATGATTTGCCAGCGATGTACAATGGAAAGTTTTCAGGCTTGAATGTTGATCATCTGTCTGATATTCCTATGCTGGACCAGAGGGAGAAGCAAGCCGTTGTTGCAAAGCCTTTTGGCGACATCACGCAAGAAGATATTGAATATCTAGGAGTTTCTTTGACAAGTGATCTGAGTACTGGGAGTTTGTTCTTGCAAACGTTCCAGATGCTGGCATCTAAGTATTTTGATCTGATCAGAGGATATGACAGAGAGGGAAACGGTTCGCCTATCAAAATGAAGCAGGCATTTGCCAAGGGGATGTATGGGCTACGCCAGCTGAGAAAGCATGAATTTGATACGCAGCTATATGCTTACCTACAAAAGATCCTTGCACCATCACTAACTCTGGATTATGGTGCTAGCTTAAGAGTTTGCGTTAATGTGCTGGTGGACAACGTTGCTGACCTCAGAGGAATTTGCGAGACCCTTGAGCGCTGCTGCAGTATAGATGACAGCGTCAATATCTCCCTATGCAAGAAGTTGATATGGGATCTTGTTTTTGGTCCCCCTGGTTATACAGCGGATTCCATTGTTTCTCCCATGTCTCCTTCTATCAACGGTGAATATAATCTCCATTTCGCTTCCTCAACTGCCCTCGATGTGGCAAGGAAGGAGTTTGAAGTTTTGCAGACTGATTCATTTTTCAAAGTAGTTTGCTCAGGAATAAGCGATCCGGGTGATGAATCAGGAATGGTGAACTTAGCAGGACTTGCGGGATTTGAGCCCTCTTCCACATCTGCGGAACAGGTTCATCATCAGCAGCATCACAACGACTTAGAGTCTCTTACACAAATGACCTCAGTTGCACATATGCCTACCCCTGTCTCCCATAATGTCTCGACACCTATGTCTACTCCGATCGCTGTAGATTCAATTGAAGAGACTCCCGCTAACAACACATTTGTGTATGTATATAAAGGAGGTGTGATAGATGCTCTTAGGTCTCTGGCATTGCTTGATCCTAAGACCCTATTCGACTTTGTGGATGCCAATCCCTCATCAAGGACAGTGATGATTGATCTGTTCAATCGTATGCTACTACTAGATAGATGGAGTGTTTCAAACACAACACAACTAAAACAACTGCTGCATGTCATGGACCCAATAAATCTACCTCTATGCCAGGTATTGATGAGGCTTCTTCTGGACAAGGATCTCCAAGATGCTGGGACAGGATCGACTGCCTGCACTGGAATTATCAGCGAGGCTCTAATGCATATTATGATGGAATTGGTACAGCAGCCTGAGGGTGGCCAAAAGGAGACTTTTGAGCGTGAGATGCTTATAGGGGAGTTATTCATCCATGTGAAGCCCTCTGTGAATCTGAGTCTGATGCACGTTTGTGAAGATTTCTTTCTTTCGTCGGATATCTTCCCCAAGGTTGTCGTTCCTGCCAATAACAGGGCTAATGTAGTTGAATTTCTTGCCAGTATTATTTCAAATTGTTCCAAGAACCTCAGCACATCTGCCAATGGGGGGAAGAATGTTTTGCTTCCACCAACACTTGTGTTTTCTCTGAATATGGCATTGGAGAAGCTTATCTTTCTATGCCATACACTGGAGCATGGGGCTGAGCAGCAAAGTGGAAAGGGAAAATTATCTCAAAATACGAAGAGAGCAGCCAAAAATGAGAAGTTGAAGGACATTAATACTGGTCAACCTGATAACAATGACGCTGATTTCAAACATGAGGATAACGAGTCTGATGATCAACAAATTACCCAGAAAGAGTTTGATACCGGAGTAACTCTCTTGGCGAAGGTTATATTAATTCACAAAGGATTCCTTGTTGATGTTGTGTTGAAGAGATCTGCCAACTTGCAAACTGATGTCTTTCTGCAGAACCTCACCAAGCTTTTCAACATGAGGTCTATCAACAAAAACTTCAGGCTGAAAAACCTACTGTACGATATACTGCTCTCGATCAAAGTGCTTATTTCAGAGGGCCTCTCTTCCGGTGCTACGCCTACAACACCCGCAGGATCGACCCAACAGGGTGTAGTGGGGAGGTCTTTTGGGGCTGCAACTACCTCTTCAAGCCAGCAGTTTATCTCACCCGGTGGTCATTCATCAGGACTATTTTATGGCACACCACGCTCTTTGTCTACAACAGGCTCGAATCACTTGACAATCAATAGGCACACTTCCATTTCTGGTGCGGGAAATATTCATGAGGTGAGCAAATCTACAGCTGAAATCTTGAACATTGCACCGCCCAGTTATAACAATAAGCTGGTATATCTTCTAAAGGAGATGAATATGAGAGATGGATTGCTGCATCTTAATTCACTACAGCGGCTATTCCTCTACAGTGCTCGTTCCAACAGTTTCCATGCGTTCAAGGTGAAACCGTTTGAGCTACTAGAAGATGCCAGTCCTACTGTGGGTGCAAATGATTCACCGATTAGCCTGCAGCTACTTGATGCATACGCTGAGAAGAAAAATCCAACCTAAGTGGCCGAGGGTTCATTAGTTTACCACATGTATTGTTATGTAGTGCATCAATGATATGTGTCAGATTTCACCCTTTTTACTTAGTCTCGGGTATCCTAAGACCAGAAATCCGAAGTCAGGCTGTTCTCTCTTTTTTCGAATTGTCCACAGAAAGTCCACTCATGCAGGATTAGCCGCAGTCTACTCGGCTCCTGCCCCTTGAAGGTTACCCCTTTGCGCTTCTTGTATGTAATCTGGTTTCTGCCTTGTATCATATAGTAGTGTGCACTGCCAAACGAGGTAGCCCCCGAGGCTTGGATGCATAAACACACATAGTCGAGGTTCATAGTCTCTTGCCTGATTCGGTCAAGTGGTCAAGGCCCCCACGCTTCATCCCATTTAGTTCTGCTCACAGGCAGTAAGCAATATTATAAAGACAATTTGGAAGGGAAAATTTAATGAGAAGTAGATTCTGGGAGTATTAACTGTTGCTTTCTGTTCTGATATACAGAAATGTCCGGAACACAGATAGAAAAACAGCTCCTTCGTTTATATCTGGGCGGCTGTTGTTCTCACAGATTAAAGACAATAAGCCCCCGCGTCACCTGGGCTCCCTACTGTCTTCCCCCTCCCGCTACTGCAGGTTAATGTGTAGTACTGCATGAAACACGGAAGGAGGGTCTCTGCATGGCAGGTTAAAGCCCATTTAAGATGCTGAGATGTGGATGTATGGTTTCACCCGCCGAAACACTCAGCCATGAAATACATTCATGTTATTCAACAATATTATCTCAAAATTGTCAAATCCCAGCCATTTTTCCACTAGTATAAGTAGCTTACTAGCAAGCCCACATCGTTTAAACTGTCTGAACTGCATGACACTACCAAGAGATACTTGCATCCATAGGCTGTGCTTGTCTCTCAAACCTGCGTGATGCGGCTAACTGATAAAGCACTTTTTGACGTAGCTGCTCTTCTTCATATGCACCGCTAATTGAGATGCATGCAGCGGACCGACGCATGAGCCTAACACTTGCAACATTGCAGTTACATATAGTATCATATTATGGAGTGACAAGGGGCTAGCGAGCTGTGTCAATATGTAGGGAATAATTAGGAATGAAAGGTGAGGAGCCTGGGGAGAGAGAGAGGGGGGGGACCACAGGTCGGTTTCGTCTACCACGGGTCAGACAATCACACCCTTTCGAAATGTTTATCAAGTTGTGAACTCTAGCTTGAAATCTTTTCAATATACCTCAAACAGACATGACATATTCCCTATCCTTTTCTCTTTCCAGGATCATTAACATTGCACTACAGATAGTGGATATATAGTTGAGCTTACTAGTTTCCCACCCATTACTTGGGGTGGCCATAACAGACTACCTATGTAACAGAACAGATTTCATGTGCACATTCGTCATATTCACTTCATTTTTGAACCCCATATAGCCCGCGACTAAAACATGCTGGCAAATTCATCGAACAATAAAACAATGACAGAAAAGAGTCGAGCATCCATAGAACGGCAGATTATATCTGGACGGAAAGAAACGCGGCAACTATACGCGCTCATCGGCAAAGCTCAACAGCGCATGCAGGACACAACTCTCGTTAATGCTGCTTCATTATCAAGAGGGGTGATACCGACAGCTTGTGGGAACGATCTTAAAATGTATCACAAACTGAAGGGCCACTTCAATAAAATTTCTTGCATTAGGTGGTTCCCCAATTCTGCTCATCTCTTGTCAGCTTCACAGGATGGGTTCATGATCGTTTGGGAAGCAGCCACTTCGCTCAAGCTGAATGCTATCCCACTCAGCTCTCAATGGGTTTTCACATGTGCAGTTTCTCCCAATGGCTCTCTTATTGCGGCAGCTGGCTTGGATAATGCTTGTACCATATATGACACCAATGCAGGTCTGCCAGAGACCAAACCCAGCAGCAGTGGAACTGAGATGCTGGGTCCTGCTAGCTCCATATCCTGTCTGCTCAAGGGCCACACTTGCTATATATCTGACTGTGCTTTTACCGACGATAACACCATTGTAACCACCTCGGGAGATATGACATGCGCAGTGTGGGATCTCCAGAAAGGAGTGAAAACTATGGAATATGCTGATCATCTGGGGGATGTTCTATGTTTAACATTGCATAACGAATACCAGGCAAATGGAGGGCGGCTGTTTCTGACAGGTGCTTCGGATGGATATGCAAGACTGCGAGATACGAGGGTAAAAAATGCCGTTCAATCCTTCTTCATTTCAAGAAGTGACGTTAATACTGCAAAATTCTTCCCGGCTGGCCAGACTTTTGCTGCTGGTTCAGATGATGGCTATGTGAGGTTGTTTGACCTCCGATCTGATTGCGAAATATCTTCATACTCTCCTGAGCTGGCCCAGGAGTATATCATAGCGAATCCTATCAAGTTGAATCAACCGAGCGCCTCGTTGCAACCACCTCCGATGTCCAGAGCCAGCATTTCACAGCAATTGCAATTGTCGAGTGCAGAGGGAATTGGGATTCCAGAAGACTATCCCGTTTTTTCGCAGTCGCTACACTCAGAGATTGATACCTCTGGAGTGGTGTCAGTAGACTTCTCTACCTCTGGAGCCCTTGTATTTGCCGCTTATACAGATTTTGGTTGCTTGATATGGGACCCCTTGAAGGGTAAAATTGTGGGACAGTTAAAGGGCCACACAAGTAGGGTCAACCAAGTTGCGGTGAGCCCAGATGGTGTTGGAGTTGCTACAGCGTCCTGGGATTCTACTGTGGATATATGGTCTGCTAAATAAGTGAGAGGATTTCGAGGATAAATGGAGACTAGTTGTGCTCTGCCGTGTGTGCCATTATGGACTGTAGAATTACGAATTACATTTACATGACCTAGAAATGCAAAATAAAGATATTATTTTCGAGAAAAGTACAGACAGACATACATATCATTATACCACTATAAAAGGAATGAGAAATTCAACACGAGAACAGAATCCGATTTTTATTCGGTTCTCTTCTTGACATACTCCCACAGACTCTTAAGTAAACCATCTGGCAATGTGTATAAATCCATTGTGAACTCACCCTCTTCCACGTCGTTCTTGATGTTCATATCTGGGGTTCTGTTATCAGTTACCATCTGCACAACGCCAAGCAAATCGTCTTCACTCATCTTTGTTAGACCGTCTGCAAGTTTTTCAAGATCAACACCACCCTTAGTAGCAGCAGGCTTCGACTTCTTCGACTTGGTTCCCTCCACCACGGTTCCGCTCAATCCATTACTCTTACGCTTGTCACCGGCAGAAAGATCATCAAAACCTGGGACTGGACCGGTCTCTGCCAGAAGCTTAACTAGAGCTGGCTTGTTTGTAGGGACAGAAATTGGATGGTCAATCACGTATTTCTCCTTGAGGAAATTGAGGTCATGGTTCAATTTCCTCTCACCACCCTTCTCTGCAATGGTTAAAGCAATCTTCATATCGAATTCACCCCATCCCTGCTCTTCAATACGGAATGGTGCCTTCTTTAATGCCCTCACTGGGTTGGCAAAGGTCGGATGTAAGTGGTATGTCACCTTCTCCAGGAGACCTGCTGGAACCTCCTTCCCCTGATCATTCAACATTGTAACCTGGATCGACCATTTACGCATAGGATACCCTTTCTCAACAGGAGGTATATCCTTGATGATTTGCTGCGTTGTTGTGATTCTAATGGTACGTTTGACCTATGATCATTGTTAGTGTCTTCGCTAAATAGCAAAAAAAGGTATGAAGGAAGGGAAGATGAAGGATAAGTCTCGAAGGACAATCTCATCACCTCCCCCTCAAAAATACCCATAAAACAACAGGAATTGTTACATTACTTACCTCGGACATAATTGATTGTGTGAATTTGTCTCTTTTTTGGTATTTCTAACAAAGATTTCTAGTGCCAATCCGGGGTGTTTCCGTGGGGGAATTTATCACAATCGGCGCGTAATTGAACGTATTTGCAGGGCGCCTGATAATATAGACAATTTATTTCGAATAATCCCAGGCTTTAGACAAGCTGGAAGTCTTCAATGGTGTGATATCAAATATATTACCGATGCCACACACACCTCACCAATGGGTGCTTGAATCACACTGTGCCCTTAAAACTCCGCTCTATCCCAAGGGAGTTTTTCGCGCTGAAGTCGTCAGGTTAAGAGTGCACACTACAAAAACTCTATTTACGAGGGAGCAAGGTAAAGGCAATTAATTGGTGTGGGAGGGCCCGATCCATTCTGATCCAGTGAACTCATTTATTAGTGAAGGGGGAGGTGAATTATATTTTGCCGGGAACGAGGCAGAAAAGGAAAAATGGCGCTGGATGATGTTATTTGGATAGAACTAAATAATTGGGAAGATTTTGGTTTAAAGTCATACGTGCAGTAATTTAGTTGCAATGATAGAGTAGAAGTAGCCGCTGATTGCTTTTGTAGGACAGCGAAGAGCAGGTACTGAACAATATTCCAAGCTGTGACTTTAGGGCCATTAGATGCTGGTGACACTACTCGATTTCTCTGAATAACACAGTCTCGCCCAATATATATATATATATATATATGGAGGGACATTTATTTAAGAATATTGATGTGGCATATCTATATGGGTGTGTATGTCTACTCTACATTGGCTAGGCCCCATCATTGATCTGCCTAGATTGCAGCCTGCTAGAAAGTGACTCCCTCTTACTGGTGTAATCCCAAAGTCCCAGCAAGCTGCCTAGTATGCTGTGCTTATGCTGTGCTAGCTGTGCTATGCTGTGCTATGCTGTGCTATGCCTACTCGACCTATTCAAGTCACAGGATCGTTTCCCGGGTATGTAATGCGCCCAGCCAAGTCAGGCCGCCCTTATTGTTAGCGCAGCCTTTAGCGTTAAGTACAAGAAACGTCTTTCCCCTGTGAGTCGCAGAGTTAGTCTTTAGACATTTAGACCGAGAGAACGCGAGTCTAACGAGACTCAGCCGTGCGGCCCCATGCAAAGCTCAGGGTCAGTGCAATGGATGGTAGGGGACAGGCTGGTTACCAGAAGGAGCCGGTATATCCCTTACTGGAGAGATCTACTCAGGGACTAGGCTTGACCGCGCAAACGGAAAAACATTCTATAAAGGTGTACAGCAAATCAATAGAGTGTTATCGTCGTACCTGAGGTGAGGTCCAGCTGCATAAACTCTTCTCCATAGGACAATGTACACGCTATGGTGAGTCCGCTTCTCTGCTATGCCGTACTGTGTGAAACTGTGTGAAACTGGCGCATCTCAGCGGTACCTACTCTCCACCGTGCCGCCATATAAAGTTATAATGCTATACTCCATCTCTTCCGATCCTCCTTCCTCGCTCCCTGCTATTAGCTGGATACTAGCCATACATCAGGGCCACATAGAGCCTTACTAAGAATGCCTGGGCCTTTTTCTTTTTCCTGCAGACAGGCGTGCTTGGTACATGCCCGTGTGTATTTTTTTTTTGTGAGAGCCTTCCCGATTTTAGCCTTGCCCTGTGCGCTGCAGTAGTGGACTAGTGCATCCTCGAGGGAAAGACTTCGAGCTCAGCAGGTTTATCAGTAAGCATACGAGTCTGTTTAGATGGCTTGGAGCATAAAATCGGTGTTGGATCAAGGTTGGAGAATTTCATTCCTTGCTTTCTGTTTGGCGGTATTTTTCGGTCGCTTCTTTGTCAAGGTTTAGTAGTTTCACAACAACTAACTCCTAGCTGCCCTCCTGATCTCCTATCGCAGTGCAGTGAAAAAAACCAATCATGTCTAACGTTGTTGCTGGTGTTTCCTCCTCGGTGGGTGGATCCGCACCATCTGCTGCTGTGAAGAGAACCAAGAACGTGGCTACTCTTAACACTGTCGAAGAGACCACCCATGCTATTGACACCCATGGCAACACCTTCAAGGTGCCAGACTATTCCATCAAGGACATCCTAGACGCCATCCCCAAGCACTGTTACGAACGTCGTCTGCTGCAGTCCTTTTCATATGTCATCCGTGATATTGTTGCCATGGTAGCTATTGGCTACCTTGCTCAGTGGGCCATCCCACAGGTTTCCAACGTTTACCTCCGTGGTGCTCTTTGGTTTGGTGCCTCTTACTCCATTGGTTTGTTTGGTTTCGGTCTCTGGATTTTGGCCCATGAATGTGGTCACTCTGCCTTTTCTGACTACCCCATCGTTAACGATATTGTCGGCTGGGTTATTCACTCATACCTGATGGTTCCATACTTCTCCTGGAAGTACTCCCATGCCAAGCACCACAAGGCTACCGGTCACATCTCCAGAGACATGGCGTTTGTTCCTAGCACTAAGGAGGAGTGGGTTGAGAGCCGTGGTGCCTCCGTTCTGTCCGAGGTTGCCGAGGACACTCCAATCTACACCCTTGCGATGCTTATTTTCCAGCAGCTGGGTGGTTTACAGTTGTACCTCGCTACAAATGCCACTGGACAAGACTACCCAGGTGTCCCAACTTTCAAGAGAAGTCACTACTACCCAACCTCTCCTGTTTTTGACAAGAAGGATTTCTGGTACATCGTCCTCTCTGATATTGGTATTATCTCCACCTTGACTGTTGTGTACTTGTGGTACACCAACTTTGGTGCTTGGAACATGTTCATCTACTGGTTTGTGCCTTGGTGTTGGGTTAATCACTGGTTGGTTTTTGTCACTTTCCTCCAGCACACCGACCCATCCATGCCACATTACAGCAACGACCAATGGACTTTTGCCAAGGGTGCTGCTGCCACCATCGACAGAAACTTCGGATTCGTTGGACAACATATCTTCCACGATATCATTGAGACTCACATTTTGCACCACTACGTGAGCAGAATTCCTTTCTACAATGCAAGAGAGGCTACCGCAGCTATCAAGAAGGTCATGGGAGAGCACTACAGGTACTCTGGAGAGAACATGTGGCTCTCCCTATGGAAGGTCGGAAGATCTTGTCAGTTTGTGGATGGCAATGCCGGTGTCTACATGTTTAGAAATATCAACGGCATTGGTATTGCTACTGCTGACTAGTCTATTGTTCATTCATGTACATTAGAGCCATGTTTTTAGATTTACTACACACTTTGTTTACATAAGGGCTAAGCCGCTATTAGAAATTAGATACTGACTGGCATATTATCTAGAATTCTTTTTTTTTCTTATTTCTTTTACATTTTTTAGATTGTACGGCATTATTCCTCTATAGATCAATGCATATTTCGATTAACATAGAAGATGTTGGGAGCACATGATTGATACTATGGAGTTTAGAGTGCGACAACTATAAGCAATGCGGTTGTAGTGACGGATACCAATATCCAAGTATGTTGATGGAACGTTGCGCCTCCATTTTCGGAGTCAAACTCACTTATCTGATCCCCATCGCCGAAAAGGTCGTCAGACCCAATGACAGCAACTGAAGTTCCGTTACTTTCATCTGTGATCGTATCATTAGCAATGTTGTCACTTGAGTTACTAAATAAGCTCACAGAATCCAAGGTACCGATTGTGTTCTGCCGCTCTACGCTGTTGTCTTCAGCGATACGGCGATACTCCTCCTCACTGGCTGAAAATTCTGGGATCTCAGAATCAGCGGCTGGTTTGAGGTCCAATTCTCCGAGCGGTAGAGATGAGTTGTCTACGACTCCTGGATTCTGAGTTTCTCCATAGCCATCAAACCTCTCCTGTTGGTGTTCCCATTCAAGTGTGTCCGTTCCTTCTCCAATCGGAGAAAGTGTTTCAGATTCTCCGTCAATAAGAGGATCAAGGAATTGTGGTTGACTTGCGTAGTCATTAAGAGTATTGCCAATTTCGTTGGCGACATCCAATTGATTTCTCTCAAGTAAGTGGTCAGCTTCGTGGAGGGAAGGTATACCGATATTTGCCTCATCGGCGGTATCAGGGGATTCTGGGATAGGAAATGCTTTAGTGCTCGCTGATGGGTGATTAGTATGCAATGTTCACAGATCCTGAAGAGACGCCGAGGTTCGTTTTCATGGAGTAGTAGGAGGTACTTGCTTACTATAGTCAGGACTGGGAGTAGGAATGGAGAAATCGTAGGAGGAGTTGACAAAGAAACCAGGAACCTCAGTCAAAGTAGTAGTCACCGTAGTCCACAGAGGTTGAGGCATTTGCTCTACAACTCTGGTGATAGTAACATAAACAGTCGAAGGTGAAACCGTTACGGTGATCACATGTGGTGCTTCTTCCTCTGTGGATGTCTCAAATCCCTCTAGGGTTGCCCTCACTGATACTCCAAGTAGCCATCCCGTGAAGAGTAATAAAGAAGGCTTTGGTAATCTCATTGCTTATCAGTATATTCTGAGATCGCTAAAAAAGAATTCTACAGTCTTCATTGTCAATTGATGTTATAGGCAGTAATAGATGTGTAAAAGCGTCTGTCTTTCTATCAATAGTATTTCTTACATGTATTACATAGCAAGAGCGACTAAAGGCTCGTTACTTAGCCATTTGTGGACTTAATACTTAACATACAGCTCTCCTCTGTGTAATGCCACAGAAAGCAAAAGAACTATGACATCAATTGCAACAGCTATTAACACAATCAGCAGTTGATGGAATGTGTGCATACACACAAAAGCAAAGAAGATATATATATATATATATATATACAAATACATGTCTTGCCGATATTTGCTACATATTTACAGTATGAGCACTGGTGCTTTCTTGATAAAAAATACCGTCTTAGTACCATTGCATGTTACAATCCAATTTATTGTCTAGTTTTATTTATATCATTATGCCAACTTCCCGTACACTCTAGCCACACTTTCGTTAACAGCTATCTTAGAAGCATTCCACTCTGAGTTGATCAGCTTCCATGGAATTTTGGAGAAGAGATCCGCTGGAGAATTGAGCTGCTTGTCTGCAGATCCCTCAATCACGGAGTTAGCGATTTCAGTAACCTTGGCGTCCACTTCTTCCTCTGACGCCACAGGCAAAGCCTCAAGGTACTTTTTGATATAGTCCACTTCTCTAAGCTCGTTGAAACCGATCTGCTGGAATCTGTCTGGAGAACCTTCCTTAAGGTATTCTTTAGCTGAAGCCTCTCTTTGGCTGATCATTTTGCTGAACAAGTCGTATAACTGGAATTCATCAGTGGTCTTACCACGTGCCTCGATCTCGAGGTTTTTCACCTCGGTGAGGATACTTCTGATGACATTCTTCCTGTTGAAAGAAGTAATTGTTAGTAATTGTTGCATCTGACATGATGCGATACATGGGTTCTCAGTCTGTGGGTACCGCTGGGATATTCAAAATTGATGATGTCAAAGTGCAAAATCAATCTTCTCTAAAGATAAGCCATACATACTCCAACACATCGGCTCTGAAACGAAAGTTGAGCTTAAGATCATTTCTGATAGTGTTGATGGCAGCTTTGTAGCCGAGGGTACCCTCGAATCTTCTCTGGGAAGCACGCACCACTGGCGCTGCAAAACACGTAGAGAGTCTGAACATCTTTGAGACTGTTTTGCCGACTTGGTCTATATGTAAGTTCACAATTGAGACTATGAAAGGTTCTTATAAATGTCTATATCTAATCTATTGAATGCACGCCTGACCTGATCATTGGCAATTCGACCTCTCCCATTCGATAGAGATGGCATTTTGACGGTTCGAGCACGACCTTGGCTATAGTAAGCTGTAAGCGGCTGTAGTGAGCCACCTTTCCATGGGGTGAGTAGAGGGACGACGATAACAGAGTAGAGGGTTTATATAGTATTATTATAGGCTTATCATAGAATTTGTGGTCTCAAGACTGAATTTGAATCTTCCATTTTCTAGTATGCCGATTATGAGCGTCCGATTCACAAAGCTCCGGCCCTCTTACTCTACATGGATAATTAATTCAAAACAACCTTTTTATCAAGTTCTTCATTGATGACGTTTGGCTCTCAGGCCATGCAAAAAGTAATTATCTTCTCTTTCCTCTCCCAAAAGGCATCGATTCTCCTGAATACAATTACTGCGATAACCTTATAAATACATAAACACAGATCTCACATCTCATGCTCTTATTTTGGTGCAACCGGGGCAGCCAGTTCAGCGCTTGCAGCAGCAGTGGAAGTAGTAGACTCCTTCTCCAAATACTCCGTCCATAGCGAAACAAATGACTCCGATCTCAAATCGCCGGAGGAGGGTGTGCGGCCCTTTGCAGAGCCACCCTTTACACCTAGAGTAGTATGGAGGAGGCCTGCATGGCGCTTCTGCTCATCGTCCCAGTTGAGAAAGTTGGAGATCAACTGTAACACCTCAAACTTCTTCGTATCGGCCCTTGGCAAGTTGAGGAAACTGATGAAAAGGTTTGACACCAGCTCACGATCCACTTTGTCTGTGGCAGAATCATTTTTGACAAGACGCAAAGCCTTTGTGAGGTGTTCATTAAGCACAACAGTCTCATGTCTAAGCTTACCTATCTGTAGCTGTTTCTCCTTCACCTCCTGCTCTAATTTTTCGATTCTGGTCACCTCATTTCGCAAAGAACCAATTTGATGCTTGAGCTGATCACACTCTTTGCTCGACTCCGCCAACTGAACCGTCAATTGCTCAACCTTCTGATTGTATGATATCTTCTCCATCTGGAATGACTGCAAATCTTCCTTATGCTGAGAGTTTGCCTCTTCCAGTACATCAACAAGCCGCTGCTTCTCGTGTTCTATAGCTGCGATTTCCTCTTCCTTCAGCTCAATTGTTTGCTTGAGATCCGCTATCTCCTGTGTATGATTCTGCTTTACCATCTTTTCCTCATTAATGATGATTAGGTACTCCTCGTGCTCGGATTTCAGGTTATTCACTTGAGACAAAAGCGAGTTACGAGAAGAGGTCAAGGAGTGATGTGTAGCACTCCATTCGTCCTGCTTCTGTTCGTACTCTCGTCTCAAATTGGTTAAGTCATGCGTGAGACGATCACATTCATTATTGAGGTTTTTCATTTCTTCATTAAGCTCAGATGACGACTGTCCCCAGCGTTTGCTCTCAGAAGTCTTCACCTCCAACTGTGTTTTGAGTTCAGTGTTCTGAGTCTCCAATTCTTCTATTCTCTCATTACTTTTGTCCAACTCCTGCTGGGACTCTTTTATCTTACTGAAAACGGATTTCATTGAGGAAAGACGACTCAGAAGTGACTGGTAGTTGGATTCAAACTTGGCGCTCTCCTCTGTCTTTTCCTCAAGCTGTCTCTTGAGATCTTCTATTAGGGAATCCTTTTCCAATACGTCATTGCCATTACTCTCAGGTTTGTCTGAAACATCTGTGGATTGCTTTTGCTGCTCTTCCTTCAATTTATAGATCTGCTGATCCCTCTCATCCACTTGTATCTGCAGCAAGGAAAGCTTTGACTCGAGATCTTTTATTTTCTCTCTGTCTATCTCCAATGAAACTGAATCTGTACTTGACCCTACGGAGGATTCCTCTCCATTGCCTGCCTTCGCAGACTCTGTAGAATGTTCTCCATTTGTTGTGTTCTCCGATAATTCTTGCTCCACCGCCTCATCCACAGGTATTTCAATGGGTATCTGCTCTACTGATTCGATCGTTCCATTAGCGATGGGTTCGACATCCTTCGATTCAACGTTGTTAGCATTGCCGTTCTGCGGCTCCTCCTGCCGTTGCGGCTGCTGTGGCTGCTTCTTTTTGTTTTTGTTGTTCTTAGCCATGACGAGATTGTCTTGCTATATAATGGTCCTTAGTGAGGTGTAACTGTATCACCAAATCACTTGCTGCAGCTGTTCTATATATTCAACAGCCAGCCTGTCTCCAGCAGCACAGCGCGGATCTACACAATATATGCGGGTATAAACCTGAGTTATATGACAACCGAAATTGGCAGAAACAAAAACCTCAAAACCCTTTCTATTATTTATATATATAAAAAAAAGGATATCAAGATCGGCAAATCGACTACAACCTGCGTTCGTGAACAGATAGAGACAATGCCAGCACGCCTCAGTGTATACTGTGTTACTTAGTTCGCTCGATTTGGCCCTCTCTCTTTCTTTCGCTCCGCACACGCGTACAATCCTGTCAGTAATAATAATGGCAGCACTACCTGCTGAGACCAGAATGGCAGATTTTGTCCCCGTGCGAGAGCAGCTCTACGTACTCCCAGCAAGTTGCACGTTGTACACAGATATCAGTGGTGGATTCGCAGCAGATCCTATCCAGAGGAGAGGGTAACGTAGGCAAGGAAGCTGGACAGACAGACAGGCTGACAGAGAGACGGCGAGGCGCGACACGTTAGTGAGCAGGGCGCACCGCGTAATGATCATAGCGCACGCAAGATGCGATGCGTGAAAAGTTGGGGCAGTTTAAGGTGTAAGCACAGAGAGCAGGGAGTGATTGATTGAATGTCTTTAGAAAGTGTGCTGATATATCTGTGTATACGTACATACGGATATGAAGATATGTTCAATTAATGAGATATACTTAGGCGGTTGTATGAACTGATTATACGTTGCCAATGGTGGATATCAGAGATTTTTTTGGCACGACAGGTGGTGCTGCTGGTCAGGTAAGTGCAGATACGAGACACGGTGTGCGGGAGAAGAACTGCTTCAGTTGCACATATGGGAAGCACCACCATTTAGTTATATGTGGGAGTTGTCCTCTCGGAGCGTGAATCTATGGAATCAGCCATGTAATCAGCTATGGATTCGGCTTGTAATGACTATGAAACTAATGACTCAATTAATTTAGAAGAAGCAGAAGAAGACACCAGCTCCAAATGCTAGCAAGGCACCTTCAAAGAGAGATGCTGCGGAGGATACAGAAACCACCAAACTACCATCACCTAAAAGACAGAAGAAAGCCGTAAAAGATGCTGCAGCTAAGGAAGAAAAGTCACAATACTTCAGAGGCAAGAGAGAATCTCCAAAGGAAGTAAGCAAGCCAGTAGATCTCGACTTCTCTGATATGGAGTCAATTTCTAGTGGTAATGACGACAACGATGATGACGACGACTTTCACCCTGGAAACCATACTGTTGTTGAAGTTGATGATGATGATGATGATGATGATGACGAAGAGGAAGACGGTGCTGCTTTCGATGAAGATGCAAAGTTTTCTGATGACGATGATGAAAGTTTCCTTGAGATAATTGAAGCGAAGCCAGCAAAGTCATCAACAAGAGTTTCTCCAAGAAAGGTAAGACAACAGACACCATCCCCCAAGAAACCAGCACCTAAGAAAGAAGAAACTCCCAAGCTTACCCCAAAAGCAACTCCAAAAGCCTCGCCTAGAAAAGCTAAGGCTGCTGTAAAAGCTGAGGCCGAAGCAGAGACTGTGGCACCATCTGCAACTCTGACGGCAGAAGAGGTTCTAAAGACAATTCCGGATGCCCAGCTTCCCGAAGATGTTAATACTGAAGGAATGAGCTTCTTTGACTTCAAGCGCAAACAGGCTGAACTACCCCAGCAACCC